>CM027878.1:8159143-8760231 GCA_016097615.1 Eucalyptus dawsonii
TGACCTCAATAAGGGTGAGAAGCTAAATGGTGACAATTATGATATTTGACACCGAAAGGTTCAGTACATCTTTGGGGAGCAAGAGGTTTTGGAAACCTTCAACCACACCATGGATGAACCTGAGCATGGAACTTCAGCTCAACACAAAAGAGATTTATAAGCTTATCAAGCTTGGAAAAAGAAGAATAATATTGTTCGTATCACGTTGCTGAGCTATATGTAAGATGATTTCATGTGTGAGTTTGGAAGTTATAATAAAGCTCAGACAATATGGGTTGTCTTGAAAAATAAGTTTGTGGATACATCTGCTACTAAGTTGAGGAGACTCACCATCAAGTTTGACACATACCGAAAGTGCTCAAATCTAATGATGAGGCAGCATCTTCGGGAGATGTCAAACATGATTCGTGAGCTGAAGTTGACAGGTCACTCCTTTACGGATGAACAACAAGTTTAGGCTATTATAATGTCTCTTCCTGACAATTGTGAGCATATGAAGATCAATATGACGCACAATGATAATATTGTCACTTTTGATGATATAGCGTGTCATTTGGAATTAGAGGATGAGCGCCTAAAGGTTGCAAGATCCTCTACCCATACTTATCTTGCTGAATCGAGTTTGCGCAAAGCTTCATGCTTCAAGTGCAAAAGGAATTCTCAATTCAACAATAAAGGGAAGAAGACTGATCAGGTACCTAAAATGGCTAAGACCTTCCAACGCAAGAAACGTGGTGAGAATAAGGACAAGGCCAAGATAAGGTGCTATAATTATGGCAAGATGGACCATTTTGCTCGTGAATGCACTGAGCCGAAAGAGGAACCTTATTACTCAATTACTTTAAGTAATGCTTTTGTTTCTAGCACTGTAATGTTTGCTGAATCTCATCCAATGTGGACTGTAGACTCAGGAGCAACAAACCACGTAACTAGAGACCGAGAATCATTTATGGAGTATCATTAGATACAACCTGGAAGAAGATGGATATATGTTGGGAATAACTCACGAGTTGAAGTGAAGGGTATTGGCACATGTAAATTAATTTTACGTGATTGTTGAAGCCTATTCCTACATGATGTCCTCTATGCTCCGAATATTTGACAAAACTTGGTCTTCGTAGTTGCTCTTCTTAGCCTAGTTTATGTATTGAATTTTTATGGTGATTGTGTTGACATTTTATATGGAACAGTTTATTATAGTTCATGTCATGTATCGAATGGTTTTATGGTGTTAAACATTGACTATAATTAGTACAATATTAATGTTGATGGTTGTTTTTCTTTAATTGCATCTTCTAGTAAGGTTGAGATTGATGCAAGTACTTGGCATGCTAGATTAGGTCACATTGGGTTGCAAAAAATGCAAAGATTAGCTAGAGAAGGTCTTTTAGGGTCACTCATTAATGTTGATATATCCGTATGTGAACATTGTCTAACGGGAAAAACAACTAGAGAACCATTCGATAAAAAAACTAGAGCCGAATTTCCATTGCAACTCATACATTCTGACATTTGTGGTCCTTTGAATGTGAGGGCGAGGTATGTAACGTCATATTTCATCACTTTCATAGATGACTTCACGCATTTCGGTTATATCTTTCTGATCTCCCATAAGTTAGAAGCATTAGACTGCTTTAGACGATATATAACGATGGTAGAATCATTTAAACAAAACAACAAAAGCATTGAGAACCGATCGCAGACATGAGTATCTATCGGAGCAATTCAAGGCTGAGAGTGCTAGTATGAACACCTAGAGGGGGGTGAATAGGTGTTTAAGATAAATCTTGGCAAATATATGCGGAATAAAATAAACTTCAAACAAAGGAGTTAGGGAAGAGAATAAGAACACAAGATTTACAGTGGTTCGGCTTAATCCAAGCCTACGTCCACTCTCTCACGCTAACAGCCTTCTTGGCTGGATTCCACTATGCAATCAACAAGAGATTACAACTTTGAGTGCAAACACTTAGTAAATCACACTATCTCACTAAATCACTCATTTGGTATTTCTCTCATGATCACAAATGTTTAAGCTCTCCAAAGACAAGTGTATGAACAAAGATCGCTCGGACTTTGGAATTATAAATTCTACGCTCTATCTCTTACTTGCTCATAGGTCCATGATCTCCTTAAATACTCCTCCACTTCCAAACTACCCGTTGGACAGTATCCCGAAGAATCGTCTTCCAATATACCCATTGGACAGCTCTGTATCTAGAAGATTTGGTAGTCGTTGGGTGACAAAGGTAAAATCCCAAATTGATTCCGATCGCCCATACAAACGAAATATTGGTTTCCATAAGTAAAGCTTTTTCGTATAGAAAGTTCTTGTCTTCAAGATTCAATCGTCAATCAAATAGATTGAATCAATCAAATCAATCTTGATGAGGAATCCAAACTAGATCACTAGCCGTTATATGATTGGGCTTGAGTTACGATCTGTCGAGTTATGGATGTAAAGTCTGAGAGCAATAAACTTTACAATCTGAGTCTGAATATATTCTACTTCTGAACAGATTTAGCTTTAAGGTCTGTACCCAGTTCAGCTTCAGCATAGAGTCTGTCTTCTGGTTCATCATTCACGTTCAGTCTGGAATTTGTCAGAGTGAGCAGACTTCTGATGTAGAATAAACTTTGACACTAAAGTCTGGCAGTCTTCAGACTTTGAGTTTTGAGTTTGGCAGTTTTCAGACTTTGACACAGAAGTCTGGAAATCTTCAGAATATGCTTTGGACATGTGTTACATTTAGTCTTCCGGTCGTCTTCACACTTTGACAATATCCTTTACATGTTCTATCATATGCATAGTCTATTACTTAACCATTAAACATGTTAGTAGCCTTTGATTTATTTTGTCATCTTCAAAACATCATAAGGGATTTCCCTAACAAATGCTCTTTATGATGAAAAGGGAATTGTACGACAATTGACTATTCCTAGTACTCCACAACAAAATGGGATAGCCAAGAGAATGAATAGAACTCTATTGGAAATAATTAGGTCTATGATGGTGCAAACAAATTTACCTATCTCCTATTGGGGAGATGCATTATTGACTGCTGCCTATGTACTTAACGGAGTGCCCTTAAAATCGGTAACTTTCACCCTTATGAATTATGGATTGGTAGGAAACCAGATTTGAGTATTCTACGTCCATGTGGATGTGCAGCTTATGTTCATGAATCTTCCCATAAATATGGCAAATTAAGCCATAGATGGAAGAAATGTATCTTTATAAGATATTCGGAACACTTCAAAGGGTACGTGTTCATAGGTGAATAAGCCGATAGGAGTGTGACTGAAATGGAATCATGAGATGTCACGTTCTTGGAGAACGATTTTCCTAGTGTAGGTGAAATTGATAAGAACTTCCAATTATATAAGATGAAAGATCATAATAACACACCCACTAATGTTGTAGAGGGAAATGAAGATTTACCTCAATATGCAAGACCTAGTGGGAGTGTTGCACATCTGATGAATTGAATTCAAGAGAAATTCAGTTGCGTAAAAATAATTGTAAAAGCATTCCTTGTCGTCGTTTTGAGATTGAAAGGGAAGCATTTATGATTGCTCAGAAAGACGATGCCGAGCCTAAAACTGTTCAAGAGGCTCTCTCATCCTCTAATAAGAAAGAATGGAGAAAAGTTTTGAAAAATGAGATGGAGTCAATGAGGGCAAATCATGTATAGGACTTGGTTGATTTACCACCCAATCATAAGGCCATTAGAAACAAATGGGTCTTTAAGATTAAGCGAAGGGCGGATGGATCTATTGAAAAGTATAAGGCTCATCTTGTGGTGAAAGGTCTCAATACGCCTTATCCTAGCCATCGTTGCACATTTGGACCTTGAATTACATCAAATGGATATAAAGATGACATTTCTCAATGGAGAACTAGATGATGAAATCTATATGAAACAACCAATAGGTTTCATAGTTAAAAGTCAAGGGCATAAAGTTTGCAAACTTCATCGTTCAATATATGGCCTTAAGCAATCATCTAGACAGTGGTATCTTCATTTTTATCGTGCCATAACAACTTTGGGTTTCACGATGATCGAAGATCATTGTGTATATGTCAAGCGGTCCGAAGATAAATTTGTGATTTTATCTCTTTATGTGGACGATATTCTATTGGTTGGAAATGACAATGTTTTGGTTATTGCCATAAAATAATGGTTATCCTCCAATTTTGAAATGAAGGACATGGGAGAAGCTGCTTATATATTAAAAGTTAAGATCGAAAGAGATTGATCAAGGAAACTCCTTACTTTATCACAAGGGTCTTATATTATGAAGATTCTTGAACGTTTCGATATGCAGCACTGTAATCCCATTAATACCCTTGTCATGCAAGGTGAATGCCTAAGTACTGAAATGTGTCCTAAGACTCTAGAAGAAATTAAAGTAATGGAAACTGTTCCTTACGCTAGTGCGGTCGGAAGCTTGATGTATGCTATGATGTGTACTCGACTCAATATTAATCAAATCACAGTCAAGCGCACTGGAAAGTAGTGAAAAACATTCTAAGATACTTGAAAGGTACTATGGACTATCGACTTTGTTACCAAGAGAATGATTTACGCCTATTAGGCTATTCAAATGCTGATTGGGGTGGAGAAATGGATGAGCGTAAATCGACTTCTAGATATGTGTTCTTACTCAATGGAGGTGCAATTTCTTGGAATAGCAAGAAACAGACATGCACGGCCTTGTCTACGATGGAGGCTGCATTTATTGCATGTTCTAGTGTAGTGCAAGAAGCAGTATGACTAAAATGTTTCTTGGAAAATTTAGCCATTGTCACTGAGGTTTCAAGATCGGTGACAATTTATTGTAATAGTTAAGCAGCCATTGCCTATGTGAAATATCCCAAGTATCATGGAAAGATGAAACACATTGACATAAAGAAAAACTTCATCAGAGATATTATAGTACAGAAAGAAGTGATCCTATAATACATTTCAACCAATAGAATGGTTGTTGATCCATTTACGAAGGCTATTCCTAGAGACATATTCTTGGCCCACAGGATGTCACTAGGATTGCGTAGAATGTGATATATGTTATTGTAGATGATCATTAGTTTATGTATTTGTGGATATGTGTATTGTACTTGTTTGTCTATTAGTGACTTTGATGTTTTATCAATAAGTACAAATCTATTATGAGACTAGTACATAAACACATATATTATTGTATGCAATGATTGGCTCATTCACACGAGCAATCACCTCAAGTGCTATAATTAGCACGTTGAGATGAGACGTTATGTACAAATAAATGTTGAAAAGCAAGTTTAGTACATAAAATGATATGTCGCCTTGATTGGAGTCAAGATGAGGTATATGGTTTGTTTATAATAAGACCGAACATGATAGTCCCACAATCATGTATGTCTGAAAGATGTCGGATGCGATTACTTAATTGGGCGCTATAGAAAGCGAGCTGATATAGCACTTGAGCTAAACATGAATACGTGAGGAGCATGTGACTATGTTTAGGCTAAGATTCATATAGTGGATATATTTGATAAATGACATACGCTCTTATAGAAATAGAAATCCACTATAGTATGTAATTCATACTACATGTGCATTGTTCGACTGACAAGGGAAGATGAATAAAATTATCCCTATTTACTCATCGTGTGAGCCCTTGAGATAATTTATAATTTACCTCATTTTGTGCCCTATATTACTTTTGACTATATTCTCGAAGTGAAAGATCAATGTTGCTACTTTAGCATGTTACCAACGGTCATTGATAGATATGGCCTTATGGGATATGTTTAGGAAAACAGTTGTTGTGAAATGGAGAGACATGAGTGCGAAAGAAGACTATTGTTATTTTACATCTATCACATGTATTTACCGGTCGACCAATTATATCGCCTGATGTGATTGCGGATATAATTGTAAATACATAGTGTTTTGAGAATAATCAAGTATAGCCATTAAGGGATAGGTATACTTGGATTGATGTAACAAAATATTTCTAGGGTACTATGAGACATCAATTGTTTATTTCTTTTCGGGGTTATAGCCATTATGTCATTCCTAACACGTGCATAATTTGAGCTCCCAAGTGCAAGTGTACTCACTGGTCGCACAGCTTACTTGCCAGTATGGATTGTTTTGTAAAGTTAATGAATGTTGAATGTCTTATATTCTTGATAGAGCGCTATCAAGCCCATCATGTCCGAGTGGAGATGTCTTACTTTAGCTAGTACGTCTATGATGGGGTGCGATTGGACTGCACCGTTTCGTCTTGATATGCTACGATGTAAAGACACAATTTGAAAGGGTATGTAGGGAATTGTATAAAGTCTTTTGTAGACAACCATTGGCATGATTTGGCAGAATTTATGCTCAGAATTTCCTCCCCTTTACCTTTTCATTTTCCATCAAAGAGAGAAGGCATTCCTTTTCACTTTTACAAGCATAATCGGCATTTATGCTATGGAAATCGGGTGCTTTTCTCATGATTGCATTTAGACCGACGTGAAGTGTTTTTGTTCGTGATTCATCCGCAATTCAACGTTCGTTCCGAGGTTAATTGTTGTTTGCACATCGGATAAAGGTAAGTCGTCTTCCGCCGATTTGAATTCCAACATATACTACTCAAAACTAGAAGCATACTCGTTCGTTCGTCACATGAGCTTTGTGTTTGTGTGTGTGTTTTTATTTGTATAGAATGGAAATATATCTTTTAGTATGCCTCTTATTCTCTATGAATCTTTTTTAACAAAATGAAGGAGAAATTCTTAGCTCAAATATAATCAACGTAAAATACATGGACTCCGCAATAAATAGAAAATTCATGATTGTTGTTGCTAGATGATAGGGGGATATTCAATATGTAATCAGCTACATCATCATAATACTGAAAGAAATTAATACAGAACTTCCAACAAAATATTTAATAGGTGAATTTTCACTAATTGCTAATCTACAACATTAAAGCTCATTAAACTATTTTTTAAAAACCAAAACTGATGGTATTGATATGTGTGTCAGGTGTGGGAATTTGGATAACGGATTGTTCAATTCATTGATGTGTCTCAATTTATTGAAGTAAAATTAATTATGTTTTGTAGTTGGCATTTAGAATGAAGAAATTTATGGTCATGCTCTTTGGTTCTAGAAGATGGTTTCTGGTTGGTCATGCAGTGTAGAAAAAGTAAGGATAGACTATTTGATCGAATTAAACGATACATTCGAACCTTTGAAAAACAGGTAACACAATCTTGCCCATGATTTGTTAATCTATATATGTAATCATAAACATTTTTCTTATAATTTCTCACATATATAACCCAGAAATTTTGTCTTTTGGTTTGATGTGCAGTTTGGTTCATTCTATTTTCCTTCGACATCTTAGAAGCCTATTGGGATCCGCACTTTATCCAGGCCTCTTGCATTTGCAATCACTCTCCATTCTCACCGGATCAGGACCTTTACCCAAGTAAATTTTCCCTCAAATTTAAACACCATCACTATTCCGCTAAAGGATGAAGCTTTGGTGCCACCGTTTAGTTCGTAAGTTTTCCCTGTTGAGCCGCCGCTTGGAGAATGTTGTTGCTGCGGTCACTTTGCTCGACTTTAGCAAACCGCAGAAAATTCTTTTTTCAATCATTGGAGACCACTAGAGAATCTCAAGAAGGAAGAAAAGTGAAGAGAAGAAAAATATACATATAAGGAACAAATATCTCAATTGATTCAAGAGTTTTAGGTCCTTGAATAAGGAAAAAAAAACAGTAATTATTTGTAGACCATAACACCATCATTAGGAACTTTCATAATTGTCTCAATTTAGTCATAAAATTTTATTTTGATCAATTCAGTCCTAAAAATTTTACAATTATACTAATTTAGTCCATCTAACTAATTTAAACCAATCGGTACCGACGTGGAAAATTTTTAATAATATTTTATTTTTTGAATTTTTTTTTGAATTTTTTTATTTTATTTTCTTTTTCTTTTCTTCCTTCTTTAGGTTTATGCCCTAAGCCTCGCCTAGATTTGCGCAAGGCCTTGGGGTGGTGGGCAAGGCCAACCTTGCCATGGCCTCACCATGGGCGAAGGCATCCTTGCTCACAGGTGTCGAGGCCATGGTTGCCTTTGACCTCGTACAAGCATTGAGCCTCAACGACTTATCCATGACCTCTGGCGAGCTCAATCTAGAGATGGGAGGCTAGCATCAATCTCAGTGAACTTCAACTAGAATGACCTTGACAACAGCAACCCTCGACCTCGCGCAAACCTTAGTGACGTGGGGCGATTATCCACGTTAGCGCCAGTTGACCAAAATTAGTTAGATAGACTAAATCGGTATAATTACAAAATTTTGAAATTGAATGATCATAATTACAATAAGTTTAGGACTTTGATCATTTTATCCACCATTACTTCGTGTGGTGTGTACACTTGCATCATTTTTTTTTTTTTTTTGGGTCGGTACACTTGCGTCCGTTGAAATGATAACTTTTGTTGATTAACTTGGAGGTAAGGGGGGAAACCTATAGTGTCCATCCTGAGGTCTTTGTGCCGTCAAGAATGGTTTTGCTTCACTTTTCCAGAAGGATACATCACGCTAGAAACTGATCAAGGGACCGCACCATTCTTTTATTTGTGAAAATAAATTCACAATCGCGACAAAATTCTAGGGAGAGCGTGTTGATTTATTGCAAATTCCAGTCATACCTTCGCGATTATATCGTCACCATGGCGGATCCCATACTTCATTTCTCTTGATGTTTGCTTCTCCCTTCTTTTCTTTAGGAAAACAAGGAATAATGAATCAAACGGGATAGTGTTGCACAACCATCCAGAAGGTTCCATCACTGACAACATGTGGTCGAAATCATTGTATAAGTATTAGGGGTAAGCGATTATAAATTCTGTATAAGTTTCACTTGAAATTTGAAATTTATCCACTAAAACAAATTCCTCATATTTTAGAATATGGATCTACCCTACATACTATAGAACTTGGAATCTACTCTGTCACATATTCTAAGGATGACTATAGGGTCTACATAGGTTCCACATGTAATATTAATTGAACGATTGTAATGAATTATCGCATTTAATGACCATCATTTGCTGTTACAGTCTCTACTAGTCATAAAATGGAAGCTTGGACAAGTAATTTCAAATTATATACTTATTATCGAATATCATAGAGTACCACAGAATTGTATAAAAACGTTAAAAGAACACGCGCGCGCGTGCGCACGCACACAAAATCTTATCTTAGGTTTTAAGTTCCACTAGTCTAGGCACTAGCATCTACCTATTGAAATAAGTTCCATAATTTTTGAAATCCGGAAAATACTCGCCCTAAAAATAATTCAGAAGTATATTACACCTGGGAGTATATGACTAAAAATTGCGGCGAGAGCCTAGCTTAAGCCAATTTGGGGTGCGCTTCTTCTGAAAATCGACTTTTCAAGACAATCGCCCCACGTGTCGGTCGACCTTTCCAATTTTTCCACGCGCCACGTAATTTCTCGATAGAATCTCACGAAGCCCCGAATTCCATTTTCTAACCCCAACTTCCAGTTCTCCAGGGACAAAGCCAACGGCCCCTTATAAAATTGCTGTCTTCTTTTCGACAACAAAAAAGAAAAAGAAAAAAATAAAAGAAGAGAAGAAAAGAAAATTATCATTTTAACTCAATTTTCCTTCCATAACTAGTCGGGTGCAGTCATGTCGTAAAATGCAGGGGTGAAATATTTTTGATCGGAATCGACCCCGGGGCACATTGGCACCAATTTCTCTAAATTAGGGTGCGGTTTGGAAAAAAAAGGTTAAAATTGTGACATCACAAGCCAAAAACTTTAAGAGGGGTGGGCGAAAGGTATAAGTCTCCCAACGTGTTTCGTTGCGGATGCGACACCCCGTGAATTCTAGAATGGCCGTACTAAAAATCCTTGATTTCCTCGATCAGGACCCAAGAGAGAATGGAAGAAGATTCATGTCGGAAAAAGAAAAATGATTAGGCGGCAATGTTTCGGATACATGGAGCCTATAAATTTGGCAGTGAGCGAAACCGGAGCCACGCAGCCTCCTCCTCCTGCACGAATAGATTAGCAATACCTTTCCAGTTTCCGCGCCCTCTTCAATTTGCTGCGTGCGCACAGAACTTCACTCAGAGACACTTGCAGAAAAAGCAAAGCACTCAGACCAAAATTTCCAGATGACAACCCTCCAAGCCATTCCGCCCGCTGCAAATAACAACCCAGCGTCACCTTCGCCGGTGCTGCTGCCGCCGCATCACAGGTACAAGCCAATCATCGTCCACTGTATGACATTTGCCATACCCGTTGTTCTTGGCCTCCTCATGGTCATCTTCCTAGATATTCCTGCTTTAATGCCACCGGAGTTGAGGCTCAACCTGGGCTCTTCGCTTTCATCCCTCAATATCTCCACCTCCCACTTCACCACCCGATGGAAAATGGCTCTCTCCATTAAGAATCCCAGTAAGCTCATCGCCGTCAAGTACACCCGCATGAAGCTCCTCTTGAGCTTTGGAGGAGAACTCGCTCTGTCTCATCCCTCACGCATTCCGGCCTTCACTCAGGGCCCCCACAACATCACCACTGTCTGAGCAGAGGCCCTGTTGATGCTACCAATTGTCGATGACTTGGGCATTGAGGGCCTGGTGGGCTCGTTGAAGGGTGGGGTGGTGAACATCGACGTGGTGGTGAAAGCCAAGCGGAGGCTACACTTGGGTCTGTGGCTGTGGTTGCCCGTGTTCGACGTGAACTTCTTGTGCATAGATGTCACCTTTACGGCTCCGAAGAAGGGCGAGGACAGCAGTGATTGGATGATCCTCAGTGGCACCCTACAATGCAAGCCCGACATCTTCACTATACTCTGGTAAGAAAAATCATGGAAGAATTACACTCCAAGACCCAAATTCATGTAAGAAATGCAATTAGGTCCTAAAATTTTACATTATTTAGGACTCAATTGCACCTTTGGTAAAGTTTTAGGACTCCATGTCAAGGCCTTGTGGTGCAATTTTCCTGGAAAGTTACCGGACAATGCTCAATTTTGATGAAGAATGATGTGGATTTGCTGTGGTGCTGATGTATTTGGCTCATTTTTTGGGAACATGTTTTGCTTTCATGTGCTCGAAGAAGTCTAAGACATATAAACTGTCATCCTATGTATCTTGTTATTGTCTATCTAGCGAGCTGATCTTTCCCTCTGCCATACACACGCGAAATAATACATTTTTCACTGTGAAATTGCAGAGGATGGAGACCTCGTGTGGGAGTTCGATGCGCAGCAGCGTGCCGCAGTGATATATTTTCGCTTTCTTCCTCTCTTGTGATCTTTTGTACCCTCTCTGCTAGCGTGTTGTACTGTTTAACGAGATTGCGACACCGTCAGAAGCTGAGAACGTCTCGCTTCAACGACTTTAATCATAAAAATAAGTGCATGATGATGCACGAAGGTCTTGCTTAATGATCTTTTGATGTTACTTTCGACTCCTTTTGACTTTACTGAGATATGACCAAATGGAGCTGGTTTCTTGACGAAAGTGAGGGTTTGATATTATTGGATTTTCCCGTGCATGGTGATGATTCATTAGGGCAGAGTTGATGTAAGATACATTATATGTATGTGACTTGATTATTTCTCAATCGAATCTGTACAAGCATGGCTAGAGAAATCTATATCTTACACCATTGATTAACTGCTATTATTTGGGACGTGAGGTTTTCCGAAGCGACTAACTTAAAAGTTTTAATATCCAATATTCATAATCATAAGTACGGGGGGATGGGCGTAAGACTAACTTAGAAGCACATAGGACATTTGGGATCAAGAACTTAAAAGCACATAGGACTATAGGGATCAAGAACTTTCATTGTTTCTTAGATTCATAGACCAATTCCATTCAGTAGGAATTCTCATGCACAATCTTTATCCCCAAAAACGTTTCAGAATGTATGATAATCCACATCATGCCTGTTAAAGAACAGAGGTCAAAACCACAGTCTACAAATACTGATGGAAGTAAAGAAACAGAGCAAAACAAGCTGAAGCAAGAACAGAGCAAAGTAAGCTGAAGCTGAAACAGGGCAGAGCTCGAAATAAGGAAAAACAAAGGCTGAGCTGTGATCCGTGAAGAAGCTGAGTTGGCAATCCAGAAACAGAAGATTGACTGCAGCTACGCCAAGAGCCGTACAAGTGTCAATATAACAGTATAGTTAGTTTGATGATTCAATCTTGTAACAAAATACTGTTAAGTCTGTTTTGAAAAGAGGTTTTTGGAACGAAGATATAAAAGCTTCGTTATTGTAGCAGAAGAAAGAAGTAGAACAGATAATTCTCTCTAATTCTCTCAATTGCTTTTCATTTTCTTTGAAGTAGAACTACAATTGATTGTATAGATTGAGAGAAGTAGAAAAGAGATCTTACTTGATGTAATTGATCAATTCAGTTCTATCAATATACAGAGTTCTTTACCTCCTATGCAGTTCATTTTTGATATATGCATCTTCACATGGTATCAGAGCATTCTTCCTGGTAGTTCGTGATCTTCTTTCTCCATTGCTGAAAGCTTGTACAGAAAGCTTGTACAGAGGCTGCATGATCAAGATCAACAGTAAGATCTTGTTGAAGTTCAGAAGAATCGATATTCAAATGTTTGATTTTAGATACTCAAAGGTCACCTACTTGTTCTGTCATATCTTCAAAGTGTCTCGATATACAGAATGACAACCAGAGTGCAGAAGTATTCATTTCCGATTCATGTGAATATAGCAAATTTTGTTACAATCAAGCTGACAGAGGAGAATTTTCTACTATGGCAAGCTCAATTTCATAGGTTTCTAAAGAGTCAAGATTTAATCGGGTTTATTAATGGTGAAACATCTCCTCCAGCACAAATGATACAAGCTGAGATTGAGGGAAGGCAAACGCAAGAAATAAACCCCGATTATCTAGATTGGATAAAGACTGATCAGTTAATCTCATCCTGGATAAGTGGAGCGGTATCTGAGAATATTCTAAGTCTGATAATTGGCTTAGAGACTTCATTCGAGATATGGCAAACTCTTATAAATCGTTTCACACAGAGATCTGTAGCAAAGGAGTTCAAATTAAGGGGGAAATTACAAGCCTGCAGGAAAAGAGATAGATCATTGAGTGAATATCTTCGAGAGTTCAAATCCATTTGTGATAAGTTAAATGCTATTGGAAAACCGGTTGATGACATAACCAGGATGTTTGGAGTTCTTGAAGGGTTAGGATCAGAATATGAAAGCTTTAGAACAACCATGTACTGTCTCAAACCTCAACCAGAATATGATGAGGTTATTTCTCAACTTGAAAGGTTTGAGACTAGGCTACAAACATATTCTGTAAATCATACAATACTAACCTAGCATACTATGGACAAAGAAAGACTGGAATAAGTCCACAAAGGCCAAATTTCAGAAACCAAAGAGAAAATATTCGAGGTGGGCATAACTATGGCAGAGGACAAATTACTAACAGAAGGAATAATGGGAGTAACTTTTCTAGATCAGGAAGGAATCATCAATATCAAGAGAATAACTTGAATACAACACAGCAAGATCAGGTTATTAAGGACAACTGGTCTAACTACGGACAGGGTTTTAGACCATATACAAATTCTTCTCAAAGGTATCAAGGTGTTAGATCCTATCCACCACAAAGCTCAATTAGCAACAAGTATGTGCAGAGCTCGAAACCAGTAAGTAATGGTCCTCTGGAATGTCAAATTTGCAAAAGGCCAGGGCACACAGCTCTTCGATGTTGGTATCGTTTTGACAACTCATATCAAGTAGAAGAAATACCAACTGCATTGGCAGCCATGCATATTGAAGAACCTTACGGTACAGAATGGTACCCAGACACAGGAGCTACATCTCACATTGCTGCAGAACCTGGTATGCTTCACGACTACTCTGCATATAGTGGTACTGACACTGTTGTGATTGGAGATGGATCCTGTTTGTCGATTTCAAATATTGGTAATGGAATACTGCATACAAAAACAAGCATATTACCATTAAAAGATGTTCTAGTAGTTCCTGAAATAAAAAAGAATCTGATTTCTGTATCAAAGTTAACAGATGACTATCCCTGTTCTCTTATTTTTGATAAATATGGGGTTTATATGAAGGACAATTACAACCATACAACAGTGAAGCTAGGAAGGAAAATCAAGGGGCTGTATCAAGTGGACCCTAAAATCACAGAAGTACACTTCACTCAGGTTCAACAGGAAGTGGGAGAAGATGTCTGGCATCAAAGGCTTGCTCACACCAGTTTAAAAACAGTGAAGCTTCTAAGAACTCAACAACTCATTCAGTACAATTCAAAAGCTCAAAACATGTGTAGCAGTTGTCAAATTGCTAAAAGTTCAGCTTTACCTTTTTCATCTTCAGACTATACATCTAGTGCTCCCCTAGAAAAGATACATTGTGATGTTTGGGGACCTGCACCAGTGCAATCTGTTCAACAATTTCGTTACTATGTCATTTTTGTGGATGACTTTTCTCGATATAGCTGGATATATCCAATGAGGCAGAAATCAGAAGTTTATGATGTTTTTGTCATATTTCAAAAGCTAGTGGAAAATCAACTTGATCACAAGATCAAAATATTTCAAAGTGATGGAGGAGGCGAGTTTACTAATATCAAACTTCAGAATCACTTATAGCAGTGTGGCATAAAACAGAGTATTTCCTGTCCTTACACACCAGAACAAAATGGAATCTCTGAAAGGAAGCATCGACATGTGATTGAATTAGGCATGGCAATGTTATATCATGCTAGAGTACCTTTGAAATATTGGGTAGATGCCTTTATGACAGCAGTCTATATCATCAATATTCTTCCTACAACAAAGCTACACATGACTTCACCTCATTATAAACTGTATAAACAAAAACCAGATTATGCTCATCTACGAGTCTTTGGATCTGCCTGTTATCCTTGCCTCAGGCCCTATAACAACATAAATTCGATCCAAGATCTCTCATATGCATTTTTCTGGGCTATAGTGAGAGACACAAAGGCTACAGATGTCTCTTACCTACTAATGGACATGTCTATATCAGTAGACATGTAGTGTTCGATGAGATAGTCTTTCCTTTTACTCAGTTAGTCACAGCTGAGCATCAATAAGGATCTGCACTATACAAACAATGGACAAGAGGAGTCTCTGGATTCAATAATACAGAACAGCACCAATCAAAAGTCAATAAGCCTATTGAGCACTTGCAAAATACTAGATCAACTCATATAGTTCCTGATGTACAAGACAGTGGACTCAGTACAATTGATTCGATAGATATACCACAAGGGAATACAGTACCTGATAATGTGATGCAGACTGTTTCTAATAATGCATCAGCTAATCTTGAACTGCCTCCTGTATCTGCAAATACTGAGGAACAAGAATATTCGAATCAAGAATCTGTTCCAATACCACAAAGTGATACAGAGCAAACTCAAACCACTTCTACATCAGGAAACACACAAGGTACTTGTTCTATCCATCCTATGCAAACTAGACTAAGATCTGGAATTGTTAAATCAAATCCAAAATATGCGTGTCTAGCTGAATACAAAGTTCCTAGTGAACCAAAATCAGTAAAATCAGCTTTGGCAGACAAGGGATGGTATCAAGCAATGCAAGATGAAATGAATGCTCTATATCAGAATAACACTTGGGAGTTAGTTCCTAGAACTAATCAAATAAATATCATCGGCTGCAAATGGGTGTTTAAGACAAAACTTGCTCCTGATGGCAGTCTTGATAGACTGAAAGCTCGACTTGTAGCCAAGGGCTTTCACCAAGAAGCAGGTATCGATTTTACAGAAACCTTCAGTCCTGTAATTAAGCATGCTACAATTCGACTAGTCTTGTCTGTAGCAATGATGAAACAATGGGAAATTCATCAACTTGATGTTAAAAATGCCTTCTTACATGGTACCCTAAGTGAAACAGTCTATATGGAACAGCCTCCTGGGTTTCAAGACTCACAGAGACCTCATCATGTATGTCTTCTCAAGAAATCCCTCTATGGACTTCGACAAGCCCCTCGAGCTTGGTTTGAAAAGTTCAGCAATTTCTTACTAGAGTATGGTTTCTTCTGTAGCTCAACTGATCCATCATTGTTTATCCTACATACTGGAACAGAAACAATTCTCCTACTGCTGTATGTTGATGACATCATTTTAACTGGAAGTTCATCTTACATGCTCTCTAACCTCATTAACTCTCTTGGTCTTTAGTTTCACATGAAAGATCTAGGTGCACTTCATTATTTTCTTGGCATTGAAGTTAAGCGTGCTCCTGACAATCTGTTTCTTTGCCAAACTAAGTATGCAATTGATCTTCTAAATCGAGCTCATATGTTGGATTGTAAACCAATCTCTACTCCACTTTCATTGAGACCAAATGGTTTGCTTACTGATCCTATTCTTCTGTCTAATCCAACTGAGTATCGAAGTTTGGTCGGTGGTCTCCAATACCTCACTCTAACTCGTCCAGATATTACCTATGCCAAAAATGTACTATGTCAGAAGATGCAGCAGCCTACTCTTACAGACCTTTAGAAATTAAAGAGAGTATTAAGATATATAAAAGGTACTGTTGATCTTGGAATATTCATCCATTCCAAAAGCACTATGCATCTCTATGGTTACTCAGATGCAGACTGGGCTAGCTGTGCTGACACTAGAAGATCAACCACTGGTTTCTGCACATATCTCGGATCCAATTTAATCTCTTGGGCAGCAAAGAAGCAACCAACAGTAAGTCGATCCTCTACAGAAGCAGAGTATCGTGCCCTTGCTTCCACTACAGCTGACCTCACTTGGATCAGTTTTGTTCTACGAGACATTAGTTGCTCTCTTAAACCTCCTATTCATCTATACTGTGACAATAAGTCAGCCATCTCTCTCACTGTTAATCCCATCTTACATGCTAGAACTAAACATGTTGAAGTTGACTTCCACTTTGTTCGGGAAAAAGTTTCCTCAGGTTCATTACAGGTACGATATGTTCCAAGTCATTGCCAACTTGCTGATATCTTTACTAAACCTTTGTCACGACTAGTACATCATCATATGCGAGTCAAATTGGGAATTAGTCGTCTCTCCATTCCCAATTTGAGGGGGAATGTTAAAGAACAGAGGTCAAAACCACAGTCTACAAATACTGATGGAAGTAAAGAAATAGAGCAAAACAAGCTGAAGCAAGAACAGAGCAAACTAAGCTGAAGCTGAAACAGGGCAGAGCTCGAAATAAGGAAAAACAAAGGCTGAGCTGGTGATCCGTGAAGAAGCTGAGTTGGCAATCCAGAAACAGAAGATTGACTGCAGCTACGCCAAGAGCCGTACAAGTGTCAATATAACAGTATAGTTAGTTTGATGATTCAATCTTGTAACAAATACTGTTAAATCTGTTTTGAAGAAGAAGTTGTTAAACGAAGATATAAAAGCTTCGCTAGTGTAGCAGAAGAAAGAAGTAGAACAGATAATTCTCTCTAATTCTCTCAATTGCTTTTCATTTTCTTTGAAGTAGAACTACAATTGATTGTATAGATTGAGAGAAGTAGAAAAGAGATCTTACTTGATGTAATTGATCGATTCAGTTCTATCAATATACAGAGTTCTTTACCTCATATGCAGTTCATTTTTGATATATGCATCTTCACAATGCCACATCGTTCTTCATTTCCTCTGATATGGTAACAACTAAATTGATTATAGGAAAATTATTGACCGCATCTAAATCATATGGGTCCAATGCATGTCATTCTCGGGTTGTGTGGACAAAAAGCGCCGTGCTAATTGAACCGGGTGCATGCAATCACCTCTTCTGGTTATAACTAGAGCTGTCCGCTCTCTAGAAAAGAAAACAGTTAGGGTAAAAAACGATGTCGAATTTACTTCACATTGATCGCACGTTCCCTTGTGGCGAGAGAATCATATTTCTTCGTGCAATCCTCCTCCTTATTCGCGTCATGCCTGATCGAAAACTATTGTGGTATTTCTATTGTTATCAAGGCGTTGCGCAGGACTAATACGGATACAAAATGTGGGCTTGGTACTTGAATTTTAAGGATTAGGCATTACCAAGATGTCGTCGAGCTCTCGAAGAAATTTCTTTCTTGACCAGCTATCAAGTCTCTCTCTCTCTCTCTCTCTCTCTCCCACCCCCCCCGCGTAGACCAAGCGAAGCTGGTCCTTCTCTCTCCCCCAAGCGTGCAGAATCTCTCTCTCTCTCGCTGGTACAGTCTCTTCACTCTCGCAAGCTTCCAATTGCCAGGCCATAAAGAAACCCTAGCTCTTTCTTTGTTCTGCTGCTGTGTTTGGACCGGCTTCGAGGTTTATCGTTCGCGCTCCTTCTTTGGATTCGTCATTCTTATGCTCCTGTAATTGGAACGGGTTTCGAAAACCATGCGACCCACGGTGGCTATGGCATTGTCTAGGAGGGCAGTGAGAGTTTTCACTAGGAAACGAGCAATTACTTGCGTGATTGAAGATTCTTTGACTTCTGGCGAGTTTTGAGTTTCCCTCTCTCTGAAGGACATGGAGTTAGCAGAATCAATACCCATGAATTCTCCAATCTTAGTTGGATTTATTACCCTGTTGCAGAAGAAGAAGAAGAAGAAGAAGAAGAAGTGTGGACATCATCATCAAGATGTTTTCAGTTTCTTTTGGCTCCTGAGACCAGATTGGAGACGCTCGCATCAGATCTGGATAGCCGTCCCGTACTTCATTAGAATTTGGGTTTGCTATATGTAGGATATTTTTGAAGTCCTTGTAGACATTGGGACCAAGTACCAGTGGGTGGACTGGCAGAGGGTGCTTTCTATTATTACGTTACTTTGTTTTAGGGACTTGATTGGCTTTTACATTGGGAAGGAGAATTTCCTTCAGTTGATTGCTATGGTGAATGATGGTATTTACATTTGTATCTTTGCACTGGTAGCGGACACTAGTTCTAAACTGAAAATGAATCAATATCTTTCGTGGAATACTTTGTTAAAGGGTGACCACTGTCAAGTCTATGCTTATTATTTTGGCTCAAAGTTGGCTTAGAAATCACCAAACTTTCCCTGCCTTTACCTCCTACGAATGCTACTGCTTTATCTGTATTTACTCAGTTATGCTCGAGCAATCTGCCTGTTTGGTAATCTCATTGTTCTCTATTGCAGACTTTGCTTCGCGATCCCAATGCAGACCCTCCTGCAAACTCAGAAGCCACTCAAATGTTCAGCGAGAACAAGCGTGAATACAGCCGGAGAGTAAAGGAGATTGTGAAGCAGAGCTGGACTGCAATTCCCATCCCTTGTGTGTGTGGGGAGGGGGGGGGGGGAAGGGGGGCAACGGCTGGTGGCGGTGGACCATTAGAGTAGGTCGAGTTTGGGGGTTTCTATTGGAAAAATCTTTCCAGAATATTTTGAAGCTGACAAAACATTTCTATCAGTCTAGTTTGGATAATTGCAGACCTTCTGTTTAGAGTCTGAAGATTTTCATATCACCAGACTCAGCACTCAAGACTCAAGACTTAAGACTATTCTCATTAACAGTTTTTCTAATCCAGTGACAAAGGCAATCCAGAGCCGAAGTATTTGGTTGAGGATTTAGTCCTATCCTCTGGAGAAGATCTCTTGGCTGGATAAATATAACGGATTCTTTTATTCGTAATCAAGATCGGTTGAAGATCCGATGGTCGACGAAATATTCTTGGAAGGTTCTATTCTTGGAAACCAAGATCCTGGTTGTATGGGCGAACAGGATTGATGGGCTATCGTCAGGTTCCTTTAATAGCTCGAATGATCTTCTTGATTGATTCTGTCCAATGGGTAGATTGGAGGAATTCCTTTGGTAAGTGCCAACGGGTATGATGGCATAAAGGAGTATAAAAGAAAGACGTTCTAGTTGCTTTAGTGTATGATCGATAGAGAAATTCCAGAGTTTGAAGCGCCTTGATTATTAGTCGATACATTTTGAGTGAAATTGTATACACAAAGAGTGTCTATACTTAGTGATACCTTGAGCTAGTGTGGTAGATCATCTACACCGAGAAATCAAGGGAGAACAACGCTGTAACATCTCTTTGTTCATAGTGGAATCCAGCCAATAGGCTGTCAGTGCAGAAGAGTGGACGTAGGCTTGAAATAAGCCGAACCACTATAAACCACGTGTTCAATTTTCTCTTCCCTTCTCTCAGTCTTACTTTGATTATTGTTTGTCTCAAATCTATCAACTGTCTAGTATTGTGCAATTATCGAGAAAAATCTTTTATATACCTATTCACTCCCCTCTAGGTACTTATACTAGCTATATCAATTGGTATCAGAGCCCGTGTACTCACTTTATTTGAAGTGTTTTACTTCAAAGTAAAAGATCCATGGCTAGTATGCTAGCACCAGGGCTGGTGGAAGGGCAAAGCAATACCAGACCACCGTACTTTGATGGAAAAGATTACAACATCTGAAAGAACAAGATGAAAGCTTTCCTACGATCAAAGGATCCTCTGGAATAAGACGTTGTAAAAAAGGGAATTACTCCTACAGCTGCATTAGTCTCTAAAAGAGGGAAAGAAACTGTTGAGACCAGCGGAATGACTCAGGAAGAGATAATCAAGAGACAAGCACTCGATGTAAAAGCAATTTACTCTTTATATTGTGCTTTGTCACCAACTGAATATACATAATATCTTCTTGTGTTACAGCAAAAGAAGTTTGGGACAGATTACATATCACCTATGAAGGAACAGATCGAGTGAAGGAAACCAGAATTAACATTCTCCTCGGTCAATATGAAGCCTTTAAAATGAAATCAGGAGAATCTATAACTGACATGTTTAGTCGTTTTACAGATATTGTCAATGGTCTTGATAATCAAGGACAAACAATTTCTGATCCCATGAAGGTAAACAATCTACTGCGTGGACTCTCCAAGGATTGGAATCACATAAAGACTTCAATAAGAGAGACGCAAATAATTATACCACTATCTGTCGACGAGCTGATTGGAACTCTTCAGTCTTATGAAGTGGAACGAATTAATGAAGACGAAGATCCAAAAGGTAAGAAATTCATTCCATTAAAATCAAATGATGATTCTGATGATACAGATTCTGAAGATGATATGGACGATGAGGAGCTTGCTCTCATGATAAGAAGATTCAGAAAACTGAATAGAAAAGGAATAAGGTTCAACTCAAAGAAACAAAGTTTTCAAAGACAGCAGACCAAGTCTGTTGATGGTGAGGAACCAAACAAAGATGTAGTTTGCTTTGAATGTAAGAAAAAGGGACACATCAGACCCAACTGTCCTCTTCTGAAGAAGAAGAGAGGAAAAGCTGAAAAGTTTCGAAAAGCTCTCAAAGCCGAAACCTGGAGTGATATAGAGTGTGAAGAAAGTGATAATGAATATGCCAACCTATGTCTGATGGCACAATCAGACTTAGACTCAGATTCTGGATCAGACTCAGACAGTGAATTTGAGGCAAGTAATTTTAAAATTCCTGTCAAAGTTTCTAAATACATTGATGAACTGTGTTTTAGTCTTAAGACTTCTCTCAAAGAATTTCCGAACTTAAAAAGGAAAACTCAGCTCTAAAACAAAAGGAAAACGTTTTAGAAGAAAGAGTTAAAAGTTTAGACTTGAATGTTTCCACTCTTAAAGAAAATGAAGATAATCTTTTGAAAAAAAATGCCATTTTAAAAACTGACTTATCAAATATTTCAAAGAAATTTTCAATAGAGTCCGAAAAACTTGAAAAAATTCTTTCAGCTCAAAGACCTTACTTCAATAAGTCCAGTCTAGGTATGACAGCAGAAACAATTCCCTTGATTGATTTTCCTAAAGTAAAAGAAAGAATTAAGGAAAGACCCTCGAGAGAGGCTTACAAAAATCATTTCAAGAAAGTTTTTGTAAAGTCTGTAGGTCGAAATGCCCTAAGGTGTTCAAAGTGCAACAGTTCGGATCACTTTAAAAAAGAGTGTCCTATGGTTTGGAAACCTGTTAAGAAAGTATGAGCTAATACTGTTTATCTTACTAACACCAAAGGACCCAAGAAAATTTGGGTATCAAAGAAAGCTTGAGACTCTCTTTTAAATGCAGGTCTCCGTCAAGAAAAATGTAAAGTGGTATCTTGACAGTGGATGCTCAAGACACATGACAGGAGACTCAAATTGCTTCATAAAGCTTGTTCAAGTAAATGGTGGAAAAGTTTCATTTGGAGGAAACAACAAAGAAAGTATTGTGGGATTTGGAACTGTGAAAATTGGAAATCTCACAATAAGTAATGTTTCCCTAGTGGAAGGACTCAATTACAATCTTCTCAGCAATAGCCAATTGTGTGATACTGATTTTAAGATCTTCTTTCAAGAAGGAACATGTTCTGGAACCAGTAAAGACTCTACTCAGTCTTTCATGAGTCGAAGACATGGAAATATCTATCTTCTGGATGTGAAACCAAATGAATCGCAATGCCTAATCTCAATTCAAGACGAAGCAAGCTTATGGCACAAAAAGCTTGGTCATGTCAACATGAAGCAATTAGCCAAAATCTCATCAAAGCAGCTTGTTCGAGGTCTACCCAAATTACCATACCAAAAGTTTGATCCATGCATTCCATGTATTCTGGGAAAGCAGGTAAGAAATTCATTTAAGCCAATAAATCATGTCTCTACTAATCATGTACTACAGTTGCTGCATATGGATCTCTTCGAACCAACCAGAACCCAGAGCATTGGAGGTAAGAAATATTGCCTAGTAATTGTGGACGATTACTCCCGCTTTACTTGGGTATATTTCCTTGCAAGTAAGTCGGAAACCTTCTCGTATTTTGAAAAATTTGCTAAAAAGGTTCAAAATAAAAAAGGATGTGTTATCTCAAGTATAAGAACAGATCATAGAGGTGAATTTGAAAATTAAGATTTTACAAAATTTTGTGATGAATCTGGCTTTAAGCATGTGTTCTCCTCTCCATATACTCCTCAGAAAAATGGAGTTGTGAAAAGAAAGAATAGATCTCTTCAAGAAATGGCTAGAACTCTTTTAATTGAAAGTAAGATTTCTTCACGATTTTGGGCTGAAGCTGTTTCAACAGCGTGCTATATCATCAATAGAGTCTTCTTAAGACGTATTCTAGAGAAAACCCCTTATGAGTTATTCAAAGGTAAGAAGCCTATTGTTTCATACTTTCATGTGTTTGGTTGCAAATGCTTTATATTGAAAAATGCAAAAAATCGAGTTGGTAAGTTTGAAGAAAGATCAGATGAAGGCATTTTCCTTGGAAATTCTACATCAAGCAAAGCCTACAGAGTCTATAACAAGAAGAGCCAGTCTGTGGAGGAGTCAATGAATGTCAAATTTCAAGACTCTACGCAAGATGAATTCAGTCAGACTCATCATGAAGAGTCTGAACCTGCTCCAAACCCTCCAAAGCTTACGACTCAAGAAGCATCTCAGACTCTGGAAGACCAGCATCAAGCTGTTCGTGAAGATTCAAATAGAGAAAGAGATCATCAACCAGACAAATCAACCAGTAACTGGAAGCATAAGTCTAGTCATCCCAAAGATCTCATTATCGGCAAAATTAATGAAGGAATTCGCACCAGATCCAAAAGGCGTGAAGAGTCTAGTGCTGTGGCTCTCATTTCTGTAACATCTCTTTGTTCATAGTGGAATCCAGCCAATAGGCTGTCAGTGCAGAAGAGTGGACGTATGCTTGAAATAAGCCGAACCACTATAAACCGCATGTTCAATTTTCTCTTCCCTTCTCTCAGTCTTACTTTGATTATTGTTTGTCTCAAATCTATCAATTGTCTAGTATTGTGCAATTATCGAGAAAAATCTTTTATATACCTATTCATCCCCCTCTAGGTACTTATACTAGCTATATCAGTTTCATCTGCTGATTGTAGTCCACAATACAAACAAGGGCTGTGTAACTTGTATCCTGTAGTAAAATGCCATGCTTGAATGCTTTCTATGTCATTGTTTGAAAATCATTTATGGTGCTGCTGTCGTCGTCTTCCCCTGCTCAAGTGGCCCTTTGACTTTGTCAAAGGTAGAGTTGGACTATCAACAAACGATTGGTGTAAAAGTTTAATGTAATATGGGCTTGTTTGATCGTGGATGTAGTTCAAAGTAATATTTGGTAATATTGTTTAGGTTCGGAAAAGGATGATAATTTGGTTGAAGCATCAATAAGCCTCGTTCTCTGGCTTGGAACTTGTAACTTCCATGCAGTAGCCATAGGGGTAAGCCGAGTTCAGTGTGCACTTTAGGTGAGTGAGCTCGTAGAATGAGTCTGCTTAGGGCTTAGCTATGTTTGGATCAGCTTACTTCTGAACTAATCTTGATGCATCGGGCATAAATATTCACCTAATGCGAGCTTTGCTTGTCGGACGTGCTTATGCTCTTGTACTTGGAATAAGTTTCAGAAACCATGTGACGGGCTATGGTTATAGCACGGTTTAGGAGGGTGGTGAGAATTATCACCAAGATCAAGCAATACTAGCATGATTGAAGATTAATTGTCTTCTGTGAGTTTTGAGTTTCTTTGTTTCTGAAGGAGTTAGCAGAATGAATACCTGCTAGTTCACTAATCTTAGTCATGGCTTTATTTAAGACTCATTGGTCGATTATGTTGTTGCTAAGGGAATCAAAGTGAATTCATTGCCCCATCGCTGAAGAAGAAGAAGAAGAAGAAATAAGGATATCATCATCGAGATGTTTTTAGTTTCCTCTTCTGGCTCCTGAGACCAAATTGGAGATACTTGCATTGGAAAGTACTAAAAAAGTCATAAAACTATGGTATTAGTACCAATTCAATTTTAAATATTTCAATATGACCAATTTAATCCTAAATCTGTCACATGATACAAATTCAGTCCATCTGACCAATTTAGGACTAAAATTACTGATGTGGACATCGATTAGTCAATCAATACTAACATGAACACGGGTCAGTTGGTCAAGGTTGACGTAGACATTTTTACTAATATTCTAATATATTTTTTTGAATTTATCGATTTTCTCATATATTTATTGATTTCTTTTTCTTTTTTTCCCCCTATTCTTTTCGTTGATGGCAATCATCGGCCATCAGCCACATGCAAGAGTCAGCCGTGCTTGGGCAAGGGTGAGCACTGCCCGTCCAGGCGAGGCTAGGTGAGGGGCCCCTCACCAAATCTGGTGAGGCCGACCCTCGTTTAGGCTAGGGGAGGGTTGGCTTTTTTATGAACCATCTCATTTTCCTGAGGACCAAAGAGGGTGAAGAACTCAAACACACATGACTCATGAGCATTACTTTCTCGGCCTGATGAGAAAGCATCTAAAAAGGCACATTAGGTTGTGATGATAGATCAATTGGCCCAATTGTTTCTCAACAAATTTGAGAACACATTTCTAAAGACTTAATAAAATGAGGGGCAAGTAAAAGAGGACCATCATTCTTTAGTGGAAGAGGTATGTCTCGTCCTTGAACATAATAAATTTTGGAAAATGACACTCTGTTCTTTCCTTGCAGATGACAAATTGGGGGCATGACTGAGACAATATCTCCACCCAAACCAAAATGGATATTTCATGTGCATTTACTTTGACGTTGCATAGTATCCTATTCATGCACGTTGTTTTGTGCAGGGGCAGAAGCAAGATTTCATCAAATCAAATCAAATATCGGATTTTTAGCATTGATTGATCAATTTCTATGTTCCATTTTGATAGGAGCAATCCAAGGACACCCATTGCTGAGACAGTCCCTTCGTGGGACAACTTATTGAATGAACACTTGAAATCATGTTTTTCATGCTTATGATAGCATTTTTGAGTATAGTAAATTGTTTGTTTGAAGTCACAAAAGCTTTTAATGCTTAAAGTTATTGAACTCCTTTGAAAAGAGACTTTCCATAGTGATTTTACCTATTTAACTCAGCAATTTAATGTGGAGATTTGTCAAGATGGACAATTCATTGGATTGAGCATGTTGAATGAAATGTGTCAGGATGATGAAAGGCAGGCCTTATCCTATACACAGTCCCTTACTTATACACTTGTGAGATAAGAGTAGAAAGTTCCATATCCGCAAGGTAAAGAGTTCTCTCACGAAAGGTATGACAACCGAAATGACGAGAGACAGTTTATTTCTCTATCCCAAACACTACATATGATCCATTGCTTAACCTCTTTGAGCCTCATACGCTTGTGGAAATTCTTTCAAATTACCCATGTCAAGAACCACCCCACATCGGGGCAAATTGAAAGGTAAGATGGCATTATGAGATGAGGAAAATGAAAAGAATTTTTCTTGCTCTCGCTTGTATTAATCTTCAAGTCATGCTATTATATTAAATTTATGTGGTAATTTAAGTGCCTTAGGATGATAAAGAGCATTTTTTTCTCTATCCTATATAGTTATATCCTTTGCATAGCACATTTGAACCTGCAATTTTATTTCTTTAAACCCAATTGGTGATCATCCCCCACACTGGGGCAAGGCAAAAGGTAGATGAAGACTCTTGAAAGTTCGAGTGTTATTTGAAGTGTAATTGCTTGACGCATGCATTGTGCACAAGAATTGAAATCAAAATAGAACTAAGGAGCATGGAAAAACAGTGTGCATGGTAAAAGTAAGGCCAATGCCCATGAAAAAGAAGAGAAGAAAAAATGCATGAAAATTAGGGGCTCGAAAAAGCGGTGTGCCTGGTAAAAACAAAGCCGATGCCAATAGATGAAAAAAAAAAGAGTCAAGATAGATGATTATCAATTGCAAAAATTGAATCCCATGAAGCAGTATTCAAAGAGTCAAGATCAATGGTGCATTTATAATGACAATCTTTGGTGAAGGAGAAGACCGACGACAATGCCTAGATGATCATCAACTTTGACCCCAATACACATCTTTGAGCCTAACGATCCTTTCGTTTCTCAACCCAAGAACCCAGCCTACGTTATGTCCCTTGCAAAGTCTATTCTAATTAGGGCACTTGAATTAACGTAAAGGGTTCACATATTTTAAGCATCGCTCAAAGAAGTGCAAGTAAGATTATTTTTTTCTCATTTTGTAAGGTTCTTGACTTGTAAACTCGGAGATAATTACAGAATTTTTCTTTCAATTACCTTGACTCAAAAAGTCCCTTTGTTAAGCCGTTGACCAAGCATGCATTACGGTCCTTATTAAAGACCTCTCAGATTGGTAAGGTTGTACTGCTTGCGATAATACTCGGACCTTTATTGGTATGATGATAGTGAGATGGAGTGATTCTCCTAAAATAGCCATTCTAAATGAAAGTGAGTGAAAGTCATTTTTAACTGAAAGTCTCTCATTTAATATTCTTAAGAAATCCATGCCATTGTCTTAAACGACAATTCGCTCATGTGAAAACTTGGGTGATGCAAATATGGTAAAGCTATTATGCATAAACCTTGATTGAATTGATGAAAACTCCATTGAACTTTGAAATGTACATTCTAGAGTAGCTCAAATTGTCTACGTCTTTAATGAGTGCATATTAGTTTTTGCTCTAATCATGTCTGACAGGTAATATTTCATTGAAGACTGAGTAATACTTGACATTCTAGTTGCTCCTTGAAGCCTTGAGATTCGGCATGCTTTTGTAGCCCAAAGCCCTTTTTTCATCAACTTGGCGTGCTTTTGTAGCCTGATGTCATTTTTATCAACCCGGCATGCTTCTGTAGCCCGGATGTCATTTTTATCAACTCGGCATGCTTTTGTAGCCCGGTGTCCTTTTTTATTGACCTAGTGTGCTTGTATAGCCCGGTGTCCCTTTATGTTGATTTGGCGTGCTTTCGTAGCCCAATGTCCATTTTCATTAACTCGGCGTGCTTCCGTAACCCAATGTCCCTTTTAATAAACCCAGCGTGCTTTCGTAGCCCGGAGTTCTTGACCTGGCGTGTTTTCGTAGTCCAGAGTCCTTTTCATTGACTCGGCGTTCTTCCGTAAGTCGATGTCTCTTTTAATAGACCTAGCGTGCTTCCATAGCTCGGAGTTCTTGACCTGGCATACTTTCGTAGTCCAGAGTTCTTTTCATTGACTCGGTGTGTTTCCGTAACTCGATATCCCTTTTAATAGACCCGACGTGCTTCTGTGACCCGGAGTTCCTGACCCGGTGTGCTTTCGTAACCTAAAGTCCATTTTATCGAACTGGCGTGTTTTTGTAGCCCGAAGTTCCTGACCTAGTGTGCTTTTGTAGCCTAGAATCTCTCTTTATCGACCCGGCGTACTTTCGTAGCCCGGTGTCCATTCATATTAACCGGACGTGCTTTCATAGCCTAGAGTTTTTTTTATCGAACTGGCGTACTTTTGTAACTCGAATTTCTTTTATTGACCTAGCGTGCTTTCGGTAACCCAGAGTCCTTTTCATCGACGTGGCGTGAGGCCTCCTGTCAAATTGGCGTGCTTCCGTAGCCCAAAGTTCCTCTTAATCGACACTCGATTGAGCTATCCCCCAAAGATTTTTTCTCCAAGATTCAGTCTGATTAAGGCAATCGAAAAAAGGTTCAGGTCCTAGTTAGATAATATATGTTGCAATGCTAGGTGACTGAAAAAAAGTTCACGTCCTAACTATGCAAAACCTCATGCTAGGCGACCGTAGAAAGGTATGGGTCTTGAAAAGTGATTTCCTATTCAAGCGATTGTAGAAAGGTACGGATCTTGAAAGGTGAATCCCCGTTTAGGCGACCATAAAAAGGTACGAGTCCTAGACAATATTTATTACTCTAACAAGCGATCGTAGAAAGGTATGAGTCCTGGAAAAGCAATTTCCCCATTTATGCGACAATAGAAAGGTACGGGTCTTGGAAAACCATTTTTTTTTCCATCAAGATGACCGAAGAAAGGTTTGGGTCATGGATAACCAAATACTATCATACAAGGCGACCGTAGAAAGGTACGGGTTATAGGAAAGCAGCTTTCATATAAAGCCTCGTTACTATTTTAAGTGACCGTAGAAAGGTACGGGTCTTGAACATGTAACATAAACTATCTTGAATTATTCTACATTCTTTGAAGGTAAATTATTCAAGGTAGGTTCATTTATCATTTGCATTAGCATTTCCATGCATCATCTAAATTGCATTTCGAAATGGAATTCATTTTCCAACAAAAAAAAAATCATTCATTGCATGTGCATAATCAAAATTTAGGTCTCAATTTGTCTTTGAAGGCAACGTCTACAAACTCACCTTCTTTCAAAGAGAGATAGCTATTGACATCTAAATTTTGGCGATTCAGTCATTTATTTATTGCATTAAAAAATGAAGGATTAACTTTTAACCCCTAAAAAAAATTAATTGATTAATTGCATGATATATAGTTTAGAAATATTTATTTTATTTTACATTTTTGCATTAGACCGACGGTGAACATGGATACGACGTGAGATGTTATTCATGTGAGATTTTTCACGTATTCATATAATATATACCAAGGGACATATTTTTGGGCAGAACGGAAATTTTTGGATGGAATATTTAAAAAATACAAAAGAGAATATTCCACGGGATGCATATATTTTAATGATATATTCAAAGGAATTATGCATGTGCAAAATCAATTTCCATGCGTATTTAAAAAGGAAGTAAAATATACCGCGAAGATCAAATTCCTCCCCTATTAAAAGGGTTGTGCGCGTACAGCAAAATCGGGGGCTTTTTTCGAGTTTTAGGTCAAAAAATTCAACACAAACGAAGAAGAAAAGCTTTCCTTAGGGTTTTCTTTTGGAGGTTTAGAGAGACCAAAAAAAAAAAAGGGTTACGATTCTTTGGAGAAGGAGATAAGGTGAGCGGAGTTTTTTCTTTTTCCTTTTGCTCACAGCAGCAGAGAGGAAGAGACAGGAGAGAGGGACATGAGTGTGACGTCCAGCAGCACGAACAGAAGAAAAAAAAAGAGAAAGTGAAAAAAGGGGGTTCTTCTTCCTCGAGCAGTAGCTGCTCGCCGACCCCTGCACCGCGCTGCCGCGCCAGCCACCGCGCCTCCATCCAACGCTGGCAACCCACAAGCCCACTCTACTCCACCGTCGCTCCGCACTCTCCGCGATCGCCGCCTGCATCCGCCTTCCGCGAGCTTGTACCGTCGCTCCGCCAATCCGACGAAGCCACCCCTTTGCCGCACCGCGACGCCACTGCTCCGCGCCGCTGTTCCTGTTCGCGTTTCCCCCTGCAGTCCGACTATCTGCTCCTCTGCCATAACTCGACGTCGTAGTAGCTCGTCACCGGGCCAGAGCGCCTCCACCTGCCGTCTCCGCACCGCAGCTCGCGCCACCCCGATGCCGACCGGAGCCGAAGCCCACTGCGACCTACAGCCCAGCCCCTGTCGCCGGCGTTTGTGGGTCCGCTCTCCGCGCCTCTGCTCACTCACGAGCATCGCCCCGTCGCCACTGCTCATGGCGACCCGACGCACGCCCAAGCGACGTCACCGCTGCTTCTGTTCCGCCCGTGACCTGCAGCAGCTGAGCCCCCATTCGCCGTCTTCGAAGCACCACTGCCGCTGCGCTGACGCTTCCGCCCTCACCCGCAGGACCTCCGAGCGACCCCCTACATCAGCACGCCCTCACCGTGCCTCTGCCTGCCATCCTCCGCGCCGGTCGCCGCCCCTTCGTGCCGCGCAGCAGCTTCTGTGACGCCGGTTACCTCCTGCCCGTTGTTGGTCCACCTTGCTGTCGACGTCCTCCGCTCGCTGCCGGTCCCTTCGCCGGAGCTCCGACGACCGCGACCTCCGACCGACGGTGACCCACTACCATAGCCACTGTCCTTGAGCCGCGCCGCGCCGAGCCTTTGTTGTGGTCCGTTCGGACTTTGGAAAAAACTCAAATTTAGGTAGATTTATTTTGTCCTATTTTAGTTTTTGATATTTTGTTCCCTTTATTTGAAATATTTATTGATGCCTAATTGAAATTCCCGATGTATCATCTAATTCGCAATTGCACACGAATTTTTATTCAATTTATAAGAGTTTAGATGGAATAATTAATCACGCGGGAGTAAAATTGATATCTTAATATTTTAAGGCTTAAGATTAATTTATTGATTTTATTAGCGAAATAATCAATCTTGAATCTAAATTCGAATGATGGATGACATCTTTGATGACCATGAATGATTTGGTGTTTATCTTTTAATAGTTTTATCTATCCAAAAAAAAAATTGCATTTACATGTCATGCGGATTAGGATTGATTTTACTAGATAAAATTGCATGAAAGAATAGTTAGGTTTTTTTTTTTGTTAATGCATGTTTAGATAGCATCTAGGTTAAATAATATTTTTGTATTAAATTGCATGTCGAAATAGATAATATCTCACTCTAATTAGATTTTTATTTTTAGCAATTCTAATTACAAATTTTCATTAAAAAAAATACAAATAAAAAAATCATGCGCATGTCATGTAGGATTAGGTTCATGAAATGCACGTCATTTAGTGATTGTTGCTAGGTTCATTTAATTAGAAATTATTTGTCATTAGAATTAGGTAATTTGGTTAATTTAAAATGCACATTTAATTATTACATTTCTTTTAATTTCGAATTTCATGAAGAAAAACAAAAAAATTGCCTTAGAATAAATTAACTAATTCTTTACGATAGATTGCATGCTTATTAAGAAAACACAAAAAAAAAAAAAAATTACTTTACTCATGTCATATAGTTTAGGTTATATTGCCATGTCATATTATTTCATGTTAGATTAGTAGCATGCATTGCATGATTCTCATTAAATAAGTGAAACAAAAAAGAAATTGTGTTAATTAGAAATCATATCTAGAACTGTCGATGTGAATTCTGATCTAACATTATAGATACTTTCGTTGCTATGAAGTAAGTCTTGCAATTTATTAATTGTTTTTCTTTGATATTAAATTGGTGGTTTACGCACCTGCATGATAACCTCACATGTTAGTGAAATAAATTAAAAATCAATTCAAGTTGCCTGCAAAACATTAAAAAAAAAATAGAGAAAGATACCGAAATGACGTTAAAGAAATCTAACGTAACAAAGTCCCTGAACTCACAACTCTTATTCGTAGGAGTAAAGTAAATTTCTCGTTACTTTACTTAGGTTTCTAATCAACCCACTAAAAAATAGATTAATAGCGACTCCTAATTGAAAAATTATTTGCATGTTAAGAACTTGAACTTAAGTCGCGAATTGGTATGAGCTTGAGAGAGCCCGAGCTAAGTTCAGGCTTAATAATTCATTAGACAAACTTTAGGTAGTTTACCTAAAAATTTGGTTGCGATAGCTGCGTTGGAATTAGAGTCTCTTTTTTATCGCCGAAGTTAAGAGTTCGAATCCATACATTGCTAACTTGTAAGTAGGGGGTCATAGTGTTGGGGTTTTGTGCTAGTCTTCTTTGAATTATAGGTATCAGTCCTAAGGTGCCATTGGGCATTGGTGGGCCTTGTGACCCCGCAAGGGCGCTCAGGCGAATTTCTCGATTATCAAAAAAAAAAAAATTGCAAACTGTAAAAAAGAATTGGTAATTTCATATAAATGTCATTAAGTTACAAATAAATTACCAAGAAATAAATTAATCAGTAACTTTTTCAACCTAACTAGCTCTTTTAGAAACCTACTAGTATGGGAAAATATATAATTCTTTTCTGGAAACAGGGTAGTAGAATTGTCCTATTTCTATATTACTCAAAACTAGTAACATAGTCGTTCGTCGCACGAGCTTTGTTGTTTTTTTTTTTTTTTTTTTAATTTGTGTAGAACGGTAGAACGGAAACATGTTTTTTTAGTATGTCTCTTATTCTATGTGATTCTTCTTGAACAAAATGAAGGAGAAATTCTTAGCTCAAATACAATCAACGTAAAATACATGGACTCGGCAATAAAGAGAAAATTCATCATTGTTGTTGTTAGATGATAGGGGGATATTCAATACGTAGTCAGCTACATCATCATAATACTGAAAGAAATGAAGACAGAACTTCCAACAAAATATTTAATAGGAAAAGTTTACAATTTTTTTATATATAATTTTCACTAATTGCTAATTTGCAACGTTAATGCTCATTAAAACTATTTTTTTTAAACCAAAACTGATGGTATTGATATATCTGTCACCTGTGGGAATCTGGATAACGGATTGTGCAATCCATTGATCTGTCTCAATTTATTGAACTAAAATTAATTATGTTTTGTAGTCGGCATTTAGAATGAAGAAATATATTGTCACGCTCTTTGGTTCCAGAAGATGGTTTTTGGTTGGTCATGTAGTGTAGAAAAATAAGGACAGACTAATTTCATCGAGTTAAATATTACATTCAATCTTTTGAAAACAGGTAACACAATCTTGCACGTGATTTCTCAATCTATATAGGTAATCATAAACGTTTTTCTTATAATTTCTCACATATATAATTCAAAAACTCTGTTTTTCGGTTTGTTGCGCAATTTGATTCATTTTGCTTCCCTTCGCCATCCTAGAAGTTGGCTAGGATCTGGCTCCTTTATTCAGGCCCCTCACCTTCGTAATCACTCTCTGTTGTCATTAGATTGGGATGTTTCCCCAAGTAACGTTTTCCTCAAATTAAACACCATCACTGTTCCGCTAAAGGATGAGGCTTTGGTGCCACCGTTTAGTTCATAAGTTTTCCCCCTAGAGCCGCCGTTTGGTGAATGTTGTTGCTTCAGTTGCTTTACTCGACTTCAGCGAACTGTAGAACATTCTTTGTTCAATCATTAGAGATCACTAGAGAATCTCACGAATGAAGAAAAGTGAAGAAAATATACATATATAGTAACAAATATCTTAATCGATTCAAGAATTTTAGGGGCATGATTGGGGAAAAGACAGTAGTTATCTGTAGACAATAACATCATCACCAAGAGAATTACCAAAAATGTCTCAAATCTATTGTAATTATGTTAATTCAATCATAAACTTTTTTTTTTGTCAATTCAATCTTAAATCTTTTACAATTGTGGCAATTTAATCCATCTGACCAATTTTGGCCGGCCGGCACTATTGTGAACATCAGCCAATGCGGACATGGATAATTTATTGATTTTTCTTTTTTCCTTTTCTTCCTTCTGTGGTTCCCCCCACCCCCACACAGTGACCGACCTTGATCATTCACTTGAATGCCCAAGGGCAAAGGTGGTCATAGCCTTTTTAGTCGCGATCGAGGTTGCCTTCACTTGTGATGAGGCCTTCCCCATGGCTCCTAGGCCTTGCCTAGATTTGGGTGGGGGTCATGACTTTCGCCGACAGTAGGCGAGGGCTTCATGGCCCTTGTTGGTCATTATGGGGAAAAAACCAAGGAAAGAAGGAAAAAAAGAAGAAGGAGAAATTAAAAATTTAATTAAAAAATTGAAAAGAATAAAATATTATTAAAAATTGTCTACTTCGGCGTCGGTCGACAAAAATTGGTCAAATAAATTGAATTGACATAAGTGTAAAAATTTTAGAACTAAATTGGTAAAAAAAGAAAAAATTCATGATCGAATTGGCATAATTATAATAGATTTAAGACTTCTTTTGTAATGTTCCCATCGGCACCGCATGTGATGCCTTGATGATTAAGTTATAGATGGTACGGGGGAAAACCCTATATCGTCTTTCCTTAGGTCTATGTGCTGTCAAGTTTGGGCTTGCTTCACTTTTCTAGAAGGATATATCAGGTTAAAAAAACCTGATGAAGAGGCCGCCCCACTCTTTAATTCCCTAGATCGCTCTTTTTCTTGCTTTTACACTAATTAGTCGCGGTGATAGTAATATTAAAACGCATGACCTTTGAAAATAAATTAACATCAACAAAATTCTCGAGACAGCGTGATTTATTGCGAATCCAGTCATCCCTACGCGATTATCTATCATGGCGGGTGGATCCCACACTTCATTTCTTTTTTGATGTTTGCTCCTCCCTCCTTTTCTTTGGTAAAACAAGGAATCGTCAATCAAATGAGATAGCTATTAGAATAATTAAATATTAATTTATGCATACATCTAATAGCTTAAGCTTCTAATATAGTTAGCAGTGATTTCATCAAATTCTTACATAATATCAAAGCTGGAGGTTTCGATTTTGAATTTTTCTAAGGCCCATTTACTTCTCCAAGACTATACATGAGAGAAAATATTAGAATAATTAAACATTAAAATTTTCATTTATTTGATAGCTTAAATTGGTCCCACAAAATTCTCACATAGTATTAAAACTAGAGATTTTGGATTAGCTTTCCCAAAACTAAGATTGAGGGGAAGTATTAAAATAATTAAATATTAAAATATTAAATCATACCTTCATTTAATAGTTTTAATTTTTAGAATAGTTAATAGTGGTCTTACCAAATTTTCACAATAATCCCAAAGGATCACATCACATTGATAGCATATGGCCAAATTAATCCTACAAGTATAAACTTGCCTTTAATTTTTTAAAACTTTTTAAATTTTACGTGTACATGGATGACGTAGGATCAATCAACTTTCCATGAGTTTTCGTCTGTAGGTCCATATGCGACTATGTCGGTCGACCTTTCCGATGTTTTCCTTCGTGTTCGTGTCCTCGCTGGATCGTTTGGGCCCCACCAAAACGCATCAAAAGACCAAGCCTTCCCGGGTGCTTTCTTTCCATGCTCCACGTAATTTCTCGGCAGAATCTTTGCCGCGCACGTTACACTTTTCCAACCCCAACTTCCAGCACTACTGGCACAGCGTTCGCCAGGCCTAACTTTCGCTTACACTAATCGCTAGCTCATGATCCGTATAGTGCGTGGTGCACCTTGAACCAAGCGTCAATATTTGGGAGAAGTTAACACAGAACCCCACCACCATGGCTTCCCACTTAAGACGTGTTAATAGCGGCGGAGTTTCAATTTAAGACTTCTGCGATGAAATGCTCAAAATCAAATCAATTCAGCTGCCTATTGGTGAGTGTCCCTTTTAAAATTGCTGTCTTCTTTTCGATGGAAAAATAAAATATAGAAAAGAGAAAAGAAAATTACTGCCATCTCTCGCAAGACCCTCATGCAACACATGCACTCGATTTTCCTTCCATAACTAGTCGGATGCTCACTCGGTGAAAATCGGAATCGTTGCTTGCGGGGCACGTTCGCACCGATTTCACCAAAATAGGGTGTAATTTTAAAAGAAAAAAATTGTAACATCAAATTTGTTATGAGCTTCCCAGGGTGTTTCGCTCGCGTCTCCATCGCTGGCTGGGTCAAAAGCTACGGCGCTTTTTGTAGATGTGACATCCGATTTGTCATCTCTCATGGGCAAGAAGTCTTGAAGGGATGGAGTTGAATCCTCATTCTCCTTTCCTTGATGTTCCCTGATGTGGGAATGGAACCCCCGTGAGACACACAAAGAGAGAGGGGGAGGCAGGATCAATTTTGTGAAGAGAAATGATTGGACGGCACTTCTTCAAAAATGATCGTCCGACATAATGAGAACAGAAGACCCACTTTCTCCCTCTCTAGGATTTCCTCTCCCTCATGTCGACTCCCTTTCCTCTGAGATTCCTCTCTCTCTTTCTTTCTCTCTCTCTCAATATCATGCAGCTCAAATTTTTTCAGCTCATATATTTTGGCAGAAAGGGAAACCGGAACCATGCAGCCTCCTGCATAAGTAGAACAATCAGAACTTCACACAGAAATACTTACAGAAACAGCAAAGCGCTCAACGCAAAATTTCCAAATGACAAACGTCCAAGCCATTCCACCGGCTGCAAATAACAACCCAGCGTCACCTTCATCGGCGGCACCCCCGCCTGACAGGTACAAGCCAATTGTCGGCCACTGTATTGCATTTGCCATACCCGTCGTTCTTGGCTTCCTCATGGTCATCTTCCTGGCAATACCGGCCCTAATGCCACCGGAGTTCAGGCTTGACCCAGGCTCCTCGCTTTCGCCCCTCAATATCTTCACCTCCCACGTCACTACCCGATGGAACATTGCTCTCTCTGTTAAGAATCCCAGTAAGCTCATTGCCGTCAACTACACCCGCATGAAGCTCCTCTTGAGCTTTGGAGGTGAACTCGTTCTCTCTCGTCCCGCCTGCATTCCAGTCTTCACTCAGGGCCCCTGCAACTTGACAACAGTGCGAGCCGAGGCCCTATCAATGCTGCCAATAGCCAATGACTTGGGCATTAAGGGCTTGGTGCGCTCTTTGCAGGGCGGGGTGGTGACCATCGACATGGTGGTGAAAGCCAAGCGGAGGCTGCACTTGGGTCCGTGGCTGTGGGTGCCTGTGTTCGATGTCTACTTCTCATGCATGGACGTCACATTTACGGCTCCAAACAATGGCGAGGGTGGCAGTGATTGGATGATCCTCGGTGGCACCCTAGAATGCAAGCCTGACATCTTCACTGTACTCTAGTAAGGAAACTCATGGAAAAGTTACACAGCAAGACCCAAATTCATGTAAGTAATGCAATTCAAGTCCTAAAATTTTCACTTAATTTAGGACTCAATTGCACCTTTGGTAAAGTTTTAGGACTCCATCTCGTTATTTAGGCCTTGTGGTGCAGTTTTCCTGGAAAATTACAAGTTACTGTTACTAGTTAGTTTTGATGAAGAATGACATGGATTTGCTGTGGTGCCGATGTATTTGGCTCATTCCTTCGGGAACATGTTTTGCTTTCACGTGCTCCAAGTAGTCTAAGATATGTATCCTGTGATATTATGTATGATGTTATTGTCTATCTAGTGAGCTGATCTTTCCCTCTGCCATATACACACGTCGCATGGAATAATACATTTTTTTTCTATGACATTGCAGAGGATGGAGGTCGTTGGGAGATCGACAAGCAGATGCAGTATGGTGTGGCTTTATGATATAATTTTCCTTTGTTTATCTTCTAGTTTGTGCGCTTCAGTGAGTCTGATTGTACGTACATGATACATATAGCTTTTGCTTAAAAGCTTGCTCAGCCGCAATTTTTGATATTATTTTCGACTTCTTGGCTGAGGTCAATGACTGGATTTGAGTGACTTTGTGTTGATGAACAAGTAGGGGTTTTGAGGTTATCAGATTTTCTCATGCATGATGATTCATCTGGCAAACATTAAATGAGACATGTTATATGTACATAGCTTAGATTGTTTCTCAATCCAATCTGTCCAAGCATGACTAGCGGAACTGATATCTTCCGTAGTTGATTAACTCTAATCATATGGGGTATAAGGCTTTTCAAAGTAACTAACTTACATCTCAATATAAATATTCAATATTCATAATCATAAGGGGATGGACATAAGATGAAAAGCACATAGGATTAGAGAGACCAAGAATTCTCACTCTTTTCTAGATTTTTTTTTTTGGGTCTTATAGATACATTTACCCATTTTAATCCAATTAGGATCACATTCACAGTCTTTTGCACCAAAAACGTTTTATAATATATAATAATTCACGCCCTAAAAATTTTAATATCCGGTTATAATTAAATTATTGACCGCACCCGAATCATATAGGTCCAACGCGGTCATTCTTGGGCCAGTTTCTATCAGTATCAAGGCGTTGTGCACGGATAAAAATGTGCGCTTGTACTCGAATTTTAAGGATTGGGCATTCCCAAAGATGTCTTCGAGCTTTGGAAGAAATTTCTTTCTCGACCAGCTATTATGTCGCGTGTGGATCATGTGACTCAATCTACTAGCTAGCGTGGATCCCCGAGCCCAAGTAAAGCATTTAAGTGTTCTTAGTGCGAGTTGGGCCTGCCAATGAGATGGGCCGATTGTGGAATCCCAGATCGGTGGGTGGCCCAAATTCGACCAGCAGGAGAGAGAGAGAGACTGCCTGCGACGCCGGCAGACAACAAGCCGATCACAATCAGATCTCCCTCTCTCTCTCTCTCTCCATCAGCCATAGGCTATGAAGCACCGATACTTTCTAGGGCTTTCGTATCTTGTCGGATACTCCGATATGTCTCCAACACTCTTCGATACTTTTTGACACTTTCAAACATTTAGATAACATGTGTCGAAAAATTCAGTACTTGATCAACTCTCTTGACATGCGATTTGGGAATTCCAACATGTGAGTTCATAATTCTAACATATGATTTTGACATAACTATGTAAGAAAATAAAATGTAATAATAATAATTAATAAATTGGGAAAGAAGAAAAACCTAGCATTCTCTCCTCTTCCAACTCTCACTTCCCATGATGCATAATTCACCTCCCAAAGTTTATATTTCCTCTTCTTTTACACGCTTTGATACGCAAGTCCAAAATGAGAATTACTTTTTCTTTCTCCAAGTTTTATGAATTATTTGAGAGGAGTTGAATTTGTCAAATTGAAATAATGAATGTTATTAACAAATGGTAGAATAATATTTTTAATGTAAATTCATTTTGGGTTCTTTTTTTTGTTATTTATTTATCTATGAATTTAAGTCAAATTAATTTGATTAAAATAATAATTTATCATATAAATTTACATTTAATATATAATGTGTCGTAATATGTCGGAATTTTCTATTATTTAAGAAACGATGTATCGGCATGTTATGTCATATCCTATCATGTCACATATCACGTGTCATTGTTGATACTACTTAAGCCAAAGGCAAGGGTGGGCCACGCTTGGGCAAGGGCGAGCGCCAGCCATCCAGGTAGGGGCCCTCGAGTTTGATCTGGTGAGGGTTGATGTCCTTGATGCAAGATCAACCCTTGCCCAGGTTAGGGCGAGGGTTGACCATGCTAGATTTGTTGAGGGGGCCCTAGCCTAGCCATGCTTGGACAGTCGGTGCTCGCCCTTGTCCAGGTGCGGTCCACCCTTTCCTTTGGCCAGTGGCAAGCGATGGCCATCGGATAAAAGAAAAGTAATAGAAAAGTGAAAGGAAAAAAAAAAGAAAAAATTATTAAAAAATAGATAAATTAAAAAAATTATTAGAATATTATTAGAAAAATGTCCACGTTAACATCTGTTGACGCCTAAAATTAGGCTTTATTTTATTTTGTTTTATTTGATTTTCGGATAATAAACGAAAAAAAAGAAGCAAAAAAAGAAAACCAAAAGCGGAAAAGAAGAAGCAACCTCCGCATGGGCCCTCGGCCCATTTCCGCCTCGGCCCGGCCCTGCCAGGTCGTCTCCTTCCTCGCACCTTGCAGAGCACGGGCAGGGGGTGCGACGGAGGGGAAGGGGATGGACGGACGGCGATGGGACGTGGAGCAGGGGGAGCTGGCGCCGGATGGGACGCCGGTTCGGCTGGCGAAGGCCGTGGCGATCAGCGGTCGAACTCCGTCAACCGGCCGCCCCTCGCCTATAAATACCTCCCCCCCAACGACGACGAGGGAAACCAAGATTGCGGAGGGAGAGAGGGAGCCAGATCGAGTCGCAGCCCTTGGACACCCCACTGAGAGACTTCAAGGGGGCCGAGGGCTTGCGGCCTCAGATTTGAGCCCCGCCGGAAGGAGTAGAGAGAGAGAGAGAGAGACGCCGGAGAAGAAGAAATCCGTGGGAGGAGGTCTCACTGTCATCCCCACCCTCATCGCGCCATCATCGCGAATAGGTAACGTGCCGTCTCCGTTGCCGTCGCCGTCTCCGTTGCCGTCGCCGTCTCCGTCACCGTCCAGTCCTTGTTGCTACCGTAGCCGTCATCGCCGTAGCAGCCATAGCCGCCGCCGCTACCGTTGCCGCTGTAAGCCTCCCGTTTTCCCCCTTCGGCGCTGCGGATTCGCAAACCCTAGGGTTTGCGATTTCTGGGTCACGAAGCGGGTCCGGGTCGAGGTTCCGGAGTTGGGTCGAGTAGGGTTCCAAAGGAACCGGGTCGTGGAGCAAGAAGTCGGGGCGGGTAGTCGGGCCGGGCCGGGCGTCCCTAAACGCTCGGCCTCGGCGCCGTTTTAATAAATAAATAAAAAAGAAAAAAGATGAAAAAAACCCGAGTCGGGCCCGCAACGCGGGCCCATCCTCGTTCGGGTCGCCGGCCCGGGTCGGGCACAGCCCATGGATCCGACCCGGGGCGGTTTTTATTTTAATATAATATTTTATTAATAAATAAATAATTTATTTTCAAAAAAAAAGAAAAAAATATTTTCTTTTCGAAATATACATATATATATAAAAAAAAAAAATTAATTTCCAAAAAAAACAAAAATATCCAAAAAATATTTTATTTTCCAAAAATATTAAAATTTGTTTTAATTTCCAGAAAATCGAAAAATAATAAAAAATGATAAAAACATTTTTATTTTCCAAAAAAATAAAAAAAAAAATAAAAAATATTCTATATTTTCCAAAAATGCCAAAAATCCAAAAAGGCCAAAAAATTCATAAAAAAGCCAAAAAAGACTTGTATTTTCCCAAAAATACCAAAAAATCCCAAAAAACCCCCTTTCGTGTCCAAAAATTAGAAAATGACATAGAAAAATGTTTTTCCTCCCAAAAATGCATGGAAAACTCCTCGAACATCTAAAAAAACCTCAGGGTTTAAACAAGATTAGGTACCGAAAGGGCATTAGTGATTAACTAGTGTAATCAAGTCCCCGATCCTAATTTCTCGGTTGCGCAGGAGCAAGTATTTCTCCCGATACTTCGCTTGGGTTTCTAATCAACCCACCCCAAATTGATTAGTGGCGACTCCATTTCGAAAATCAGCTTGCAGGTTAAAAACATGAACCATTAAGTTGTGAATTGGTGGACTTGGGAGAGTCCGGGCATAATTAATTTCAGCCGAGCCATTAGCCTCCTTAGGTGCCCGTACGCGATTGCGGGCGTCGAAAAAAAGAGGTCACGATAGCTTGGCGACTCCGCTGGGGACTTTGAGGACTTAGGCCATTTTATCTTTGTTTAAATGCTTTGCTGACTTGGGTTTTTTTTCTTTTGTGCAGGGCAATAGCTTAAAGTTTTTTTTTTTGTCAAAATAAAATGTTTTGTGATTATAAACTGCTGTGCATGCTTTACTGTTTTAAACACTACACATGGCACACACAACCCGGCCGCCGGACCTGGGCCGCCATAGGATTTCTAGGATGGTGTTAAGAAAGATACGACCTCGAACGCGAGACTGCGATATAGAGGTTGCCTTTCTTTTCCCCGAATTTCTTAGCCGAGGTTAGGAGGGTATGCTGCTAACGCGAGACTGCGATGGGCAAATACCTTTTTAATTTCATCAAGCCTTTTGAGTTAGAAATCGAGCCGCACGTCCCATGCGCATGTCTTTGTGCTTACCATTTTTCTTTAAAAGCAAAGTGATTTCTTTACTTTTACTCAGTCTTTTTATTTGGCCCATGCCAATGTAGGATAAAATTTTCAAGTCCTAGTTTATAAGTGATGGGGAAAGACGATATCCAGTTCATTCCTGCTCCCAAGGCGGAACTCTTCAGATGGTGGGGTCAATTAGATCAGTTTGCCCAGGAGCGCATGAAGGCCAAAATTGGTCATCTCCTATCGTTGTTCCAAATCACTGTTCGTCCTGAAATCATACAAGCCATGGCACATTTTTGGTGCCCGAAGACAATTACTTTTATATTCGGTAGGTTTGAGCTAACCCCAACCCTGGAAGAATACAGCATCATCACTGGAATGCCTCTTGAGAAAAAGCTTATCAAGCCATCGATAGTCGCCCTCCCATGGCGTAGGTTAGCACGACTTTTAGGAACTGAAATCCATGTCATGAGACAAATTCTTGAAGGCAACCATAATACCTGCCCACTAGAATTTATGAATGCCTGTTTCCAAAATCAGCCTATGACCCAGAAAAGTGAGATTTTCCTCCTAGCCTTTTTCGGACTCATCATCTTCCCCCATCAAATAAATGCCATAACTCCCAAGATGGCATGGATAGTTGATCAGATCTTAAGAGGGGGGAATTATGTCAACATGATTTTAACTGAAACATTCTTGTCTTTTAATTGTTTTAAAGACAACTCGGAGAAAATCATGCGAGCCTCTCCTGAAATTTTACAAGTCTGGTTCTTTTCTCACCTAAGCGAATTTCGAGACTTCATGCAATCGCCTGAAACAAATGCTTTTGAAAATCCATTACAAAAATTTATGGTTTTAGGACCGTGCATTCCCAATCAAAGCTGTTTAAATTGGGTAAGCTTTCTAAGAAACCCAGCTCCTAAGGCATTCCAATGGTGTGCTGGTTGGTTCCATGAAAAAAGGGCCCGCTTTGCTTACATGCGCTCCCGCCCAATTCCGTTGCTCGGTCTCACCGGCGCCATTCCCTACTACCCGTATCGGGTAGCACGACAATATGGAGCCCTTCAGGAGATCCCATCGCCTTTCAAGATGATGGTCCCTCCAGTTCTTTTCAACACAAGCCGTGACTATGAATTTGAAATTTCTACTGCTGAGGAAACCTGGGACAAGTGCCATCGTAAAAGGATTGTGATACCTGAAGGGCTTGAGGGAGAAGAAAAAGCCCACCACGCTTCTATGTCCTACATCCACAACCATTGTATCCCGACAAGATGGAAGCCATTAGTCCCTCACTCAGTCAGCGAGAGCAGCCAGTACGAGCAAGCAGAGCTCATGGAGAGAGATTTGGGAATGGACTGGATGCACACCTCAGAACCAATTCAAGGAAGTAGGCGTCCTTGTAAGAACAAGGCTCCCCGTCACATATAAATTAGCAATCATGTGCCCCTTAGTGTAAATAGTGTGAAAGTTTTGTCCCATTGTTTAGGGACTCTTGTTTAATATCTAGTATTTCATCCTGTCTTTTCAGTTTCAAGTTTTAGATGTCAGAAGTCTGCAGTCTATGAAATCCTCTTTTGATGAATAAAAAAGCAGTTAGACCATTACCATGGGTCATTTTTTGTTTACTTTCATACTCATTCATTGTTTTCGCAAACGGCAGGTAATTATGAATCGCCGGCCACCAGTAGCTCGTGCATGGCCTCATGCGCTAGGGCCCGATCAGAATGATGTACAAAATCGTCTTATTAACATTGAAGACGGCGTAGGACAAATGTCCATTGTCCTTCAACAACTCTCAAGACAAATGGAACCCACTCAAGTCAAACCCAACTCTGTAGTTGCCTTAAACGCCATCATGACACCCACAAATTCGCCAAGAAATAGCCAGTATGATAGACAATTTGAAAGGATCATGAAAAAGTTAAACCAGCTGCAGGAGCAGAGTCCCATGGACCTGTCCAATTACGCCAGCATTGAGATCCTTGAAAAACTCAAAGCACCTGAATGCGAAAGGTATGCTAATACCTCCCGTCCAGAGACCTACTTGCAAGCTTACCTGGTTCGAAGGATGATTCAATCGTACGAATCGAACTTGATTGGCCCTGCCTTGTGATGGTACATTGTTAGGAAGATTAGTCCCCTTAAAACCTGGAGGGAATTAATTCATGTTTTCCATCAAGAATACGATATTGACATCACCCCTGACATCACCTTGCCCTACGAATAGTCAATGATCGCGAAGCACAAGGGGCTGTTAGCCGCTGAGATAGGAGAGGAGCATGTCAATGAAGCCTTGCATGATAAATGGGCAGTTGAGCAACATCCTGTTACTGGAAAATTTCCCACTAGGAAAGGCAATGAGCCTTTGTACGAGGTCAAAGACACAGAGTCTGTTCAAGAGTGGGGCACAACTGGACAACTCCCCAAGCTTACTCCAAGAGCTAGGGTCCAAAGAATACCAACCCCTATCAACCAGGAAAGTGAATCAGACAGTGAAACTCTAATGTCTCTCACTTCCCTTGACATAATCAAGTTAGCAAAACGAAGGGCCTTACTCAAAAGGTCTGGACCAAAAGCCAAGAAAAGAAAGCCCAAGCAGATAGATTCAGCATCTACCAACGAGCCACCGCACCAAAGCTTTGAACATTCCTAAGAATACAACTTTGAGGGCCACCATCCTCTAGAGTACAATCCTGAAGATTTCCCGGCCCTAGAATACAATCCCAAAGACTTCCAGCGTTATTTCAACAATGAAACTGACGATTCATCGTATAACTGTTTCCTACTCTCATCCGGAGATGAAGGCCCGTCAGAAGAAGAAGCATACGTCTTTATCTGCTACGATCCTAACGAAGTACTAAGCTCGTCCTCTAACCATGAGGATAGCTTCAATGCTTCATCCTCATTCGGGAATTTTGACCAAGAAGAAAGCAATGGAATAATCTCGGCAGAATCCAACTTCCCTGAAACAGAAAAATTCACCACTACAACAGATATGCAATGGGAAAACCAGCGGCCTAGCCAAGACATACCCGGCTTGTCTTGCCCTCGTAGGATCATGACCCCCATAGAAATGTGGATACCCGATCTCTGCAAGTATAACGGCACAACTTGTCCTGTGGCCCACTTGCAATATCTCCATGCGGAAATGAGTCGGTACTATGGCCCGATGTCGTTCACAACTCAGGCATTCCAAGAAACTCTTACGGGGTCTGCATTGCAATGGTTCATCACGGCAAATATTTATCTCTTAAAGGATTGGAATGAGTTGACTTCCACATTCTTGCATCAGTACCAAAACCAGATTGGAACTGAATTGCCTTGTGAAAGTTTAGCTCACTTCACAAGAAGACCAATGGAGGATTTCCAAGCATACGTAGGGAGGTGGAGAGCTTTCATGATGCAAATTTGCCCTCAACTGGCTGAAGAGGAGTTAATGAAGCAGTTCATAGAAGCTTTGTCCTGCAAGCATCGCTGTTGGCTGCATGGGTTACACTTCCATAGCTTCAGCGAGGTAGTCATCGCATGTGAATACTTCGAGTCTACTGAAGGCGAGGAATTCAAACACGCTTAGCTTCAAGACCAGCACTATCAAAAGCACTCCTTTACACAGGAGTTTTCATGGGTTTTACTCGTGTTTGTAATTTCATATTTCTTATCTTGTCTGGTGTGCTACTGTTGTATTTTCCATTCCAAGTACTCTATTGTATAGTTCTAATGTTTTGTTTTAAGAGCATGAGGCGGTACTCCAAACCAACCCAGTGATGTTATCCAACCATGAAAAAAAAAATAGCATCCAAGGAGAATACTGAGGGCTAGGCTTCCTCATGCTTTTTCTCCCCCAAAGACGTATTTTGAAAATAAAAAAAATTTCATCACCCAAAAGCTTTTGTTAAAACAAGATGATAAATTTAACCATGTTTGTCTTTCTGACTCATTCACTTCATGTCTCAGAATATCATTCCCATCCCCTTTGACTTAATGTGACATGGGGCATTTGAAGCAAGCGCATCAGGCGAACTTACCAAATTCAAAGACACCCTACCAAGAAAACATGGGTAAATAGAAATAATCATCCTACACCAAAAGAGGGTAAGTCTTATCCTCTGAATATAATTTGGAAATAATGTCTTCTCTCTTCTATTTACAGGATACAAAAGATGAGACGTAATAGGTACAGGCATAGAGTTGAGATTGAAGCATCCATGACATACCTCACTCCTGCCCAGCTCCATCCTAAGCTAAAAGACTATCTTGTCGCACGACGCGCCCAAACGGCTAGATGTTACAGTATCAACTTCAACATAAGGAAGGAGTTCCTCCTCTTCCTTTTAAGTGATTACTGTCAACAGGGAGAAAATCTAGACAGTCAAGACGATCTATAGCCCCACACCCTGGACAATGACTTTGGAATATAGAAGCTTCACTCCAGACGCATATTCTCGCAAGAAGTAATTGCCATAAGAGAATTGGAGGTTTTGATTGTCCATCTCAGATTCCATAGAAGCTTGAAGTACATGACTTTGCTCAATGCTGCTAATGGTCATATAGTCAAAGACAGAAGGAGACATTCCACAGAAGGAAGGCGTTGAAGATGAATCAACGACAAGAAATCATGCATACATGGTCATAAATGAGGGAGGCCAATTGAAGGAAACATTGAACTATGCTAAGATAGAGAAGCCATCATCGACATTCAAATATCCTTAGAAATCAGCAAATACAAACTCTGGGAAAGGGTAACTTGGTATCGTTTCCAATACTCCCACTACTCAAACCCGCTTTTGACATATTTTCCCTATTGACAGGAAGCATCGGAATTCAAGAGCCCAACTTGATGGTTAGGTTTGGCAAATCGACATTGGCCAAGCTAGTACGTGGAAATGACCCACATCGAATTCACCTGATTTCGTGTAAAATGATGTGTCATCCAGGAACCAATATTTGACCTAACGAAGCAAGGGATATAGGACTTCGTGTCCCCCTCTCACCTCAGGTTCACCCAATCAGCTGCAAACCAGTGAAGGGTAAAGTTGTATCGATTCCAGTTATTCGACTCTTGAAAGAGTTCATGACTAACACATTCCCTCTTGTTTGTTGCAAGATCACTTGACTGTCAAAAGCAAAGATAACAAATCAATGAGAGGCATGACAGACTCTCCTAAGAAAAATGGCGTCTCAAGTATTGCCAAAGCAAATGATAGAGATCCTTCAGGCCTTAATTCACTTTTAATTTTGGCCTTGTTGATTGATCCATTTTCAGCTTCTTCTCTACAAAAAGCAAGAGTAGAAATTCCTGATCAGATTCCCAATCCCTGGTTGATCCTTCATATGTCATGTCCCTAACCAATAGGAGTAATCTATTGACACTCATTTGTGAATCACCCTTTTGTAAATATCTCTTTTAATGTTCAAGTTTCAACACATTTGTGAATATCGTCCCACCAAGTAAACACCCCTAAAGCTGTTAATAAGTTCTTCTTGAGTAAAAAGCCATTCATTTATTTTGAGAGTACAAACTCCATCACATCATACAATGCATGCATTTTTCTAGGTGAATTCTGCATGATGATTTTGTCTGTCTAAATCATTGATTTCATTGAGAATTATTAGAATAGACAGCTGATTGAAGAATACAAGATTGATTGAGCATGTCGGATGAGGTGCGTCAGAATGATGACAGGCAAGCCATATCCTACACATAATCCCCCATCTATACACTTGTGAGATAAGTGCAAAAAAATTCCATGACTATAGGGTAAAGAGTTCTCTCGCGAATGGTACGATGATCAAAGTAGTGAGAGGCATTCCTTCACTCACTTTGAGCCCCATACACTGACAAATTTCTACTATGCTCCCGACAAAGAACCACCCCACACCGGGGCAAGTCGAAAGCAAATCAACATCACAAGGTGAGAAAGGGGATAGAAATTTTCTTGCCTGCACTTGCATCAATCTTCGAGTGTCTTTATTGCATATGAACACTCGCGTTAATTTAAGTGCCCTAGAGTTGTGAAGAGCAATTCTTTATTTACGCACTTGTATCCATGGTACAACTCAATTGAGTCTGTAAATTCACCCTCACATGAAGGCAAAGCGGAAGCCACTGTCATTGGAGCAGCATAATCAAAAGTGCCAACAAAAAAATGAAAACTCCATAGTCTAACAAAGGCATTTGCTTCAACTTGTCATGATCAGTTCCTCAAGCAACAAGAGCAAAAACTAGGGCATAAAAAAGCAGTGTACCCGGTAAGAGCAAGGTCAATGCCCATGAATAAAAAATTGAAATGAGAAATAGGGGCATGAAAAAAAGCAGTGTGCCTGGTAAAAGCAAGGCCAATGCCCCAAACAAAAACACAGTCATTTGTATTCCTAAGAGAAATTATTGTTGTGGTCCATAGAACCTCCATCGGACCGTGAGAAGAAAGACCGGTGACAAATGCTAAGGCAATCACCAGCTCTCACCCTTTTACACATGAGCCAAATCTACGTTGCATCCCATTGTAAAAGTCTCTTCAGACTAGGGGCACTTCAATTAATGTAAGATTTCATATGTCTATAAACCTCGCTCGAAGAAGTACGGGCAAGATTACTCTATCTCTTTTCGCAGGATTCTTGACTTCCAAGCCCGGAGATAATCGTGCAACACTCCATTCATAAGCCTTGACCTTGATGGTCCCCTTCGATGAGCCATTGGCCAAGATTTCATCACAGTTTCAACAAAGACCTCTCACATTGGTAAAATCGTACTGTTTGCGAGAATACTCGGACCCCTGTTGACATGATGACAGTGAGATAGTGTGGTCCTTATAAATCCTGCATCAATGGTCAGGATAGCCTTTTCCATGAGAGTGAGTGAAAAGTCCTTTCAGACTGAAAGTCCCTCATCTGGCATGCTCAAGACATCTACATTCTAAATGAATGTTGTCTCTCAAAATCTTCCCCAATGGAAATCAAAAGATGCAAAACCGACAAAATTATCATGCATGAATCTCATTTGAACTCATAGCGTATACAATCATGTGTGCATATTGTGCAAATAGCATACTCTCTTCTTGACACACGACCTATTCGAGTCGTCCCTTGAGTTTGGGTGCTTGCAATTGTCTAAGTATCCCATTGTCTTTGAGTACTGGCCACTGTTCGGATACTCCCTTTTCCTGACACTCGACCTGTTCGAGTTGTCCCTAGAGTATTGATACTTGTGACTGACCAAGTATCTGTTTATTATTGAATACCTACTGTTGTTTAGGTATCCCCATATCGTCAAGTACCCATTGTTGTCCAGGTACTTCCTTTTCATCACACTCAACCTGCCCGAGTTGTCCCCAAATAATATAGCAGCTGTTCAAGCATTCCATTGCTTTGCTTGGCACCACCGTCCAGGTATGTTTTCTAGCACTTGGGCCAGCCTGAGTGGTCCCAGATCATATCACTAAATACTTGTGTTCATCCAAGTATTCCAGTGCTTTGTACACCTGTGGCTATCCAGGTGTCCCACCTCTTTAAGTGCCTGCAGCAATCCAAGTAAGCCTCATACCACAGTCAAGTTTATAATACCAGGAAGTGAGAGACCTTCATTAATATCCCAGGTACATCCTCGATATTTCCAATTACCAGGAGGTGAGAGACCTTCATGAATATGCGGGGCACGCCCTCGATATTCCCATTTACCAGGAGGTGAGAAACCTTCATGAATATGCGAGGCACGTCCTCAATATTCCCAATTACCAGGAGGTGAGAGACCTTCATGAATATCCCAGGTACGCCCTCGATATTCCCAATTACCAGGAGGTGAGAGACCTTCACGAATATCTCAGGTACATCCTTGATATTCCCAACTACCAGGAGGTGAGTGACCTTCACGAATATGCAGGCCACGCCCTTGATATTCCCATTTACCAGGAGGTGAGAAACCTTCATGAATATGTGAGGCACGTCCTCAATATTCCCAATTACCAGGAGGTGAGAGACCTTCACGAATATGCGGGGCACGCCCTCGATATTCCCATTTACCAGGAGGTGAGAAACCTTTATGAATATGTGAGGCACGTCCTCAATATTCCCAATTACCAGGAGGTGAGAGACCTTTACGAATATCCTAGGTACGCCCTCGATATTCCCAATTACCAGAAGGTGAGAGACCTTCACGAATATCTCAGGTACGTCCTCGATATTCCCAACTACCAGGAGGTGAGAGACATTCACAAATATGCGGGGCACGCCCTCGATATTCCCATTTACCAGGAGGTGAGAGACCTTCACGAATATGCGGGGCACGCCCTCGATATTCCCATTTACCAGGAGGTGAGAGACCTTCACGAATATGCGAGGTACGTCCTTGATATTCCCAACTACCAGGAGGTGAGAGACCTTCACCGATATCCCAGGTATGCCCTCGATATTTCCCAATTGCCAGGAGGTGGGACACCTTCACAAATATCCAAGGTATGTCCTCAAATGTTTCCAATTATCAAGTACCCCTTCGATACTTGTGAATGTCCAAGTATCCCCCAAGAATTTATATTTGTGATTATCCAAGTACCCCTTCAATGCCTATGGTCAGCCAAATACCCATTTCGACGCTTGCAAAGGCCCAAATATCCTTCAGGTTAGTATTTGTGAATATCCATGTACTCTTTGATATGCTTGTGAATGTCCAGGTATCTTCCAAAGCAATGCCCTGAGAAAGGACGGCGCATCCTCTCGAGAAAGGTCGGGTTCTAGCTGTTGTCTTTGACAGAGGTCAAACACCTCCCACAAAAGATGTTCTGAAAAAGGTCAGCGCATCTCCCGAGAAAGGTCGGGTACCAACTGGTGTCCTTGATACAAATCAGGCACCCACAAACGAGATGCCCTGAGAAAGGTCGGTGCATCTCCCGTCAAGGCGACCGGAGAAAAGTTCGGGTTCGAGACAAACCACTGATTATTCCAACAGGCGACCGAAGAATGGTTCGAGTCCTGGAGGAGCAATCTCCCGTCAAGGCGACCAAAGAAAGGTTCGGGTCCTAGACAAATCACTAATTGTTTTAAACAGGCGACCGAAGAATGGTTCGGGTCCGAGACAAACCATTGATTACTCCAAAAGGCGACTGAAGAATGGTTCGGGTCCTGGAGGAGCAATCTCCCGTCATGGCGACCGAAGAAAGGTTCGGGTTCGAGACAAACCACTGATTACTCCAACAAGCGACCGAAGAATGGTTCGGGTCCTGGAGGAGCAATCTCCAGTCAAGGCGACCGAAGAAAGGTTCGAGTCCTAGACAAATCACTAATTGTTTTAAACAGGCGACCGAAGAATGGTTCGGGTCCTGGAGAAGCGATTTCCCGTCACGGCGACCGAAGAATGGTTTGGGTCCTGGAGGAGCAATCTCCCGTCACGGCAACCGAAGAATGGTTCGAGTCCGAGACAAACCACTGATTACTCCAACAGGCGACCGAAGAATGGTTCGGGTCCTGGAGGAGCAGTCTCCTGTCAAGGCGACCGAAGAAAGGTTCGGGTCCTAGACAAATCATTGATTGTTTTAACAGGCGACCGAAGAATGGTTCGGGTCCAAGACAAACCACTGATTACTCCAAAAAGCGACCGAAGAATGGTTCGAGTCCTAGAGGAGCAATCTCCCATCACGGCGACCGAAAAATGGTTCGGGTCCGAGACAAACCACTGATTACTCCAACAGGCGACCGAAGAATGGTTCGGGTCCTGGAGGAGCAATCTCCTGTCAAGGCGACCGAAGAAAGGTTCGGGTCCTAGACAAATCATTGATTGTTTTAACAGGCGACCGAAGAATGGTTCGGGTCCTGGAGAAACAATTTCTCGTGACGGCGATCGAAGAATGGTTCGGGTCCTGGAGGAGCAGTCTCCTGTCAAGGCGACCGAAGAAAGGTTCGGATCCTAGACAAATTATTGATTGTTTTAATAGGTGACCGAAGAATGGTTCGGGTCTTGGAGGAGCAATCTCCCATCAAAGACGACCGAAGAAAGGTTCGGGTCCTAGACAAATCATTAATTGTTTTAATAGGCGACCGAAGAATGGTTCGGGTCCTGAAGAAGCAATCTCCCGTCAAGGCGACCGAAGAAAGGTTCGGGTCCTAGACAAATCACTAATTGTTTTAACAGGCGACTGAAGAATGGTTCGGGTCCTGGAGAAGCAATTTCTCGTCACGGCGACCGAAGAATGGTTCGGGTCCTGGAGGAGCAATTTCCCGTCGAGGCAACCGAAGAAAGGTTCGGGTCCTAGACAAATCATTGATTGTTTTAACAGGCGACCGAAGAATGGTTCGACCCTAGAAAAGCAACTTCCTTATATCACCAAGTAAGATGACACATTCATACTTGGCAAACTTGGGGTTCACGCCCTATCTCACTCACCCCCGGTAAATAACTATAGGTATCTTCTTATCTGTCTTAATATATAATGTTATATTGCTCTTTTTACATAGAACAATAGGTTCCAAATAAAATATAATCCGCTACGTATATATGGCCAAATTTTAGGCATCATTTTGTCTTTGATTGCAACCTCTGCGAGCTCACCTTCAAAGATGGGCAGCTGTTGACGCCTAAAAATAGGCTTTATTTTATTTTTTTTATTTGATTTTCGGATAATAAACGAAAAAAAAGAAGCAAAAAAAGAAAACCAAAAGTGGAAAAGAAGAAGCAACCTCCGCATGGGCCCTCGGCCCATTTCCGCCTCGGCCCAGCCCCGCTAGGTCGTCTCCTTCCTCGCGCCTCTGCAGAGCACGTGCAGGGGGCGCGACGGAGGGGAAGGGGATGGACGGACGACGATGGGACGTGGAGAAGGGGGAGCTGGCGCCGGATGGGACGCCGGTTCGGCCGGCGAAGGCCATGGCGATCGGCGGTCGAACTCCGTCAACCGGCCGGCCCTCGCCTATAAATACCTCCCCCCCGACGACGACGAGGGACACCGAGATCGCGGAGGGAGAGAGGGAGCTAGATCGAGTCGCAGCCCTTGGACACCCCACTGAGAGACTTCAGGGGGGCCGAGGGTTCGCGGCCTCAGATCTGAGCCCCGCCGGAAGGAGTAGAGAGAGAGAGAGAGAGAGAGAGAGAGAGAGACGCCGGAGAAGAAGAAATCTGCGGGAGGAGGTCTCACTGTCATCCCCACCCTCGTCGCGCCATCATCGCGAACAGGTAACGTGCCGCCTCCGTCGCCGTCGCCGTCTCCGTCACCGTCCAGTCCTTGTCGCTGCCGTAGCCGTCGCCGTCGTAGCAACCGTAGTCGCCGCCGCTGCCGTTGCCGCCGTAAGCCTCCCATTTTCCCCCTTCGGCGCCGTGGATTCGCAAACCCTAGGGTTTGCGATTTCCGGGTCACGAAGCGGGTCCGGGTCTGGAAAGCCGGGTCGAGGTTCAAGAGTTGGGTCGGGTAGGGTTCCAAAGGAACCGGGTCGTGGAGCAGGAAGTCGGGGCGGGTAGTTGGGCCGGGCCGGGCGTCCCTAAACGCCCAGCCTCGAAGCCGTTTTAATAAAATAAAATAAAAAATTTAAAAAGATGAAAAAAATCCGAGTCGGGCCTGCGTTGCGGGCCCGTCCTCGTTCGGGTCGCTGGCCCAGGTCGGGCACAGCCAATGGATCCGACTTGGGATGGTTTTTATTTTAATATAATATTTTATTAATAAATAAATAATTTATTTTCAAAAAAAAAAAAAAAAATATTTTCTTTTTGAAATATATATATATATTTTTAAAAAAAAATTTAATTTCCAAAAAAAACAAAAATATCCAAAAAATATTTTATTTTCCAAAAATATTAAAAAATGTTTTAATTTCCAGAAAATCGAAAAATAATAAAAAATGATAAAAACATTTTTATTTTCCAAAAAAATCAAAAATATTCCATATTTTCCAAAAATGCCAAAAATCCAAAAAGGCCAAAAAATTCATGAAAAAGCCAAAAATTTTTAGAAAAAGCCAAAAAAGACTTGTATTTTCCCAAAAATACCAAAAAAATCCCAAAAAAACCCCATTTTCGTGTCCAAAAATTAGAAAATGACCTAGAAAAATGTTTTTCCTCCCAAAAATGCATGGAAAACCCCTCGAACATCCAAAAAAACCTCAGGGTTTAAACAAGATTAGGTACCGAAAGGGCATTAGTGATTAACTAGTGTAATCAAGTCCCCGATCCTAATTTCTCTGGTTGCGCAGGAGCAAGTATTTCTCCCGATACTTCGCTTGGGTTTCTAATCAACCCACCCCAAATTGATTAGTGGCGACTCCATTTCGAAAATCAGCTTGCAGGTTAAAAACATGAACCATTAAGTCGTGAATTGGTGGACTTGGGAGAGTCCGGGCATAATTAATTTCAGCCGAGCCATTAGCCTCCTTAGGTGCCCGTACGCATTTGCGGGCGCCGAAAAAAAGAGGTCGCGACAACATCAATAGGCTGACTGTGTCCACGTTGGTAATTTCCAGCCTAAATTGGCTAGACTGACTGAATTACTGTTAATGTGAAAATGTTTAGGACTAAAATTGTCAAATCAAGAGATTTATTATTAGATGCTCTCGGCTGGTTGTGTTTAGATAGGCAATGCTTGCCCTCTCCCAAGTGGGGCCTAGCGAAGTCAACCTTCGTTAGCCATAGCCACAAGCCAAAATAAAAGTTAAAGAAAAGGGACAAGAACAAATAAGAAAAAAATAAGAAAAAAATTTTAAAAATCAATAAAGTAAAAAAAATGAAAAATGTCCATGTCTATGCCAACTATGTAATGTAGGACAACTGGCATAAATGTTAGCAATTTTCTGTCTAAATTGACCGAATAGATTGAATTGATACTAATATGACAATGTTTATGACTTAATTGGTATAATTGCAACGTCTATGACTGAATTGGTATTAATATAATAAATTTATAACTTTTTTTGGTACTTTTCCTAATCTGGAGAGCTGGTTCTATAGTTCATTGTTTTTTCAAATTTACGTGAACGACTTCTGTATGTATTTTGGCCATTTAGGTACAAGAGATGTGGCAAGGACATGTCCATTTTGATAACCAAACATGTGATGGCACACACAATCACCCGCTTCCAATGTTGGCCACTACCATGGCTTCTCCACCACCTCCACGACCGCCTCATGTTGTTGTTTGACTCCTCAAGCTTATGGCCATTAGGGGTAAGTGGTTTCAAGTCCGATACAGGTTCTCATATAGGTTCCACCTAGAACCTGGAATCTACCTTTTAAAACAAGTTTTTTATTAATTGAAATCTAGAACCTACCATGTATACCTTAGAACCCGAAACCTTCTTGTTATAAGTTCTAGGTTCTACCCAGTTTCAATCAGTATTATTAATTGAATGATTGCAATACGACCACCACTTGCTACTACAATCCATTAACCTTAACTTATATTTAGTTACATGAATAATATAAAATATTAATAAAGTAAAAGTCATCATAAAATGAAAACTCGAATTAGTAATTCCAAATTATATACTCATCATCTAACTCTATGAATACCATAAGATCATGTGAAGATATGAACCAAGAAAAACACAAAAACAGGTTCTAAGATCTACTGCCTAGAATTTGAAATCCACTCATCAAAATAGGTTTTCCAATTTTTAGAATTTGCAACCTACCCTACATATCATGAAATCTCACATGTTTTTATTGGTCTAGTTCTTCAGTTATAGGTTTTACCTCATAACCATGTTCATCCCTAATGGCCATGGGCATGTGGCTAGTCTTCATAGACTTGACTTCCAATTTGCTCTGGTGGACGCTCTCAAGTCGATCATGGGAAATCGTCATCAAAGTGTCATAGACAACAACTTTAACCAGAATTTGAGGCTGAGCATCGAACTCTTTGCGGCGGCCAGGCAAGTTTCGAGTTTCAAGCGCCAACTACTTGCTAACATTTTTATTGTTTGCAAACTTATATATGCATTTCTTAAGAAAGCCTCTAATTTACAAAATTCTTTTAGACAATATCAACCTTAAAATGGAGTGACTTTCCATTTATCAAAGTTGGCAGATCACTCAAATAAAAACTGATAAATTCATAGAAGAATTGGCAAAGTTGAGGCATTGGCAAAAAATAAAATAAAATAATAATAACTAAAGTTAGTAAAAAAAAAAGCTAATAAATTACAAATTGTAAAAAAGAATTGATAATTTCATAAAAATGTCATTAAGTTACTAATAAATTACCAAGAAATCAATTAATCGGTAACTTTTTCAACCCAATATCTCTTTGAGAAATCTACTAGTACGGGAAATAGGACAGTAGAATTTTCTGAGAAAATATCTGTTTCTTTTCTGGAAAAATATCTGCTTCTATATTACTCAAAACCAGTAGGGCACTCAGTCTGTCGCACGAGGCTTTGTTTATTTGTTTATTTATTTGTGAAGAATGGAAATATTTTTTTAATTACGCCTCTTTTTCTATATGAATTTTCTTGAACAAAATGAAGGCGAAATTCTTAGCTCAAATACAATCAACGTAAAATACATGGACTGGGCAACAAATAGAAAATTCGTGATTGTTGTTGTCAGATAATAGGGGATATTCAATATGTAGTCAGCTACAGCATATACTTAAAGAAATGAACACACAAAATTCCAACAATATATTTAATAGGAAAATTTGCAAAATATATATTATAATTTTCACTAATTGCTAATTTGCAAAATTAAAGCTCGTTAAAACTATTTTTTAAACCAAAACTGATGGTATTGATATGTGTGTCACGTGTGGGAATCTGGATAACGGATTGTGCAATCCATTAATCTGCCTCAATTTATTGGACTAAAATTAATTGTATTTTGTAGCTGGCACTTAGAATGAAGAAATATATTGTCATGCCCTTCGGCTCTAGAAGATGGTTTTTGGTTTCTCATGCAGTGTAGAAAAGGTAAGGCCAAACTAATTTGATCAAATTAAACAATACATTCAATCCTTTGAAAAACAAGTAACACAATCTTGCTGGAAAAAGTACAATAAAAGTTGTAAACATACTGTATTGGTACCAATTCAATCGTAAAAATTTCAATTGAATCGATTTAGTTATAAACATTTCTACATTAGTATCAATTCAGTCCATTTTGCCAATTTAGATAATAAAAAATTGCTGACATGGACAGTGAGCATCCTACATGGCATGATTGTGATATTACTAGTATGAAAACCTAGAGGGGGGTGAATAGGTATACAAAGATTTTTCTTGATAATTTCTATATACTTGCGCAATACTTAGACAGTTGAAGGATTTGCAAAGAGTAATAATCAATGTAAGACTGAGCAAGGAAAGAGAGAATTAAACACGCGGTTTATAGTGGTTCGGCTTGATCCAAGCCTACGTCCACTCTTCTGCACTGACAGCCGATTGGCTGGATTCCACTATAATCAAAGAGCTGTTACAGTGTTGATCTTCCTTGAATTCTAGGTGTAGATGATCTACCACACTCGCTCAAGGTGTCACCAAATATAAACACTCTCTCGTGTATACAATTTCGCTCAAACAAGTCTCAACTAACAATCAAGGTTCTTCGACTCTGGAATTTCTCTATCGATCACACACTTAAAACAACTAGAACGTCTTCCTTTTATACTCCTTTATGCCATCATAGCTGTTGGCACTTACCAAAGGAATTCCTCCAATCTACCCATTGACGGAATCAATCAAGAAGATCATCCGAGCTATTTAAGGAATCGATGATAGCCCATCAATCGTTCGCCCATACAATCGGGATCTTGGTTTCCATGAATAGAACATTCCAAGATTATTTCGTCGACCATCGGATCTTCAATCGATCTTAGATAAGAATTAAAGAATCCGAAATGATTATCCAACCAAAGAATCTATTCCAGAGGATAGGATCGAATCCTCAACCATATACCTTGGCTTTGGATTTCCTTCGTCGCTGGATTAGAAAGACTGTCAGTGAGAATAGACTTAAGTCTTGAGTCTTGAGTCTTAAGTCTTGAGTCTTGAGTCTTGAGTCTTGGGTCTTGAGTCTTGAGTCTCGAGAGTACAAAGTCTTCAGACTTTAAACTGACGGTCTCCGAACATCCAGACTTAGACTGAAAGAAACGTTTTGTCAGCTTCAAAATATTCTGGAAAGATTTCTCCAACAGATTGGCGTTGAAGATGACATTTTAAATAATTTATTTGAATATTTTAAATATTTTTTTCTTTTTCTTTTCTTTCCATTTTCTTTCTCTTTTCATTTTCAAGAGTGGCCATCATCAGTCACTAACCACAGCCATAGCCGGTGAGGATTGGCCTCGCTGGGCCATGCCTTGCCCAGACACGGCTAGGTGAAGCCCCCTACCTAGATCTAGTGAGGTTAACCCTAACTCAAGCTAGGGCTGCCTTTCTTGGGCGAGCCTCCCCCCCTTGCCTTGGCCTAGGCAAGCACTGGTCTTGCATCGAGGAGGCCGACCATCACCCAAGCGACACCTACCCTCACCTAGATAAGGCGCGGCAACCTGTTACTTCCAGCTGAATATCATGAGCGACAAAACCAGATCTGTTGCTCGTGGTGCCATCCGCTCTATAGGTCGATATCGAAAATGTCTTGGCTGAAATGCAAAATTGAGCAACTGAAATACAATTGAGTGTTACTTACAGCGATGGTCCGAAGTGATGAAGAGGGAGGGCTTATTTATAACTGAAAATTATGCAGCAAGTCGCATGGTCGACGTGGATTTCGCTCGTCATCCGAAATGATTACAATGTTGCATTTGCAATAAACAATAAAGAATTAGTGTTTTCCAATAACAGTGGGCCACGCAGGCCCTAAGGAGTTCACAACGGGGCATAATCTCTCTCAGATCCGTCAGCATAAAAAAGCTTTGTTGGCTACCAATTCAATGCATAACTATGAGATGAACTCGCAATGAGGCTCTGTTATAGCGTCAAAACTAATGAATTATGGAGTTCAAAGCAACATCATGACGATTTTCTGATTTGGGATTTTCAAATGAACGATAACGTCACGATTTGGACTAACCAAGTAACTGAAAATGTCGGCTGTAGGCAGTAGAAACGCAGAAACCATTCCACAGCGTGGCGATTCAATTCCAGAACTGGAAAAAATCATGCGGTCTGGTAATTGCAAACATGTTTTGGATTTTATTTTTATGGTGTTATTCTGTGAGCTGTCTTTGTCCTATCTTAAGCCTCTCCTTGGCAAAGAGGAAGGATTTCCCCATTTTTAACTTGGGAAGAAGCCGTTTCGAGGCATTGTCAAATGAAAATGGAAAGGAAAAAAATTCAACAAAAATTATGGAAAATGTACACTCAGCGTCAACCACTCAACTGATGTTAATGTTAGTAATTTCTAACCTGAATTAGCCGAATGTATTGAATTACTATTAATATCAAAAAGGTTTAAGACCGAATTAGTACAAATGTAATAAGTTTGTGACTCTTTTGGTTTTTTCCCCAACCTTGCCCATGATTTGTTAATCTATATACGTAATCATAAACATTTTTTTTTTAAGTTTCTCGCATATATAATTTAGAAATTCTATCTTTGAATTTGCTGTGTAATTTAGCTCATTCAGCTTCCCTCCACCATCCTAAAAGCTTGCTAGATGCAGGCCCCTCGCCTTCGCTATCAGTCTTCATCCTCACCAGATTGGAATGCTTCCTCAAGTAAAGTTTTCCTCAATTTAAACACCATCACTGTTCCGCTGAAGATGAGGCTCTGATGCCACTGTTTAGTTTCTTAGGAATGAAGAAAAGGGAAGAAAAATATACATATAAAGGAACATATATCTTAATCAATTCAAAAGTCTTAGGTGCTTGATTGGGGACAAAAATAGTAGTTTTCTATAAACTATAAATCCGTCATCTCGTGTGACACCTTTACTCACGTCAATTAAGATCATACCTTGATGACTAACTTATGATTAACTTGGAAAGCACGGGGGAAACCCAATATCGTCTTTCCTTAGGTCTTTGTGCAGTTAAGAATGGTCTTGCTTCACTTTACATCGTGTTAAAAACTGATCAAGGAGCCGTACCATTCTTTTACACGCTAGACCGATCTTTTTATTTCTTTACAGTATAAGTAACTTTAGGCCTGGCGATAGTCATGTTAAAATGTGTGACCTTTGAAAATAAATTAAGACAAAATTCTCCGGAAGACACGTCGATTCAATGTGAATTCCAATCATCGCTTGTATTGTCTCCTGGGCGGATTCCACACTTCATTTATTATTATTATTATTATTTTAATGTTAGCTCCTCCCTTCTTTTCTTTGGGAAAACAAGGAATAACTAATCAAATGGGCTAGTGTTGCGCAACCAATATTGGCCAAATTCGTCGTATAAGTATATACTTACAAAGAAGTATATTACATGCGGGAGCATATGACTGAAACTGTGGCGAGAGCTTAGTTGAAGTCAACCAGTTCCCGAAATACAAATTCAATAGGCCCTTCATTAATATATATTTTTTAATTTTATTTTACGTGTACATAGATGATGTCCGATGAACCCACTTTCCATGACTCAAGTCGTCCGAAGGTCCATCTGTCGGTCGACCTTAACGATGTTTTCCTTCGTGATCGTGTCCACGCTGGATCGCTTGGGCCCCACCAAAACGCATCAAAAGACCGAGCCTTCCCCGAGTTTTTCCTTTCACGCGTCACGTAATTTCTCGGCAGAATCTTGCGAAACCCCGCGTTACATTTTCTAACCCCAACTTCCAGCACTCAGGGACAGGCCAATGACCCCTTTTTGAAATTGCTGCCTTCTTTTTCGACAACAAGAAAAGAGAAGAGAAAATTGCTGCCTTTCTCACAAGACCCTCATGCAAAGCCAAACACGCACTTGATTTCGCAAGTGTGACATCCCGATTTACTGTCTCTATTCTGATGGACCAGAAGTCTAGGAGGGACGGACTTGAAATGCTTGACTTCCTCTATCTAACGTCGGAATGGGGTTGCAGGAGAGATGACCTGTTTCGAAAAGAGAAATGAATGGATGATAGATTTTGAAAATGGTTGCCCTGATCTAATGGGAACACGGAGAGAGGAAATGGTCTAATGCTTAGAGGAAAGGGAGTCAACGTTAGAGAGAGGATCTATACATTCTTTTTTTTTTTTATAGTCTTTAAATATTAGCAAATACCTTTCCAGTTTCCACGCCCCCTTTAAATTCCTCCGTGGGCACAAAACTTCACACGGAAATGCTTACAGAAGAAGCAAAGCACCCAGCACAAAAATTCCAAATGACAGACCACCAAGCCATTCCACCCGCCACGAATAACAAGCCAGCATCACCTTCACCGGTGCCGCCCCTGCCTCTACCCGACAGGTACAAGCCGATCATTGGCCACTGCATCACATTTGCCATACCCATCGTTCTCGGCTTCATCATGGTCATCTTCTTGGGAATACCCGCTTTAATGCCACCGGAGTTTAGGCTTGACTTGAGCTCTTCGCTTTCGTCCCTCAATATCTCCACCTCCCACGTCACTGCCCGATGGAACATTGCTCTCTCCGTCAAGAATCCTAGTAAGCTGATCTCTGTTAAATACACCCGCATGAAGCTCCTCTTGAGCTTTGGAGGCGAACTCACTCTCTCTTGTCCCTCCCACATTCCGGCCTTCACTCAGGGTCCCCACAACATCACCACAGTTCGAGCAGAGGCCTTGTCAATGCTGCCGATTGTCAATGACTTGGGCATTAAGGGCTTGGTGTGCTCGTTGAAGGGTGGGGTGGTGACTATCGACGTGGTGGCAAAAGCCAAGCGGAGTCTACACTTGGGTCCATGGCTGTGGGTGCCCATGTTGGACGTGTACTTCTCGTGCATGGACGTCACCTTTACGGCTCCGGACAACAGTGAGGGCGGCAGTGATTGGATGATCCTCGGTGGCACCCTACAATGCAAGCCCGACATCTTCACTGTAATTTGGTAAGAAAAATCATGGCAAAATTACACTGCAAGACTCAAATTCACGTAAGAAATGCAATTAAGTCCTAAACTTTTCACTTAATTTAGGACTCAATTGCACCTTTGGTGACGTTTTAGGACTCCATGTCCAGGCCTTGTGGTGCAATTTTCCTGGAAAGTTACAGGACTGCTTAATTTTGATGAAGAATGACATGGATTTGCTTCGGTTCTGATGTATTTGGCTCATTATTTGGGAACATGTTCTGCTTTCACGTGCTCAAAGTACTCTAAGATATAAAGCCCGTGATCCTATGCATCATGTTATTGTCTGTCTAGCGAGCTGATCTTTTCCTCTGCCATACACACATCTCATGAAATGACACACATTTTCCTTGGACATTGCAGAGGATGGAAGGGTCATATGGGAGATCAACGAGCAGATGCAGTATGGCGTGGCTTTATGATATAATTTTTCTTTGTTTCTCTTCTAGTTTGAGCTCTTATTGCTTCAATCAGTTTGATCGTATGTGCATGATGTTGGAGGTTATAGGTTTAAGAGAGAAGTCTTTTCGGTTGCTTAAAGTATTACACCAAAAGACGTTAAATTTGAACGCTTAACAGTGTTATCTCTAGCGTAAGGGAACCCTAGAGTTTATATGTATGTTTATATGTATGAAAGTTATTGGGTTCTAGCCCATATGGACCCAAATAACCGTGCTTTCACTTATTGGGCTTGTATGTAAACATATTATTTGGACTATATTAACAATATATCCAACAATCTCCTTCTATGTTCACCATACATCACAATCCAATACGATGGTCAATGTAATGTTCAAACAAATAAGAATCATCCACATTTAGTCCAAGAGAATCAACTCAGATCAGTCAGAGATTTTTCAGCAGTAAAGTATTAAACTCAATCATCATTTGCAATCCAAATAAGTGAATCATCATTATCATGAATCTGTTCTGAGATCAACAAATCAAAATGAGTATTAGGAGTTTTAGATTCAGTATAAACTCATCCAAATCCTAACACCCAAAATAAATCTCAGACTCAATTCACAACCAATATATGCATAATAGTCAAGTATAAGTAGGCGAGTCAAAATAGTCCAAGGCCTTACAAATATAAGAAACAAACATAATAATGTTCACAAAATAGAGATAACAAAATGCAAGTCTAAAGTAAATGGACTCCATCAAAATAAGCAATAGCAAGTAAACTGTCAAGTCCCCACACGCTCTAAATGATATATATTCATTCATTAAATATGTCATCCTAGTCAAGATTCCACTCATTAAGCTCTCCTCCATCTCTAACATCTCTTGTAGAATGTCAAATATGAATTTCATATTATCATGAATTTAATCATTTGAATAAAAACTTAACACCATTCCATCAGGCAGAAAATAACATATATTGATGTCATAAAGTATCATAATATCATGTTAATAAGCATCAAGCCAGTTTCATAAATTATGAACAAGACCTAAATAATGTGATTTATAAAGAGCCATTAACTTAAATTTATTTGTAGAAGAATAACTATCGTCTAGTTTCAAAGAACATGACCAATAGTCAAGTCACTTACGATAACCTAGTCATGTGATATCAAATTTCAATTAAGAACAAAACCAGCAGGCTTCTTATGTAAACAACTATTTCTATGTTTCAATTTGAAATGTCATAGTTACTGATTTCTTAAAATTAAATAATCTAGCATCAAGTTTGGAATGAGATCCTTTAACCAAAAGGATAGTCCTATCTAGTTGAATTGTATCATCAAGTTTGGAATGACACAAGTTTCCCCAATAGAACATTTGAATTAGGTTAAAGTCATCTTCATCAAGTTTGGAATAAGACAACTCACTATTTTCAAATTAGTCAGCAACTGTGAACATCAATAAAACATATAAACTGTGCTTATCATTATGGCCAATAAAGGAAGATTCAATAATTCAAAAAACACAATTAGAAGATAAGTAAATGGTAATTAACTTGCCTATATAGTCTTTAATCCAATTTCCCACACTGTTTTGAATAATCGATATTTAGGCATACTTTTGGTGAGAGTATCGGTTATGTTATCATTTGATCTCACATCGATCAAGGTGATAACCCATTGTTCTCTCAAATAATTCAACAACGCATGTCTCAGTCTCACATGTCTTTGCTTTGTACTAAAGAGAGCATTATTGACAACTTGGACGGCTGTTTGATTATCACAAAATAGGCTTAAAGAATTAATATTTAGCCGAGTTAGAGGAATATTCATATTCTAATTATTTATCAACTCGGCCTTTTCGCTAGTTGAGGCTAAAGCAAAAAGTTCTGATTTCATATACGATAATGCAATACAAGTCCATTGTTTGGATTTCCAAGTAATAGCAGCTCCACCCAAAGTGAATACATATCTACTAGTGGACTTATTATTTCCAATATCTGAGCACCATGAGACATCAGAATATCCATCAACAATTGAAAGATAACTAGAATAATAGATAGCATAATTTTTAGTACCTTTAAGGTATCTTATTAGCCCATTGAGGGCATCCCAATGCTCTTTATTAGGATTACTAATGAAACGATTCAGCATACCAACTATAAAAGCTATATCGAGTCTAGTGCAACTCATAGCATACATTAGACTACCAAGAAATTTCGAGTACTTTAACTGATCCACGTCGATCCATTCATTAGGATTTAGTCTCACTCGGTTTACACTTAGCATATCCCAAAGTAGAAAGTAGCTACTCAATATAATGAGTCTAGCTTAGGAAGATGACTTGCCATTTAAAGCTTACTTTCATATCAAGAATGGTATTAGTAATACCAAAATCTTTCGTGTCAAAGTTTTTAGCTAAAGTAACTTTCACGTCACTCACTACAAAATGATCAGAACCAAGAATAAACATGTCATCAACATAAAAGTAAACGATGACTATCTTATTTGACATAGAACGATGGTAAATGCATTTATCTGAATAACTAGACTAAGAGCTATAACTCTTTACTATTTTGTCAAATTTAAGGTGTCACATCTTAAGTGCTTGTTTAAGACCATACAAGAATTTGTTCAATTTACAAATTTTGTCCTCAAGACATTTTATAACATATCATTCCGGTTGTTTCATGTAAATTTCCTCATTTAACTCCCCATTTAAGAAAACTATTTTTACATCCATTTGATGCATTATAAAGTGTTCAATAGATGCCAAAGTAAGAAGAATTCTTATAATTGATAAATGACACATAGGTGAATAGACATCAAAATAGTTTATTCCACTCTGATGTTTATAGCATTTAACTACTAAACATGCTTTGTATCTGGCCATTAATCTATCACTATTCAGTTTCTTCTTCAATGCCCATTTACAGCCTATAGCTTTAGCCCATTTTGGCAAAATTACTAGCTGCCAAGTGTAATTCTGCAACAGATAGCTCATTTCATCATCTATGACTTCTGCCCATAGTAGGGATTCCCTAGATCTCATTACTTCTTGATAGGAGAATGAATCATCCTCAAGATAGTAAGTAACAAAGTCATCACCAAAACTTTTGGGAACTCTCTTTCTTGTAGATACTCTAACTGGAAATGGTTTAACAGCCAGCTGTGTGGAATTAGTGTCAGAAGGGCCTGCTTCAGATTCTACGGAAAATTTTAAAATCATATATGTAGATCCAGAAACATTCAAGCCTTGATCTCTGAGAAACTTGTTTTCAAAGAACACTACATCTCTAGATTCTATCACCGTGTTAGTATATAGATCTAAAAACCTATTTGTAGCATTATTTTCTGCACTACCTAGATATACACAAGTAATGGTTTTAAGTCTCACCTTAGGTCTCTTAGGATCTTATATGCTTACATAAGCAATACAGTCCCAAGTCTTAAAAGTATCATATCTACAAGAGCGCTTATGTCATATCTCATAAGATGTCATAAACAACTTAGAGTACGGCAACCTGTTCCAGATGTGATTAGCAGTTAGAACTGCTTCTCCCCAGTAGGAGAAAGGCATGCCAGCTGTAAGTAACACAGAGTTTAACATTTCAATTAACGTTATATTCTTACGGTTAGTAACACTGTTTGATTTTGGTGAATAAGGAGCAGTGCTTTTCAAGTATTATACCTTCTGAAGCACAAAATTCCTTGAACCTTGTCATTGTATATTATCCTCTTCTATCACTCATAAACCTCTTCATTTTCAAGTTGAGTTGATTTTCTACTATAGACCTGAAAATCTTAAATTTCAAAAGCCTAATATTTCGATTTCAACAAATAGACATGACAATATCTAAAAAAACCATCTATGAATGTTATTAGATACTTCCAACCACCTTTTTCGACCACCTCTAGTTATGTAATTTCTAAAGTCACAAATGTCATAATGTATTCGCTCAAGAAATTAAGTGCTTTTAGAAACCAACTTAAAGAGTTTTCTAGGAATTGTAGCTTGTGCACACACCTCACATTTGTCAAATTGAATAGATGTATCTAATGGAATGCTATGAGTTTTAGCTAGATGTTGCATTTTCCTGTAATTCACATGTCCAAGTTTATTGTGTAACAACTTTGGATCAATCAAAGTAGGATTCACATGGTTTATGCTATTAGTATTTAAACTCAACCTATATATACCATTAAACATGAATGCACAATCAAAATAACATAAGTTAACAGATAAAGTTACTCTACCATTTATAGTTGAAAAAGACATACTAGCTTTATCAAGTAAACTCATATATATCAATTTTTTTTTAAGTAAATGTATTATTCTAACATATTTTAGAGTTAGTAATTTACCTGAATAAAGTACCAAATTTGTAGTTTCAACATGAGTAACATCTGCCTCACCACCATTACAATTTTCCACAGTGTCTTCTATGACCTTAATGAGTAAGTTCTTGTCATTTGTAGTATGACAAGTAGCACCACTATCAAACCACTACTGAAGAGACGTTGGCATTTCCATTTTTCATCATCCTAACAAAGGCTCGAGGCTCAAATTCACTAATTAACATATTGGCCTCATTTTGTGGTATGTCATTATTTGACTTCTTTGGTAACTTACACTTTACTGCCCAATGACCCCACTTTCCACAATTATAGCACTTGCCATTTTTTTTCTTTTTGGAGATAGTCTTTTTGATTTCTAATTGTAAAGAGGATTCACATTGTGGTGACTTGGACTTTTTCTGAGGTTTATTGGAATGTGAAGCTAAATTGACAACTGGCTTTTGTTGTCCTATTTGTTCCAAACTCTTTCTAATAATGTTTTGATCCTCAATGTGAATATACCTCTTTAATTCATCTGGTCCCATCTGTACCTTCAGTCTGTGCATTTCAGTCTTGAAAGAATTTCATTCAGTTGGTAGTTTGCTCAACATAAGACCAATAAAGAAATTATCAAACATATCAGAGTTATCATCTTTCAGTTTGTTCCTTATGTTCTCAAATTCAACTAACTGAGAGGTAATGCTTGAATTCATAGTGAATTTAAAGTCAAAGAATTTCTCCGTTACAAGAATTTTAGAAAGCCCCTCTTGTTTTTGAAACTGAGCGTTCAAGTGATTCCATACCTCTTTCGCCATCTTATACTCACTATAAGTCATAGCCAAATTAAGATTTAGAGAGTTCAACAAGTTATCTCTATAAAAATATTCATATTTGTTCCATTGATATTCATCAACATCTTCAGTGGTAGATGCAAAATCACTTAATATAGTATAAAATATGTCACATTCTTCCATGCCAAATTGAACATGTAATTTCCAGCCATGAAATTCAGCAATATCAAATGATTGCAACTTTATAATATCATAGGAACTATGCTTTGCCATTTTAATCAGAGCAAAGTGTTAGAAAGAGTGCACTTTGGAGTCCCCAAAGCCGCAAAGTCAAATAACTCCCCTAACCTTGATCAAACCACTTTATAGAGATAGAATTTGCCAAAACAAACATCAAAAACAAATTTGGAGCACCAAAAAACCGTAAGATGAACTGTCCTTGTCACCGAAACTCGCTGGAAATTTTCGTTACGGAAATTCGTTGAAAATTCCGATGGAAACTTCCGGGTCCCATAACTTCTCTATCCAACCTCCAATTGACACGAGTGACCACTCAAAACGTTCATATCAACAAATAGAACAAAGCCCAAGTGGTTTCACCCTCTAAAATTGACTATAATTTTTGGTTTTTTTGAATCAAAGATTTTGGTCACTCGAATCTTCAAACTCAAATCCTGGCCAATACCACTATCGAAATCAAAAGTAAATTACACTCGTGAGTTCGTCTTAACGAAATCTTCAAAAAGACACCTTATCTACTTAAATCTGACACACGAACATAATACTTAAAGAATGTTGGAGATTATAGATTTGAGAGAGAATAAAGTCTTTTCGGTTGCTTGAAATATTATACCAAGATATGTTAAGTTTTGAATGTTCAACGGTGTTACTTCCAGTGTAGGGGAACCCTAGATTTTATATGTTGGAAAGTTATTGGGCTCCAGCCCATATAGACCCAAATAACCGTGCTTTCACCTATTAAGCTTATATATGAATATATTATTTGGACTATATTAATAATATATCCAACACATGATACATGTAGCTCTTGCTTAAAAGCTCACTTAGCCACGATCTTTTGATATTACTTTCGATTCTTTAATTTGGCTAAGATCAATAGCTGGATTTAAGTGACTTTGCGTTGATGTGCAAGTGGGGGTTTTAATGTTATCAAATTTCCTCATGCATGATGATTCATCTATGTTGCAAACTAATCCCTCTCGCAGGGGAGGGAGCTTGTTAGGTTTAGGGATATCATCAACTTTGGCCAACGGTTTTCCATTGACTCAAGTTCTCCCAAACCTATAGCTCACATCTAGATTTCTAATCATGATAGAACTAGATATGATATGATATGGAATTTATGGGATGTTGCTATATCTTATTCACTGTTTGACGATTGCAATAATAAAGTTGAATATATATATTGTTTGATTAAAACGCCATATCAATATAAATTAATCACAGATTTTACAAACCGAGATGATAAAAATCTCTCGTAACACTATTGTTAACTTTATTTATATTTTCCTCTCTTTTCTTTAATTAATTATGTTTATTTCTTTCTTCCCCTTTCATCATTCTCTAATAAAATTTTATTAATAGAAAATTGTACTATTACATAATAAATATAAATATATATTTATATATTGAAATTTATATTATAACATAGAATTAAATTTGAATATATAAATAAAATCAGATTAAATTAAAAAATAAATTTTTTCTTTTGAATTTCTTATATTATAATTCAAATATTATTTATATTGAAATATAATTTTAAAATTTGTTAATTTAAAAATATTTTTATTTGAAAAAAAATTATTATATGAATATTAGAAATCCTATCTTCCTCCATCCCACCTTCCTCATGAGATAATTTTGTCTAATCTATATCCCTTTTATATTCGATTTTATTCTGTCTTGAGCAGACAATAAATGTAGGATATGATATATTTTATCTCATCCCGAATTTTACTATGACTGTCAAACGCAACCTAAAGGCTTATCCAATTTTAGGTTTTATTTCTCTAAAGGGTTTTCTAATTTTTTTTTTTACTTAAATTTGCTTTTTATGTCAAAATCTTTAAAGATTTTTATAATGTTTATAAATTTTTTAATGATTTTCTGGAATTTCTAGATTTTCATGAATTTTATGATTCTCCAATTTTTTAGTATTTTTTCGAATTTTTTTATTTTAATGACTTTTCGGATTTTTTAAATTTTTAATGATTTTCTAAGATTCTATTTTTATTATTAATTTTTAAATTTGCTAACTTTTTGTGTTATTTCCTCGAGTTTTAAAACTTTTTTATCATCTCCTAATTTTTATTTTTTAATATTCTTCATTTTTTAATTTTTAATTCTCATTTTATTATTATTGTTATATTTGGGGAACGGGCTCGGACCTGGCTTTCCCGATCCGGTCCGTTGACCCGGCCCAAACCCGGATCCGACTCAGCCTGATTAAAAAGAAAAGAAAATTTTCAAATTTTTAGTTTTTTTAATTATTTTTGTATCTTTGCTTCCTTTTTCTCTTTTGTCTTCTTCTCTGTTTTGTCTTTTTCCCCTGCACCATCTTCTTCCTTCAGCTTTCTTCTTCCCCGAAGCTTTCCTCACCGCCTGCAACTTCATCTTCATTCAGCCGTTTAACCCAAACCATCAAACTCAAGGCAATACCATCTTCCACCCTTTTCTTTTCTCGCCGACATATGCATCGCCGCCGAGGAACCACCAATCTACGGTCACTTGTTCCGACCGACGGCCACCAACTCCGGCCACTCATCCCGACGACCACTATCATGAACAAAAAAAACATAATTATCCAAAACTAATTTCCCTTCCATCCTAGCCTTTCTAACCAAAAAAAAAAGAAAAAAATCACCAGTAGACTACAAAGCGAAAAGATAAACTGACTGGGATGTCTTGAACCACAAACTTTGTCAGCGAGAGCGGAGGTCTCCGACGAACAAACTTCGGGCATGGGGATATGCATACACGTTGAATTCGAACACGGATTTTCACCAAATCGCATCAGAACACAACAAAAACACAAATTTCAGACAAGATCCAACTCATGCAGAAGCAAACACGTATCGATATTCAGGTTCAACAAAGAACGAGGTTCGGCTTTCTTTCAAGCATATTATCAAGCACGTGATATGCAAGTTCTATAGTGGTATTCCGATTCTGTTTTAGCGTGGTTCTCAGACTTGCGACAACCAGTGTAGGCTCCGAACACCATCATTAGCGACCAAATAGCCTCGTTTCCTCAAGATCTCCCCAGAAACAGCAATCGATTCATGGGAATTTTTTTGGTCTGTTTAAGGCATTTTAGCAAACCCGTGATGTACACTTTAGTAGGCAAGCTACAAATCTATGTTCATGGCGGAATGACGTTCAATCTCAACGTTAGAAGCATGAATCAGCATTCTTGGTCATAGATCGGTTTCATTTCTATAGAGGGTGTCCACGACCTCACGAAGAACAAACCTCGGATTTCAGTTCGTTAAAAAAAATAAAAATACACAGGCATTAAGGAGTTAGCTCTTGCCTGGTTCAGAAATGGAACCGTTGCGGCTGCCGTACAAACGCCGAATGACCTTCTTTCTCGTCTGAGGATCGAACCTGCGGCCTCCGCTAGCCTTGGACAGCGAAGGAGGTCGGCGGTCGTGCGCGGAGTTCTTCGGCGATCTTCCTTCCTCAGCCTCTCAAGACCTTTTTGTCCTTCTAGCTAGCAAGAGGAAGTCTGGTCTTTTATTGGAAAAACTCTCCAGCCTCTCCAAAACCACCAAAACTAGAAAGAACTCTCCTCCTCCAAAACCAGCACGCTCCAATGCTTTTTTCCCATCTGCCCACCTCTCTCCCGACGACAACGCATCATTCTTCCGTTGCGCGCGTCACTGTGGTGGCGTCAGCAATACGCCTGCTAGACACCAGTGCGTCGCGTCTCGCTCGCGTGCGAGAGGGAAAGAGAAGAGCCGAAGGCTCGGCCTTCGTTGCTCTCTTCTTGGGTTGAAACATTGAGGTTTAAGGAAACAAATGAGACTTGGATGAGCATAAACAAAAGAGGGGAAGATGGGCTAAACAAAAAAGGGGAGAGAAGTGGGCCAAAAGAAAGAAAAAAATAATGGGAAGTTGGGTGTAGTATTCGAAAGGGCCGAAAATTCATTGGAAGGATGGGCTGAACACGCCGGTCCACTGGGCCCGATTTTCATTTCGTTTCATTCATTTTTTTTATTTTTATTTTTTTTGCTTTCTACCTTTTTGTAAATTTTTATATTTTTGTAAAATAAATAGATACTTACAAACATTGACAAAAATTCGAATGTCAACAATCTGCCAATGATAAAGTTAGACATGTTATATATACATAGTTAGATTGTTTGTCAATCCAATTTGTACTAGCATGACTAGCGGATATGTTACATTGTTGATTAACTCTAATTGTATGGGATGTAAGGCTTTTCGAAGTAATTGATTTACATCTCAATATGAATATTCAATATTCATAATCATAAGTATAAGGGGATGGATGTGTAATGAAAAGCACATAAAATTAGAGAGATCAAGAATTTTCAATGTGAATTTAATCCAAGTGAAATCTTTCATTTACAGTCTTTTATACAAAAAAGGTTGTATAATATCTAATAATTCACATCGTACAAGATCCTTCTTCAGTTACTCTACTATGGTAACAATTAAACTATTGATGACAGCCGAATTATATGAGTCCAATGCATGTCATTCTTGGATCATGTGGATTGCTAACTAAACTAGGTGCATGCAATAGCTTCTTTTAGTTATACCCAGAGTTCTGTACTTTTCAAAAAAGAAAATAATTACGGTAAAAAACAATGTCTAATTTTTCTTCACATTGATCGTACCTTTTTTGCTGTGAGAGAATTATATATTTTTCATGCAATTCTCCTCTTTATTGGAGTCGAGCCTGATTGAAAATTATTGTGGTGTTTCTATCATCATAAAGGCGTAGCGCAAAACTAATATGGATGCAAAATATGCGCTTTGTATTCAAATTTTAGGGATTGGGCATTACCAAGATGTCTTCGAGCTTTCGAAGAAATTTCTTTCTTGACCAGCTATTATGTCGCGTGGGCTCCACGTGACTCGATCTACTAGCTAACGTGGACCCACGAGTCACAGTCAAGCAATTCGGTGTTCTTAGCTCGCATTGGGCCTGCCAATGAAATATGGGCCGATTCGTGGAAGCCCACATCAGTGGGTGGCCCAGATTTGACGCAGATTACTTTTTTCTAACCCCAACTTCCAATACTCCAGGGACAACCCCAATGCCCCTTTTAAATTGCTGTCTCCTTTTTGACAAAAAAATAAATAAAAGAAAAGAACAAAATTGCTGTCCTCTCTCTCAAGAACTCGCGCAAAGCCAAACAAGCACTCGATTTTCCCTTCCATAACCATTCGGGTGCAGTCACGTGAGGGGGCACAATTGGCACCAATTTCACCAAATTAGGGTGTAATTTGCAAAAAACAGAAAAAAAGAATTGTAACATCAAAATGGACCTTGCCACAATCCCAAGTCTTAAGGGGGGTAAAGCTTCAAGGGCGCGCATGACAAAATTTCTTTTTAAATTGATTTAAATTTAAATTGATTTTTCAATTTCTCGTTTTCCTGATGCTTTTACGAAAGAAAGTTAAAACCCGTTTGATAACAATTCAAAATTTCTATTTTTAACGTAAATCCGTTTGATAATAGAATAAAATTTATATTTCGAGGAATAGAAATTAATTAGATAACAATATAGGAAATCATCAAATACAAAATAATAGTTGAAATAATACTACTATATTACAAAAATTGAAAATACAATTTTATGGAATTTCCTATTACATATGCTTCCGTTTCCTATTACGTAATATTTTCTTTTGAAAAATAAACAACGTGAAAAAAAAAAAAATCAATTGAAATTCAATTGTAGTGAATATGTCGTTATGTTTTTGCCGAAATTGATTTCACATTAATCAAATAAATCTAATGATAGCCATGATTATAATAGTCTAATCTCCTAAAAAAGAATCCTAACTTCAAGTATAATTCCAATTTCTTTCCAAGTTTTGTTAAAAAAATCCTCACCATGTTCAAAAATCGTCACTAGTTTTTTTCAAAATTATCAACACTAGGATTATTTAAAAATTTATTATCAAAATCTGTATTTTCATTAACACTCTTACAAGAACAACAGATTCCTTATTAGATGTCTTTTTACCCGTGTCTTGATAAGTGATGACACTATATAAAAGAAAAATCGGATGAAACCCTAATGATTTGACACCTATTTACCGCATCAATATGAAGTTTATGATTAAAAAAATAGTTAGCTAGATAGAGCCATTGTTTGGCCCTTACTACGAAAGAAAGAGTGAAGAAAGACTCGTTAGATATGAATATGGCAAGTTGACTATTACCATGCGTGAAATCTCTTGCGTGCAACGAATGAAGCCTTGTTCATTCAATTCCCACAATTTGGCCCAATGGTTAAGATGTTTAATCAATATTGATTGAAATGATTATATTAAAAAATCATTAAAATATTTTGGACTAAATTAACAAAATTGAAAAGTTGAGAAAAAAAAAATTATGTTTCTATTTCGTAAACCGAGAAGCTAAAAATTTAGCTTCTCGATTTTTCGATTTCTCTATTTCGGAATAGAAATCTGTTTTTAAATAGAGAAATCAAATCGCATTACCAAACATATTTGCTCCAAACCCGTTTGCGAATGCAGGAGAAAAAGTAAATCGGAAACGTAAATTTTATCATGCGCGCCCCAAGTCTCCCGTCTCCCAAGGTTCTTTCTTCGTGCCTCCATCGCTGGGCGGGTCAAGCTAAAGTGCCTCTGCAGATGTCAGAGAGGAAACATTAGAGGGGCCGTCAAGAGAAACTGTACCCTCCAATGTCTCCTTGAGCCCGTTACTAACGGCTGGAGGACAATAGTTTTCCTAGATTATTAATATGTTTTAATAATATAGGTCAAGTGGAGTACATATTGAATTGGATGCAAGTTATTAAATTTACATTGCATGAAAATAAATCAAAACAGATTAAATATGTCAATATGGATTGGACCATTTTTGACTTAACTCGGCTCACCCGTTTTGACGGCCTTAAGAGGAGAGGACCCGTTTTGTTTTCCTTTCTCTACTGTTCCGTTAGAGAGGGGAATTTAAGGCTATATTTCTTGGCGGTAAGTCCCGCCCGAACGATTCAGCCTCCCATGTAGATGACAAGACCTTCCCACACCCCCCTTCAATTTGCCGTGCAGCCACAGAACTTCACGTGGAAGTACTTGCAGCCAAAAAAGGAAAAAAAGGAAAAAAAAAAGAAAAAGAAAAGCACTCGGCGCAAAAGTTCCAAGTGACAGCCGTCCAAGTCCAAGCCATCGCCTCCGCTGCGAATGATGATCCAGCATCCCCATTGCCGGTGCGGCCACCATATCGTATTTGCCATACCCATCGTTCAATTTCCTTTTTCTTAATTTCCCACCAAAATTTAAAATCCTACATTTGGCAACATCCAAAGTCTAATATGGACTTTCCAAATTAAAGAATCCATACTCACGGAAAATGACGCGAATAGTCACGAGCACATTTATATTGGAATTATTTGCAAACTCAAACTCGACGCATTTTAAAAGTACAAAATGGACAAGAAAAAAATGAATAAAAGAACGTTAACAAAAAATCTGTACAAATATAATCAATTCCAATGACAACAAATGTAATCATCATGAATTAATTCACTCGATATATTATCCCTTTTAACTCGTCCTTCATGTGATCTCACAATTTTCCCTTTTAACATATAGGTAAGCATTTCTTGGGAAATCCAGTTAATTTCAAATTTCATGCATATAATTCGGAAACCCTTTCCTCCAGGTGCATGACTCGGTTGATTCACGTCCCCTTCGCCAGGCCTCTCGCTATCCGTGTACTTTGATCCAGCTGTTTTCAATTTCAGCGAGGGGGACACTTAGGAGTTTGGGACCGCAAAAAATCTCGCAAGTGACTTCCTGCTGCTTGCCTTGTGATGTTCGAACGTGTTTCATAAGGCATTGCTGGCAATTTCTTGGATTGGTGAGCATGGGACGGGGAGTAAATTAGGTAGGAAGAAGTACAAAATATAAGGAACATATGTCTCAATTGGTTCAATAGCTTTTCTAGGTATTTGATTGGGGGGGAAAAGTCAATTGCCTGGCGACAGCGAGATTAAAATGTGCGAGTTTTAAATAAATAAATTAACAATCGTGACAAGATTTTCAAAGGGAACCTTAATTTATTGCGAATTCTAGTCATCCCTGTCGGGATTCATGTGGATTAGGACGTTGGGCGAAATGCGTGGGCAGGTTTCCACACTTCATTCATTTTATTAATGAGGGGTGGACTTTTTATTGGAATTTCTTGCGTTAAATGCCCCGCCCCCCAAAAAAAAAAAAAAAAAAAAAAAAGTGGTAAGAATGCATTATTGCTTGAAGCTCCAGGGGGGTTGGGGTGGTGGCTGTACATGACTTATGATGAGGCCGAATTCGCAACAAGAGCATTTGACTAAATTCACAACGCCTAAATTCGCGACGAGAGCGTATGACTCAATTCGCATGCCAAGGACGCAATTTGGCCCCTTATAAATTGCTCATCTTCTCCTAAGGCCTTCCGCAAAACAGAAGAAAGCACCCGATACAATGGTCCCCCCCAATGGCAAGCCTCCCTGCCGTTCCACCCGCTGCGAATGACAAACCGCCGTCACCCTCACCAGTTCCAGCGCCGCTGCCCCCCGACGGGCACAAGACGATCATCGGCCACGGTATCTTATTTGCCGTACCCATTCTTCTCGGCTTCCTCTGATATTACTAGTATGAGTACCTAGAGGGGGGTGAATAGGTATACAAAGATTTTTCTTGATAATTTCTGTATACTTGCGCAATATTTAGACAGTTGAAGGATTTGCGAAGAGTAATAATCAACGTAAGACTAAGCAAGGAAGAAGAGAATTAAACACGCGGTTTATAGTGGTTCGGCTTGATTCAAGCTTACGTCCACTCTTCTGCACTGACAGCCAATTTGGCTGGATTCCACTATGAACAAAGAGATGTTACAGTGTTGATCTTCCTTGATTTCTTGGTGTAGATAATCTACCACACTCGCTCAAGGTATCACCAAGTATAGACACTCTCTGTGTATACAATTTCGCTCAGACTGTATCGACTAATAATCAAGGAGCTTCAGACTCTGGAATTTTTCTATCGATCACATTCTTAAACAACTAGAACGACTTCCTTTTTATACTCCTTTATGCCATCATACCGTTGGCACTTACCAAAGGAATTCCTTCAATCTACCCGTTGGACGGAATCAATCAAGAAGATCATTCGAGCTATAAAAGGAACCTGACGATAGCCCATCAATCCTGTTCGCCCATACAATCAGGATCTTGGTTTCCAAGAATAGAACATTCCAAGAATACTTCGTCGACCATCGGATCTTCAATTGATCTAGATACGAACAAAAGAATCCGTTGTGATTATTCAACCAAAAAGATCTTCTCCAGACGATAGGATTAAATTCTCAACCATATACTTCGCTCGGATTTACTTCACTTTGGATCGAAAGATCATCAATGAGAATAGTCTTGAGTCTTGAGTCTTGAGTCTTGAGTCTGGTAGGCAGAAAGTCTTCAGACTTTACACTAGACGATCTGCAGATACACAGACTAGACCGAAAGAAACGTTTTGTCAGCTTCAAAATATTCTGGAACGATTTCTCCAACAATCTCCCCCTTTTTGATGGTGACAAAACTTTCCTGTAGATTTGAACCTCTTTGACCTGCAAAAACATTTCTCAAGCAATATGGCAATCTCATAAAGATTAACAAAGCAACCAGACTCTGCATCCACAGAAAAATGGTTAGTCTTTCATGAGTAATACCATATAACAATACTTGAAATAAATGCAAACAAGTGAAGCATCTAAATCCACAATTAATTCAGTGATTCAAGTTCTCATCCAAGTTCACTCAAGTTCATATTCAAAACAAACACTTAAAAACAAATTTAAAGAAGATTGGTTGGTTCAAATTGCTTTCTCCCCCTTTTTGTCAAGCATTAAAAATGTGAGAAAGATGTCATGTCCGCTTGGGAATGCGCACAACTGGAAATCCCCCATGGACTGGACTACTCCTTCGAGCTTCTTCAAGTCTTCCCTCAGTTGAGCTACCTCTTCTCCCTTGGCATTGGCTTGAAGTTGTAGAGCGAGGTCTTTCATTCTATCCTCCAAGGTAACTGAAGATGCTTGTCCAACATTTTTCATGGCTTGAACTTCACAGTCCAGAGCATAGATTTGGCCACGCATTTCCAGAAGAATATCCATGATATGACGAAAATCTGTAGAAATGTCTATCTGTGTACTAGCATTGGCTTTCTCAAATTGAGTAAATGCAGACGATGGCGCTTCTGTAAAGTCTTGCAGATTTGGTTCTGACGTATCGTGACCTTCTTCAGGCAATTGAGAAGCCTGAAATTCTTCTGGGGCTGCTGGAGATTGACGTAGACCTTCACTATTGGCAGCATGAGGTGAGGACCTCTCTTGCTTGCCAACTCCCCCTGTCTCTAGGACATCAAGAGGAGAAGAGTGATGATCATGCTCTTCTGTATCCTTCTCTCCAGATTCAGCTGCAGACTTTTCTTGCTCTTCTTCTCCTTCTTCTTCAGCTTCTGTCTCCTTCTCTTTCTTCTCTTCTTCTTCTCTGTTCTTGACTTCTTCTTCTTCTCTCTGTCTCTTCTGCTGTTATGTTGATTGGGGAACAGAACGTCTTGTCCTTATCAGGGCAGTGATTGTAAGATCTTCCTTCTCCTCTTCATCTTCCAAGATGAGAGTTCTCTTCTTTTTTGTGGGAGCGCCAATGGCTTCCTTTCCCTTTCTTTTTGAAGCAGACGGAACTGGAGTCTTCACTCTGAATTTCTCCATTGCCTTAGAAAGTTCTTTCAGACGCATCTTTGTCAACATCTTTAAACCTACCACCATCTTATCGCACGGTCGAACACAAAGAGTGTGTGGCGGTTCAATATTCATGTGTCTGAAGATCCTGGTCACCAGACCTGGATAAGGCAATTGTCCCTTGTCTTTCGACATTGCTCTGTACATGTGGAAGAGAATAGAGTGAGAGAGAGAGAACTTCTTCCCAGAGTTGATTGCGTACATCAATTTTGCTTCAGAATTAGACACATCAGTCTTTGATGTAGACTTCGGCCTAATGCAATTGATAACAATTTTGTGCAACACAATGTTGATGGCACGCATCCTTGAATAGATGATTTTTCCCTCAATATTTCTATCTTCGACAAGGTCCATTGTGGCACGAACAACTGAGACTTTGACTGGTTGATAACGTCCTCGCTCAACTCCAATTATGTCCGCCAACATATCCACATCCAATACATAATCCTGATCTTGAACACTGAAAGATATTCTATTCGCATCGATAAAGCTAAGATTTGAATAGAAATATGCAGTCAGTTGTGCATATCCGTACGTGGTGTCAGTGCAAAAACGTTCCAGTTGAAGCAGACTGAACTTTTCTCTCAAGTTCACATTCACAGCATCTAGGAAATCGAAGTCGACACTCCTAGGGTTTATCACCCCTCGTTTCAGCAGTTTGAAGAACAAAGTTTCTTGTTCCTTCGATTTAAATAACTCCATCTTCTTTCCCTTCACATTCGCAGCAACACCCAATCTCGGTTGAAAATCAGTGAACATTTTGTCATCGTCGTTCCCATCAATCAAATTTGGGCCCGACATCCGAGGGTCACTCGGAATATTTGCAAGCGCTTCCTCTGCTTTACCTTTGGGAGCAATTCCCAAATCCTCCATTTTCTTCAGAAAAATGTACTCATTCCAATAGTTATTTTCTTTAAGAAAATCATCCACATATTTCATCGGAGTCCCAGTACTTTTCAATGCACGGTAGAGTTTGTAAATATAAGAGGGTTTTTGGACTCTTACAGGGTCTACATCCTCGATTACCTCTTCCTCCGGATGTTGACCCGCACCTTGTGGGGTAGAAGGCATTGAATGACGTGGTGGAGAATGAGTCGGGCTGTGTTGCTGACTCGATAATTCTTCCTCTTCTGTGAGATCGAAGTGGGTAGGTCCCTCCTTCATCCTCTGTGGTCCTCTTGACGCGATTCTTGAAGACTTCCTCGAAGAAGACATTCTTCTTGTCGCTGAGAGATTCCTTTGCTTGCTTTCCCAAGAAAAGATGACAACTTTTTCGAGGATGAACACGAAGTAGAAATCGGATTGAGAGGAGAGTGCTTTTTAGGGTTTTGAAGATTGAAAGAGAAAACTGTGTATATATAACTCAGTTTTGAAAAGGGGAAGTTCAATCGATACAAGGAAAGTGTACGAATACCTCTTTTCGAAATCAATAACTGCCAAAATTAATCCTTTTGAAAAGACAAGTTTTTCGATTTTCACGGATACTACTAAACGAAAGATCATACCTTTTCGAGTTTAGATAAAGTAACAACTTACAGTCTTTAGTCATCAATGTCTGAGTCGTAGAGATTTGAGTCTGAGATATTTGAGTCTGACGGTTATCAACTTTCTGAGTCTGAAGGATGGAGAGTCTCTAGACTTTAACTTCTTCAAGCTTCAAAATGTTGAGTCTGGAGCGGATAAAATCAAATTGATTTTTCTCCAAAGGCTTTGTGAATATATCCGCGAGTTGACTTTTTGAATCAACAAATTGAATCGAGATTTCTCCACTTTGAATATGATCTCTAATGAAGTGATGTCGAATTTCTATATGCTTTGCTCTTGAATGAAGAATTGGATTTTTGGTGAGATTGATTGCACTGGTATTGTCACATTTGATTTCTGTGCATGAGTCTTCAATCCCAAAGTCTTGTAGCTGTTGTTTTATCCATAGAATTTGCGAACAGCAGCTTCCAAGAGCAACATACTCTGCTTCTATTGTTGAGAGAGCTACAGTGCTTTGTTTTCTTGAAAACCAAGACACTGTCCTGCTTCCAAGCAACTGACAAGTTCCTGAAGTACTCTTTCTATCGACTCTGCAGCCGGCCAGATCTGCGTCTGAATATCCTAGAAGATTAAAGTCTCCCTTCTTAGGATACCAAAGACCAATGCTTGAAGATGAAGCAACGTATTTAATAATACGTTTTGCAGCACTGAGATGGGATTCTCTAGGATCTGATTGAAACCTAGCACAGATGCAAACACTTAACAAAATGTCGTCTAGAAGCGTAAGATAAAGAAGTGAACCGATGATGCTCCCGCATGCCTTTTGATCAACTTTCTTCCCTTCCTCATCTTTGTCTATCTTCAAAGAACTTGACATTGGTATATTAGTCTTCTTGCAATTTTCCAATCCAAATCTTTTGACAAGATCATTAGTATATTTTTCTTGGAAAATAAAAGTTCCTTCCTTCAATTGCTTTATTTGAAGGCCAAGAAAGAATGTTAATTCTCCCATCATACTCATTTCAAACTCATCCTGCATAGACTTAGAAAATTTCTTGCATAGACTTTCATTAGAGGATCCAAAAAATAATGTCATCAACATATATTTGAACGAGTAAAAAGCTTTTGTTTTCCTTTTTGATGAATAGAGTAGTATCTACTTTACCTTTAACAAAGCCGTTCTGTAATAAGAATTTACTTAGTCTATCGTACCAAGCTCGAGGTGCTTGCTTTAGACCATACAAGGCCTTTTTTAGTCTAAAGACTGAGTCTGGCTTCTTTGGGTCTTCAAATCCAGGCGGTTGTTCCACATAAACTTCCTCTTGGATAAATCCATTTAGGAAAGCACTTTTGACGTCCATTTGGAATAACCTGAAATTTTTGTAACAAGCAAACGCAAGTAATAGACGAATAGCTTCTAACCTTGCTACAGGAGCGTAAGTCTCATCATAGTCTATTCCTTCTTCTTGCGTGTATCCTTTGGCCACGAGTCTTGCTTTATTTCGTACGACTTTTCCTTTTTCATTCATCTTGTTTCTGAACACCCATTTGGCTCCAATAACAGTTTTACCTTTTGGTTTGGATGTCAATTCCCAGACATCATTAATGTTGAACTTTCTGAGCTCCTCTTGCATAGCTTCGATCCAGCTTTCATCAGATAAAGCTTCTTCTATGCTTTTTGGTTCGATTTCAGAAATGAGAGCCTCAGCACTAGACTCTTCACGTCTTTTGGATCTGGTACGAATTCCTTCATTAATTTCGCCGATAATGAGATCTTTAGGATGACTGGACTTATGCTTCCAGTTACTGGTTGATTTGTCTGGATGATGATCTCTTTCTTTATTTGAATCTTCATGAACATCTTGACGCTGGTCTTCCAGAGTTTGAGATACTTTTTGAGTAGTAAGCTTTGGAAGGTCTGGAGCAGGTTCAGACTCTTCATATTGAGTCTGACTGGGTTCATCTTGCGTAGAGTCTTGGAATTTGACATTCATTGACTCCTCCACAGACTGGCTCTTCTTATTGTAGACTCTGTAGGCTTTGCTTGATGTAGAATATCCAAGGAAGATGCCTTCATCTGATCTTTCTTCAAACTTACCAACTCGATCTTTTGCATTTTTCAGTATAAAGCATTTGCAACCGAACACATGAAAGTATGAAACAATAGGCTTCTTACCTTTGAATAATTCATAAGGGGTTTTCTCAAGAATAGGTCTTAGGAAGACTCTATTGATGATATAGCATGCTGTTGAAACACGCACGACGCGCCCAAACGGCTAGATGTTACGCATCAACTTCAACATAAGGAAGGAGTTCCTCCTCTTCCTTTTAAAGTGATTACTATCAACAGGGAAGAAAATCTAGATGTCAAGGCGATCTATAGCCCCACACCTTAGACAATGACTTTGGAATTTAGAAGCTTCACTCCACGCATATTCTCGCAAGAAGTAATTGAACTCACTTTTGACATATTTTCTCCTATTGACGGGAAGCATAGGATTCAAGAAACAAGCTTAAAGGTTAATTTGGACAAATCAAATGACTCATATCAATTTACCTAACTTGGTATAAAAGGACGTGTCGTCCCGGAGTTAAATAAAAAAAGCGCCCTACGGACACCGTCGGCGCCTCTAGCCGAGTGGTATCCGGAAGAAGCAAAAGGTCCAAAGTCGGGGTTCGATAGCTTGGCCGCTTGGTAAAAAAAAAATAATAATAATAATGCATGATTCCCAATCATTGGCCGATCATTCATGTGTCATATCCCTAATCAATAGGGACAACCAAAGTGACACCATTTGCGAATAACCCTTTTGATGTTCAAAATCTAACATATTTGGAAACACCATTATGTTAACCCCTAAAGTTGTCAATAGGTCTTTTTTGAGTCAAAACCATTCATTTGTTTTGAAAGTACAAACTCCATCACATTTAAAATGCCGCATGGACATGATAATTTTGTCCTGTCTAAGTCACTCGATTCCACCGAGGATTATTAGAATAGACAGCTAAGTGAAGAATACAAGATTGATTGAGCATGCTGAATGAGGCGCGTCGTAATGATGACAGGCAAGCTATATCCTACACACGGTCCCCATCTATACACTTGTGAGATGAGTGCAGAAGATTCCATTCGCGAATGGTACGATAACCAAAAAAGGAGAGGCACTTCATTGCTCACCCCTTTGAGGATAGCCTTTTCCATGAGTGAGCGAAAAGTCCTTCAGACCGAAAGTCCCTCATCTAGCATGCTCAAGACATCTTCATTCTAAATGAAGGTTGTCTTTCAAAATCTTCCCCAATGGAAATCAAAAGATGCAAAACCGACAAAATTATCATGCATGAATCTCATTTGAACTCATGAATTTACAAAAGATATACAATCATGTGTGCATATTGTGCAAATAAGCAGACATACTCGTGAGATCGCAGATATTGCCGTAAACATATCTCTATCCCCATTTGTCTTAAAGTACCTATCATTGTCCAGGTACTCTCTTCTTGACACCCGACCCATTCGAGTTGTCCCTTGAGTTTGGATGCTTGCAACTATCTTAGCATCCTATTGTCTTTGAGTACCGACCACCCGTTCTCGGATACTCCTTTCCCCGACACTCGACGTTCGAGTTGTCCCAAGAGTATTGATACTTGTGACCGACCAAGCATCCCTTTATCGTTGAATACTTGTTGTCCGTCTAAGTATCCCTATTGTTCCTTGAGTACCGGCCACCGTCGTGATACTCCTTTTCTGACACTCCTGACTTGTTTGGAGTTGTCTTCATAGCTAGGATGCCTACAATTGACCAAGTATCCCATTACCTTTGAGTGCCTTTCATTGTCTAGGTACTCCATTTCGTGACACTCGACATGTCCGAGTTGTCTTCAAAACTATATCATTGAATACTGTAGCCATTCAAGTATTCCTTCATGTTGTGCACAAATCTGTGGTTATCCAGGTATGTTTTCTACACTTGGACCCAAACCCGTAGTGGTCCCGCATCGTATCATCAAATACTTATGTTCATCCAAGTATTCCAAGATTTGTACACCCGCGCTACCTGTGTGTTCCAAACCTCTTTGAGTGCCCGCGGCCATCCAGGTAAGCCTAGCTACATTCAAGGTTTATACTACCAGGAGGTGGGAGACCTTCACGAATATCCCGTGCACGCCCTCGATATTCCCAACTACTCGTGAGGTGAGAGACCTTCACGAATATGCGGGGCACGTCTCGCATGTTCCCAATTACCAGGAGGTGAGAGACCTTCACGAATATGCGGCACGTCCCGATATTCCCACTACTGTGAGGCGAGACCTTCATGAATATCCTAGGTACGCCTCGATATTCCCAACTACCAGGAGGTGAGAGACCTTCACGAATATGCGGGGCACGTCCTCGATGTTCCCAATTACCAGGATGTGAGAGACCTTCATAAATATGCGAGGCACGTCCTCAATATTCTCAATTACCAGGAGGTGAGAGACCTTCATGAATATGCGAGGCACGTCCTCAATATTCTCAATTACCAGAGGTGAGAGACCTTCAATATCTCGTACGTCCTCGATATTCCCATTTACCAGGAGGTGAGAGACTTCACGAATATGCGAGGTATGTCCTCGATATTCCCACCGTATAAGGTGAGAGACCTTCATGAATATCCCGCACGTCCCTCGATATTCCCAACTACCAGGAGGTGAGAGACCTTCACGAATATTCGGGCACGTCCCGATATTCCCAATTACCAGGAGGTGAGAGACCTTCACGGACTTCAGCCCAAAATCGTGAAGAAATTTTGCTTTCAATTAAAAGTGTTCTAGCTATTTCTTGAAGAGATCTATTCTTTCTTTCCACAACTCCATTTTGCTGAGGAGTGTACGGAGAAGAGAATACATGTTTAAAACCAGATTCATCACACAATTTTGTAAAATCTTGATTTTCAAATTCACCTCCATGATCTATTTTTATACTTGAGATAACACATCATTTCTCATTTTGAACCTTTTTAGCAAATTTCTCAAAATAGGAAAAGGTTTCTGACTTACTTGCAAGGAAATATACCTAAGTAAAGCGAGAGAAATCATCCACAATTACTAGGCAATATTTCTTACCTCCAATACTCTGAGTTCTGGTTGGTCCGAAGAGATCCATATGCAGTAACTGTAGTACATGATTAGTAGAGACATGATTTATTGGCTTAAATGAATTTCTTACCTGTTTTCCCAGAATACAAGGTGTGCATGGATCGGACTTTTGATATGGTAATTTGGGTAGACCTCGAACAAGCTGCTTTGATGAGATTTTGGCTAATTGCTTCATATTGACATGGCCAAGCTTTCTGTGCCATAAGCTTGCTTCATCTTGGATTGAAATTAGACATTGAGATTCATTCAATTTCATGTCTAAGAGGTAGATGTTTCCATGTCTTCGACCCATGAAAGACTGAGTAGAGTCTTTACTAATTCCATGGCAAATTCCTTCTTGAAAGGAGATATTGAAACCAGTATCACACAGTTGGCTAATGCTGAGAAGGTTATAGTTGAGTCATTCTACTAGAGAAACATTGCTTATTGTGAGATTTCCAATTTTCACAGTTCCAAATCCCACGATGCTTCCTTTGCCATTTCCTCCAAATGAAACATTTCCGCCGTTTACTTGAACAAGTTTTACGAAGCACTTTGAGTCTCCTGTCATGTGTCTTGAACATCCGCTGTCAAGATACCATTTTATCTTTTTCTTGACGGAGACCTGCATTTAAAAGAGAATCTCAAGTTTTCTTTGGTACCCAAATTTTCTTGGGTCCTTTGATGTTAGTAGGATAAGCATTATTAGGCCATACTTTCTTAACAGGTTTCCAAACCATAGGAAATTCTTTTTCAAAGTGATCCTTACTGTTACACTTTGAACACCTTAGAGCATTTCGACCAACAGACTTTACAAAAACTTTCTTGAAATGATTTTTGTAAGCCTCTCTCATCGGTCTTTTCTTAATTCTTTCTTTAACTTTAGGAAAATCAATCAAGGGAATTGTTTCCGCTGTCATGCCTAAACCAGACTTATTGAAGTAAGGTCTTTGAACCGAAAGAACTTTTTCAAGCTTTTCGGATCCTATCGAAAACTTCTTTGAAATATTTGATAAGTCTCGTTTTTAAGAAAACATTTTCTTTCAAAAGATCATCTTCTTTTTCTTTAAGAACAGAAACATTTTGGTCTAGACTTTTAACTCTTTCTTCTAAAATGACTTCCTTTTGTTTTAAAGCTGAGTTTTCCTTTTAAGTTCGGAAATCCTTTTGAGAGAAGTCTTAAGACTAAAACACAGTTCATCAATATATTTAGAGACTTTGACAGGAATTTTAAAATCACTTACCTCAAATTCACATGTTCGAGTCTAATCCTGTAACTCGAGTCTAAGTCCGAATGTGCCATCAAACATATGTTGGCATATTCATTATCACTCTCTTCACATTCGTATCACCTGTGTTTCGGCTTTGAGAGCTTTTCGAAACTTCTCGCCTTTTCCTCTTTTCTTCTTGAAGAGGACAGTTGGGTCCGATGTGTCCCTTCTTCTTACATTCGAAGCAAACTACATCTTTGTTTGGTTCCTCATCATCAACAGACTTGGTCTGCTGTCTCGGAAACTTTGTTTCTTTGAGTTGAACCTTCCGCCTTTTCTATTCAGTTTTCGAATCTTCTTATCATGAGGGCGAGCTCCTCATCATCCATATCATCTTCGAGTCCGCATCATCGTAGTCATCATTTGATTTTAATGCAATGGATTTCTTACCTCTTGGATCTTCGTCCTCATTAATTCGTTCCACTTCATAAGACTGAAGAGTTCCGATCAGCTCGTCGACAGATAGAGGCATAATTCTTTGCGTCTCTCTTATTGAAGTCTTTATATGATTCCAATCCTTGGAAAGTCCACGCAGAAGCTTGTTAACTTTCACGGGATCAGAAATTTTTTGTCCTTGGTTCTCAAGACCATTGACAATATCTGTAAAACGACTAAACATGTCAGTTATAGATTCTCCTGGCTTCATTTTGAAGGCTTCGTATTGACCGAGGAGAATGTTAATTCTGGTCTCCTTCACTCGATCTGTTCCTTCATAAGTGATATGTAGTCTATCCCATACTTCTTTTGCTGTAACACAAGAAGATATTCGGTTATATTCAGTTGGAGACAAGGCACAATATAAAAAGTAAATTGCTTTTGCATCGAGTGCTTGTCTCTTGTTTATTTCTTCCTGAGCCATTCCGTTGGCATCAACAGTTTCTTTCCCTCTTTCAGAGACTGATGCAGCAGTAGGAATGATTCCTCTTTCCACAACGTCCCATTCCAGAGGATCCTTGGATCGTGGGAAAGCTTTCATCTTGTTCTTCCAGATGTTGTAATCCTTTCCGTCAAAGTAGGGTGGTCTCGGTATTGCTTTGCCCTTCCATCAGCCCCGGTGCTAGCATACTAGCCATGGATCTTTTACTCGAAGTAAAACACTTCAAACAAAGTAAGAACACGAGCTCGATACCAATTGATATTACTAGTATGAGTACCTAGAGGGGGGTGAATAGGTATACAAAGATTTTTCTTGATAATTTCTGTATACTTGCGCAATACTTAGACAGTTGAAGGATTTGCGAAGAGTAATAATCAATGTAAGACTAAGCAAGGAAGAAGAGAATTAAACACGCGGTTTATAGTGGTTCGGCTTGATTCAAGCCTACGTCCACTCTTCTGCACTGACAGCCAATTTGGCTGGATTCCACTATGAACAAAGAGATGTTACAGTGTTGATCTTCCTTGATTTCTTGGTGTAGATAATCTACCACACTCGCTCAAGGTATCACCAAGTATAGACACTCTTTGTGTATACAATTTCGCTCGATCGATCGACTAATAATCAAGGAGCTTCGGACTCACGGAATTTTTCTATCGATCACATTCTTAAACAACTAGAACGACTTCCTTTTTATACTCCTTTATGCCATCATACCGTTGGCACTTACCAAAGGAATTCCTCCAATCTACCCGTTGGACGGAATCAATCAAGAAGATCATTCGAGCTATAAAAGGAACTCCGACGATAGCCCATCAATCGTTTCGCCCATACAATCAGGATCTTGGTTTCCAAGAATAGAACATTCCAAGAATACTTCGTCGACCATCGGATCTTCAATTGATCTAGATACGAACAAAAGAATCCGTTGTGATTATCCAACCAAAAAGATCTTCTCCAGACGATAGGATTAAATCCTCAACCATATACTTCGGCTCTGGATTTACTTCGTCACTGGATCAGAAAGACTGTCAATGAGAATAGTCTTGAGTCTTGAGTCTTGAGTCTTGAGTCTGGTAGGCAGAAAGTCTTCAGACTTTACACTAGACGATCTGCAGATACACAGACTAGACCGAAAGAAACGTTTTGTCAGCTTCAAAATATTCTGGAACAATTTCTCCAACATCCTCATGTTCATCTTCCTGGGAATACCTGCTGTAATGCCGCCAGAGTTCAAGCTCGACCTGGGCTCTTCACTTTCGTCCCTCATCATCTCCACCTCCCACATCACTGCCCGATGGAACATCGCTCTCTCCGTCAAGAACCTCAGTAAGCTCATCGCCGTCAACTACACCCACATGAAGCTCCTCTTGAGCTTCGGTGGTGAACTCAGTCTCTCTCGTCCCCCCGCATTCCGACCTTCACTCAGGGCCCCGCAACTTGACAACAATACAAGCCCAGGCCTTGTCGATGCTGCCAATCATCAATGACTTGAGCACTAAGGGCCTGATGCGCTCTTTGCAAGGCGGGATGGTGACCATCGACATGGTGGTGAAAGCCAAGCGGAGGCTGCACTTGGGCCTGTGGCTGTGGGTGCCCGTGTTCGACGTGTACTTCTCGACGTTCTCGTGCACGGACGTCACCTTTACGGCTCCAAACAACAGCGAGGACGGCAATGATTGGATGATCCTTGGTGGTACCCTACACTGCGAGCCTGACATCATCACTCTACTCCGGTAAGAAAAATCATGGAAAAGTTACACAGCAAGATCCAAATTCATGTAAAGAATGCAATAAAGTCCTAAATTTTTTTACTTAATTTAGGACTCAATTGTGCCTTTGGTAAAGTTTTAGGACTCCATGTCATTATTTAGGCCTTGTGGTGCAATTTTCCCGGATAATAACTGTTACTGCTTGGTTTCGATGAAGAATAACATGGATTTGCTGTGGTGCTGATGTATTTGGCTCGTTCCTTTGGGAACATGTTTTTCTTTCACGTGCTCGAAGTAGTCTAAGATATATAGCCTGTGATGCTATGTATCATGTTATTGTCTATCTAGCGAGCTGATCCTTCCCTCTGCCATATACACACGTCCCATGGAATAATACATCTTTTCCTTTGACATTACAGAGGATGGAGGTCATTGGGAGATCGACAAGCAGATGCAGTACGGCGTGGCTTTATGTTATAATTATTCTTTGTTTCTCTTCTAGTTTGTGTTCTTATCGCTTCAGTGAGTCTGATCGTACGTACGTGATTCATGTAGCTCTTGCTTGAAAAGCTTGCTCAGCCGCGATCTTTTGATATTACTTCCGACTCCTTAGTTTGGCTGAGATCAACGGCTGGATCTAAGTGACTTTGTGTTGATGAACAAGTGAGGGTTTTGATGTTATCGGCTTTTCTCGTGCATGATGATTCATCTGGCAAACATAAAGTGAGACATCTTATATGTACATAACTTAGATTGTTTCTCAATCCAATTTGTACTAGCACGACTAGTGGAATTGATATTTTACATGGTTGATTAACTCTAATTATATGGGATGTCAAACCTTTCAAAGTAACTAAACTTACATATCCGTGCTAACATTCAATATTCATAAAGGGATGGCCATAAGATGAAAAGCATATAGGATTAGAGAGATCAAGAAATCAACACAATTTGACAACATTAGTAAGGATGCCAATGAAATTAAGGGAGATTTACAACCCAAATGTACTCCACATGCTGTGCTAACTGGACCGGGTGCACGCAATAACTTCCAGTTATACCCACAGCCGTATGCTTTTTACAAAAGAAAACAAATAGGATAAAAATTAATGTCCCATTTGCTTCACATTGATTGCAGGTTCCTCGTCGCTAGAGGATGCGGTTCTTCTTATTTGCGTCGCGCCTTATCGAAATTTATCAGGGAGATTTCTATCGTTATCAAGGCAGAACTAATACGGATACAAAATGTGCGCTTGTACTCGAATTTTAAGGATTTGGCATTACCAAAATGTCTACGAGCTTTCGAAGAAATTTCTTTCCTGACCAGCTATTGCGTGGGTTCCAAGCAAATCCCGTCTCTCTCTCTCTCTCTCCGCGTGGACCAAGCGAAGCTGGCTCCTTCTCTCTCTCTCTCTCTCTCTCTCTCGCTCGCTTGTACAGATTCTCTTGACTCGGCAAGCTTCCAATCGCCAGGCCATAGAGAAACCCTAGCTCTCTCTTTGTTCTGCTGCTGCGTTCGGACCGCTTCGAGGTTTATCGTTCACGCTCCTTTGCCGAGCTCGACGTTGGTATGGTCCTGTACTCGGAACATGTTTCAGAAACCATACAACCGGCAGTGGTTATGACATTGGTTTAGGAGGGTGGCGAGAGTTTCCCCTAAGAAACAAGCAAATGCTAGTGCGATTGAAGATTCGTCAACTGCCGGCGAGTTTCGAGTTTCGTTGTCTCTGAAGGACTTGGAAGAAGAAGAAAAAGAAGTATGGACATTATCATCCAGTTGTTTTCAGATTCCTCTTCTGGCTCCTGAGATCAGGTGGGAGACGCCTGCATCAGATCTGGATAGCCGGTCCCAAACTTTATAATTTTTTACAAAATTATATGATCAGCTTGTATACGTGTTTTGGACATGTCCACTTTGATAATCACGCATGTGATGGCACACACAAGAACCCTCTTCCAATGTTGGCCACCGCCGTGCCTTCTCCACCACCTCTGCCGCTGCTTCCACGCTGCTGTCCGGCTCCTCGAGCTCACAGCCATGGCCATGTTGCGACACGCCCGCCACCAGCATGGCTAGTCTTCACAAACTTTGTATTCTTATTATACACTCTTGAAAACTATACGCAAAGTGGCGGTCTTTTTTTTTTCTTTTGATAATTCGAGGGCATGGGGTGGAGATTTGATTATCTGAAGACCTATGGAATACCTTGTAAATCCCATGAATCGATTTAGTTGAGACATTTGACCTATAAGAATGGTCCTGAGCTAAAACAATTTGCATATAGTTGGTTGGATTCGAACCTTCACTTCCAGAACTAGGCATACTTCTGCGCTAATCAACTCCTGTAATCTAGAGTTTATCATGAGCATACTATCGAAGGTTTTGGAGTTTATTTTCCAATAATTTATATTGTGTAAAGTTCATCATGAAGTTAGACCCCATCTTTTCGCCTGATACCACATGCTTTTGTGCTTGATTGGAGATGTTATCTGTGTATGATGATATGATCCGATGTAGAAATGCTTTTTGTAATCCAAGATGATTTTTTAGAACAGTCTATTTATTCTCCAAATCGTTATGTAAGATTTCATATGGTCATACTTGAACGATATGCTAGAATATATGCCATTGGTCTGCGGATTTTTTTTTTTTTGTCAGGTCATCGGCAAATAATTAAGTAACATCTACCAGATGCGGCTTCCACTTCTGACCCAATTTTTTTTCCCCTTATAAAATAGGACCACATTTAACTTGGGTATCAATTCAGTCGTTAATCAAGTTTGGCTATTGTTAATTTTCCGCTCAGTGATATCATTAAAGATTCGAAATGTCATTCCACTTGTACCTGATGACTCATGAATATCGTTGTTGGAGCCACAAATGGAATATGGATATTTTCATATCGAGCAAGGGCAGGAACGTGAGCATTCAAGTTTGTATTTTGGTGACAGTATTGAAATGGACTAAAGAAATGACTTACCCAGGGCAAACATGGTACAAATGAGCAATTCGCTGGACCCAAGCATGTCCAAATACTGAAAAAAATGAAACCTTGAACTAGGGGAAGCTCTTGGATTATGTGCGGTCCTTCCATGTCAACTCAATTTTGAACCACCAAGTATATGTGGAGTGACATGTCGCACAGCATCATCAGACAAAAACTCGACTGGAGTCAGTTTTGGATGCCAATTGAAAGTTTGTGTTTTTTTTTTTTTTTTTTTTATGAGACAAAAGAAAAGTTTAGATCAGAATTTAGATCCAAGTTAAAGTTGGTGTTTTTTTAAGTGAATTAGGCTTAATAATATCCATATGAGTTGAAAAGTGTGATTATTTATTTTTTGCAAAAAGAGAAACGAAGAAAAACATAAGGTTAAATATCTCAATTAATACATGAGTTCTTGGATGGGGAAAAAGAAATCATTAGATGTGCTTAGATCATAACACCATTACCCCATTAAAAAATGCGGGGTGATGATCAACTAGGATAGACTAAAGCAGGCAGAACGATGATGAGATGCGGGGAAACACAGTTTTCCTCGTTGGGCTTAAGAAGCAGAGCAGCATCAAGGATGGCCTTGCTTCACTTTTTAACATATTCAAAGTTTGGGGGAGGGATGGACCCCGTTAATACATTTGAAGAATCTCTATCATTCTTTTTTATTGTCTAGAGTGCTTTTTTTTTTTTTTAATAAATAATACAAATTCATTCCACCTTATTAAATTCCCCGGGATCAGGACATTGGGTCCTTGTTCTCATTCGACGTCTCAATGAGGACGTCTCATTGACGTCTCATTTTGACCGAAGGTCATGACCTGCCAGCTAAATAATCCGTTCGTCTAACAGCGCCCAATAGCGCCCAGACAAGGGAACCCATTTTTGCCTCGTCCTCTTTGGAGATGAAAATACCGTTATACCCCAAGTGACTGTCCATGAATGACAGAATTTTTCGTCAACATAAAAAAAATACAATTGATAAGGATTTAATATCAATATGAACCTTGACGCCCGACGGGCGACAAAGGTAAGGGACGGAACCAATGCTGTGCGGAAAGATGCAACGAGGGCCTAATAAAAGGCTACGGCAGCTTCCTCGTAATGGTAGAAAGAGGAATTTGACGAATGAGACGTCCGACGTCCTCATGCGCGAATGAGAGAGGACGTCTCATTATGGGGACGTCTCTCATTCGCAAATGGGGACGTCTCATATGAGGACGTCTCCTCTCTCATTCGCAAATGGGGACGTCTCATATGAGGACGTCTCTCGTTCAATGAGACGTCCTCTTTTGAGACGTCCTCATTCGACGAGGACCCTTTTTCTTGCGTGGTTCTCCTCTTTCAAATTCCCGTCCCCTAACACAACTTTACCAGAAATACTCAGAAAAACCTGCACACAACACAAAAATTCCAAATGATCTCCCCCCACCCCGTCTCGCCCCATTCTATCGGTGATCCAGTGCCACCGTCACCACGGCCACGACAGTCCAATCCGGCTTCACCATCACCCAGGCTGCCACGGTCCGATCCAGAGTCACTGTCGCCAGGGCCACCACAGTCCGATCCAGCGTCACTCTCGCCAGGGCTGCTACAGTCCGACCGGTGCAAGCTCATCATCAGCCGCTGTATCGAGTATGCCATAGCCACTATTCTCAGCCTCCTCATGGTCATCTTCCTGGCCATACCCGCCCTAATGCCCCCGGAGTTCTGGCTCGACCCGGGCTCTTCCCTTTCGTCCCTCAATATCTCCACCACCTACGTCACCGTCCGATGGAATATCGCTCTCTCTGTCAAGAACCCCAGTAAGCTCATAGCCGTAAAGTACCCTCACATGAAGCTCCTCTTGAGTTTCAACAGCCAACTCGCTCTCTCTCGTCCCTCCCTCATTCCTGCCTTCACTCAGGGCCCTGACAACGTGACCACGGTCCGAGCCGAGGCCCTCTCAATGATTGTGATGGTCAACGACTTTGGGGTGAAGGGCCTGGTGAGCTCATTTAAGGGTGGGGAGGTGACCATCGACGTGGTGGCGAAATCCAAGCGGAGGCTGCACTTGGGTCCATGGTGGGTGCCCGTGTTAGATGCATACGTCTCGTGCATGGGCGTGACCTTCACTGCTCCGACCGACAGCAGGGGTGACAGCGATTGGATGATCCTCAGAGGCACCTCAAGCTGCACGGCCAGCATCATCACTCTGCTCTGGTAAGAAACATTTTTTTTAAGTTCCTGCTTAGGTTTTGCATTATTATCGTTGTCGCATTTGTTTGTTCACCAATGATGCTGATGAACAAAATGAAACAAAAGAGAAGCTACCGATCCTTAATATAATCACCTTCTTAGCACCGTCACCACCCAGCTGCGCTGGTAATGACTAGTTGAGATGGTGGTACTTCCCTTCGTACCGGTCTAGAACGACATGGCCCCGGCCAGGCTTGCGGCCTGGCATGGCCGGAGGAACAAATAATGAGCAGCAACTTGAAAAATGTTGCTGTCAGTTTCCGCAGTCAACTATCGATCTAGGGCCTTGTTGTGTCGATGTTTTCTTTTCTTTGCCCTTCCCACATCTGAAAGAAGCACAAATGAGTTGGTTCATTCACCTCGAAATAAGAAAAGGACATATGCAACTCATTTAAAGTTTGATATTTCCCTCTGCGAAATACATGTCTTACGAGCTGAATTTTCCTTTGACATTGCAGAGGATCAAGGTGTCGCCCGGGAGTTCAACAAGCAGATGCGATATTTGTCTTTCGATCGGAAATGAGTAGACAAGCTGATGCAATACAGTGTGCCCTAGCAATATATCTTTGTGTCTTTCTCTTGTAGTTTTGCTCTTTTGTATCCTTTTGTTGTAATATAATCCAGAGAAAACATATTGTTTGTTGTAATCAGAATATTAATGTAATGGAGGTGAGGTGCGGATATCCGAATTTCCTTAAGCAATTAGTTCTAGCCAATGGTATTCCACAGATTCACAAACTATGCCTCCCAAGATACAATACCTCGAACCTATTTGGATTAGCACTATGTAAACAGAACTCAATCGAACCGTTCAATTAAACCAGCACACCCAGAAAAATTGAAAGAGTAGAAAAATATATCAAAACTCTTTTGGAATCGAGTTGGAAAAACAAAAACTCTAATGAAGCTCTATACTCCTATCTATTTATAGAGCGTTTTTAGTTCATGTACTGAAGAGATACATGAATTAAATAGACGCATGTATCCACGAAATTCATGAATCAAGAGATACGTGAATCCAAGAGATTCATGAATCCAAAGACACATGAATTCAAGAGATTCGTGAACTCAATAAATACATGAACTAAAATATACATGAATCTAGAAAATTCATGAATTAAATAGATACGTGAACAGAAAAGTTTAGGAAATTTATGAATTCAATAAATACGTGAATAGAAAAACGTATATTAATTTATTGGCTTTCGTTGATCCATTGACCATAATTATAATGCCTTATGCTAGCAGATTGTTTAAAAAGATCAACTCTATTCGAAGCTGAAAAGGGTATTGCCTTCGGCGAGCCAGATCTTACGTACGCATGATAATAGTATGATACATGTAGCTCTTGCTTACAGCTTGCTCAGCTGCGGTCTTTTGTTATAAATCTCGACTCATTGAATTGGCTGAGATCGACAGCCGTGTCGTGTTGCAGTGCGTTGATGAGCATCGGTAGCTGGTTTCTTGACGAAAGCGTAGGGTTTGATGTCATTAGAGGCTTTCGGCACTTCACCAAAACTGAACCCAACCAAAAAATGCATTTTGGTTTTTGGTTTTGATAGTGTAAAAATAACTCTTTTTTTCTTCCAGTTCGAGTCATTTCGATTTGATTTGGTCAATTGAGCCGAATCAAATTTCTCAATCAAAACTGAATGCCGATCTTAATTTTCTCCTCTTTCTCATCCATTATTGAGTTTGGTCCAGTAATGAGGCAAAAAATGGAAAACCCAAAAACCGAATTAGGTCCATGTTGGTTCACGTTGGGTTCAGTTTAGTTGCTCTATTTGTTTTTTTTTTTTTTGGTGAAAAGTAATCATAATAAGCTATAACCAATATTTACAACAAAAATGGCACCAAAACATACACTCATAATGAACAGAGGCATAATGAGTGGAAGGGTGCCAAAAGAAGAAGAAGAAGAAGAAGAGTGAAGCCAACAAGACATAAAACACGGTTAAGCCGCACAATTACGGCCACATCCAAGAGACAGACCAAACAAAAGAAGGCGACTAGCCGACCAAATAATGGCAACCCAAGCCAAAAACCATACAAAATGCCATCGCCCAAACGGAAAGGACGAGACAACCGGCAGGAATCAAGGCCAGCACCGAAACATCAGGAACGCAAAGCACAGTAGCGGACCCTCCTGCACCACCACTCCAATATGGAAATACTACAGTGCACTGGAGTAGGAGAGAAGATGCAGGGGTCTATCCCCCAGCTACATTGAAGTCTCTTGTTTCTTAAGTTATCTTCAACATTCAAGAAGGTTAAAGCTTTATCCTTAACCACTTTAATAAGGTGGTTCTTCATGGCCGGAAGCATGAAGGTATAATTCCTAAAGAGAATCTCATTCCTATATTTCCAAATAAGGTGGCAAAGAGCCCCAAAAGAGAACTAGGCGATAGAGTGATAGAAGTCCTTACCGAATAGGAACTTTATAGCCCAGCAAAAGTTGTCAGCCTAAGTCCCATTCCTCCAAGGGAGGTTGTATCTAGTGGCCCAAGAGAAGGCACAACTAGCCATAATGCTACAATGAAAAACATATAATCAATAGAATCCGGAGTTACTTTACAAAAGGGGCACACCACATCCCCAATCCTGCCATGTAATAAGAGTAAGGCTTGCGTAGGAAGACAGTTCCTTGTTATAAGCCAAAGAATGAACTGATATCTTGGAGCTATAGCATTATTCTAGATCAATGAAGCCCAAATGACCTGAGGCTTCTTTTTTTTTCTGATGAGGTGCCAAGCCAAAGCAACCGAGAATAAACCAAACGTGTTTCCTTGCCTAGTAAGACGATTCGGAGCTTGCACTAGAAAGGGAAGGGGATGTTCCCAAGAGTGTAAAACTTCTCGCATGGTCTGACCAGCAAGTGAAAAAAGATCAGCCACCGTCACATACCTGGTAAGGCCAGATCTCTAAATGAAAGAGCTAGAAAACATCAAGTTGAGGGGGCCTCTCGAGTGCAAGTGGTTGAACCAAAAGGAAATAGAGCAGCCATCTCCTAACTTCTAGAGAAAAGATAACCGAAAATCATTTCTAAGGTGGAGGATTCCCTTCCACGCCCAAGAGTAACATATGAGTTGCTTAACCAACAAAAAGCTCTTCTTTTAAATGAAGGTCGAGTGGATTCACCTACACCACGAGGATTCCTTGTCTGTAAACAAGATCCATATGTGTTTCAACATCACTGCCTTGTTGCAATCCTTCATACTGTGGATGCCTAGCCCTCATTCCTCCTTTGGAAGGCAAACATCATCCCATGATACCTTGGCACCACCCCTCCCTAGGCCAGAGCCCTTCTAGAGAAACTGTCTCAAGATTTGTTGAATACAATCCAACATTGCCATAGGGATGATAAAGACACTAGCCCAATAAGCTTGGATTGCATGAAGAACTGGCCTTATAAGCTGAAGATGTCTAGCAAAAGAAAGGAAACGCTGAGTCCAGGATGGGAGTCTTGTAGTTATGCGATCCACAAAGGAAATGCAATCCACCTTGCCGAGTTGGGAGGAGATAATAGGAACTTTTAGGTACCGCACCGGTAAAGACCCCTATTGAAAACCAAACAATAGGAGAATCTCTTTACGCAAATCTACTGATCCTCCAGCAAAAAATATCTCACTCTTATTAGAATTAGGCTTGAGTTCACTCCAAGAAAAGAAAGTATCCAACCCCTCCTTTAAGAGTGAGATGGAAACCAAGTTAGTTTTGCAAAACAGAAAAACGTCGTCCACAAAGAAGAGATGTGAAAAACTCAAAGCCTTACATTTCCAAAAGAACTTGAAGCCTAGTTGCCTAATGCGAACACTAAGGATCTTGGAAAAAACCTCCATGATTAAGGGAAAAAGGTAAGGAGAGATCAGATCCCCTTGTCAAAGACCTCGGCCATTAGGGAAGAAACCATGAAGTTCTTCATTCAACAAAATGGAAAACTTAGGAGTGCGAACACATACCATAATGATCCAAACAAAATGATCCGGGAAACCAAAGGCATGAAGAACCAGCTCCAGAAAATCCCAATCTACCGTGTTGTAAGTTCTTTGAAAGTCCACCTTGACCGCACACTTGGGCACATAAGAATTGAAATGGAAGCCATCAAATAACTCATGGGCAATAAGAATGTTGTCTCTAATTCTCATGCCTTTGACGAAAGCATTTTGATAAGGGCTAATAATATCATTAAGGACTGCAGCAAGTCGGTTAGCCAAAAGCTTTGTAATGCATTTGTAAATAGTATTACAGTAGGCAATAGGCCTGTAATCATTAATAGACGTAGCATTAGGAACTTTCAGGATCATTAGTAGGATGGTATTGTTGATTTCCCTGAGAAGTCTCCTCGTTGTAAGGAAATCCTTAATTGCTTCAGTGACCAAATGTCCAACTATCTCCCAATTATGCTTGAAGAACTCAACACCAAAATCATCTGGTCCTGGAGCCTTCCCTCGAGCAAGGGAGAACATAGTATCTTGAATCTCCGATTCAAAGAAAGGATAAGATAGAGAACTGACATGTTCCTCATTGAGAGGGCATCGTATAACCTCCCGAAAATCTAGTAATGAGGGGCTAGAAGACAGGGGCATTGTGCTAAAATCTCTTGAAAATTATAAACGAAGGTATGGTGGACCAAGCTTGGGTCCGAGATAATAGAACCAGTAGAATCCATAATAAAGAGAATCATGTTCCTCAGCTGTCTCCTAGTAACGGAATGCTGAAAGAATTTTGTATTCCAGTTACCTTCCTTGAGCCACCTGATCCTGAATTTATGTCTGAAGAATGACTTCTCCTGATTCCTCAAATCCATAAATGTCCTAAAATGTGTCTTCTCTAAGTTTGCAAGAACCTCACTAGTAGGATCCTACTGCAAGTCAACCTGGCCGGATAACATAGCATCCCTCGCTACATTAACCCTCTCAGAGATATTATTAAAAGATTCTTTGTTAAGTTGCTTCAAAAGACCTTTGAGGGCCTTTAGTTTCTCACTAATCTGTATATAGGAACCCCTTCAATCGGACTCTCCTAGACTTGAGACACAGTGCTGTGGAAAGACGGGTGTTTAGTCTAAAAGTCGAAAAACTTAAAAGTTTTCCTTGAGACCACCGGCTATAAAACCCTAACCACCATAGGAGAGTGGTTAGAGATGCCAAGTGCAAGGAAAGATGCTTCTGAATAAGAGAAGTGAAGACTCCATTTAGCATTCACAAGAACTCGATTAATTTTCCTAGCCTGGCAATTAACCCCCAAAGAAGTAGACAAAATGAACCAAAAGCCAACATATCTTAGGTCCTCTAATTCAGTTTGGGTTAAACAAAGATTGAAATCATCAAAGTAAGGAAGCCAACTATCAGAGCTACCAATCCGATCAGAGGGATCCTTGATAGCATTGAAATCTTCGGCTACTGGCCAAGCAACATCTCAGTATAATATACTCCTTTGAATAAGGTCCGCCCATAATGGCCTTCTAGCTAAATAAGTATGTTCAACATAAACCAACGAAACATAGCAGGAGATACCGGACATGATAAACTTCAAACTACCATGAATTGCCTAACTATTGGGTGAAAGCACTTCAATATCCACCAAAGAAGGGTTCCAACCAACCCAAATCACGCCCTTATGAAAGAACTCATAATTGGCCACCCAATTCTAGCCTGATAACAATATGGCAGATGGGGTCAAAAAGAGAATCCGGAATTTTGGTTTCCAACAAACCAATTAGACAAAGCCCATTAGAAGATACGAGGTTCCTAACTTCTGCTTGTCTTAAGGGATCATGGAGACCTCTGATGTTCCATATACCAATATTCATGTGTGTGTGTGTGTGTGTGTGTGTGTGTGTGTGTGTGTATAACTGAAATTAAGAGGAGCGGGTGGAGGAGCAAAGGGCTTACCTTTGCCTACTCGGCTTTCGCCGTGAGGCCGCCGAAGCAACTAAGGTCGCAACAGAAGAAGGGGCTGGGTCAAGGGCTATGAGTTTCTCATGGATGGTCTCAACCTTCCTTAAAGAGGTAGGAGCCTTCAAGGACGAGATAGGTGAGAATAAATCATTGTCTGAGCTAAAGTAGCTGTCTAAAAGCACATAATCCCTACCAGCATTATGATCGAAATTGGAGGCTACAATCTGGTCTTTACCCTCCTCAAGGGGGGAGGTAAGAATCTCCGACAGTGAGTTAGGTCTCTTCGCCAGAGGGCTAGGAGGGGATGTTGGCCTTGAAACACTTGCGTTCCTTAATGACTTCCGAACTGTAAATAGGGGAAGAAGTTGGTCCATAGCAGGGCCTTTGAGCTTCATCAAGTTGCCCACCTTAGCAGGAGGAGGCAACCGAGTTGAAGGACGATCCTTCAATTGCAAGGGCTTTTTCTTTTCCCCTAGCACCAAGTTCCAGCTAAGCTGTGAAGCCTGCGGGTTCTTCACCATGACCGGAGCCAAAACGGGAGCTTGAGTAGTGGTGGACGGGTTTGAGGTGGCCTAATTTGGAACCTCCCCTCTACGCGTATTGGCCACAGCAGCGGTAACCTCACACCTATGTCCGAAGGTGCCACAAGATGGACATTAAGCTGATTTCCATTCAAATTCAATTGAAATTGAACACGAGACTCTGTTCAAAACCACATCAACAGTAGAGCATCTAGGTTGATTGTCATAAATTTCAACACAAACTCTTGTAAAGGAAAGCACCTTCGTATGCTCTGTGTATTGGTCAACATAGAGAGGTTTCCCAATGACACTAGCTATGCCTCCAATAGCCGAAGCTAACCACAAATCAAAAGGGAGGTTATTCAGCCTAATCCAGACCGGAACGATGATTTGCTTGTCCTTCTTCAAGTCCATAAGTGGCCTCCATTGCTACAAAACGAGAGGAATCCTCGCCACTATGATGGGTCCATTTTCTAGGATCTTACGCTGGAACACCGAGTCCGGAATATGGAAGAGGAAGAAGCCTTGATTGTCCGCCATCACCTCTACAAGCTTGGAGCCCCAAGTTCTCATCAAAGTTTGTTTCGCTAGTTTGAAGGGAAACTTCTTTCCCACATAGTAACCAATAAGTCCAAGACTTCATTCACAAGGTGAACAACTGGTTTGCCATCCACATAATTGGGCAGATGGAGTAAGCAAGATCATATCTTTTCGTTGCTAGTTTTGCAACATTGGCCAACATTCGAGTGGGAGAATATTTTGGATCCTCTATTTGCTGGGTAGAACAACTCGGTCACTTGGAAGAGGCCCAAACGCGACTCCTATCCCTGGAGCGACCTGAACATGAGGGGGGCCTACTGGGCACTTGCTATTTGCCAAAATGAACTGCCGAGCCAGCCTTGGAAGGGCCGGAATGAGCTAGAGCAAAAGTGTTAAGGCCCAAAGAGGTGTCCGCAACAACTTGGGCCTCTCAGGAAGTACCAACCATACCAGTTATGGCGCAAGAATTATCCCAAACACTTGGTATGTAGCCTATCCACTACCACAGAGAGCCATTGATGAAGAAGAACAGCTTACCAGGGAGGAACTTAGCAGCACCATGGACAAGAATGAGTGTCGCTTCAGCTTGAAAAACAGCCTGTCAATCGCGACCAAGAGCAAACCAGTGGGCCGAGTACGACCACACTGAGCAAAAACGGACCAGAGAAGCAGACCGAGCAAAAACGCACCAGAGACGCAAGAAGGTTGAACTCGTGATTGGAAATCCAAAAATGTAAGATCCAAACAAGGAAAAGCTTCAATAAACTCCAACCATAAGAAGCTAAGCCCCCTTTGAACTAGCAGAGAACCAGTTGAGCAGAAAAACCACCACACCAAGCAAAAACGCACTAGAGAAGCAGATTGGTTGAATCTTCTAGGGATAGTGAGATCTCGAGCTATAGACCAATCTAGACAAATCTATTCGGTGGAAAGGAAGAGGATGGTAAGAGGAACCTACCCTCCAAATTTTAGCCAAATCGGATGGCTAGATCTCCGGGAATGAGCAGCAAACCAAGCGAATGAACATGGTGAAGAAGAAGTTCTTTTGCCTAGTTCTATCTCTTGTTTTGTCTTTGCTGAATTTACTTTTTGCTCACTCTATCTGTTCGGATTTCTTAAAAATCCAAACCAAACTAACTCGTTGAGGCCCTAATAGTCCGCAGGAAAACTATTTAACTGCATCCGAATCATGGGCCCATTGATGAGATATGGGCCGATTTCGTGGAGGCCTAAATGAATGGGTGACATAAACTTCACGCACAGGACGAGAGAAAGATCGCCTATGCACTGGCACACAGCAACCCGACCTCATCACTCTCTCTCTCTCTCTCTCTCTACACATAAACCAAGCGAATGTCACGGGCCGATCGATCTAGCATTCCCTTGCCCGTGCAGCCTTAGGATTTCTTCCAAGCAGCCTTTCTCACACTCAACTCACAAGGATCTTTAGATAGAGAAACTTTGGATTGTATTACTTATGAATGTGATGAGTACAATGAGGGGAAGGAAACCCCTATATATACAAAAACAAGGCAAACCGTATACGTAGATCTCTCTTCGATCTAACGGTAGAGATTACATCTCCCCAACTACCAACTATTCGCATTTATTATATATGAATACAATTACCGTATCGCCCGCCCCTAGGAGTATTCTAGAAAACTCGAGAAAACTCTAGAACTTCGGGATACAAGTCGAGGGTTGCTTGATCCACGGATGTGTCACAGCCATCCCTTAGGAACCTCTTGGATCGGCTTACTTTTGGGCCGTGACACAAAGCTGATCTCTCTCTCTCTCTCTCTCTCTCTCTCTCTCTCCACTCGGCAAGCTTCCAATCGCCAGGCCTTTGAGAAACCCTGGCTCTCTCTGTGCTCTGCTGCCGCGTTCAGAGCAGCTTTGAGGTTTGCCGTTCACGCTCCTCCGCCAGGTTCGACACTGTTCCGTAGCTTCAATTTCAGCTTTTGGTGTGAAATTCACGGTTTGATTGCCGTATCCAGCTTTCCCTTGTGCGTCTGGTTCGTTTCCATGTGGCCTTGAGGGCTCGATTTTATGGATTGGTGATCTTTGAGCACGTTAAAGTCGAAACCCCAGCTTCAATTTCCCTTTTGTTTTCTGGGTTTTCTGGTACATTGGTAGCTTAGATTGTTTCTCAATCCAATTTGTATAAGCACGGCTAGTGGAACTGATATCTTGCGTGGCCGATTCATTCTAATTATATGGGATGTAAGGTTCTTCGAAGTAACTACTTACGTTGCAAAATGAATATTCAATATTCATAGTTATAAGTACACGGGGGTGGACATACAATGAAAAGCACATAGAATCAGAGAAATCAAGAATTCTCACTGTTTTCTAGATTTTATTTTATGATCAATACTGGTTTCTAGATTCATGGACTCAATTCAACTCAAATGGGATCTTTCATTGACAGTCTTTTGCACCAAAAACGTTTAATAATATATAATAATTCACATCATGCCACATCCTTTTTCAGTTCCTCTGTTATGGTATTGACTTAACATTTTAATACATGATTATAAGAAATTATTGACCGCACCCGAATCATATGGTCCAATACAAGTCATTCTTGGGTTGTGTGGACTCCACATGCTGTGCTAACTGAACCGGGTGAACGCAATTGCTTCCAGTTATACCCACAGCCTTATGCTTTTTAGAAAAGAAAACAATTAAGGGAAAAAACAATGTTGAATTTGCTTCGCATTGATCGCACATTCCCTTGTGGCAAGAGAATAATATTTCTTCGTGCAATCCCCCTCCTTATTCGCGTCGTGCTTGATCGAAAATTATCTTTGGTGTTTCTATCGTTACCAAGGCGCTGTGCAGAACTAATATGGATACAAAATGTGCGCTTTGTACTCGAATTTTAAGGATTAGGCATTACCAAGATGCCTTCGATCTCTTGAAGAAATTTCTTTCTTGACCAGCTATCAGCTATCATGTCGCATTTGTTCCAAGCAAATCACGTCTGTCTCTCTCTCTCTCGCTTGTACAGATTCTCTTCACTCGGCAAGCTTCCAATCGCCAGGCCATACAGAAACCCTAGCTCTCTCTTTGTTTTGCTGCTGCGTTTGGACCGGCTTTGAGGTTTATCGTTCGTGCTCCTTCACTGGGTTCGACATTGGTATGCTTCTGTACTCGGAACATGTTTCGGAAACCATACGACCGGTGGTGGTTATGGCATTGGTTTAGGAGGGCGGTGAGACTTTCCTCTAAGAAATGAGCAAATACTAGTGCGATGAAGATTCATTGACTTTCGGCGAGTTTCGAGTTTCGCTGTCTCTAGAGAACTTGGAAGAAGATGGACATCATCATCCAGTTGTTTTCAGTTTCCTCTTCTGTCTCCTGAGACCAGATTGGAGGTGCCTGCATCTGTTCTGGATAGCCGGTCCGGTTGTTCATTATTTCCACGAAATTATGTGATAAACTTGTATACGTGTTTTGGACTTTCAACAGCAAAAATGTGGCGTGGACATGTCCATTTTGATAACTACACATGTGATGGCACCCACAACCACCTGCTTCCAATGTTGGCCACTGCTGTGGCTTCTCCACGACCTCTGCCACCACTTCTTCACTGTTATCTGGCCCCTCAAGCTTCTCGGCCATGGCCACATTGCGGCACGTCCGCCACCAGCACGGCCAATCTTCATAGACTTTGTATTTCTATTGTATACGCTCTGGAAAAACTATACACAAATTGATTAACTAGCGGTCTTTTTTGTTTTTTTGTTTTTGATAATTCAAGGGCATGGGGGTAGAGATTCAATTATCTAGAGACCTATGGAATGTTGAGGTTGTCATACGTCAATTGTGGAAGAAGTCGGTGGTATAGGTAATGAAAGGGGCCACTCCACTAAGATAATTTGGGTTACAAAGATGAAGACTATGAAAAATTATTGCTGATTTTTGGAGATTAGTAGATAATAGAGCTTCACATGTAATTTTCATCATTATTATGTATGTCCTAAACTTCTATTATATATTGGGGCAATATCTTTTATAGTTGTAATGTTGAAACTTGTAACCCTAGAGCTTATAACACTGATACTAATAGTAGAGACATTGCCTAGTGCGGTGCTGTAGTTTTTTCATTCCTGATTTTTGAAAAAGGTTATCCACATAAAAATTCTCACTTGTTTTCTTCTCTATTTTTCTCTTCAAAAATTTGTGTTCCTAACATGAAATACCTTGCAAATCCTATGATTTGATTAAGTCGAGACATTTAACCTATACAAATGGTCCCGATCTAAAACAGTTTGCATTTGGTTGGTTGAATTCAAATGGGCAACCTCCATTTCCAATACTAAACATTCACTGATGCACAAATCAACTGCTACAATCTAGAGGGTATCATGAGCATACTATTGAAGGCTTTGGAGTTTATTTTCCAATAACTTAAATTGGGTAATGTTTATCATGAAGTTAGACCCCATCTTTTAGCCTAATACCACATCCATTTGTGCTTGATTGGAGATATAATCTGTGTATGATTTGATGTAGACACGTTTTTGTAATCATTTTGGATTTTTAGAACAGCATGTCTATTCTCCAAATCGTTATGTAAGATTTCACATAGTCATACTTGAACGATATGCAAGAAGATGTGACAATGGTTTATCAATTTTTCTTTTTCGGGTCATCGGACATATAACTAAATAACATTCAAGTCATAATGTGTGTGTGTGTGTGTGTACATGAATTTGTAAATATAACTAGTTATGCAGCTACCAATTTTAGCTTAATTTTTTTGTTTCGTAAAATAGCATTAACTTTAATTTGAGTATCAATTCAGTCGGTAATCAAATCTGACTCTTGTCAATTTTCCACCCAGTGATACCTTTAAAGAAATGGTATGTCATTCCACTTGTATCCGACGGCTTTCAGATGTTGTCGTTGGAGCCGCTGTTGGAACATAGATAGCTTTGTACCAAGCAAGGGAAGGAACGTGAGCGTTCAAGTTTGTATTTTGGCAACAAAAAAAGTGAAATGGACTAAATAAATGACTTATCTAGGGCAAACATGGCATAAATGAGCAACTTGTTGAATCTGAGCATGTCCGGAACCTGAGAAAATTATAACCTTGAACTGGCGATCGGCTTTGTCCAAAAACAGGGAAAGCTGGTCTTGTCCACCAAGTACACTATGGAGTGGCACGTTGCATCTTTAGCAGCGTCGTTGAATAGAATTCCAATTAGGTCCATATTTGAATACCAATTGAAAGTTTGTGCAAGACAAAAGAATAAGTTTGAGCTAACATTTAGATTCGAGTTAAAATTGGTGATTTGTAAGATAAGTAGGCTCAACAATATCCATCTGAGGTGAAAAATATGATTATTTTTTTGCAAAACAGAAGATAAGTAAAAACATCACAAAATCTCAGTTAATGCACGAGTTCTTGGGTTGGGAAAAAAAATAGATGTTATTAGATTATAATACCATATTACTTACTCCAATTAAAAAAATGTTGGGTGATGATCAACTTGGATAGACTAAAGCAGGTAGAGAAATGATGATGCGGGGAAACACAGTTTTCTTCGAAGGGTTTAAGACGCATCAAGGATGGTCTTGCTTCACTTTTTAAAATATTGAAAGTTTGGTAGGGATAGACCTCGTCAATACATTTGAAGAATCTCTATCATTCTTTTTTATTGTCTAGTGTCTGTTTTTTTTAATATATAAAACAAATTCATTCCCCCTTTTTAAACTCCCCGGGATCACGACATTGGGTCCCTTGTCCTCATTCGACGTCTCAATGAGGACGTCTCATTGACGTCTCATTTTGACCGAAGGTCACGACGTGCCAGCATAATAATCTGTTCGCCCAACAGCGCCCGGACAAGGGAACGCTGCTTTCGCGACATGAAAATATGATTATATCCTGCGACTATTTCGACGGTCAGGATATAATTTGAAATATGATATAATTTATCTTATTATGTGTATGATACCTATTCAAAATAAGATAAGATTGGATATAAAAGAAATATAGAATTGGATAAAATTATCACATAGTAAATGTGGAATAAAGATAAATAAGATTTATAATATCCAAAAAAAAAAAGTAATTTATCTCGAATGACAAACTTTTAAAATTAATAATGTTAAAATTACATATCAATATAAATAACATTTGAATAAATTCAGAATAACAAAATATAACAATTTATTTATTTTTTATTTAATCTTATTTTTATTTATATATGAATTTAATTATATTTTATAAAATAATTTCAACATATATAAATATATGTTTATATTTATTACATATTTTTGGTATTTTAGTGCTTTAGGTGTATTAGTATAGTTTACTATTCAATAAAATTTTATTAGCGAATGATGGGAGTGGAAGAAAATAATAAAAATATATTAATTAATAAAAAGAGGAAAATAAAATAAAGTAAGTGGTAGTGTGGCAAGAAAATTTTACCATCTTTGTTTGTAAAATTTTTTGGTTATTTTTCTTAATATGTGAACATATCCGATTTTATTATTACAATCATCAAATACATGATGCAATATATCAAAATATATTGGATTTTATATCATATTATATTCAGTCTGGACGACCAAACGTAACCTAAGTGATTGTCCATAGACGATAGAATTTGTTGAAAAAAAAATACAATCGATAAGGATCTAACACGAACCTTGACGCCCGTCTGGGCGATAAAAGTGAGGTAAGAGACGGAACCAATGCAGTGTCTAAAGATACAATGAGGAAACCTCTTCCCAGTAGAAAGCCGTGTAAAGACCTAGGAGGATACGGCAACTTCCTCGTATCGGCAGAAAGAGAAATTTGACGAATGAGACATCCGACGTCCCCATTCGCAAACGAGGACGTCTCATTATGGGGACGTCTCTCATTCAATGAGATGTCCTCATTCGACGAGGACCCTTCTCTTCGTGGTTCTCCTCCTTTAAATCCCATGTCCCGACACAACTTCACACCGAAAAACCAACACACTGACAGAAAGTGTAAATGTTGACAGAAAGCGTAATGGAAATTTGGGAAAAAGCTTTTCTTTTGTATTGATTGTATACACTTACATCAGTAAATTTATAATGTAAGAGACAAAAGAATAAAACAGGAAAAAATAATAAATGAATCACTATTTTCCTATTTACCAAAACCAATCCATGATTGACTGAATCATAATTGATAGAATCGAGATCTTCAAGAAATACAAGATATATTTCCAACACTCCCCCTCAAGCTAGTGGCCTGTAAATGTCAAGGATACCTAGCTTGCTCAATAGATACCTATTCTGTCTCTAACATAATGCTTTAGTGAAAATGTTTGCAAGTTGCTCCATTGTTCCAATTCCTTTTGTCACAAGAACTCCATCTTTGATTTATCTCGAGTGAAACGACAATCCACTTCTATATGTTTTGTTCTTTCATGAAAAACTGGATTTGCCGCTAATTTAAGTGTAGCATCATTATCACATAACAATTCACTTGGTCCACTAACCTATACTCCAAGGTCCAAAAGTAGTCCTCGTATCCATACTATTTCACATGTAGCCTTTGCCATGGCACAATACTCTGATTTTGCAGATGATAGTGATACAGTTGATTGCTTCTTTGTCTTCCAAGAAATTAATGACTTTCCCAATTTTATGCAAAAACCAGTAATAGATCTTCTGGTCATGGGACAAGTGGCATGATTTGTGTCACAAAAAGCTATCATTTTCATATTGCAATCACGAGATAGAAGTATACCAAGACTTGGACATCCCTTCAAATACTTCACCACCTTCAATGCAACATTCATAGTGATTGCTTTGGCATATGCATGAACTAGCTGAGTACTTGTACTGCATAAGATATGTCAGGTCTTGTCATTGTAAGATATATCAATTTTCCGACAAGTTGCTAATATTCAAAAGGATCTTTGAGCACTGGATCCTTGATGGTTGAAGGGGAATTAAGGTCATACTTATGTGTTGTCAATTTGACATTCTACTCAACTGGAATGACTGCTGGCTTACATCCTGATAACCCTACTTCAGAAATAATCTCCAAGATGAATTTCCTCTAACCGAGACAAATTCCTTCATTGGATTGACTAATTTCGATACCAAGAAAATATTTCGATGGTCCCAAATCTTTGATATGAAAAGTGGAGTGCAAATACTTTTTGAACTTGGCAACATTAGAATCATTATTTCCCATGACAAGTATGTCATCGACATATATCAATAAATAAATTGATGAATCTTTTGTAGTTCGTGTAAACAAGGCAGAATCATACTTAGAATGCTCAAAACCTGCATTGGTGAGTGCAGTAGTGAATTTGACATACCATTATCTAGATGTTTGTTTTAATCCGTATAAGGATTTGCGAAGACGATATACCCAAGACTCCCCTTGTCTGCGTAATCCTTGAGGAATGTCCATGTAGATTTCTTCATCAAGATCACCGTGTAGAAAAGCATTATGCACATCCATCTGATGAAGGGACCAATTCCGTATGGCTGCAACGGATAAGAAGGCACGTACAGTGACTTCTTTAGCTACTGGAGAAAACGTCTCATGATAGTCAAAGCCTTCCTTTTGAGCAAATCCCTTGGCGATTAATCAAGCTTTATAGCACTCAATAGAACCATCTACCTTGAACTTGATCTTATAAACCCACTTGCAACCAATTGGTTTCCGATGTGGGGGCAAGGGAACGATATCCCAGGTGTGATTCTCTATTAGGGCAGCAAGTTCAGATTCCATCGCATTTTGCCATCTTGGATCTTGTGCTGCCTTGGCGAATGAAGATGGTTCATGTTCTTCTGATATACGACTAATACAACACGTGTCCTGGCAATAATTGATTAAATGACACATATGAGGTAATGGGATATTGTGTACCTAAAGAACTTGTTGCTGAACATATGTAATCCTGGGTCCATGTAGGCAAGCGAGTGTGCTGTCCAAAACGTCGAGGCTACTCGATGACATGTGCTGAAGGATCCGATGACTCGGAAATAACTGGTGAATTAGTTGTTGTTGAAGGAGACTGAGGAATATCTTCAGATAAACTTGGTGATGTTGTTTCTGGAGGTATAAATTACATCGATATAGATAGAGATGGTCCTGATGATATAGATGATCCTGGGGTGATAAGGAAGCTTTGAGTCGAAGATAAAGACTCTTCGGACAAAAAACATCTGTCATGCCCTGACGGTAAAAAGGGCTGTGATGGAGAAACCATTTCTTCAAACGGAAACACATCTTCATGGAATACAACATCCCTATTAATGAAGAAATTCCCTGTAGAAATCTCCATAACTCGATATCATTTTTGAAGAAGAGGATATCCCATGAAAACACACTAAGTGGCATGAGGGCCCATTTGATCTCGAGAACCCACATTTGTTGCATAACATAAACAACCAAATACTTTAAGATGATCATTATCAGGCTGTTTGTTGTAAAGCATCTCAAAAGGGGTCCTACCATTAAGAATCCGAGTTGGCATGCGATTAATCAAGTAGACAGCTATGACCACACAATCTCCCCAAAAATCTTCTGAAATAGAAGCTTGGCATTTAAGAGCACGGGCTACCTCTATCAGGTGCCTATGTTTGCACTCAACAACTCCATTTTGTTGTGGAGTGTAAATGCAGGAGCTTTCATGAAGTATGCCATAAGATGATAATAATATGTTGCAATCAGAAGTAAAAATTCATGCCCATTGTCTGTACGAATTCGTTGTACAGATTTGCCAAACTGATTCCTAATTATGGAAGGGAAATTTGACAAATTACCAAAAGTTTGGCTCTTCGATTGCATAAGATATACCCAGGTGGCTCGAGTGTAATCATCAACAATTGTGAGGAAGAATTGAGATCTGTCACGGTGAGGGGTATGATAAGGTCCCCAAATGTCCATATGAAGCAATGAAAAAGGATTTGTTGCACGAGATGTACTTTTTGGAAAAGATGCTCGAGATTGTTTAGTTAAAGGACATATTGCACATTTTGGATGAGGAAAAAATGCACTGTGACCCAATCATTGATGAGAAATGAGATTTTTATTTTGACTAATGGCATTACAAGAAACATGCTTATTCAATAATTCTAAATCTCTAGGGGAATTGTTCCAAAAATCGAGTTCTTGTGCTATACTACCCAAGCCCATCACTCTACCAATCGAATGGTCCTGAAAGAGGCAATTGTCTAAATTGAATATGGCATGACAAGAGTTATCCTCACGTACTCTTGAGACAAATAGTAGATTGAATCCAAATTCTAGAATATATAAGACATTTCGGAGGATAAAATTTTGACCAAGATGTACGGTGCCGATTTTGGTAACATTTGTGATGTTCCCATTTGGAAGACGCATCATGATAGGGGATTCTGGCATTTTATATATGTGAGAAAATAGATTTTGTTTACATACTATGTGGTCACTAGTGCATGAATTGATTATCCATACATCAACTGAAGACGACTTCTTATTGTAAAGGAAGGTACCTGAGAATCCCGCATTGAATTGATCCAGCATTTGTACAATATTATGATATTGTTCTTGGGTGATCATTTGATGAGGTGATCCACCGGCCCTTTGTGTAGAAACTTGAGAAACTATGGATTCTCTTTTTTTGTCCTTGTCATTAGGTTTTCCATGCAACTTCCAACATGTTTCAATAGTATGGTGCGGACATTTACAGTAGTCACAATATTTATTTTTAAATTGGGAATTTTGTCCACTAACCTTGCAGCCCATAGGATCTGTCATAAAATGGCACTGACGTGGCATGATCCCAACCGTCTGATTCCGTTGAAGCCGTGGACAAATGGTGATCGTCCGATCCAATGCGTCGATCTCGTCCGTCCATTCTAGCACTGAGATCCTAGCTGTCATATCCAACATGTTTATCTGAACCATCCATTCTAGATCGACGATCCCAACCGTCGATTCCAAATCTATGATCCGAACAGTCCGTTTGCAAAGTTTTAGGGTTTCCTCCATGTCTCCTTGCCGCAACCACGATTCTCTGCCTCTCTAGATCTGTAGGTGTTCCACCAGAGGTGTTATGCCAGAGGTCTTCTTGCCAAAGGGGAAGACGGTAAGGCTCATACCTTCACCCACTTGAGCGTGTTCGGTAGCGGCCATTCTGTGGTGTTCCTCTTGGACGGCCAACTGATAGATGTGGCCGAGCGACAGTGGAGGGTCCATTGCGAGGATCTGTGACCGGAAAGCCAAGAATGACTCGTTGAGAATCAGTAAGAACAGTGTGGCCTTTTCTCTTTCTTGGATTTCTTTATACTGTTTCAGAGTTGCCTCAAGTCCTTGTAGACGTTCCTCGATTGATTCCAATTCATTCCATAGGGAGGAAAGACGGTTGAAGCAAGCGGTAACCGAGAGGTTCCTTTGCTTCAACTCGGTCAATGCTTGGGTAATAGTGAAGAGCCGTGCTCGATCGAGCCGGCCATACATTTCTTTGATATTGTCCTAGATTTGCTTCGAATCTTCAATGGGTGGTAGTCCAGCAGCAACATCGGGGGCGAGGGTGTTACCGATCTAGGTGTGGACCAGTTGGTTGCACCTCTGCCAATGTCGTTGGAAGCACTCGTCGATCGGGAACAGAACAACTCCGTCAATGAAGCCATCTTTGTCTTTTGTTACAAGAGCCCACCAGAGATCCCGATCCCATGAGGAATAGTTCCCTAGTTCGATGAGTTGGAGGCTGATGAGGCATAGTTTTGGGTCATCCGCCGGTGATGTGTAGAGGGGGTCGCTGGGTTTAGGCCGGCCGCCACCACCAACCGGAAAAACCGGCGGCATGTAACCGGGTTGAAATGTCGAGTAGGGATTCGTCCCTTGACCCAGCATAGATCTGGGTCCCTGACTCAGCACAAATCCAGGTCCTTGGCCCGGGTTTGTCTGGCCTAATTCCTCGATTAGGCCCACATATGTCCTGGCCCAGTAGCCCATTGATACCAATTAACTGGAGGGAACGTCAGGGGCCATTGAGATGGGCCAGAAATTTGACCCAATGCAGGAATGGGCCTTGAGGAATCGTGAGTTTCTTCTAGTCTTTGAATAGACGATCGTTCCTCGCCAGAAAGAATAATCGGATCTGATGAGGTGGGTGTTTCCTCTATTGAGGAGCTGTCGATGTTCTTGTTCTTTGTCATGGTATCAAGAAATTGCTGAATTCCTAACCGATTTGCTGGTCTCTTTTGCAGGACAAGAATGCGCAACAACAGCCTAAACAGAGGAAATTCTAAATATGCGGAAGCTAGGCAAAGAATATTGGCTCTGATACCATGACAGAAAGTGTAAATGTTGATGGAAAGCATAATGGAAATTTGGAAAAAAGCTTTTCTTCTGTATTGATTGTATACACTTACATCGGTAAATTTATAATGTAAGAGACAAAAGAATAAAATAGGAAAAAATAATAAATGAATCACTATTTTTCTATTTTCCTATTTACCAAAACCAATCCACGATTGACTAAATCATAATTGATAGAATCAGGATCTTCAAGATATACAAGATATATTTCCAACACACAAAAACACAAAAATTACAAATGAGCTCCCCCCACGCTGTCTTGCGCCGTGCTATCAGTGATCCGGAGTCACTGTCACCAAAGCCACAGTCCAATCCGGCTTCACCGTCAGCCGGGCTGCCACGGTCTGATCCAGAGTCATTATCGCCAGGGCTACCATAGTCCAATCCGGCTTCACCATCACCAGGGCTGCTAGGGTCCAATCCGGCATCATCGTTGGCAAGGCCACCACGGTCCAACCAGTGCAAGCTCATCATCCGCCGCTACATCACATATGCCATACCCACTATTCTCGACCTCCTCATGACCATCTTCTTAGCCATACCCGCCCTAATGTCCCTGGAGTTCTGGCTCGACCCAGGCTCTTCCCTTTCGTCCCTCAACATCTCCACCACCCACGTCACTGCCCAGTGGAACATCGCTCTTTTCGTCAAGAACCCCAGTAAGCTCATAGCCATCAAGTACCCTCACATGAAGCTCATCTTGAGTTTCAACGGCCAGCTCGCTCTCTCTCGTCCCTCCCTCGTTCCCACCTTCACTCAAGGCCCTGACAACGTGACTACGGTCTGAGCCGAGGCCCTGTCAATGATTGCGAGGGTCAACGACTTTGGGGTGAAGCGCCTGGTGAGCTTGTTGAATGGCGGGGTGGTGGCCATCGACGTGGTGGTGAAATCTAAGCGAAGGCTGCACTTGGGTCTGTGGTAGGTGCCCATATTTGACGTGTATGTCTCGTGCATGGGTGCGATCTTCACGGCTCCAACCGACAGCAAGGGTGACGGTGATTGGATGATCCTTAGAGGAAGCCCGAGCTACACGCCGGACATCATCACTTTACTCTGGTAAGGGAAAATTTCGAGCTCCTGCTTGGCTTTTGCATTACTATCATCGTACCAGTTGTTTGTTCACCAATGAAGCTGATGAACAAAATGAAACAAAAGAGAAGCTGCCGATCCTTAATATCATCACCTTCTTGGCAGCGTCGCCACCCCAGTTGTGCTGGTGATGACTAGTTGAGATGGTGGTACTTTCCTTCGTACCAGTCTAGAAGGACGAGGCCCCAGCGACCAGGGCTTGTGGCCCGGCATGGCTGGAGGAACAAATAACAAGCAGTAACCTGAAAAATGTTGCTGTCAGTTCCCACGGTCAACTATCGATCTAGGGCCTTGTTGTGTCAATGTTTTCTTTCCTTTGCCCTTACTACGTCTAAAAAAAGCACAAATTAGTTGGTTAATTCATATCGAAACAAGAAAAGGACATGCAACTCATTTACAGTTTGATGTTTCCCCTTGCAAAATACATGTCTTACGAGCTAATAGACATTTTCATTTGACATCGCAGAGGATCAAGGCGTTGTACAGGAGATCGACAAGCAGATGCGATAGTTGTCTTTTGATCGGAAACGAGTAGACAACCTGATGCAATACCGTGTGCCTTAGCAATATATCTTTTTGTCTTCCTCTTTTAGTTTATGCTCTTTTGTACCCTTCTGCTAGCGGATTGTTTGACAAGATCGACTCTGTTCGAAGCTGAAAAGGGCACCGCTTTGGCAAGCCCGATCTTATACGTGCATGATAAAAGGATGATACCTGTAGTTCTCGCTTACAGCTTGCTCAGCTGTGATCTTTTGTTATAATTCTCAACTCTTTGAATTGGCTGAGATCGACGGTTGCGTCGTGTTGCCATGCGTTGATGATTCTTGACGAAAGCTAGGGTTTCGGCTTTCAATCAAAACTGAACCCAACCAAAAAATGCAGTTCGGTTTTCAGTTTGGATTGTGGAAAAATAACCGCTCCTGTTTCCGATTCAAGTCATTTTGGTTCGGTTTGATTAATCGAGATGAACTGAAATTCTCAACAAAAACTGAATATCCATTTTAAATTTATCTTCTTTCTCATCCATTATTCAGTTTAGTTCCAGTAAGCGAGGCAAAAAGAGGAAAACCGAAAAACCGAATTAGGTCCACACTGGTTTGCGTTCGATTCAGTTCAGGTCCTCACTCTATCGGTTCGGATTTCCTAAAAATGCAAACCGAATCCAACCGTTTACCCCCTAATAATCCGTAGGAAAACTATTTAACTTCACCCGAATCACTGGCCCGTCGATAAGATATGGGCCGAATCCGTGGAGGCCCAAAAGAATGGGCTGCCCAGACTTCACGCAAGGGACGAGAGCAAAGATCGCCTGCGACGCCGGCACACGGAAACCCATCACTCTCTCTCTCTCTACGCATAAGCCAAGCGAAGCTGGTCTCTCTCTCTCTCTCTCTCTCTCTCTATTCGAGCGTGTAGAATCCCTCTCTCTCTCGCTTGAACAGATTCTCTCTCCACTCGGCAAGCTTCCAATCGCCGGGCCTTTGAGAAACCCTAGCTCTCTCTCTCTCTCTCTCTCTCTCTCTGTTCTGCTGCCGCGTTCGGAGCAGCTTCGAGGTTTGCCGTTCGCGCTCCTTCGCCAGGTTCGACGCTGTTCCGTAGTTTCAATTTCGGATTTTGGTGTGGAATTTGTGGGTTGATTGCCGTATCCAGCTTTCCCTTGTGCGTCTGGTTCGTTTCCCTGTGGCCTTGAGGGTTCGATTTTATGGATCGGTGATCTTTGGGCTCATTCTGGCCGAAACCCTAGCTTTGATTTCCTTTTTGTTTTCTGGGTTTTGATTTGCGCGCGTGATTATTGGAATTTCGCTTTTCAAGTTTGAACTTTTATTTTGCTCGGAGGATATTGCTACTTGCTTTCGTAAGGTTTAAAAGTTCGTGAGAATTGAGGTGAATTAAGCGCGTGTCATGTGAATTGTTTTCATTGTCGAATTTCAAGGATGAAATTTGGCTTTTTCTAGCAAGCGAGTGGGGGCCGTTTGGTCGAATTCGTTGTTTTACTTCAGAAATGTTGTGAATCTTTTGTTTTTGCTTCATTGGATTGCTGTTTGGAATCTGTGGGCAGTGACCTGGGATGTCAACTCCTGCGAGGAAAAGGCTGATGAGGGATTTTAAGAGGTTGCAACAGGACCCCCCGGCAGGCATTAGCGGGGCACCCCAAGATAATAACATTATGCTTTGGAATGCCGTGATATTCGGGTATGTTGATTAGTGGTCTTAGATTCTTATAATATCTTTGCTTCCTTTCATTTGGTTAGCGTTTCATCAGTATGGCTGGGTAAGCTGTTTGTTGTTTCTTCTGTGGTTGGATTGCAGTCCTGACGATACTCCATGGGATGGAGGTAAGCCTTCCATTGATTGTTCATCGCTTATGTGGACCTTCGTTCTTGTTGAGAATGTGGTGCCGTTATTTCTGTTGCAGATTATATAGTTGTAGAGATTTTGGTTGTGGTTTACTTGCTCTAGTAACAACACATCTTACTATTACATAAAGGAGGGCTTTAAAGACATGGCATGTTGTCAGTTGTCAATTAATAAGGTGGTTTGGCGAAATAGTGTTCTCTTATCTTCTTTCCTTTCCTCATTCTTTGGATAAGAATCTTTATTCTTTTACTCAAAAGCTAAAATTATTTTCCTTATTTCGTGGGATAAGGTTCATTTAGGCTGTACAATTCTCGATATCGGGTGCATTTATTTGTACTTTAGCATAAGTATTGCTCAATTAACAATACATCTTACTATTACACAAAGGAGGGCTTTAAAGACATGTCATGTTGACGGTTGTCAATCTATAAGGTGGTCTGGCGAAATAATGTTCTCTTATTTCCTTTCCTTTCCTCATTCTTTGGATAAGAATTTTCATTCTTTTACATGAAAGCTCTAAAAATTTCCTTATTTTGTGGGATAAGGTTCATTTAGGTTGTACAGTTCTCAACAATTATCGGGCGCATTTATTTACACTTAAGCAAAAGCAAAACATAATATTTTTTAGGATTTCGTGAAAAATTAAAATATTACACAAATTTAAATAAAAAATTACAAAAAACTATATGCAAATGTACATAATGTGGTGAAAGTTTCCAGCATATGGGTTAAAGAAAGTCAAAATTACATTTGCCACAAGATTTATTTTAATAAAAAAGTTAAGGGTAATTTTGCGGAAATTCACTTGTCTGCTTGACCATTTCCAGTTAATTAGCTCTTGATGTCCTTTGCATCCTTTTAAGTATAGAGTGCATTGTTTTATGAAGTGTAGTTTTGTCTGTTTTGATGCCTTTTTTGTTATTTGAGGAATAAATTCAGGAGTAGAATTTAGTTATTTGGTTGTATTTACTAAAGAAGCCTCATGTTTTTAATTTCTCATGCACTTTAACGAGAAAGTTCTCATTGTGAGCTTCTCAATAAAAAAAAAATCATAAAATGTTGGTTATATTGAAGGTCCAATACATGAAAGATCTAACGAGAAAGTTTTGATTGAGAGCTTCTCGATAAAAATATGTCGTAAAATTTGGGTTATATTGAACAATACATGAAAGATCATTAAAGAAAAAAAGTACTTCAAGGTCGTATGCCAAAGGAAATATTACATTTGAACTAAATGTGAAAAGATAATGAGGGATTGCTAATGAGTTTGACTCATATAGGGAAAAATATTTTTTTGCAAATTATGATGGCTTTTCTTAACACTGTTGTTTGAGTATTAATTATGAAAAAAGTAATGATTAGATAATCATGATAATGCCAAAAAAAGGTATTCCGTACCTGCACTAGTTACTTCCCTATTACGGGCATTGGGTGCGTTAAAACCATGGGGTGTTGCATTTATTCATGTGGGACCACATGATGAACGCTCTTTGAACTAAAGGAGATGATCCACTGTCTCATTCTCTTTATGTTTTCTTTCTGGTTGCTCCTGTTGGTTTTACTCCATACATTCGTGGTAATTCTCTGCACCTGTTGATTCTACATTTAAAAATTTGCAAGAGTTTTCCAGGTACGTTCAAGTTGACTCTTCAGTTTTCAGAGGATTATCCAAATAAACCTCCGACAGTGCGCTTTGTTTCTCGAATGTTTCACCCAAACAGTAAGTTGCAGGAAAATCAAGTTACAAGCTGCCTTGAGTGAGCATCTATTCTCATGATGTAAAATGATTACTGATGGCCTTGTTTCATTACTAAATTTTTTTATAGTTTATGCCGACGGAAGTATCTGTTTGGATATATTGCAAAACCAGTGGAGTCCTATATATGATGTTGCAGCAATACTCACATCTATCCAGGTACTATAAACTTTCCTGTTTTTAGTAGCATGCTTTCTACAAGAAAGCAACTGGAACATTTACTGGATGGATATATTGGTTTTGAATTTGAACTTGGCATCTTGTGTTTTCTATATGCACAAACTGTGCTATTACTCTATGGTAGACATAGCTTTTTTTAGTGGCTTCATTTATTGTCTTCATCTCATTCGCCATACAATGCGTAGATATTCAATGAGTTGTTCTTGGCTTTGATATGCACCTCTCTGTTTTTGGTCAACCAATGTCGTCGACAGTTTGCATGTTTCAATGAGACCCTTAGCATATTTAGTACTCTTCATTTTTTAATGATGCATACTTCAAGAATTAAGTGGCGACGGGAAATCAATCCGAAAATTCTGGAAGTAGAGTAATGGAATTCATGTTGTTTGTAGGAGGAAGAGATTTATGGAAGATCACATGCAATTGATTAAATTGTAGAAGCTTCCACATCTAATATTTCTTTGCCTGATGCTTTGGCCATCAAAATTTAGTGATATTGATGGTGCCTAATAGGTCATGATTTTGGCCATTAAAGTTTAGAGCAAGATTGGTTTCAACTGATCATTCAGGATGATCATTTGTGCAATCCAAAAAACAGTAATGGTACTTCATTTACAAGCCTTTTATGTCGTCTATCAGCTTTGTTATTAGAAATCTGAAAATACAGTTTTCTGAAATGCTATGACAGTAAAGGGGATAAGGCCAAACTGTATATAGTCCCGCAGTGAACCAACTACCCAAGCTCTGCCTGTTCTTTCATTACCAGAGTGGCATTTCGGGATGCGTAAATATTTCTGTGGAGATATAGTCTGCTGCTTCTCTTCATCTTTTAATATGGACTCTTTTTGACTACCATCCGAAGCTCTGTGGCTTGGTAATTATTTTTTCTTGCAATTAAGCCTTTTTGCTCTGACGTGTGTTGTATGCCGACATGTGGTGGGCTCATAAATACTCGCTTAAGCTTGGTAATTTGCCCATTTTTTCAGTCTATACTTGATTTGGCTTACATTTATCAAGTCCTAGGAGATATTGGGACATAAGTACTAGTGAGTGGATTGAGCAGAGGGCTCACTCCATCAGATGTTACCTTTAGAGACTTGAGAATTGGCCTCTTCAGTGAAAGAACTTATTTCCTTGAGTTGATTATTCTGGTGAATGATGAAACTTACATCTGTTTCTTGGGATTATTAGCCAGAAGTAGGTGTAAGCTGGCCGTGTCTTTGTTGGAATTCTTTGCTAAAGGGTAGCCGTGGTTAAGTTTCTTCTTACGATCCTGGCTCATGGTTGGCTTAGAAATCACCAATATATTTCTGCCGTGACCTCCTACTAATGCTACAGCTTCATCTATAATTTACTCTGTTATCCTCAAGCAATTCCCCTCTTTGGTAATGTCATTGTTCTTTGTTGCAGTCTTTACTGTGTGATCCCAATCCGAACTCTCCTGCAAACTCGGAAGCCGCTCGAATGTTCAGCGAGAACAAGCGTGAATACAACCGGAGAGTAAGGGAGATAGTGGAGCAGAGCTGGACTGCCGATTAAATTCGATCCCAGGGCAGCGGTAGAGAGTTGGTCAAGTTTGGGGGTTTTCGTTCGCGGATTGTAATCCACAATCGAAACAAGGGGTGTGTAACTTGTATCCTGTAGTAAAAATGCCACACTTCAATGCTTTGTTATGTCATTGTTTGAAAAATCATTTATTGTGGTGCTATTGTCTTTCCAAGCTTGGCCAGAATTTTAACTTTTGTAAAAGGTAGAGTTGAACTATCAGCAGTGTATTGGTGATAGTAATGTAATATATGGGTTTATTTGATTGCAGATGGCTCCGTTTGTTTTCAGTAAAATGTTTTGCAGGATATCTTTCCCCAAAATTTCTGATGTTTGAGGCTTGAAAAATGAGCTGTCATAGAAAATATTTTGTGATGAACTAAAATTCCTCTTTTTAAAATTGGGGAAAATGATTTTCGTTTTTGAAAAAAGAAAATCATTTTTCCATCTTTCTCAAGTTAGGGCTTCTTCCTCTCTTCCCTCACTTAACTCGAGTCGATAGAACACTTGGCTAGTCTCGCTGTTGCTGCGCTTGCCTGTCGTAGTTTGTCTCCCTCGTCTCCCTTCACTGGCATGTCTTTGCTAATGTCGATGGTTCCTTTTTGGGTTTTCCCCTCTTCAATGGCCACTGGTGTCACCGCCTCGCCCGTGACGATCTCGATCTCAATTTGGCTACACTCGCTTCACGATCCTTCAAGCACTGAGCTTCAGCCTCCTCCTCTTCGATCATCTATCCCTCTTTGGGTGCGTTTGGGAAGACTTTTGGGAAAAGTCCTTAAGAAAATGTAAAGGCTTTGTAAAGGCCTTTCAATTAAGGGTGTTTTTCAAAATGCAAAATGTATTTGGTAAATTTATTTATGAAAATTCATTGTGAAATGTTTTTGTGCAAAATAATGTTTTGATAAATTAAATTTGCAAAAGGATTTTTATTATTAAAAACAAAAAAAGGAACGTTGGCTGGCCAAGGCTTCGCCGGTTATTGCCGGCCAAGGGCTTCACTAGTCACCGCCGGTCAAGGGTAGGCGATTCGACAAGGGTCGCGGCAACCCTTGCCGCGCCGTCGCACGACCCATCCGGTAGGGCACGAAGGTCGAAGGCCGGCGACCACATCTGGTCGTGACCAAATTTGTGACCAGATGGGTCGTGACCTTTGCAGAGGTCGCTTGAAGCATGGTTGGCGATGCAGATCTGGTCACTACCAGATCTATGTCGCAACCTCCGGGAAGGTCGCGGTCAACAACCCATCTAGTCGCAGCGCGAAGGTCGCGACCTCCGTGGAGGTCGCCTGAAGCACAGCCGGCGATGCAGATCTGGTCACTACCAAATCTGCGTCGCGACCTCCGCGAAGGTCGCCTGAAGGTCATGGCCAGTGACCCATCTGGTCGCAGCACAAAGGTCGCGGCCAGCAACTAGATCTGCGACTAAATGGGTCGTGGTCGCGACCTCTACGACGACCTCTCGAGCGAGGTCACGCGACCCTTGTCGAAGGGTCGCACGGCAGTGACGGAGGTCGTGGCACGACGGGTCAGCGTGGTGGGCACGACGGTCGTCAGCGACTGCGTGCCCTTCATTGGTAACCGCTCACAAAGAAGAAAGAAGAAGAAAATGAGTAGTTAGGGTAAAAAGGGAAAAACGAAAAATCAACAAGAATAATTTGGAAAGAATTCTTTTTTTATGCTCAACTCTCAACATGCTGAAAAGGCTAAAAGTCCAAGGCAGCCTCCCACCTGCCTTGGGCTTTCAGCCTTTGGAAGGCTTGGCATTCTCCAAATGGGGCTTAAATTTTTTTACCAAACACTCGTCAATTTGCCCAAAGAATTTTGGAGGTTCAAAGTGGCTTCCAAATGCCACTCCCAAATACACCCTTTTGTCATTGATTTGGGCTTCAGCCTGGGGATTGCGTACCCGCATTGAGTTTCTGACGTTGATGGTTCGAAACCATTTGTGCCCACAGCTGAATCAGCTCGTCTTGTGTCCGATTAAATTCTAGAAATGATTTTCAGTTTATTCCTGCTTTGCCCTTGCTGATATCCGAGTTCCATTGCCATTGATTTACCGTGGAGGAGGAATTGATTTTGTAAGGAAGATGTTTAATGAAATGACGACGGACTTTGTCTCATGGAGTACTTGTTCAATGTAGAAATAATCGACGACTAGACGGTGGATAACTCACGCTTTGGACGTGATTGAGAGCAAGTCTCTCGAAGATGGTAGTCCAAAGAAGCTCGCTGAATGCGCTCGACAATGCCATGATCGTGTCCACGGAATCTCTCAATCTCTTTCTCTGCAATCCGATTACGAATGATGCTTGCTTTTTCATTTCCAAAAAACATGTTTTCATTCTTCTTTTCAAATTTTAGCCAAACACTGAAAAATATTAACTTCTTTGAAAAATAATTTCTTAAAAAATATTTTTCAGAAAAAAATTTTAATAAAATAAATGAAGCCTCAGCAAAATAAAAGGCCTTGGTTCAACGTAATATTACTCAGGTTAAGGACGGTTCTCTAGTTGAACCACCAGTAAGCCTTCTTTTTCAAGCTGGGAACTTCCAAGCTATGAAGCATGGACACATTGTCCATGCTTCCATGTTGTGTCCGACACATGTCGGACACGTCGACATGCGGTCAACATGTGTCGGATTCGCCGACACGTGGTCAAACACATTCTGACACGCGTGTCCAGAAGATGGAGGGTGGAGGTGAGGGAGCAGAGATGAGCTGCAAGTGGTGGTGAGAGGCGAGGGAGCAAAGATGAGCTGTGAGCGACGGCAGCCCTTGATGAGGGACAGAAGAGGAGAGGAAGGCGGTCGTGCGGTGAGGAGGAGGAGAGGATCAAGAGGAAGAGGAGAGGAAGGGGTCGTGCAGCGAGAGGAGGAGGAGAAGGATCCAGAGGGAAGGGAGTCGTGCGGCGAGGAGGAAGAGGGCTGGCTAGGGTTTTTGATAAGAAAACTCTAAAAAAAAAAAGGGAAAAGAGATCGATGGCGTGAGTTTTAATTTTGGGGGGAAGTAGAGAGTTCGGACGCCCATAACGTGAGATCGCCCGCTTTTGCCCTCCCCTGCCAATCCACTGCCGACATGTGTGGAGTAAGACGGGTGGGTCTTGGCGGCATTCCTTTTACTTTCTTCTTCTTCAGGATGAAACGCCATCCATCTCCTCTCCCTCCTCCGCCGATATGATGCAGCTCGTGAGCCTTCCCTGCACCAAGAAGCACGCGTCAACCACCATGAACAAACTCCATGAGGCCGCCATGAAAGGCGAGTGGCCCTCCAAGACCTGCTGCAGGACCCCAATCCTCCACAAGCCTATTTTTCGTCCCAAACGGCAACCCTACACGTGTCTTGCCTCTCGGGCCATGCGTCCTTCACCAAACACCTCCTCATCCGCAACCCGAAGCTCGCCAGCCCCTCCACGTGGCATGTGCGAAGGGCAATGTGGAGATCGTCAGGGACGAGTCCCTCCGATGGGACCGAGGGGAGGACGCCTCTGCACTTGGCCGACAGGGCCAAGGTGAAGGCTGAGTTGATCCAGGCCAAGCCCGAATCGGCCCACGTGCGTGAAGAGTGGAGGTGACTGTTTTGGGTGGAGACGTTGAAGGTAGCAGTGGACTGTGTTGGGAGGAACAATGAGTTCGTGGATTGTAGGGATAAGGACGGGAAATCTTGCATCTTGCTGTGGACAGGAAGGAGTTGGAGGTGAGAAAGCTGGTTTTCTCTTCTTGGTTTTGTGTGTATAATTGTTGGCGTTCTTGATATAACTTGATAGGGGAGTGGGAATCAAGCAAATTCGAACTTTCTATGCTAAAACAAGCCATTCCCATTTCCTATGATCCACTTCCAATTCAATTTCGAGCACATCAAGTAACGGCAAGAATTACACACAAAACCAACACGGAGAGAAAACCACCTTTTTCACCCCTAATTGCTTCCTGGCCACAGCAAGATGCAAGATCGCGTACAGCAAGATGCAAAATCGTGTTCCCGTCCTTATACCTACAACCCACAAACTCATCATTCCTCCCAACACAATCCACCACCACCTTCATTCAACGCCTCCACCCTGTTACTCTTCATGAGAGGTGAAACGCCCTCTCCCCCTGACTCATCACCACCTGTGCCAATTCAAGCTTGGCCCGGATCAACTCGGCCATCATCTCGGCCCTCCTTTGATGGCAGCAAGTGCAGAGGCATCCTCCCCTCGCGGTCCCATCGGAGGGACCCGGGTCAACGGCCAGGAGGGCCCTGACGATCTCCACGTCACCCTTCGCACACGCCACGTGGAGGGAGGGCAGGGAACCGCGGGAGTCGGGCTCCTTGGCAAGCTCTGATCGCAGGTGAGGAGGTGTTTGGTGAAGGACGCGTAGCCCGACAGGCAGGACACGTGCAGGGGCGTGCCATCGGGGACGAAGAAGTGGGCTTGTGGAAGATTTAGGGTCCTGCAAGCAGGTCTCGGAAGGGGTTGCCTTTCATGGCGACTTCGTGGAGCTTGTTCATGGCGGTTGATGCGTGCTTCTCGGCGTGGGGAGGCTTACGAGCTGCATCATATTGACGGAGGGAGAGGGAATGGATGGCGTTTCATCCTGAAGAAGAAGAAAGTAGAAGGAGACTCGTCCTCACGCCGCCAAGACCCATCCCGTCTTACTCCTAAAGAAATAAATTTTTCTTAAAAGGGTGAGTCAGGAATTAGAAAATCCAACCAACTTATGGTAACTTTCTGCGGCAAAGAAGGCGTGCCGGATACAGAACACAGCATGCACTGAAACAGAAAATCTCATTTAATCCTTATTGGCGTGATTGTGGTAATTTTCTTACCAGATAAATGGAGATATAGGAATAATCCCATGAAAACAAAAAGGAATAGTCCCAAATCAATTTGAAAATTCAACGAAACCACATTTTCAATCAATGTATGCCAAATTGAAAGTGTCAGCCAGATATGCACCAGATGAAAAACAAAATGTCCTCAGTTAATCACCGTAGCCAATATAACGATAGAAGTCCATGTGATCATCCACTGGACCTGATAAATCAAGTGTACCATGTAGAGCAATTTCACTCAGTCATGGGCATCACACTGCAGAGTGCACACTCACAAACATTGACAAAACCCAATTCAACTTCAACCACTTGGGTGGAAAAAAGAGAACAAAATTTAACAGTTGTTAATCGGAGAACCATGCAGAAACCAGATTAAGAGAAATGGCTTTTTAATCTAGACAAACCAGCGAGGGTAACACTAAACTGTAGAACAAGAAGCAAATAGGTCTTCTAGATGAGTAGAGACCAAACCTATGACATTTTTCTCACCGCGTAAAAGAGACAATTTAGGTAACTGTAGGGATATGGCTTAATGTATCTTGACCCACAAAATCAATCCTGATAGAGAATTACCTCCTTCGAAGAAATTTTCTGTGCCAGTTTCTCGCTTCCTTTGACAAGGATTCCTAAGCGACAGCTTTTATCGTAAAGGTTTTCCAACTCCAATAACTGGAACAAAAGTACATAAATAATGACAATATAAATTATGCAAAGAGAAGTGGACAAAATGAACTCTTATCTTAATCAAAAGGTCAAATGAATTCACGTTATATATCTTTGAAGATGACGGAAGAGTAGATTCAATCTCTCCGGCCAACTTCTTTGCCTCTTCAGCATACTCCTGTACAGATTTTAAGCAAATTACTGTAAGTCACTCGACTAGACAGAGTGCAGGTATATCAAATACCACAACTTCACAATCTTCTTCAGAACCTTCAATTTAAGATGTCCAGGCTCGTTACACGGCATGGTATCAAAACTCAACAATTCAGTGACTAATTCTAAATCTGCCCTCTCCAAAGCATTAGTAGAGCCCAAAGAATGATTTTCAATTTTTGTGAGGCAACTTCTTACACCTTCTGCCCACCTCTGCGCGTCGACTAACTTCTTTGCCATGGTATGTACCTGCATGTGATTGAAGTACACATTCATACATAGTCGAATCATATGCATATAATCTGAGAAGAATTTCATGTAGCTAAAAGGCTTTGAACTAACAGGATCCATGTCAAAACCAGCCCAAAGAAATTGTTCAGTTTCTTTCAACAGTTTCTGATAAATTTCCTTAGAGAAAGGATTTTTAATAGCATCGGTTGACTGCAACAGCCATTGATCCGCAAGATGAGCCAAAGTAGCATGGCCACCTTTTACCTACAAGAATATATAATCCAGAAGAACATTCTCTCTGACTGAAGAACAAAAGGCAAACTAAAATAACAATCTCGACAAGGACAATCAACTCCAGCACAATATTAAAGAACAAGAGGAGATTAGCACAGATTCCAAACCTCACTAAACACCACTAAATTTCACTTTGTTCTTCATTGACATTTATTCCAAGACCAAACAATTATGCAGTGACCTTGGTAGAAAAGAATTTCCTAGAATGTACATAGTTTGCCAGTCAACCGGTAAAAAACATTGGCAACTAAGACCAAAGCAATAAAACCAACTTCAGCTAGACTCTTCAATAAAACAAAGATCATATAATACCTAGTAAGTATAAAAATGAGACGATCCACCTTGCTTAAGATCGACACCTCATCCAGTCATAAATTTATAGAATGAACGCCAAGGCTGAAGTTGTTTTGATTGCTGCAATTTGTTTTCTACATGCTTTATTTGATACCTCGTCCAGTCTCTTTGTTAATTGACTAAGCAAGTCTTGTATCTGGCACTACCTTTTTTGCTGAAGAACTTGTTTTGCTGGAGAAAGATCTTTGCTAGAGCACCTTACTCCTTTGAGTCTCCTCACCATTGTATTTATCGATAGTGAGCAGCAAGTCACTTAACTCTGCTAATGTATGACGGTAAAGGAGGCAATGTTTGCTGGGTTTGCATTCACAGATGTGTTGCTAGTGCTGCACAAAAGGGGTCCGATGATGAGATCAAGAATTACCAATTCTGACTTTAAGCCCAAAAATGATGATGAAGAAGAAACACTTCATATGATTGGGTGATCCATTTCTTTGAATATGAACCCAACCAAAGAAGATGTTATTTACAGTGCCATGTCGGATCAAAGACAGGAAAGTATATGTCACCAGCAATAATGTAGCAATAATGTGACAAATCAAAATTAGAACCAGAACCGTCGATGTAATCAGATTTTTCCTTGCAAATTCAATCGTATCATATGCTTCTTAACATTATGACTTTAAGGATGTATTTCATTATGACAGAGGCCCTTGTCATGAATGCTTTCACTCATTGTGCCCGGCTAAGTGGAATAATCCAAGTTCCATGAGTTCAAGATCCCCCTTCAGGGGCAAATGTTTTTGACATTGCAGTATGACACATGTAATAGGCTTGTATTTGCACTACAAATCAACTAATTTGACAGGATAATAAACCAGAACACAGTTTCCACATACCTCAAGACAAACAAAAGCAGATGGCCTACAATCACATACAGCTGCAGAAAGATAAAGATATTGCTAACATATAATGCACTTAGGATCCTACAAAAAAAGACAAAACAAATTCATCAACTAGCATCATATTGACAAAGTCATCAGAAAGCAAGAGTTAAACATGAAAGGTCGAGTACCTCCTCAGTCCCCACGCATTCAGGACGTGTCCGTGGTGGCATTGGAGATGATTTTACAATGCCATTTTTCCAGAGTTGCTCCCTCCAAATTTTCTCCTTTGTATAAATTCTAAGTAATTCTTTCGCCAGAGAAGGTGATGCTTTTCTATCATAATTACTCTGCACATTGCACAAGAAGGCAATTAGGGACATTTCTGTAATATGGAAAGACCTCCTAGTAAGCAAGACTTAACTTTAGAAAAACAACTGTTATCAGAAGGAAACAACAATTATTAATCATTCCCATCAAACTAATGAAAGAGGCAAACACGGAAACTATGTTGATGATGATCATGAGTCCATCACAAAATACCAAAAACCAAAGAAAATAGTCCCAGGTAAAGATAGTCAAACGCACAATAGGCAAGAGCATTGAGCCATGAGTTCTCAATAGAATAACCCACAATTTTGATACTTGTAGTTATAATCCAGAATCCATGGAAATGGCCTACAAGCAACCACCATAAATATATAAATGACAACTACAAACTACGCCCAATAATTCCATCGCAGATACTCCAGAAGCACGCGTGGGTATTGACATTTATATTGAAAGATCAAATGGGCAAGTACTTTGCTAAAGCCTAGACATATCGCAATGTAGATTAATCCAATCTTTGTTCAAGCTACATATCACTCCTAAAGACTAGAAAATGCTGAATCAACTGCTCCTCCAGAATGGCTGGCAATACCACTTAAGGGTGGATAGCCTGTCCACCCAGTGCCGGTACTCACTTTTACTAAGGTTGGGCTTAAAAGGAACAAGAGACTTGGTGACAACAACAGAGAGAGAGAGAGAGAGAGAGAGAGAGAGAGAGAGAGAGAGAGAGAGAGAGAGAGAGAGAGAGAGAGAGAGGGAAATGGAGGCCGAGCAAAGCCTGCTGAAGCTCAACATCCTCACTATTTAGCAACTCTGCGGAAAGACAACTCTCCTCTTATTTTCTAACTAAAATGAGGTTCATTGAGGATGGGCCAATAAGTAGACCCATCGAGCCCAAATGCTTTAAACTATATGGAGTTATGTTCACAATTTTCATGAACTCTGTAAACTAAGAGTGTCAAAACAGAGCTGCCGTACAAAGAAGGAGAAGCAAAGATGGAACTCCTTTCAGGCATCAATCATGTGCTCCTATTGTTGTATGCTGAATAGTCAAAGAGAAGAATTATCGTTCAACTATTCGACATCTCCTTCATCTTTGCACAAGAGCAATTCCAGAGGTGAAAGTGCTATCATCATCACCCAATATCAAGATAAGATTCTTATTCAAAACAAAGTGCAATCCCTCCACACAACAGGTTCGTCCACAGAATCATAAAGTAGGAGGTGTTAGGCATCACCATTGCCTCCCACAAATGTATGGTGGCAATTACAACTACAGAGAAGTAAGAGAGATACATTCATAATTTGTTCAATAGCAAGCACAAAGAATTTCCAATTGAGTATACTACTGACTGGCTGACTCCATTTATCTCACATCTTTTGCAAAAGAGTCACGTACACGCCAAAAAGAATAACATAAAAATGCAATGTGCGCATGACATATTCTTGTCTATTAGATCTGCCATAAAATGTAACTGACAGGCATTCCTTTAGGACAGAAACGTAGCATGAAGTTTAAACACTATTAGTATAACTTAGGTCAACCAATCTAGTGATTGGGCAATCAATGGTGAATTGATGATGTGAAAGGAGTCCAAATGGAAATTATATCACAGGTGACTGGACTCTTGTCTGAAAATCATATTTCTTGGGAGTTCTTCCATTAGTTTAATCCAAGAGATTCAATTTCTATGTAACCATCAATCAAAGTATCATATTGATCCTAACAGAGGAGGAAGAAGATACAGAGTAAAAAATCATTTCCGTTCTTGATATCTAGTCTCCATTTACAGATTAACGAATCTCTGAGGCATAATCAGTTATGAACTAACAAACAGCTCAATTTTTCAGACTAACAATGATCAGAAAAATGCATCGCAAACTGGCAGCTGTTAACTCAAGTTAATTTGCACTTCATCGCTAAAACTCTATCAGTCATATTCCAACTCGATCTTACTCGTTAAACTCAAGTTTTGTCTTCCTACTACACACTGCAAAATTGCCATACAAGCAAGCTATCTCTACCCATCCATCCAACAGGAACATCATCCGAAAATGAATTGCAATTCAAACTAGAAATTTTCTGAATTATCGGCTCATGTATCCAAGTACTTTTGCTCCACGTGGTTCGTGTGGAAAGTGGGAGAAATCAATTACGAAACCAAAGACTGACCTATTCTCACTGATGAGCGCTGCTATTCTAGGACGCATTTGATAATGATTCTGTTCTCGGGAACAGATTCTGACAATAAATGATTATTTTTTATTATGTTCCTAGGAACTTGATTTTGAGTAAAAGAACGCATTTGGTAATTGTCTAAAACTTCTGATTTTGCAAAAAAAAATTGCGTTTAGTACTATGTTCATTAATTCTATTCCAAATCAATTTCTTTTAATTTGTAAATAAATTTTTTACCTTTTTACTTTCTTTTCTTTTCTTTTTTTCCTTTTTCTCCCATTCTTCTTCTTCTTATGACCTTTGACCTCACCAGAGAGTCGTCAGCCCTTGTCAGCAGCTAGGCAAGGCTCGCCTAACCTCCGGGGCTGGGCAAGGCTTGCCTGGGGGCTAGGCAAGGCTTGCTTGGGGGCTAGGCAAGACCCACTTGGCCATCGACAGGGCTGGGCAAGCCTCTCTGGGGTGAGGTTGAGCCTCGCCGGTGGCTGAGCTTACCTCTAGCGAACAACGATTGGTAGAGGCAACGACTAGCTACGGATGGCTGCGGGCAGCGATGGATGATGGTGGACGGCGATCGCAGGATGGCAGAAGGGAAGAAGAAGATATTGGTTCTTTTTTTGATTCTCAAACCGAGAATCACATTTTTTTTTTATTCTCAATTCTTATTCAAAATTATTTTTGAAATCAAAAATTTTACTAAACGTGATTTTGTTCCCATACTGATTCTTGAAAAAAAAACCAAAATTAAATACTATTTGGATAGTTACCAAACAGTACCCTAGCCTCACCTTCCAAGGCGACTTGATTTGGCACAAAACCTATCAAAAACCGAAATGAGAAAGCAAACGGGTGTCGAGGCACAACAAACGCCGCATTGCCTCACCTAGTTTCCGCTTCTTGTCGGCGAGAACGCCGATGTAGCGCATGACTCGATCAAGCTTCGCGTTGGAATACTATTGGCTCGCCTCTCGGCTCCAAGTAATCCTGCCTCGCAAGCTGCATCCGGAAATCACTCTTCTAAGAGCTCGGCAACAGAGAAGGAATCGACCAAACCAAGAAGCAAAAATTCGAAACTAGCAAATCCCCCAACTCAATCAGGAGCCAAAACAGAGTGCGAGACGATCAGAGCATTTCGGAAAAACCCGGACATTGTCCGCAAGCCACTGGACCTTGGAGGCTAGCGAGAGCTGCAAGGGCGGCGAGGAGGCAGTGGCGGCGAAGATTGAGTACCATCGAACGAGGGGGGCACTCGGCCGGTGCTGGTCATCGGCGTCAAAGGAGGCGGAGGTCGACGACTACTTCCATGGCTCGAAGCCACTCACCTCCCACTTCCACCGGTTGCTCCTCGGCTCCGACTGAAATTTTTTCAAAATGGCGCCTCTTTGTGCACCCTGAGGGAGTGTCTCGAGGACAGCAGAGGCGTCGTGCCGGAGGCCGTGGAGGCGTCATGCCGGATGTGATCGAGTGATTTTTGTGAGAGAGACTTCGTGCAGGAGAAGACAGAAGAGAAAGATTTTTGTGGGAGAGAGACTTCGTGCGAGAAGACAGAAGAGAAAGGGCACTTCAAATGCGAAGGGCGGGAGAACGACACGGCCATTAATGAAGAGAGAGAAGGAGAAGGCCAAAATTTGGCTAAAAACAAAAGCAGAGCCCCGCTCTAGGTGGAGACACGTGGCGACGCTTTGCATCCTGATTGGGCGGGCGCACGGTGATGTGGAGCGCCCAGCCCACCCAATATTTTCTTAGAGAATGGGAGTGAGGGGATTTTTTTAAACTAAAAAATAAATAAATGACATTAAAAATTAAATTTTGAAAAATAAAAGTATTGAATGTTGAATAATGATAAATTTTGATTATTTGTAGAAAATTATGGATTTATTTAAATAAATTGATTCTAATTTCTTATTAATCATTAATTTCATCAATAACTTTTGTTAACATTAAAAACACGTTTCAAAACATGAATATACATTAATTATGAATATATTTTTTGAATTTTTAATGAATTGACTTATTAATATTATTAGTATAAATTCATTATAAACACTTTTAATTAATTATATTTATTTAATATATAACGTTGAAATTTTCTTTTTGAAAAATAATATGTCGATATATCATGTCATATCATATCAAATGTCCGTGTCGCATGTCTATACTAAGTCTTAGGACTAAGTGCAGTAGGCAAGTGATTTTATTGACTAAGGCAGTGGTTAAGTGAAACAATCTTTCGTAAATCAATTGCTAAAAATGATTAATCAATAAAAAAATCATTTACCATAAAGAAAACATGCATATTTAAAAATTACAAAAATGAATTTCCCAATTTGACAAAGGGAAAATAATTTCCTGAAAATTAATTTCTCCAAAAATTTTGCCTTCATCGTGAAATGAAATTGTTCTAGAAACAACACACCCTAAGTTCATATCAATTCACATCTTAACTAATCTTGAAACATCATGAATATATACATCTACAACCTAATATGTCATACGTAAAGAAATAATGATGTTTGAAAATTTCATGCTCCACTACTTGGAACGAGTTTTAGAGACCATGCAACCGCCTTCAAGAACAAATGGCTATGGCATGATTTAGGCTGCTCACTTAATATGTTTGCAGGGCAGTAAAAGTTCTCCAACTAAGAAACGCGCAATACCAGCGTGCTTGAAGATTGCAAACAGCGCTATATTTTTTATTACATTGAAAATAGAAAAATAAAAGAATTGCAAGCTGTTCCTCCTCTCATCTTGCCATTTCAATGAATCTAAAACCACATCTCAAACAAGGCCTCTCGGCCAGAAAACGTTAACCACACTGTGAGAGGAGCGGTCCGATTGTTTGAGTACACTTATACATCACCTATTGGAATTGCAAATAAAACCAGCAAAAGGAAAGATGATTTTAGTTTTTCAAACCACACCAACACACTTGTTGTAGAAACTTCTATCTATACAAGCAAAGAGTTCCTCATTACGGGATGGATGCTGGACATAGGCTTAAGCAGCCTCGGACAGACCCTCTTGAACCAGAGCAGAGTCCTAAAACAGAAGAATGCTTCTTGTCATTACAAAATGATACATCAAAAGAAAACAGAGGAACTTAGAGCATCCTGAATCCCAGAAATTCAGTATAGAAGTACAGATAATTTCATCAAATAAAAAGGGGGAAGTGATTTCACAGAAGCCTAGTTCATCATCAGACCCAAATGGTACTGTGATATTTTGGACCAATCTAGCTCTAGCAATACCTATTGAAAACTTAACGATTCTTATGCATAAGACCAGATAGAAGAACGACTGGCGATAAACATTAACAGGAGTTTACCATGTTTTCCTTGTTCTCAACAGAATCCTCTGCAGGTAAATGCTTATTTTGACCTGTGAACAAGGGAAGATGACTTAAATTTCCTTCGTATATGCAATAACTTAAAGCTATAGTAAGTCTGAAGATTTCTCACCTTCAGCAGCCAATTTTCTTTCTTGCTTCTTTGCCTTTTCTTTGTTGAGTTCTTGTTTAACTGACTTCTGGGGCTTCTTCTGCAAGTTTCGAGTTTCTCTGTCTTTGAAGGTCTTGGAGTTAGCCGAATTCCTACTGACAGGTTCTCTAATCTTAGTGGCAGCTTTGGGCTTGGAGTCCTTGGCTGATTCTGCTACTGGGGAAGTTTGAGCAGATTCGTTGTTCAAAGACTTAGGTTTGAGCTTCCTAGCCCCCGTCACTGAAACAGAGCTATGGACATCATCATCAGATGCTCTAGTTTCCTCTTCTGGCTCCTGAGAACAGGTTTGAGACACCTGCATCTGCTCTATACTCTCCGCAATATTGTAAGTTTCAAATAACTCCTTCAGTGATTCTCCAAATTCAGCAAGATTGTGACGTTGTGCATAAGATTTGAGCTCTTCCCGCATTTTCTGAACGGGCTGCAAATTTGGGAGTCAACAAACAAGGTCAATTTTGTCAGAATTATCTAAATATGCCTCTGATTGTCCATCCAGAGGAAGAAAACCTTGATCAGTACAAGCTACTGTCTGAAGATGCAGTGTTTTACTCTACATTAAAGTGTGTTTCTTCTGGCAGGATGCAGTTGTCCCAATCAAAGAAGATGATAGACATAACCAATAATATTACATAGTCAAAATTATGTTTCCTTAAAAAAAAATCCCTGACTGAAATCTGCAGCTTTACGGTATGCAGTCACCTGGTGCTTACCATAAAGCTGCAGATTGAAGAAATCACTAGCTTCTATTGCTGTCCACTGTGCAAATTATCTAGTCCCAGATTATCAGATTGGAAAGAGGTTGCACGCATCAGTTTTGACAAAGCCTCATTGGACAAGTTGCATTCATATATCAATAAAGCATCAAGCACAGTGCAAGGGTCACATGGCCTAAAATGAACCTCAGTTACAGGATTCATTAAAGAGACCTTGGCAGAAATTATTGGTCCTAATCAAAAGAATATCTGAAAATCCTTATATGACCAAATGACAAAAGATGGCATACCTCACATCCAGCCTCAGAAGCGAGTTTGAAAAAGCCGAGAGAAATAGAGTGCTTGTTATCAGATTCCGAGAGACTAATCTGCGATAGCCAATACGATGTTGAAGCAAGAAGATTGTACTTCTTCCGCACAGACGACCGGGAGACACTAGAGAGTGGTGTTTCGTTCTTTGCTTGACTATTCCCAAGTCTCCTCACTCTTGCCTCGGAGATTGGAGTCACGTTGCCACCTGATTTCGGAGCTGGATTCACACCGGACTTAGCAGGGATGGAAAGCCTTCTGGGTGGCTTCGCAGATTTCTCCTTCCCAGAGAGATCAAGAATACCCATGCTTTTACTCACTGAGGGTGAGCGTCTCGTCCTAAACACAGTACAATTGCAGCGACATCACTAAGCAGTTTACATACATGGAGCGCACTTTTTAGCGATACTTATCATGGTTGACGCCCATTAAAATGTCTTAATCAGCATTACATGAACCAGTCAAGATTTCTAACAAACAAAAGAGATTTGATGATCAAAGTATCAAGTTTACAAACTGACTCGTTAAACGCTTAATCAGCACGTGTAACTTAAGCGCCCAGAAAAATCACACGAACCCTGTCTGAAGAAAGGCAAGTCCTCAGGCACCATTAAATTGTACCATCTCATGCAATATACTCTCCCACCCATTCAATCTGCTCAATCTAACATGTAACTTAAAACCCTCCTCCATCATCGCGACAAAGCACAACAGCAATTCCAGAGCACACTGCGACACACAGGCCCCCACACGGCATACGCATCCAGCGCTCCATTCACAAACGAGGTAACTCCAACAAAGTCTCCGTACCCTCGCGCAAACCGACGCAAACTGTGCATCCTACAGACCGAAACATGCAAAAACAAATGATAGCTCGCTTGATCTTCGCACGTGACGAACGCGTTCGACTCGGTCCGATTCCGGAAAATCAATCAATCACTCACTCACACATACACGCAGATGCCCTAAACTACAGGCTGAAGAACAGAAAACCGTCAAAGCCCCGAACAGGAAAAAGGAGAGGAGATTAAGGGCAAACCAACCTCCGAGACGAAGAAGAGCTCGCCGCCTCCTGCTTCTCCTCCTTCGGCTTCGCGGCCGATCGCAGCCCGTAGCGGAGCAGCTTCGGCTTCCCTGAAGAAGAAGAAGAAGAAGAACAAACTCGCTACCATCACCAACCGACGCACGGAGAGAGAGGGAAAAAAGAAATAAGCAAAGAAGGACCGCCGAGAAACGCCGCGATTCGACTTCACCGCCGTCGCGAAAACACGAGAGAGAGAGAGAGAGAGAGAGAGAGAGAGAGATCACCGGAACCGGCGGATTGTTCCTTGGCGGCCTCTTCCATGTCCGATGTCTTCCCCTCTCCTCGCCGGCGAGCCTCAGATCCGATCTCCTTCTTCACTCCGACGAAACTGAGGAACGATCGCGTTTCTCTCTCTCTCTCTTCTGCTGCTTGGGAGGTTTCAACGAGCGGTTTCTCTTATACAACTCGCTCCAGAACTACCCAAACGGGAAAAAAGAAAAAGTGATTAAATTAATTTTTTAAAAATTAAGAGAGGAAAACGTTATTTTCTATTTTCGGGCGGGAAATTTTCGGCCTCCCTGTCGAAACCGCTTCGGACGCCCGTGACGTGAGCTCGCCCGCTTTTGCCCCCCTTGCCCAATCCGCTTCCGGCACGTGTGAAATGAGACGGGGTGGGTTTTGACGCCGTGAGGACGGGATTAACGGATGAATCTTTGGACTGCCGGAGCTTGAATGGGGCCCAAGTGCCGTTTCGGTCGCGGGCCCAGGAAGAGGAAAAAGCTCCGCGGAAAATTCGAATTTCGAATTTCGAAACGCACGGCCGTTGGGGACTTTTTCTCTCCGTGGGACGGTCAGACAGCCGTTGGATTGGAACTGGGGCTCGGACTTTTTGGTTAGCTTGTGGTTTTCGGGCCCCGTTTGAGGGCGTTGGCTTGATCTAGGCCCATTTTGGCCCGTGATGTCTCCACGTGTCGGTGGAGGGATAACCAGGGGATGGGCAAGGGGCGCGATAGATCCATGCCCCGTGGGACACTATCCTGAACGGGCCAAATGTTCCCCAAAGCCTAGCGGAAACTAGGAGCCGGAGGGGTATAGCTAGTGCTGTCAAAATGGTCCATAGACCCGTATTTTAGCTCGAAGTTATGGAAGTGAATCGTAAATGGGTCAGCTTAAAATTTAGTATGGGTTATGTAAATTAAAAAGCCTATAATAAATGGGTTTTAAAATGAACCTATTTAAGTTGCATTTGGTTCAGTTTTTTCCAGAGATTTTGGGAAAATACAAAGGAAACATAAAGAGATTTGGAAAAGTGCAAAAATTACTTGGTAAACTGTGCTTTAAAAATAACTTTGAGAGAAAGTTCATTTGGTGAAAACGCATTTGAAAACTTCTTTATAACTTGTAGGTATAGGACTTCATTGAAACTTAGGCAAATTATCTAATTTCTTTGTATGACCCTAAATTACTTGTGGGTTTTAGATATCCTGCATCTACAAAATAGTATTTACTAGCACAAAAATAATGTAAATTTAATTAAAAACAAATACCAGATACATGTATAAATGTATAAAAATCACTAATTAATGAACTTGTTGAAGGATAAGGAAATTGTAAATTGCATCTCCCAAATGATAAACAATTACAGAAAGGGCAACTGACGAAGTTGCAAATATCCCTTTTGGGAGAATAATCCATAATTGGTTAAACTAAAAAAAAAAAAAAAAGAGTTAAATAGGAGATGTAACAAATTATCTAGATCATCGGTCATCATAACAATTATCCACTATCGTATATATGTAAACTCCACCAAATAAAGAGAACATCAACTAGAACAAGTCTTGCAATAGAATATAAATAGAAATAAGTGAGCGATGACTTAAAATCGAACACCAACTAGAAACAAGTTTCACAATAGAACATAAATATATCTTGTCCACTAGTATAAATAAGTAGTGCGAATATATTTCACATTACATCAAAGTAGCATATGAAAGAGTTCAAATAAGTAGTTAACATCCCAATTTTGACTATGCTTTTGAACTTATACTTGATCCAAGCTTCATGAAAATTTGTCTATTGTCTTTTTTTTCCCCTACAAAATGATCAAGTCCAAAAAAGTATAAATCTTGGGCCTTGTTTGTTAACCATTCTAATTCTCCATTTTCTTTTAATTTATTTTCTAAAACAAAAAAAGAACGTAAAACCATTTTGTAACATCAACTAATTTTTCTATTCCCTGGAACAAATTAGTGGTTAGAGAATAGATTTGGAATAGAAATAAGAAGTTGAAGCTTTTTCCGTGAAGTTTTTTCCGTGGAAAAATTTCTAAAATAATGTCATTTTCGTTTTTTCTTTTCTTTTCTTGTTCTTCCTCCTCTAACTAGTCATTGGGCAAGGTCACCGATGACTAGCCAAAGATGAGATCTAACGACCGATTAGAGGAGGAGGAAGAAGGGAAGAAAAAAACAAAAGAATTTTTTTTTTTTAGAAAAAACTAAAAAAAAAAATAAAAAATCTTAGAAAATTATTAAAAAATAAAAAATTTTATGTCACAAAAAATTTGAGTGTCATACCAGATGTATTTTTTTTTACTTCCAAAAAAAAGAAATTTTGTGCAAATACAAAATGCACTCTTCTGCTCATAAACTTGTATAGGGTATTTAAATGAAAAAACTACTTTTGAACAGTAATTGTTCCCAAGAACAAACATGAAGTCAAACGTACCCTTGGTCTTGCTTAATTTCAAGTATGGGTTTCAATATCTCTATGATTTGCTCGTAAAGATTAAACTCTTAGCAAGAGATGTGACATTGCTTATACTTTTCAACAACTGAAAAAAATTCCATCCATTTGTGCTGTTCGCTTAACAGCTATAGTCAATTTATTTTGTTTCCTTTTTTGAGCTTGCCTCATTGAACTTTATGTCACTTTTTATGGTTTTAATCATGTTTAATAATATTTTTACTTACATTACACTCTATATTATTAGTAGTAGATCTTACACAATCCCCGATATCAAGTTGTCTCGCCACAATATTCTTATCAACACATAAATCTTATGTAAAATTTCATGTGATACTTTTGATAGTAATTGTATCTCTAAACTAACAAAACTTCAAGATTTGGATGTATACCTTTCGTTATAAAAACTCTAACTTTAGGATTTTTCTACTATAATAAATATATTCATGAGTTGTATCATAAAAGATGAACTTAAAAAAAGTAACTAAAGAAGGGAAGAAAAAAACCTGAATTTTCCTCTCTTACTATTCATTACTTGCATCGATGGTATTATTCTTTAGATCTTGTCCTAATCTTGTTTCCTTCCGAACCAATTGCCTCCATTTGTTCTTTTCTTCCTTAACAATTTCCCACTTACTCTTCATTTGATTTTTATCATACCTTTTGCCTCTTAGCTCCTCAACCTTGTTAATTATGGTTGTCCATTCATCCCTTTCATTGTTCGTAGGACAATTGCCTTGATTGCCTTTTTCAATTTGTTCAACACGTAAACATGTCAATATTACATGATCATGAAATATGGCAAGGTAATGATATGTATGAAATGATGTTGTGTATTGGATGTTGATCGTTAAAATGAGTGTTGATTTCATAACTAATGCAAGGAAGATCCTATAATTATAATGATAGCATACGCACTTTTGCTATGTGATTAATGCAACTCGGCTCTTCTCAAGCCTTATATGTCCTTCTTAGCTCTCTCCTCTCGCATCGACTTTAGGTCTTCGGTAAGTTTTTCTCATCGCACTTTCTGTTGTCTTCAGTCTTTTTCAACTGATTTTGTGCGCCACTAGCCTGGCTCGGCTTCTTTGGGGTGATTCCAATTGTTCTATGAGATGATCATTCGAGGGGGTAAATGATTTTTGGATAGGGATGATCAGTACCCGAGCTGGTATAGGGAATCGAACTGTACTGATTGATTCGGTCTAGTTCCGATGGACCATCACTTGTTTTCATTTCATTGAATGGAAAAGAAATGTATACATCCTTACTAATGACAAGCAAAGTGACGCTCTATTAAAAAGTTAGCTTATTGTCAAGTCAAGTTTGCTTATTCACCATGTGACCAGCAAAGTGATGCCCTGTTAAAAATATACACGTCCACTTTGTGGAAACAAAATCCTACGTCATACCCTATGTCCATGAATTGTTATGAAATAGAAAAATAAGCAAAGAACCACACAAATTTGGGATATCAAAAAGGTTTTTTTTCCAAACATACTTCACATACTCACCTTCATTCTTGTGAACATAAATGTTATTAGAGAGGCAAAAAAAAGAAAAAATGGAACCCCAACTCAATAAAAGTTCAATACATAGTTCGACCATTATTCAATACCATCCATTAGGGGTCATAAATAATCTAGAACAAACTCTCCGTGGAACAAAAAACGAAATCAAATTCCACAATTAGCACAAGAGAAAGACATTCAACATTAAACCGCTAAACTCCACACATCTCACTTAATCACTCAATGTTGCGTGCCTCAAGGGAAATAGATTCTGTGATCAAGTAAGCAAAATATGATCAAAGCCAAGAGCCTAAAAGCAATAGCTAAACTTGCTAAAAGTCCTACAATAAGTATATATGATATCTCAATATTAGTTTTAAACTAGAATTACTTTTAATTGAGCATAAGACTCTATATATCACTTCAAATGATTATTTTAATGAGATAGCTACTTTTTATAAAACTTTAAAATAAGCGGAGAAGGCATAAGATCCTAGGGTGAAAACCATGGGTACGAAGATGAAGAAAAAGTTTGACAAATATTATAGAAGTTTCAAAAAAGTAAATATGATGGTTATGATTGCGATAGCATTGGATTAAAAAAAAGATGAATTATGTGCAGTATTGTTATAAAATAATTTATGATGATAGTGTGAAAGTTGATGAAATGTACAATAAGGTGAGGATTACCTTGGAATGTATGTTTCATTTTTATAAGAAATCTTATTTTGGATCTTGTGATAGAAATTTAGGTGATCAACTTTTGATCGATACCGATAGTAGTTGAGATCTTAATAGCCATGAGGAGGGTAACAAAGACGACCTTGATTTAATTGTGAATTTCAATTTGGAAAAGGTGTATGAATTCTTTCTTCACGAGAAGGAAAAAGTGTACACAAACAACTTATTTGAACTAGATAAGTATCTTAAAGCTGAACGTGAAAAATGTCGTGATCTTGACCTTTTGATGTGGTAGAAAACTACTAGCCAAATGTTTAAATCATCTCTCTACTGGCTCGAGATATTTTGTCTACTCTTGTAACAACCATTGCTTCATAGTCAACTTTCAGTACATCCGGTTATGTTTGATGGCTTTCAAAAGTTCTTTGACTCCTAAAATGGTGGAAACTTTGATTTGCATTCAAAACTGGTTGAGAGTGGTTATCGTGCCGATTAATGTTGAAAAGTGCATCGGCCATGTGAAAGGTTTGAGTGGGGTAAGTCATGGATATATCTTTTTATTTTGTAATTCTTTTGTGTATTTAATAAGTGAATGCTTTATTTAATATTTTATTTTTGTAAGATATGAATGATGTTCACTCAGAGCTTACCAGTTAATAAAGTTTGCAAGTTGAATTGGAAGAAATATATATATATATATATATATATATATATATATATATATATATATATATAAATTTGAGATTTTCCATTAATTATTTAAGTTCGATTTCTAGTAATTCTAGTTTTAAACTAATGTTTAGTATATATGGTAGGATTATTTACAAGTTTAGCCATGGCTTTTGGGCTCTTAGCTTTGATCATATTTTGCTGACTTTATCAAAGAATTTGTTCCCCCAGGGCACGCAACACTTGGCGATTAAGTGAGATGTGGGAGTATGGCGGATTAATGTTGAACAACATCTTTCTCTTGCGTTGATTGTGGAATTTGATTTTGTTTTTTACTCGTTCAAGAGTGATCCATTTTTTTTCATTGTCTGTACTAGTTCTTTATCGGTGTGCTTTTGCAAGAGCTACAGTGATATGGTGATTGGGCTAATGCTCTTAGGGTGATTGTATTGATTCGCGATGCGGGACTCTTTTTTGGACTGTCTATTCGGATTCTCAAACGTAGTGTAGACTTAATAGCATGAGACTGCTCGTTGTGGTAGCTCCTTTAGTTTCCTCTCTCCCTACCTATTTAGAGAGGCTCAAAGCACAACGAAGTGAGGTTGATCAAGGGACTTATGAGATGTTGTACCACCGTATATTAAAGGTTTTTGTACAGTCACTGAACTTAGATGCGTAAAAACCGTCTTCATCAGCAGTGCGTACTAATAACACAAAAATTCGTTAATCTAGGAGCAGAAATAGCCAACTCAGCTCTACAAACTATCCAGGAGATTGGTTTTACCTTTCATATGTATTATGTGACGTTCAAAACTACTATTTTTTGTTAGCAACATTTCAAAATTTATCCAAAACTAATTAAAAGAAAACCTCTATTCACTCTTACAAAATGCTAACTTGAAATCTGCACCATGCGAAAATATTCACGGTGGACAAGTTGATGTGCAAATTCCACCGTCTTGCTTATTCCAAAGAATCTATTAAACTTTGCATTACTTAATTTCATATTGGAGGACAAACCGGGATGACAAAGTTATCATCCATAGGACAATCTAGCAAAAGTCCAAATTGTTGGAATTTCAATTAGAGGTGATCGGTTCCTGGTTCGATTCGGTTCCAAGGTGAAACCGGGAACCGGACCGGGAGAGCCAGTTCCCAAAAATTGAGAACCATGGACCAGACCGTTTGGTCTTAGGACCGGGAACCGGACCGAGACCAGATCATTGGTTCCAATCTAGCCTGGTTCGCTCCAACGAAATCAGCATTTTTTTTTTCACTAAATAATGAACATGCTCCAAACCCCAGACCAATCAATCCAATTCAATCCAATTTGGTTCCTAGGCTATCCAATAAAACTAATCACACATGTTTCTACATGCAAAATATTCAAATCACACTTTGAATATTAGTCAAACAAAGTGTGATTTGCACTTATTCTTAAGCATAAGAGCCATGAACAATTTGCCTAAACGTTGTGCTTGGTTTAGGTTTTATAGACAATCTCTCTTCTAGGCTTTGAATGTTTAGTCGATGTGGGACTCTTGCCTTGTCCCATATTGAGTAGAAGATGAAACTGACAAGTAAGTTTTCTCTATAAATGAAATAAAAAGAAAAGTTTTGATGGTCTCTAGGTCACACAAGAGGTTCTTACCTCAATTGCAATTTCTATTGCAATAAGTTTTATATATAGTAGTGATTTATTATATATATAAAAATTGGTCCGGTCGGCCTGGTTGTCTCGATTCCCACCTTGGAATCTAGACCAATCGGCTGCCGGTTCCAAGATTAGGAACCGAGAACTGGACTGTTGTTCATGGGAACCGCCCAAAACTGGTCGGCTAGTTTCCGGTTTAGGCTTTCCGTTGCACACCTCTACCTTCAATAACAACGACATTTCAAGTAAGCCAATTCACTTCAGCACAAGAACTACATGCAACTAAACTGCATGCAAGTGCGAAGCGCACCTAGAACAAACGTCTCCCAAAACAACTTGCTTATCTCAAAACTCGAGTCTCACTCCTACACAAAAGTTTCTACTTTTTATGGATCGAAATAAGTGACCAGGGGTTCCCGTTTCCTTGATGGGATTGGTCCAGACCGGAAATGATCACCGCTACCACGACCTCAATTGTCTTGTTTTCTAGTAACTTTGAACTTGTAATCATATCTCGAGGCTCCTCATATATTCGGTCTTCTTTTAAAAACCTTGACAATATCTCATCAATACTCTTGCCAATCATTGTCAATCACTTGTAATCGATCGATGACCAATCGAGGGTGAATATTGACGTGTACCAATGTCTATATCGATCTTAATAATTGTTAACTATGCGTGACATGCTTGGTGATATCCATGCATTAGCCACATGCTCATCCATTCTGAAGAGTTGGTCATTTTTTGTTATAAATAGATTCAATAGATCGGATATTGTATTTTGCATCATACAGATATGTTTTTCAGAGATTAGTGTATAATGACGTTGAGCATGAATTCGTGTTAGGTTTCTCAATTCACCCGATGTGAATGCTTCGACGGGAGTCTTGACAAAAGCCTCCCCTTCAGCCCGGGTTTTCCGGCTTTTTAGTTGCTTTTTACTCTCAATCTTTGCTGAATATAGGGTCATTATGAGTGTTCGCTGCATTTTCTCTGCCGTGTCCTTTTTGACCTAGTTGCTCTACTTTTTGTTCCCTTGCGTGTTTTCCTAATTTCCTTCGTTCACACGCGTGAATGACGCGTCGAAAGTGGCCTCAAGTCGACCATTTCGGATCGGTCATCCAAAAGGAGGAGGGAGCGGCGAGGACTTTTAGGCTGCACATGAAAACACTTTTGTTCTCGGGAAGAGTTTTTTTTTTTTTTTTTTTTTCAGAAATTGTTCTTTTCTATTTCTGTTTCGGGGAACAATTTCTGAGTAAAAGAACCCGTTTGATAATGACACAAAATTTCTACTCTTGGAATAAAAAAAGAATAGAAATGTGTTTGGTAACGCAACAATTTCTTTTTTGTATTTATTCATTTTTTAATCTTGCCGACGGATTGGCGTCGCCTCTTGCCGCCGGTCGCCGTCGTCGGCTAGCGAGCCGGTGGAGGTGATCGGCGGCGACGGCTACCAGAGACGACGGCGGGCGGCAACGGCAGCGATCAGTGATCGGCTTGCGGCGACGGCGGGCGGCGACGGTGGTGGTGGCCGGCGAACGGTGGCGGTCGGAGAACGGCGACTGGCGACCGGCGGCGGCAGCGACCGGCGAGCGACGGGCGGAGGCGGTGACCGACGGCCGGCGACCGGCGGCAACGACTGGTGGCGGCAGCGATCGGTGGGTGGTGGGCGGAGGCGGCGAATAGCGGTGGCGGCGGTGGTGGCCGACGGCAGCGGCATCGACGAGTGGTGGCTCTAAGCGGTTGACGGTGGTCGCGGCAAGAAAAGGAAATAAAAGATAATTAAAAAAGAAAATCAAATTATTTCTAGAAATTGTTCCCGGGAACAAGAAGCAACTTTTTTTTTGCTTATTGTTTCGTTCCCAAACCATTCCCGGGCTAAGTTTTTATTCTTGGGAACAAAAAAATAATGTGGCGTTACCAAACATGTTTCTATTCTTTTTTTGTTCCAGGGAACAAAAGAACAGAAACCATGAGAAACAGAAATGTTCTCATGCGCTACCTTAGAAGTCGAAGAGCAGACCGCTTTCAGGAACTTCTATAGGAATTCAAGCTTAAATTCGCCTTGGAAAATTCAGGTCAGGACGTGTAACAGATCGGTTCGCAAGAATTCATAATCTTATGAGAAAGAATCTACAATATTGGATGCAAAAATAGAGATCAAGAATGTAACATTATAGTTATATTTTTATCGGGAGTCAGATTATCGGTGATTTGATCACTAATTTTCATGACAATGTGAATGAGAATGAGGCCTTCGAATGAAAACCATAGGTGTCGACAATAATTTTCCTTAGATATTAGCAAGTTAATATTTCTTTTTAAGTTATTCCTTGGGTGAAATTTCTTTTTTTTTTTTTTTTTTATCAACAATCCAGATTGCATATCAAATTAGTCTTGCAAATTGTTAGATTGGACCGTAGAATTTCCTTAGACATTAACATTGCAATCTAACTTGTTTTCTTTAGATTCAGAAATGAAAAAGCATTTTTCTTATGGGTATAAGTGATTAGTGTAGTTAAAGTTTTAAATTTAGGCAAGATTTATGGATAGTAAATAATCAGCCCTGCTTCCAAGGTTTTCTAATTAATACAAGGTAACTCATTCTTAGATGGAAAAAGGAGCATGCTAGACATAAGAAAAATGGATATATATATTTATTTATGTGTGTGCACTACGGTGGATGGAGTATGATGAGAAAAATAGTGCGGTAGCCTTTACAGGTAAGTTTTTTTTTTTTTTTAATTTTTCATTTTCTTTGCAAAGTCTGGAGAGTTTGGTAATTTTTTTTTTTGTCCATCCTATTTCTAACTCCCTCTCACTTTCAAATTTTTATTCTATCTCTTTATAAAGTGCAGTAATCGACCCTACCCTCAAGTTCCTGTACAATTAGGTTTGCCTACCTAGTGGCGAGTTTGGCAATTAAGTAAACCATTCTTTAACTTTTATTTATTTATTTATCAAATAAACACATTTTAACGTTCAATAATATTTTCCCACCTCATTTGATATACTTTTTTTCTAAAAAAATTTATATAATTAATATAATTTGGGGTGGGGAAAAAAGGTGAAGTGGGCTCAAAAGTTTCTTCGGTTCACATTGCTTCCTCGTGGCTAAAGCTGAAATTGGGAATGCATTTTCTTGATTAGGACCAGCCACTCCTTTGATGATAGTGACATGGGAGACAGTGACATTACACGCTTACTGTTCCTCTAGATCCATGCTTAATGTGTAAGGGCTGTTTGAGATTGTCCTTCCAAGGCCTATTCTCCTACTTAGATAATCCAGAAATTCTCCTCTTTTTTTCAATAAGTGTTATTTAATTTTCCTTTGTTAATTTCCTTTGTGTAGATCTAGTGGATCTCTCTCTGCTTGTGCTTTTTTCCTGGTGAAATAAGGAGAAAAATCTCTATACTCTGGGCATACACAACCCAGCACTGTTAGGATTATTCAAGGATTTTGCATCAGTATCAAGTCTATCTAGTCAACTAACTATTAACATAACTTAATAATTGTGATTCAAGGACTTTGCATAATAAATCTATTTGATTTGTACGGGGTTCTTTAATAGATAAGTGATGGTATGTATAGTAAAATCTTTTATAGGAATTCCCCACTCAAATTCGCATTAGAAAATTTAGGGTTGGATTGAGCTGTATAAGGTTCACAACAATTCGTAATTTTATTAGAAAACGTGAAATAATGTAAAAAAGATTGAGGATGGGCATTACAAATGTATTTTTATCTCGAGTCAAATTATCAACGGATTTGATCGCTCATATTTTCATGAAAATGTGAATTTAGGCCTTTGAGTAAGTTAATATTTCTTTTTAAATGATCCCTTGGCTGAAATTTATTTATTTTCATCAATGATTCCGGACTCCATATAAAACCAGTTTCGCGAATTGTTGGACTGCACTGTAGAATTTTCTTAGACATTGGCATTGCAGCCTGACCTGTTTTGTCCAGATTCGTGCCTGTAGAAGCCCGGGAAAATGTAGTGTGCGGTGGGACAGAAAAACGAAAGCGAGGAAGAGAAAAAGGCAGGGGAGTCGAGACTCAAGGGGAGGGCGACCCAGCAAGAGAGGAATGGGCAATTTCGGGACTCCGGTGCAAAAGGCGAGGGCAGATATTCTCCTCTCTCTCTCTCTCTCTCTCTCTACTGTGTGCAGTTCCTTCGTTCAATAATTTTTGCTTTTTCGGCAAGCAAAGGGGGCACCGACACAGGGGGCTCGCACGTGCCGAGGCTCGACCGTGGTCCTACGCACGCTCGAGACGGGACCCACTTCCCCTGTACCCCCAACAGAGACAAGAGACCAGAAAAGGGAGGGAGGTAGAGAGAGAGAGAGAGAGAGAGAGACTCACTCCTGTGTGTTATTCCCGCAGATCCCTCAGATCTTCCTCGAGCGCCTTGTCTTGCCGGCCCTCCGGTTCCATTCGTTCGCCTCGTCGCCTATGTGCCCTCTCGCGGGTCGCGGGTCGCGGGTCGGCGCTCGCCGCGTGATTTTGACGACAAAGATGTGGAAGGCCATTGAATAGGAGCAGTTTAGGCACATTTACAATGTTAGTCGTTACTCAATAACGGTAACTTTTTTGTCTATTTTTCATATTTTCACCCAATTTTTTTTTCATAAATAAATCACAAGGAAAATAAATGAGAAAGAGAGAGAAATGGCAACACTTATAAAATCAGCAATCAAAGTAATTTTTTGTCAAAATGGTCATCGAGAAGAGAGAGAAATAGCACTGTAATGGTAACTATTTTAATTTTCAATGCATACCTAACGTCCATTGTGTTGTCGATTTTTGATCAAAACTTAGTACATTTCTTTCAATAGTAAAGGTCACCCAGATGATGCTATTCGAATGGATTGCATATTCCCAATTCTCCTCCGATATATTCAAAAGCTTATTTGTCCAATGATTTGGTGAAAATGTCTGCTAGCTAATGTTTCATTCTCACAAATCATATGGATATATCACCATTGTTCACATGAGCTCAAGCTCACCCCTCGTCGAATCTAGCGAGCTCGAGCTTGTCTCTCACTGGATTTGGTGAGGCTCGAGTCTCGCCCAATGCCGGCGAGCTCGAGTCTTGCTAGATTGGTGAGGCTAGAGCCTCGCCCAACGTCGGCAAGTTCAAATCTCGCCAGATCGGTGAGGCTTGAGCTTCGCCGGACGTTGGGGAGGTGAGGCCTCACCAGATCCAGCGAGCTTGAGCTTGCTTGACGTCGGCAAGCTTGAGGCTCACCTAGCTAGTCAGGCCATCGAAATGAAGAAAGCAAAAAAAAAAAAAGAAGGAAAGAAAAAGGAAAAGAAAACTAAAATAAAAAATAATTATAATTTCGATTTTTATAAAAAAAAAATTGTAAAGTTAAAAAGGAAGAGAGAGATTATGTGGTTTTGGTTGAAAATGGGTTTTAAATCCAACTCATTTAAGACCCACCTATCTTAAGTCTTTAATTATTAAACCAATTTAACTAGTTTCTTCAATAAACAAGTAACTATATATGACCCATTTATGATTTAAATGGGTCATATATGGGTTTAAGAGTCATTTTGCCACCTCTAGCCATTACCCTGTACTCTTGACGCTTCTTTGGATCCATGCTTAATGTGTAAGTACTGCTTGAGATTCTCGTTCCAAGGCGTGTTCTCCGGCTTAGATAATCCAGAAGTTCTCCTCCTTTTTTCCGGTAAGTATAATCTAATTTTCCTTTAATTTTTTCCTCTATGTAGATCTAGTGAATCTCTCTCTGCTTGTGCTTTCGTTCCTGGTGAAAGAAGGAGAGAGATCTCTATACTTTGGGCATACACAAATCCGGTGGTTTGGATCTGTTAGGAGGATTCGAGGATTTTGCATCGATATCAAATCTATCTGGTCAGCTAACTGTCTACATGACTTAGGAATCCTTTATGTTTCTATATGCATCTTTTTTTTACGGATCTTGTCTGTTTTTAAACGTTCTGTGCTTTTGCTTGGTATTCTCTGTTTTTCATGTTATGTCTTCTTTGTAGGTAATAGCAAAAAGAATGCCTAAAGAGCGAGATCGATTTCGTGAGTATGTGGACGATTTGGAGAACAGAAGGTGGAGGTGCAAGTTTTGCGGGAACGAGTTTGCCGGAAGTACTCCAAGGATCCGGGCGCACCTCGCTGGAATTCCGGGCTATGGTATCAAAGCTTGTGAGAAAGTTGATGATCCAGTGAGAGCAGAAGCCTTGCAGGAAATTAAAGGTAAAGGCAGCGTGTTTAATATATGCACGGGAGGCACATCGGGCAAAGGAACGGAAAGAATAGTTCTTGGAGCGAGTCAAATTATATCCCGAAGGAATGATGTGTCGAATCCCAGTGCCGCGCAGAACTCGAATCAACTCAGGCGTGCGCCACAGCAACCATCTTGCGATTGGCCGACCGGAACTGGTACTGCTTCAGCATGCCCTCAGGATCAAGTGTCTTTGCCTCCCCGTGATATGCCTCTGAATAATCTAGATAACACCCAACAATCCGATCTATCGAACCATCGGTTGGATGCATCGCATGGAAATGAAATTGCTTCACCTCTCCAGCAACTTCTGATGGACTCATCGGCTTCACTTTCTCCTAATTTTACTGAGCTAGCAGCGCTTCTTGAGCTACCAATTCATCTTGAATCAGAGGCGGGACAGCAAAGTTCAAGAGGGCTATCATCAGTCCCAAATGATCAGTTCCTTGGCAACAGTATGTCAAATGGGCTGCAGGGGTTCATCGGAGGTGATGTTTTACCCACTCCTCTACTCAGTAAGACAACTACGACCAGAATTCCCCTGTATTCAAATGAACAGTATCCAAGCTTTGACGAACAATTCGCAGATGAAATCATTCTAGATTCACCGCTACATTCGACAGAAAATCCTCACTGCTCTCTGCCAGAGAATCCTCTTGAATCTCGTGATGTAATTGTAAACACTTCCGAGGAAATACCAACGAATGAACTGCATAATCCAACAGTGGGATCATCATTACAAAATGATTCATCGCATGATGTGGACTGTGCAAATCGTTTGCAGGATTGTGGTCAACCGCGTGTAGTGGAAGGGGTTCCTGCGCGCAACAATACAAGTCCGACCGACACTTTCCAGCATCCTGGTCAGCTTCCCCCAAGGTGTGATAAGGAAGATGGGAATGATATCCGTCGGTTTCCTTCGCGAACTCCAATGGGCATGGATCTATCAGTTGCATCACAGCAGACAAGTGACCCTCACATTTTTGAGGCAACAATGATTGACTCGCTAGTTGTAGAGGCATCGACAGATACTGTAGGCCCATCATCATCACACGGTATGTTTGATTAATCTACATTGATACTATGCTTCAGATCCTTAAATATCCACAGATTATTTTATTAAAATCTAACATATAATGTGTTTTTAAACAAGATATCGGGGGTTCTCCAATCAGGAATATGCCGAGCATCATCGCATATTCAATCTGTCCAAATTCAATTCCTTTTTATTGCACCGTTTTTTTCATCAATATATTTAACTTTTGCGGATGTTAATTTTCATTGTGGAGATTTTATGTGATAAAGTTCTAGATGTTTCATATGTAACCATGGCTTGATTTGAAAGTCCAATTGTTGATTGATCTTACACTAGAATATTTTTACAAGCAGCTTTGGTGCCACCATCATCATCACAAGCTCCACATAATGCTCCTCCATCTCCTCAGATTCTACCTTGTGGAATAGGCCTGATAGGCCCATCACAAGCTCCACATAATGCTCCTCCATCTCCTCAGATTCTACCTTGTGGAATAGGCCTGATAGGCCCATCGTCATTACCAGGTCTATAGTTATTTACAAAAATTAATCCTTATGTATCACCATGTTACATTATTATGGGGCAGCAAGAATGCTCATGAGACTCTAACCGATGGAATTTTTAAATTGCAGAATTAGATATGAACGAGGGTGCGCCAATGACAAGTCATCCAAACACAGAGGACAACTTTGAAGTGACTAGAGCTTTGAAAAGAAAACTAGAACTACTCTATAGCAAAAGAGCTATCATAAGGGATGAGATAGAATTTGCCGCATCTCTATTCCTAAAAAAGCCGAGAATGGAAGTTGTGAATTGGTTAGCAAATGTGGAAAAGCTTAGAAATGATTGTCCTGAAGCAGCAAGCAAGGATTGTTTGCCACCACATCAACAGGTGGACATACTGATGCATGAAGTAGAAGACCTTATGAGACAAGGCAAAGGACTATTTGAGGTGAGAGAGACCAAAGTCAATAAATTGTTAGAAGATGAGATCGTGGGAGAGGCATTTCAAAGAAATACTACAAAGATTTTGGAGCACCTAGTAGGGAATCAAATATCTCGACTAGGCATTTATGGAATGGGGGGTGTTGGTAAAACGACTATCATGGTGCACATACATAATAGACTCCTTGAAGAAGCAAACTATGGCAATGTGTTGTGGATCACTGTATCACAAGATTTCAACATAGAAAGGTTGTAGGACGCCATTTGGAAGGAATTAGGTTTGGGCATCCTACAAGAAAAGGATGTGAGGAGGCGAGCAGCAATGTTGTGCAATTGTTTAATGGAAAGAGGCAAATCTACAATAATCTTCGATGATGTGTGGGAACGCTTTGATCTTAAAGAGGTGGGAATCCCAGTTAGAGCAGATGGAATTAAGTTGGTTTTAACCACTCGATCCATTGAGGTATGCCGCCATATGCAGTGTCAAGAGATGATAAAAATTGAACCTTTATCTCATAAGGAAGCAGAGAGCTTATTTTGGGAGGAGCTTAAATTAGAAGTGGCCCTTACATTGGAAACTAAAATAATTGTGAAGTCCATTGTTAAAGAATGTGCAGGCTTGCCACTTGCAATCATCACAATGGCAACAAGCATGCGAGGAGTGACCGATGTGTTTGAATGGAAGGATTGCTTAAAGAAATTGAGAGAATCAGATATGGGGCAAACAGATATGGAAAAGGTGGTCTTAAAGAGACTAGAATTCAATTACAATCGCCTTGGTAAGCATGAAGTTCAACAATGCTTCTTATCTTATGCACTTTATCCAGAAGATGAATTGATTGATAAGTTTGAGTTGATAGAATTTTTTATTGACCAAGGATTGTTTGGTCAATTGGAAACGAGGGAGGAACAATATTGTAGAGGCCGCACCATACTGAACAAACTAGCAAATGTTTGTCTATTGGAAGATCATGGGAGTGACATGAAGATGCATGATTTGATTAGAGACATGGCGTTGCACGTTATGAGTGCGATTTCAATTGTAAAAGCAGGAAAGGGGTTGAAGAGGATACCTTATGAGGAATATTGGACGGATGCTTTGGAGAAAGTTTCTCTAATGCAGAATGATATTAGAGAATTTCCCTTGAACATGTCACCAAATTGTCCTAAACTATCAACTTTTCTATTGAATAAAAGCTTGTTGTGTGATGCAGTTCCTGATTCTTTCTTCAAACAATTATGGGGGCTAAAGGTTCTAAACCTAAGTGGATGTAACTTGAGAGAACTTCCAAATTCCATTTCAGACTTGGTACACTTGACAGTACTATCGCTTGGATTTTGTCAGGAATTGTGTTGTATTCCTTATTTAGGGAAGCTTAGATATTTGAGAAAGTTGGACGTGTTTTCCTGTGTTAAACTTGAAGTGATCAAGGGTTTGGAAATGCTAGTGAACTTGACATTCCTTGACATAGCTTATACACGCATAAAGAGGTTACCCAAAGGAACATTGAAGGCTTTACTAAAGTTGCAATATCTTAGCGTTCAAGCAGTAAATGAAGAAGACACTATAAAATTGTGGGCATTGGAGACACTCAATTGCCAGTTTGAAGATGTGGATGATTTCAACAAGCTTGTGAGGGTGGTTAGTAAGCAGGAGAATAACCCTCGCTATTACAAGCTCCACATATGTCAAGAACGACCAGGGACCTGTTGGGATTTAAGTGAAGAAGCTCGATTTGGGAATCGTGAGAGGAGTGTCCACATTAAGACGAGGAGCCATGCTATTGTGAGCACGGGAGGGGAAAGCAATGGTGGTGGCATTTGTATTTTGATTCCCCAAGATGTGCAGAAATTGACAGTGAGCAATTGTGATGGTGCAACAAATTTGTCTGACATAGGCCTGCTTGAAAACCTTGAGGAGCTGGAAATAGGAAAATGGGAAGACTTGCGGGTGCTCTGTAGAGGACAAGATGAAATAATCAACACCCATGATTCCCCTGTCCCAACCCCTACCCCTCTCCCCTTCCCAAGCCTTAGGGTTTTGAAAATATATCAATGTCCAAAACTGAAGTATCTCTTTGGGCATGGACCTATATTCTCCCTTCCACATCTACAAGAGATCAAAATAAATGAATGTAAGGAGATGGTGGGGATAATGGTAGCAATAACATCACCACCACCGCATCAGCCCCTAGCCTTCCTTAGTTTAGAATATATTTCTGTTTTTGGGTGTAATAAAATAAAGAGAGTGGTGGAATCTGAGGGACTGCCTTACTTCCCTAATCTAAGAAAAATCGATGTATGCTATTGTGAAAACATGGAGGAGATAATCGGAGGTCCTTCCCCATACATGCCAGTTGAAGAGATTTCTCTAAAATGGCTTCACGTACACGGTTGTCATAACATGAGAAAGCTATTTCCACATGAGTTGCTGCTCCATTTTCAAAATCTTCAAAATATCCAAGTGAGTGATTGCAAAGGAATGGTGGAGATATTAAGTGAAGCAAGACAAGGCCAAGAAGGAAGCATAATGACTCCCGTAAACAAGACCCTCTCATCTTTCCAGTCCTCAATTCGTCTCCCAAAGCTGTATTCCTTGAGCCTACACTATCTACCCCAATTGAAGGGCATATGCGAAGTCCCAATAACTTGCCATTCATTGGAATTTTTGGAAGTGCTTCGTGGAGGACAAGATGAAGAAATAATTGATATCCATGACTCCCCTACCCTAACCCCTACCCCTCCCCTCTTCCTAAGCCTTAGGGAGCTGAGTATCTCTAATTGTCCAAAATTTAAGTATCTCTTTGGGCATGGGCCTAAATTCTTCCTTCCGCATTTACAATATATTATAATAGACGAATGTGAGGAAATGGTGGGGATAACATCACCACCCCCACGACCACCCTCAGCCTTCCCTAGTCTAGAAGTGATTACCATTCGGAAGTGTGATAAAATGAAGAGAGCGGTGGAATCCGAGTGGCTGCCCCACTGCCCTAATCTGAGAGAAATTGCATTAATCTATTGTGAGAAAATGGAGGAGATATTCGGAGGTCCTCCCCCATACATGTCAGTTGAAAAGATTTCTCTAGAATGGCTTTGGGTAGAAGAATGCCATAACATGAGAAAGTTGTTTTCGCATGAGTGGATGCTCCATCTTCAAAATCTTCGAACTATCGATGTCACTCACTGCAAAGGAATGGTAAAGATGATAAGTGGAGCGGGACAAGGCCAAGAAGGAAGCATAACGACTCCTGCAAACAACACCCCTTCATTCTCTCAATCTTCAATTTCTCTCCCAAAGCTGAATTGCTTGTTCCTACGCAATCTACCCCAGCTAAAGAGTGTTGGAGAAATCTTTCCAGAATATTTTGAAGCTGACAAAACGTTTCTATCAGTCTAAGTCTGGATGTTCGGAGACCGTTAGTTTAAAGTCTCAAGACTCAAGACTCAAGACTCAAGACTCAAGACTCAAGACTCAAGTCTCAAGACTTAAGAATCAAGACTCAAGACTTAAGTCTATTCTCACTGACAGTCTTTCTAATCCAGTGACGAAGGAAATCCAAAGCCGAGGTATATGGTTGATGATTCGATTCTATCCTCTGGAAAATATTCTTTGATTGGATAATCAATTCGGATTCTTTGATTCTTATCTAAGATCGATTGAAGATCCGATGGTCGACGAAATAATCTTGGAATGTTCTATTCTTGGAAACCAAGATCCTGATTGTATGGGCGAACGGGATTGATGGGCTATCATCGATTCCTTAAATAGCTCGGATGATCTTCTTGATTGATTCCGTCCAACGGGTAGATTGGAGGAATTCCTTTGGTAAGTGCCAACGGCTATGATGGCATAAAGGAGTATAAAAGGGAAGACGTTCTAGTTGTTTTAAGTGTGTGATCGATAGAAAAATTCCAGTCGAAGACCCTTGATTGTTAGTCGATACGGCTTGAGCGAAATTGTTTACACACAGAGTGTTCATACTTAGTGACACCTTGAGCGAGTGTGGTAGATCATCTACACCTAGAAATCAAGGAAGATCAACACCGTAACAGCTCTTTGATCATAGTGGAATCCAGCCAATTGGCTGTCGGTCGAAAGAGTGGACGTAGGCTTGAATCAAGCCGAACCACTATAAACCGAGTGTTCAATCCTCTCTTTCCCTTACTCGGTCTTGCGATTGATTTTTAACTGTTGCAAATCCTTTAACTGTTTAAATATTGCGCAATCTTGAAGAAAATTGTTTTATACCTATTCACCCCCCCTCTAGGTTCTCATACTAGCTATATCAATTGGTATCAGAGCCCGTGTTCTTACTTTATTTGAAGTGTTTTACTTCAGAGTAAAAGATCCATGGCTAATATGCTAGCACCAGGGCTGATGGAAGGGCAAAGCAATACGAGACCACCTTACTTTGATGGAAAAGATTACAACATCTGGAAAAACAAGATGAAAGCTTTTCTACGGTCAAAGGATCCTCTGGAATGGGACGTAGTGGAAAAAGGAATCACTCCTACTGCTGCATCAGTATCTGAAAGAGGGAAAGAAACTGTTGAAGCCAGCGGAATGTCTCAAGAAGAGATAAACAAGAGACAAGCACTTGATGCTAAAGCAATTTATTCTTTATATTGTGCCTTGTCACCTACTGAATATAACAGAATATCTTCTTGTGTTACAGCAAAAGAAGTCTGGGATAGATTACATATCACTTATGAAGGAACAGACCGAGTGAAGGAGACCAGAATTAACATTCTCATTGGTCAATATGAAGCCTTCAAAATGAAACCAGGAGAATCTATAACTGACATGTTTAGCCGTTTTACAGATATTGTCAATGGTCTTGAGAATCAAGGACAGAAAATTTCTGATCCTATGAAGGTGAACAAGCTACTGCGTGGACTCTCCAAGGATTGGAATCATATAAAGACTTCGATAAGAGAGACGCAAAGAATTATGCCATTATCTGTAGACGAGCTAATTGGAACTCTTCAGTCTTACGAAGTGGAACGAATTAATGAAGACGAAGATCCAAGAGGTAAGAAATCCATTGCATTAAGATCTAATGATGATTCGATGATCTGATTCGAAGAAGATCGGACGATGAGGAGCTTGCTCTTATGATTAGAAGGTTCGAGAAAACTGAATAGAAAAGGAAGAAGGTTCAATTCAAGGAAACAAAGTTTTCGAAACAGCAAACCAAGTTTCGATAATGAGAACCAAACAAAGATGTGGTTTGTTTCGAGTGTAAGAAAAAGGGACACATCGATCCAACTGTCCTCTTCTGAAGAAGAAAAGAGGAAAGCCTGAGAAGTCTCGAAAAGCTCTTAAAGCCGAAACCTGGAGCGATACAGAGTGTGAAGAAAGTGATGAGGAGTATGCCAACCTGTGTCTTATGGCGCAATCAGACTCAGACTTTGGATCGACTCGGACAGTGAATTTGAGGTAAGTGATTATAAAATCCTGTCAAAGTCTCTAAATACATTGATGAATTATGTTTTAGTCTTAAGACTTCTCTTAAAAAGATTTCCGAACTTAAAAGGAAAACTCGGTTTTAAAACAAAAGGAAAACATTTTAGAAGAAAAAGTGAAAAGTTTAAACTTGAATGTTTCTACTCTTAAAGAGAATGAAGATAAACTTTCAAAAGAAAATGCTTTCTTAAAAACTGATTTATCAAATATTTCAAAGAAATTTTCAATAGGATCGGAAAACTGGAAAAAGTTCTTTCGGTCAAAGACCTTACTTTAATAAGTCGGTCTAGGTATGACAAATGAAACAATCCCTTGATTGATTTTCCAAAAGTAAAAGAAAGAATTAAGAAAAGACCGTCTAAAGAGGCTTACAAAAATCATTTCAAGAAAGTCTTTGTAAAGTCTCGTAGGTCGAAATGCTTTCTAAGATGTTCAAAATGTAACGAGTCAAGATCATTTTGAAAAAGACTGTCCTATGGTTTGGAAGCTGTTAAGAGAGTATGGCCTAATAATGCTCATCCTACTAACACCAAAGGACCCAAGAAAATTTTGGTACCAAAGAAAGCTTGAGACTCTCATTTGAATGCGGGTCTGTCAAAAAAGAAGGTAAAATGGTATCTTGATAGCGGATGCTCAAGACACATGACGAGAGACTCAAATTGTTTCACAAAGCTTATTCAAGTAAATGGTGGAAAAGTTTCATTTGGAGGAAATGGCAAAGGAAGCATTGTGGGATTCGGATCTTGTGAAAATTGGAAATCTTACAATAAGCAATGTCTCTCTAGTGGAAGGACTCAATTACAATCTTCTCAAGATTAGCCAATTGTGTGATACTTGGTTTCAAGATCTCCTTTCAAGAAGGCATATGTTGGAATTAGTAAAGATTCGACTCAGTCATTCATGGGTCGAAGGCATGGAAACATCTACCTCCTTGATGTAAAACCAAATGAAGCACAATGTCTAATCTCAATTCAAGATGAAGCAGTCTTATGGCACAGAAAGCTTGGCCACATCAACATGAAGCAATTAGCCAAAATCTCATCAAAGAAGCTTGTTCGAGGACTACCTAAAGTGCCTTACCAAAAGTCTGACTTATGCACTCCATGCATTCTGGGAAAGCAGGTAAGAAATTCATTTAAGCCAATGAATCATGTCTCTACTAATCATGTACTACAGTTACTTCATATGGATCTCTTCGGACCAACAAGAACCCAGAGCATTGGAGGTAAGAAGTATTGTCTAGTAATTGTAGACGATTACTCTCGTTTTACCTGGGTGTATTTTCTTGCAAGTAAGTCAAAGACCTTTTCGTACTTTGAGAAGTTTGCAAAAAAGGTTCAAAATGAAAAAGGATGTGCTATTTCAAGTATAAGAACAGATCATGGAAGTGAATTTGAAAATCAAGATTTTACGAAATTTTGTGATAAATCTGGTTTTAATCACATGTTTTCCTCACCATATACTCCAGAGCAAAATGGAGTTGTGGAAAGAAAGAATAGATCTCTTTAAGAAATGGCTAGAACACTTTTAATTGAAAGTAAAATCTCTTCACGATTTTGGGCTGAAGTTGTTTCAACAGCTTGCTATATCATAAATAGAGTCTTCCTAAGACCTATTCTAGAGAAAACCCTCTATGAATTGTTCAAAGGTAAGAAGCCTATTGTTTCATACTTTCATGTGTTTGGTTGCAAATGCTTTATTTTGAAAAATGCAAATGATCGAGTTGGTAAGTTTGAAGTAAGATCAGATGAAGGCATCTTCCTTGGATACTCTACATCAAGTAAAGCCTACAGAGTATATAACAAGAAAAGTCAGTCTGTGGAGGAATCAATGAATGTCAAATTCCAAGACTCAACGCAAGACGAATCCAGCCAGACTCAATATGAAGAGCTTGAACTTGCTTTAGACTTTCCAAAGTCTTCAACTCAAGAAGCATCTCAGACTCAGGAAGTCCAACACCAAGATGCTCATGAAGATTCAAATATAGAAAGAGATCATCAACCAGGCAAATCAACTAGTAACTGGAAGCACAAATCCAGTTATCCCAAAGATCTCATTATTGGGGAAATCAATGAAGGAATCCGCACCAGATCAAAAAGGCGTGAAGAATCTAGTCTTTGTGGCTCTCATTTCTGAAATTGAACCAAAAAGCATAGAAGAAGCTTTATCGATGAAAGTTGGATCGAAGCTATGCAAGAAGAACTCGACAGTTCAACATTAATGATGTCTGGGAATTGACATCTAAACCAAAAGGTAAAACTGTTATTGGAGCCAAATGGGTATTCAGGAACAAGATGAATGAAGAAGGAAAAGTCGTACGAAACAAAGCAAGACTCGTGGCCAAAGGCTATACGCAAGAAGAAGGAATAGACTATGACGAGACTTACGCACCAGTAGCAAGGTTAGAGGCTATTCGTCTATTACTTGCGTTTGCTTGTTATAAAAATTTCAGGTTATTCCAAATGGACGTCAAAAGTGCATTCCTAAATGGATTTATCCATGAGGAAGTTTATGTGGAACAACCACCTGGATTTGAAGACCCAAAGAAGCGACTCGGTCTTCGGGATCAAGAAGGCCCTGTATGGATTAAAGCAAGCACCTCGAGCTTGGTACGACAGACTAAGTAAGTTTTTATTAAAGAATGGTTTTGTCAAAGGTAAAGTTGATACTACTTTGTTTATCAAAAAGGAAAACAAAAGCTTTTTACTTGTTCAGATATATGTGGACGATATTATTTTTGGTTCACCTAATGAAAGTCTCTGCAAGAAATTTTCTAAGTCTATGCAGGATGAATTTGAAATGAGTATGATGGGAGAGTTAACATTCTTTCTTGGACTTCAAGTAAAACAAATGAAGGAAGGGACTTTCATTCATCAAGAAAAATATGCGAATGATCTTGTCAAAAGATTTGGATTGGGAAAGTGCAAAAAGACCGACATACCAATGTCATGTTCTCGAGAAAATAGACAAGGATGAAGAAGGGAAGAAAGTAGATCAAAAGCTGTACAGGAGCATGATCGGTTCACTTCTTTATCTTACTGCTTCTAGACTGATATTTTGTTGAATGTTTGCATCATCTTGCTAGGTTTCAATCAGATCTTAGAGAATCACATCTCATTGCTGTGAAACGTATTATCAAATACGTTGCCTCATCTTCAAGCATCGGTCTTTGGTATCCAAAGAAGGGAGACTTTAATCTTTTAGGATACTCAGATGCAGATCTGGCCGGTTGCAGAGTCGATAGAAAGAGCACTTCGGAACTTGTCAGCGCTTGGAAACGGGACGGTGTCTTGGTTCTCAAGGAAGCAAAGCACCGTAGCTCTCTCAACGACGATGCGAGTATGTAGCTCTTGGAAGCTGCTGTTCGCAAATTCTATGGATAAAACAACAGCTACAAGACTTTGGCATTGAAGACTCATGCACAGAAATCAGATGTGACAACACCAGCGCGATCAATCTCACCAAAAATCCAATCATTCATTCAAGAGCAAAGCATATTGAGATTCGACATCATTTTATTAGAGATCATATTCAAAATGGAGAAATCTCTATTCAATTTGTTGATTCAAAGAGTCAACTAGCGGATATATTCACAAAGCCTTTGGAGAAAAATCAATTCGATTTTATCCGCTCAAGACTCAACATTTTGAAGCTTGAAGAAGTTAAAGTCTAGAGACTCACCAACTCAAAGACTCACCTACTCTGAGACTCTGATCGCTCAGACTTTAAATCGTGAGACTCAAACATTCATGGCTAAAGACTGTAAGTTGCTATTTGAAAAGGTACGAATTCTCGTTTAGTTATCTAATCTCGAAAAGGTATGATCTTTTATTCAGATATAATTCGTGTGAAATTTGAAATTTTTAGGAATTAATTTTGGTAGTTATTGATTTTGAAAAGATGTGTTTGTACACTTTCCTTGTACCGATTAAATTTATCTTTTCAAATCCGAGGTACATATATATATACAGTTTTTATTCGCCCAATCTTCAAAACCCTAATAAGGCACTCTCCTCCCGATACTGTTTCTACTTCTTGTTCGTCGTCGAGAAAGTAGTCATTTTTCTTGGGAAAAGCAAGTGAAGGAATCCTCCAACAGACAAAGAAAGATGTCGTCTTCGAGGAAATCATCAAGAATAGAAAGCAGGGGACCACAAAGAATGGAGAAGGGACCGGCTCACTTCGATCTTACAGAGGAAGAAGACTTATCAAGTCAGCGACAAAGTCCTATTCGCTCTCCTCCATGTCATTCATCACCTCCTACCCCACAAGGTGGAAGTCAACATCTGGAAGATGAGATAATCGAGGAAGTCGACCCAGTAAGAGTTCAAAGACCCTCCTTTATCTACAAGCTTTATCGTGCGTTGAAAAGCTCCGGTTCTTCATTAAAATATATAGATGACTTCCTTAAGGACAAAAATTATGGGAATGAGTATTTGTTTCTGCGGAAAATGGAGGAATTGGGAATTGCTCCTAAAGGAAGGGCAGTGGAGGCTCTTGAGAATATTCCCAGTGATCCTCGTTTGCCAAGACAAAATCTGATTGAAGGGAACGATGATGACAAAATGTTCCTTGAATTTAAACCCAGAATGGGCGTGGCAGCAAAGGTGAAAGGAAATCGGATGGATTTGTTTAAATCCAAGATCATGAAAAAGTGTATTTCAGGCTGTTGAAAAGAGGGGTGATAAACCCTAGAAGTGTTGATTTTGACTTTCTGGACTCCATCAACATGAACTTAAGAGAGAAGTTGAATTTGCTTCAACTTGAGACTTTTTGCTCTGACTCTACAGACGGGCATGCTCAACTGACCGCTTATTTCTATTCAAATCTTAGCTTTTTGGATGCGAATAGAATTTCATTCAGTGTTCGAGATCAAGTCTACGTGGTAGATGTGAATATGTTGGCGGATATAGTTGGAGTTGAACGGGGACGCTATCTCCCAATCAAAGTCTCACCTGCTCGTACTACTCTGGATCTTGTCAAAGATATGGACGCAGAGAAGAAAATTACCTACTCGAGGATGAAGGCCATCAACATCGTGCTTCATAAGATTGTGATCAACTGTCTCAGACCAAAGTCTACGTCAAAGACTTCTGTGTCTCTTTCTGAAGCAAAGTTGATGTATGCGATCAACTCAGGACGGAAGTTTTCTCTCCCGCACACTATTCTCTTCCATATGTACGAGCAATGTCAAAAGACAAAGGACAATTGCCTTATCTGGTCTCAGTGACCAAGATCTTCGAGACACATGAACATTGAACCACCACATACATTTTGTGTTCGACCGTGTGATAAGATGGTGGTAGGGATGAAAATGTTAATGAAGATGCGTCTGCAAGAACTCTCCAAGGCAATGGAGAAATTCAAGGTGAAATCTCCAGTTCAGTCTGCCTCAAAGAGAAAAGGAAAGGAGGCCATTGGTGCTCCATCGAAAAAGAAGAAAAGAACTCTCATCCTGGAGGATGAAGATGAAGATGAAGATGATGAAGATCCCACTATCCAAGCACTGACAAGAACTAGACGTTCTGTGTCTCAATCTACAGATCTTCAGCAGAGCAGAGAAGAGCAGATCAGAGAAGAAGAACAGAGAGAGAAGGAGAAGGAAGTTCAAGAAGAAGGAGAAGGAGAAAAAGAAAAGTCTGCTAATGTATCTGGAGAAAAGGGAAATCAAGAGCATGATCATCACTCTTCCTCTTTCGATGTCCTAGAGACAGGGGGAGTTGGCGAGCAAGAGAAGTCTACACCTCATGCTGCTGTCAGTGAAGATCTAAGACAATCTCCAGAAGACCCAGAAGAAGTTTAGGTCTCTCAATTGCACGAGGAAGGTCACGATACGTCGAACCAAATCTGCAAGACTTACGTGAAGCGCCATCGTACGCATACACACCTTCGAGAAAGCCAATGCCGGTACACGACGGAAGATTCTGCAGATTTTCGTCGTATCCGGATATTCTTACGGAAATGCGTGGACAGATATACGCTCTAGAGATCGTGAAATCCAAGCCTTGAAGAATCTTTGGACAAACATCTTCGATCTCTCTTGAGGATAAATTCAAAACCTCGCTCGCAACTTCAAGCCAATGCTAAGGGAGAAGAGGTAGCTCAACCGAGGGAAGATCTCGAAGAAGCTCGAAGGAGTAGTCCAGTCCATTGGGGATTTCCGGATCGTGCGCGTTCCCTGCGAGACATGACTCCTTTCTCACCCTTTTTAATGCCGACAAAAAGGGGGAGAACCAATTTGAACCAACCAACTATTCTATTCTTTTAAAAACTTTTTAGTGGTTATGTTTATGTTTAAGTATGACTTGAGAACTTGAACTTGAGTGTGAATTTGACTGAATTGACTGTGGATTGTGATGTTTGACTGGTTGCAATGGTTGCATTTATTTCAAGTGTTGTTATATGGTGTTACTCATGAAAGACTAACCAATTTTCGTGGATGCGAGTCTGGTTGTTTTATTAATCTTTATGAGTTAGCCATATTGCTTGAGAAATGTTTTTGCGGGTCAAAGTTGTTCAAATCTACAAGAAAGTTTTGTCACCATCAAAAAGGGGGAGATTGTTGGAGAAATCTTTCCAGAATATTTTGAAGCTGACAAAACGTTTCTATCAGTCTAAGTCTGGATGTTCGGAGACCGTCAGTTTAAAGTCTCAAGACTCAAGACTCAAGACTCAAAACTCAAGACTCAAGACTCAAGACTCAAGACTCAAGACTCAAGTCTCAAGACTCAAGACTCAAGTCTCAAGACTTAAGAATCAAGACTCAAGACTTAAGTCTATTCTCACTGACAGTCTTTCTAATCCAGTGACGAAGGAAATCCAAAGCCGAGGTATATGGTTGAGGATTCGATTCTATCCTCTGGAAAAGATTCTTTGATTGGATAATCAATTCGGATTCTTTGATTCTTATCTAAGATCGATTGAAGATCCGATGGTCGACGAAATAATCTTGGAATGTTCTATTCTTGGAAACCAAGATCCTGATTGTATGGGCGAACAGGATTGATGGGCTATCATCAGATTCCTTAAATAGCTCGGATGATCTTCTTGATTGATTCCGTCCAACGGGTAGATTGGAGGAATTCCTTTGGTAAGTGCCAACGGCTATGATGGCATAAAGGAGTATAAAAGGGAAGACGTTCTAGTTGTTTTAAGTGTGTGATCGATAGAAAAATTCCAGAGTCTGAAGACCCTTGATTGTTAGTCGATACAGCTTGAGCGAAATTGTTTACACAGAGAGTGTTCATACTTAGTGACACCTTGAGCGAGTGTGGTAGATCATCTACACCTAGAAATCAAGGAAGATCAACACTGTAACAGCTCTTTGATCATAGTGGAATCCAGCCAATTGGCTGTCAGTGCAGAAGAGTGGACGTAGGCTTGAATCAAGCCGAACCACTATAAACCGAGTGTTCAATCCTCTCTTTCCCTTACTCAGTCTTGCGATTGATTTTTAACTGTTGCAAATCCTTTAACTGTTTAAATATTGCGCAATCTTGAAGAAAATTGTTTTATACCTATTCACCCCCCCTCTAGGTTCTCATACTAGCTATATCAAAGAGCATATGTGAAGTCCCAATAACTTGCGATTCCATGGAAGGATTGGTGGTGTCCGAATGCCCAGAACTGAATAGGATTCCTTTGCAACTACGATTACGTGATATTAAGGACCTTCCATATATTGAGGTGGAAGGTGAGGAAAAGTGGAAGACTCTGATATGGGATCATCCCAATGCTCAGACTATTCTTCAATCTCATCTCCTTTTTTATGGCGCTCACTTTATTCTAGAAGGCCAGGGCATTTCAAGTGAGTTATTGATATAATTTCGTTCATTCCTGATAGAAATAAGAAAATATTGAAGGACTTATCGATTGCAGTGCTATATGTTTTGTACATGTACACAAGCCTATTTATAATGCAAAAAAGACAAAATAGATAAAAATATACAAGATAACGTTTTCCTGTTTTACTGTCCAAATATATAATCTTACGGATTGATTTAGATCAATTACTCCGTAATCAGAATTAGAGTTAAAATCAAATCAAATCGTATCTCCTACAATTCCTTGAAAATCGTTATGAAGATGTAGCCCTTCTTTTTATATTCATGCTGCTATGGAAGATTATAATCAGGACTAGAGTCGTGCAGCTCTAACATTGGCTTTTTGCAGAATCGTCCGCCAAGTGGATGAGAATCTCCCCGATGCTGATTTTGAACAAATCTGAAGAAAGACCTTCAGATGCTATTTTAGTTACTCAAGCACGCTTTCCTGCAAACTCTTAAGTTGCCATATGAATTACTTTCTTCTTATGCCGTACTGACGGAGGTCCTTCATGGGGGCGGAGGAGCTCAAAGATGTTCCGGCGGGCGGGCCTCAACCTAGGGGAAGGAGTGTGGGAAGTAGGCATTGAAGGAGCAGCCGAATGCATCCTTCTAGGAGATCTTGGGCAGCTTGGTGATGGTGGCCACAGTGACTATGGCGAATTTAGTCATAGTAGAAAATTAAAGGATCAAAGTTTGCTTTGCCTTCACAAGCATCACAAGCTTACAACTCCAATCAATAATTTAATGGATCGGATATGACATTTTGTGTTATACAGGTATGGTCTTCAGAGATTCATGTGTATTGACGTTGAGTTTAAGTCCGTCTTAGGTTTCTTAATTCCCTGTCTGACTCCATGAGCAAGCTTTGGGTTGTTGCTCTTCCATTTGTTAATTATGTATATGTTTGTAATTTGGGCCAAGCGTTGTTCAAACTTGCATTGTTATTGTATACTGATAAGAAAAAACACCTGCAATCGCCCTGTTGTTGAGAACAAATCGAAATCAAATTGTTGATATTTCAGAATCGCTTGCATTGGTCATGAGATTCGTGATTTTTCTTCAATTAAGCCTCTCAAACAAATCTGTGAAACTTCATAGGTCAAGAGAGAGAGGTTAGCGCCCGTGTGTTTGATGAAATTCTTAAGTCGGTAGCGTGCTTCGCTATTGATTATTTGTTCATAGCATGTGTGCTCAGTTGCTGTTGATCATTGATATGTATTCACAATCTAGGTGGTATCCTTGCTTTACTTTAGTTTGGATTATTTCTTATTCGACCATGAGATTTCCATAGATCAAGCTTGCTTTGTTTTTTTTAAGCCAATTTTCTGAGTTTGGAAGGTGGGTTCTGAGATGATGGCTAGTGTAGGAAGACAATATTGTTTTGACTTTGTCTTGGGTTAATTTGACTCTGCAGTTCAAAGAAGATGACTAGAGTTGGAAAATTAAATTTGTTTCAACTTTGTCGTCATTGCCAGTAAAGTGTCCGTGAAAATTCCTCAAAGGAATTTGACTTGAAAGTTTGAAAATTTCAGCATATATAGTTTAAGTCAGTTGTGTAAATTAGAATGTTCATAAAGCCTCCTTATTTCAACACCTAGAATATATTTGATACTTTGCATTGTCTAAGATACTAGTTAGTTTGGGTCCAAATACTTGCTCATCTCATGCATGCAGCAGTATACATATGAAGACAATCTATGGTGCGGTTTTGTGTATCTATGAGTTTACAATCCAAAACCTGTCTATATTTAACCCAAAACCAGCCCAAACCCATTTCATGATTTATATATGGCATGGACCAAACTTTCACCATCGCTTTCATGCCCCTATTCACAACCCGATACCGAAACTCCCGCACCAACTCGACAAGCCGGTTCATGGAGCTGCTCATTCTCATTTTTCAAAAGCAATAATTTAAGGAGAGAAATGTTAAAAAAAAAAATGAATCCCAGGTTTGGTTGGGTATGTATCCTTTTATAAGTCGAGTTAAGTATGGGTCGAGAAATTTGCATTGCAAATAAATTGGTCAAAATGAATTAAATAAGTCATTCGGGTTTGGCCACTTATGACCCAATCCAAACCCACTCAACTCACCCGTTGGATGGGCTTACAGGTACATTGCAGGCCAACTCGTAGGGTGGGGTTGTCTAACACTAAACCTATCCTAGCCCATGAATCTGCCCTTTTTGTGTAGTTTTCATTGTATATAAATAAAAAGAAGTACAAATATGAAGAGGACTTTTAAGAACACTATCTTCTTCTTACAAGCCTTATCTTGTGCACTTTATCTAGAAGATAAATTGATTGATAAGTTCGAGTTGATAGAACTCTTTATTGACCAAGGATTGATTGGCCGATTGAATATGAGGGAGAAACAAGATGTTAGAGGCCTCACCATAATGAAAAAACTGGCAAATGTTTGCCTATTGGAAGATCATGGGAGTAGGATGAAGATGCACGATTTGATTAGAGACACGGCATTGCACGTCATGAGTGCAACTTCGATTGTAAAAGCAAGAAAGAGGATGAGGAGGATACCATCTAAGGAATATTCGACGGATGCTTTGGAGAAAGTTTCTTTGATGGAGAATTATATTGATGAATTTCCCTTGAACATGTCACCAAATTGTCCTAAACTATCAACTTTTCTGTTGAATGGAAGCTTGTTGTGTGGTATGGTCATCATTGATTCTTTCTTCAAACAATTATTGGGGCTAAAGGTTCTAAACCTGAGTGAATGTAATCTAAGAGAAATTCTAGATTCCATTTCAGACTTGGTAAACTTGAGAGCACTATTGATTAGTTATTATCGAGAATTGCGCCGTATTCCTTATTTAGGGAAGCTCAGATCTTTGAGAAAGTTGGACATTTTTTGCTGTGCTAGGGTTGAAGCGCTCAGGGGTCTAGAAATGTTGGCGAACTTGAGATACCTTGACATAGGTTGTACACGCATAGAGAGATTACACAAAGGAACATTGGGGGATTTGCTAAACTTGCAATATCTTAAAGTTGAGGTAGTAAATGGAGAAGACATGACAAAATTGTGGGCATTGGAGACACTTGAATGCCCCTTTAAAGATGTGGATGATTTCAACAAGTTTATGAGGGTGGTTAGTAAGCAGAGAAAAAACCTTCGCCATTACAAGCTCAACGCGAGTCAAGAATTGGAGAATTATGTGATATTTGGTAACAAAACTCGATTCGGTGAGAGGAGTGTCCACATTGAGACGAGGAGTTATGCTATTGTGAGCATGGGAGGGGAAAGAGTAGAGGCGGCATTTGTATTTTGATTTCCCAAGTTGTGCAGAAATTGACAGCAAGCAATTGCAACAGTACAACAAATTTGTCTGACGTGGGTCTACTTGAAAACCTTGAGGAGCTAGAAATGGAAAATTGGGAAAACTTGCAGGTGCTTTGTAGAGGACAAGATGAAGAAATAATCAACATCCATAACTCCCTTGCCCCAACCCCTTCCCCTCCCCTCTTCACAAGCCTTAAAAAGATGAGTATCTCATACTATCCGAAACTGAAGTATCTCTTTGGGTATGGGCCTACATTCTACCTTCCACATTTACAAGGGATTTAAATATGTGAATGTGAGGAAATAGTGGGGACAACAGTAGCAGTTACATCACCACTGTGACATCCTGAATTTCAAGCTCTGTTTTCAATTGAATAAGTTGGGCTTTTTATCAATGTGCCTATAGTTCTTTTATCTGAGTTGGCCACTCACAGGATAACTAGCCTATCAGGTAAAGCCATTAAGGAATATAAACACAATAGACTTGAGAATTCGACTAGGAATCGACTGTTCGACCGTGCTAATCTGCAATGGTCATTACGACACAATTAAAAATCGATCAAAGACCAGAGATAGGTCGATTCGACAAAGGTGTGTGATTAAGTGTGGGTGATTCCACCTAATTGCAAAATTCTTGTCAATCGACATTAGACCGATTTTTCTGTCGTTTTGGTACCCTATGTCTGTATTTGAAACATCGAGATTTTCATGACAATCAAGAGTCGCCAATGTGTCGAAGATGTATAATGTGGCTCGAAAATAATCAACCACGGGTCAATTACATTAAAAATTCTTAAAAGCTACCCGGTAGGTTAAGTTATGCTAAAATCGTGTTAGATTGAAATTAACCATGAATTTAAACCTGATTTCATAAATTGAAAGTTTTGTCATGTCACGATTTATTTTAAGAATGTCGTCTCATCCTTTGAGAAATTTACGGCAAGTTTGGGATTTTACGGAAAATCAACTTCGGACGATTCAGAAAAGAAAAGAAATTCGATTGGCCATTTTCAAGTGGATTTTTGACCTTCCAAAAAGGACTAGTTTGTGAAGACAAGGGGTGAAAATTGGCATGGTCACCCTCCTCAACAATTTGGCCATCAAATTGGAAAGATTTGTTAAGAAATTGAATTTCGGATATATCAGAAAATGAAAGTAAATTTGAATGGGAGTGAGAGTGGCCATTTTTTGTTGTCCAAGACCTGTTATTTGTGGGAGTTTGCATGCAAGAAAGTAATAGGGGACCAAGCATTAATGTTTAGATATTTCCATATAACTTTTCCCCCCCTCCTTCGGTCTCTCTCTCGCACGTCTCCCCTCCATCCAAGCACCCTCTACCGTATACCTCCATTTCTTCTCCTCCTTTTTGACTTTTTTGAGTTCGTCCTTATCCCTTCCTCTCTGCCGACATCTCTCTCTCCTTCCTCTCTTCTTGCTCACGCCAAGCCAGCTGCCCCCTCTTTCCCTTCTGCTAGCAAAGCCTCGACATTTTCCTCTCTCTTTCGCTGCCTCATTCGTCCGCTTTCCTCGCACCAGCCCACAATCTTCCACTGCCTACTGCCATCCACCTTTGCGTGTCCCCCTTACAGCTGCTGAGTCAACCCCACCGGTCCATCCTCCTTTGTTCGCAACACTCCCCTAGCAGCGATCCACCTCTGTAGCTCCACCAACGTGTGTGTCCTCCACTCACGAAGGTAGCTCGTCGGTTTCCTCAGTCGGTCAGTTGACCGCTGATCTTCATGCCAACAGCTAACATGAAGACGCCGCCAGCCCACTTCATCGAGTCAACATAGCAACAACGTCCTCTCGACGTCCACGACGCAAGCTTTGGACAACTTCAGCATCCACCGAATTTCTTCAAGTCAGCCCACTTTCATGCAAGCCTAGCGTCCACCAAAGTAAATCTTCAGCCATGTACAGCCACAGCTCAGCCCAATCCTGAGCTGAACCCAATCGCAAGCGGTTGAAGCCAGCTTAGTCCAAAAACATAACCGAGTAGCCTAGCCGTGGGCTTTGTGGCCTTTTTGGGCTGCTTCCGGGCCTCGTTGTGGGTTGCCGCTAAGAGGTTTGTCGCCCATCTCCGCGACGCAGTCGCTATGGACTCACCGGATCGCTAATCCAGTGAGTTTACTCACTAAACTTTGCTTATGGAGTTAATGATGCTTAAGGGTTAATTAGTTTAGATTAAGTATGATTTAGATGGTTAATTAGAACAGATTAGTGATTTAATTATTCGTTTATGCATGTTAGGTGGATATAACAGCTTAATTAGGGACTAGATAGTTCATGCTAATTATCTAGATTGGTTAGGAAATTTTCCAGGCCCGTCTCGGTGTTTAATAAGGCATTTTCAGCTTAAGTTTCTATTTTTGGCATTTAATTGTATTTATTTAATTATTTTTGGTATTTATTTAATTATTTATTATTTTCTGAAAATTATACTAGGATAGTCGGTGACCGGAATTTTGTGCTAATTCCAATGGAGTGTTTAGTTTCTGCAATCAAATGCTATATTATGCAAATTTAGTGAAAATTGTAATTTTGGGTATTTATTCTAAAATTGTGTAATTTTGTTAAGAAAATACCGGGTATCAATTTTTAACGCCAAAAATGTTTAGGTACTATAATAAATAATGAGATTTTTGAAAAGGAAGATATAATATTTTTGGCTCAAACTGACCGTGTACCCACACGCAATTATTTTATCGAGTGTTTTTTGTATGAAAAAAATAGGCCAAGTTCGTTATCTTAATTAAGGCATTTAAGTGTAGAGCACAATGCCCTTGGCCATGATTGAGTGATTGTGTGATGGTTCATAGTCATGGCAAGATGATTATTAAAAGTTAAGGTAACATGTGTTGTGTGAAGGAACCCGATGGGTTGTGAGCCGGTAAAGAACTAAGTGTTACACGATAATGGAACTTCATGTGAGCCACCTCTAGTACATTGTACCATTTCTTATTGTAGTCAAAGTCTTAGTGCTACATAGTGAATTGAGTCACATGTGAGCCACCTTTAGAAGCCTTGTAGTACTGTCATGCATAGTCAAGAACTAAGTGCTATACGATAGCAAGGCTCCATGTGAGTTACCTCTAGAATCTTGTACTAGTGCTTTTTATAGTCAAGAACTAAGTGCTACATGACAGCGTGACTTCGTGGGAGTCACTCTAGTACCTTGAGCTATTGCTTAGTATAGTCGAAAACTAAGTGCTATACAACAGGGTGAATTCGTGGAAGCCGCCTCTAGTATCTTGTATTATGACTGATCGTGGTTAGGAACTAAGTGCCACGCGATGTCGGAACTTCATGGAGAGAGGGCACCTCTAGAACCTTGGGCCTGGTATTGAGTATTGAGTCGGAATATTGAGTGGGGATGTTGAGATTGGATTGAGAATTTGAATATTGAGAGTAAATATTAGGACCCCTTTGAATATTGAGAGTGAATATTAGGACCCCTATGAATATTAAGAGTGAATATCGGGACCCCTGTGAGCAATTGTTTGATTGAATGATGGATCGATAATGATTGATTGACTAAGATTGACATGAGACGTTCTAAATGCTTGAGTGTTGTTATTATACTTATGTGATATATGAATTGTGCTGATATGTAGGAGGGAACTGAGGCGAGGTAAGTCTTCTGTATTGTGTGCATAGACTGCCTCTAGACGTATTTTCTTCTTAGTTGGGGTTTAAGGGATGAACTTGGTGAGACATTGTCTTACTTCGTTATGGACTTAACTTTTCAAGTCCCTAGTGTAAGAACTTGGAGCTTGAGGCAAAAGGATTAGGAGCATGAGTGGCTCGGAAATTTTTTTTGGATATAGACTTCCTGTACATAGACCCTAGAGTTGGCCTCTGTTTGTAAACCAGATTGTTTATAAAAGTTATGTTGATTGATTTGAAATTTGTTGTGGCACCTCTGACGGGCCTGAGGTCGCCTCAGGTGATCTCTCTTAATTACTTAATCTCATATAACTTCGTAGATCGATACCCTTTGACTAGGGAAACTTTTTTTTTTTTTTTTTTTGAAAAGCGGTCCCAACGCAACTTATTAGCGGAAGCATAAACAAGTGTCACCATCTCTCCCTCCAATAACCATAATGCAATACACACCAATTATGCATCATAAGAAAAGATAATGTCGATTCACTCTTATTTATATTTTCATGATGGACATCAAGGTCGATACAACAAAAAGCCAAGATTTTAACTATACTCGGCTACCATCCCAAAAGGACTCGATTCTATATCGATCATGTACCACCCTCCATCTATGAGCGTTGGCTATCCTCAAAAAGTGTCAGCTCTCATCAGCTATACGTGCCATCATACCCAATCCGGTTCATTGGGTGGTGGCAGTGGTAACATCCCTAACATAACTCCATGGCATCGGACATGGACAGATATAAACTCCTGGATAACCGGGCCATCAGCTCGAACCACATCATATATCACCAGGACACGAACTCGAACAAAAACTAAACCAGGAGCATTGATACAGACATGCTCAGTACACTCCACTTCTACATTAGTAGGTATGCCATAGTAAGTACCGAGTGCAACCGGTAGCAAATGCATCTTTCTAATCTGAAATGTTAATCCCCAAAAGGGGTGAGTACCACGCAGTAGTAAAGATCCACTACACTACTCAATGCATTAAACAAAACAATCAAGAATAAAACACATATTATTCATGCATTCAAGCATACTTTACCTTGTAGTCATGCATATCTCACCATGCCATATGTGCATATACCACCATGCACCCATCATCAAGCATTCATGCATATATAACCATGCCATATGTGCATATACCACCATGCACCCATCATCAAGCATTCATGCATATATAACCATGCCATATGTGCATATACCACAATGCACTCATCATTAAACAGCCATGCCATATGTGCATATACCACCATGCACCCATCATCAACCATTCATGCATATATAACCATGCCATATGTGCATATACCACAATGCACTCATCATTAAACAGCCATGCCATATGTACACACATGCGCATGATTCAATTCTTGATTTTTATATTTCAAATAGATCGCTTCATTTTCTTCCCAGGGACTAATGTTTGCATCCCACAATTTATCACTCGCATCCCAACTTGGCATCACGAGGAATCTCTAGCACACACTTCCGAGCATCCAGCACCCCCACACTCTAGGCATCTCGTATCCCAACTAGCATCACGAGGTATCCTCTCGGCACACATCTCCGAGGCTTCCGGCACCCCCACATTTTGGGCATCTCGAAACTCCCGAGGACATCCGGCACACACACTCCGGGCATCTGGCACCCCCCATCCTGGGCATCTCGAAACTCCCGAGGCATCGTCGGCTCACACCTGCGACGGTCTTGCCATCATCTCAATTTATATTCACACATTTGTCTCAATCTCAACATGGCATTTGATGCAATAATATCAAGTATCTCAACCAACTTTTCATGCCATATAACATGCCATATGCTATCACATATGCAGAAAAATCAACCACTCAAAGTATTACATCACAAGGATAAATTCATTTATTTTTCGAAACACATCAATATTCCGGATAAATCAGAATGCATTCCTCTAATTAAAATTCTAGAAAAATTAGTAAATGGCATTAATAAATTCTGAAAATTTGACACATTATAGACGAGATCTAAAGGCAAATATCTCATGAATAACTCCATACCAAAAGAATCTCACACAACACAGTATGGTCCATACATCACAGATTATTAAACTTCAATATTTCGACTTGCACAGTTTCTGAAGAAATTCAAATCGAATACCCAAATGAACTCAAAAAATTCTGAAATTTTGACATGTTATAGAAAAGTCCTAGAGGTAAATATCTTATGCAAAAATCGAAATCCAAATCGTTCTATATTAATAGTTATAGACGATTATTTCCTCTGTTCTCGGTGTCATCTTTACCCAGATTATCATCTTTCAAAAGAAACTCATTTCACCGACATAAATATGTTAATTTATTCTAAATTTTTGATATGTTATTTCTTAGAATATTACCTACAACTTTTGTTAAGGACACATGAACAAATTTTAACTGTATGATTTTATAAAAATCACGAAATCACACTGGGTCGAGGTAACATTTTTGCCAGATCCAGTCTCTTCAAAATACAACAATTTCACCGACGTATTCTCATTCATTTCCTCTAAAATTTTGATATGTTCTACCTCAAGAAGTATACTACAACTTTTATTAAGAGATCAAAGTGATATTTTTACAAAAAAGTTACTTTACAGACCACGAAATCTCTAAGGGTCAGCACAACGGATTCCAAATCTAACTTCTCCAAAGAAAACTTGTTTCACTAACCAATACTTGTTCGTTTTGCCTTAAATTTTAGTATGTTGTTATTCAAGGTGTTCTCTACAACTTTCATGAAGAAATTGAAACAAGATTCCGACTAAAAAGTCACATGCAAAACACAAACTCATGGATGGTCGGACTGGTCTTTCCAGAAACAGCATGCATGACCAACGAATCTCTCTTCAAAGCTCCGAAATCTTATCCCATCTACCACAACCAAGACTTACCATCTACTACACATACACACAGAAATGCAAAGGGTAGGATTTAGGACTTCACTTGCCTTAAACTCAAGCACAAACAGCAACAAGAACGGCGGCAAAGCGGCGAACGGACGGCGGCGAGCTAGGCGGACGATCCTCCTCCTTCCTCTCACATGCCGCTTCCTCTCTTTCCCTCTTCCTCTCTCTCTCAATTTCCCTTTCTCTCTCGGACGACACTCTCTCTCCTTTAGCTTTCTTTCCCCCATAATCATTTGCAATCATTTGATTGCATGAAGCCGCCCAAGGAAGCCAATAGGGGCAGTCACACTTGGCTTCTCCTCCATGCCACTTGGCAATTTACATGCAAGGCTTATGGGCTTCAAGGCTAGGCCGGTCTTGGGCCTTCATAAGCCAGTCAAATAGGGGGCTAGCGTGGGCTGGTTGGACGGTCTTTGGGCCTAAAGATCAACCCACCCTCTCCTATTCATATCCCATTTTAATCTTTATTTAAACAAACACCTAATTTCAACTTATAAACTCACAAAAATTTATAATTTAAATCAATAAAATTCTACTTATAAAGTGCACCACCAAGAATAAGATTTCTATGTCTATTGCACTTAAATAAAATCCTTGGGTCACTTATAAACATGTCTCCATCCAAACAATCATCCATTACAATGCTCGACCTCAAATTAATTGAAATTCATTAATTCAATGGCTAATACAAAATCAAATGGCACTTCCATTACCTAATCATGATTCATGGTACTCCAGAGGTTGTCACAAGATTTTAGGATGCCACATTTGTTGTCCTGTTTTTCTATCCCATGTTTGTTGTAGTTAAGGGATTAGTAATTTGCTTCCACACGCGCATTAAAATGAATGGGTCGACGATGCGTCCTAGGTCATCGCAAATTAATCGACCACCGAGGGTGGGCATGTGCTCGAGGATCGGAGTGTGACATCATCGTCCGAAGTGGTATCAAAGCTGGTTGATAGTTGGAGTGATAATGTGCGATGGTTTATGGGGTACTTAGTAGGAAATGCCTTTTTATGATGCTGATGCATGTGTTTGATAGCTGAGTAGTAGATTGTTTCATGTGAGTTGCTCAATTTTCCTAATTCTATGTGGAATTGGAAAGCATGTTTTGTTGAGATCCTATAAGATGAGCGATCTGGAGCCGAGAACTCCTTAGAAGAGGAGTGTTGCATCAGCCTCTCAGGGTAGGACACCAACTAGGGTCGGTACCCAAGGTGGTTGAGGTAGAGTGCAGGTGCAGACCAGCGTGAGTGAGAGAGTACTGCTGCAGGCCAGTATTGGTGTAACAACACCTGATGATCCTAGAATCGATGAGATTGTTCATGCGCTAGAGACTTTGGGTAATTTGACGTAGCATCAAGTTCAGGATCAAGTTACCACTGCCGCGGCTGCAGCCGTACCTACTAGAGTCCAACCTGGGATTGTGATCGGGGAGAGACCGATGCATAAGTTAGTTGAGCAGCTTCTGAAGTTGCAACCACCAAAGTTCACAGGAACAGGTGATCCCGAGGTTGCAACCCTCTGGATCCAAGAATTAGAGAAGGCCTTCAAGCTACTAAGGTGCTCAGAGGAAGATAAGGTGGTTCTTGTAGTCTACCAGTTACAGGGTAACACAAGCACTTGGTGGAGGGCCACCCAAGGAATAGTATTCCCAAGAGGCATGGTTCCTGTGTAGAATGTCTTCCTTGAAGCTTTTAATGGAAAGTACTTCTCTAATTGCGCTAGAGAATAGAAGGTGGATGAATTTCAACGCTTTCGTCAGAGGTCTGATGACTGTGGACCAGTACAAAGCCAATTTTGCAGAGCTATCGCAATACGCCCCTAGGCTAATAGAAGATCCTGAAGACAGAGCTAGAAGGTTTAGGAAGGGCCTCTGACCGGAGTTGAAGAATACGTCAGTACCATTCGACTTGGAAGATTACAATGAGCTATATGGTCGGGCCCAGTTGATAGAAAGGAACCTGATCAAACAAGCAGCCGCATCTGAGTCGTGGTTCAGGTCCATTAGAGATGGTAATAGGTTCAGGAAAAAGCCGATATTTGAAGGAAGATATCCCATTCCGCCCAACAAAAATGATGGGATTGGAAAGTCAGCACTCAAGTCGGTTGAATAGATTTCTCTTGAATTTCTTGAGGTGACACTATGCAATAACATTAGAAAGCTGTTTCCGCATGAGTTTTTGATCCATCTTCAAAGTCTTCACACTATCTATGTCGATTGCTGTGAAAGAATGGTGGAGATGTTAAGCGGACAGGGACAAGGCCAAGAAGGAAGCATAATGACTCTTGTAAATAACACCCCTTCATCCTTTCAATCTTCAATTTCTCTCCCAAAACTAAAATCCTTGCAATTACTTAGTCTACCCCAGCTGAAGAGCACATGTGAAGTCCTAACAACTTGCAATTCAACGGAAGAATTGGTGGTGACTGGATGCCTAGCACTAAACATGATTCTTTTGCAATTGTGATTACGTGATATTGAGGACCTTCTACGTATTGAGGTGGAAGGTGAGGAAAAGTGGAAGCTACTAATATGGGATCATCCCAATGCCCAGGCTCTTCTTCAATCTCATCTCCTTTTCATTCACAGTCGCTAGATTCTACCAGGTTGGCACCAGCGCTATTTACGCGAGTTATGGATATAATTTCCTTCACTCCCAACAGAAATTGAAAAATATTGAAGGAATTTTCAATTTTATTGCTATATGTTTTGTACATGTACATAAGCCTCTTATAATATAAAAAAAAAATGAAATAGGAAAAAAATATATGAGATAATGTTTTCCTATTTTGCTATCTAAATATCTAATCTTAGGATTGATTGAATTGATGAGAATTAAGATCAGAGTCAAATCCAATTGAATCTCCAATGATTCGTTAAAAATCGTTACGAAGAGGTAGCCCTTTTTTATATAGTCATGCAATCAGAGACTAGGATCAGAACTAGAGTCATGCAAGCTCTAACACTGGCTTTTGCAGAATCGTGGTAGTGAATCCCCCGATGCTGCTTAGAAGAAGTCCTGCTGAAAGGCCTTCGCTACTATTTTAATTACTCGAACATCCTTTTCTGCGAACTCAAATTGCCATATGAATTACTATCTTCTTATACCGTACTGGCGAAGGTCCTTCATGAGGCAGAGGAGCTTGGAGATGTTCTGGCGAGTGGGCCTGGACATGGGTGAAGGAGTGTGGGAAGTAGGTGCCGAAGGAGCAGCTGAATGCCGCCTTCTAGGAGGAGATCTTGGGCAGCTCGGCAATGGCGGCTCCGGTGAATTTAGTCATAGTAGAAAATTCAAGGACCGAAGTTTGCTTTGCCCTTACACTCATCGCGAGCTCACAACTTTGATCCATAATTCAATAGGTCAGATATGGGATTTTGTGTTATATAGATATGGCTTTCAGAGATTCATGTGTATCGACATCGAGGATGAGTTTGTATTATGTTTCTTAATTCTCTGTCTGTGCCTTCATGAGCAAAACTTCACGTTTGTCGATACTTAACTTTTTTGTGATTAGATTGTCATTATATTTCATAAAAAAATTTAGGGACCAAATTTACATTCATTCCTACCCCGCACGGTTCTTGCGTTCATTCCATCACATTCGTGATCCGAGGCATGTTGATTTTGACCAGCGCTACTCGCGAGTTTCTTGAACATCTTAATCATCCAAGGCGCTGGTTTTGTCCTTTGTCCTCCCCTGTTCACGGAATATTTTGTTGAACGAAAAGAAGCCAACGTCACCGAGTGTAGACTACTCTCCTGACCAGTCCCAGAAGCACCATCGCATCGTCGTCTCGCGCTCACCTCACTTCATAGACTTCGACGACAACCGCTAATCTAAGTCGAGCACGTAACTACTTCTCCTTTCGATTTTGCTCCGTTCCAGCACTTCCCGGTCCGTGTTTACCTTACAGAGATGTCATCGCCGATCCTCTCCGAATCCTCTTCACAAGCAAATAAGTCTCTCGATAGATTCAGATTCACCGACTCTCCAAATCAAAGTGGACAACATCGCTCTTACAAGCAACAGAGACGGGAGCATTCGTTGAGCTTCGAAGTCTTCCTCGAAGAACGTTGCACGCCGCCACGTCTACCAGGTTGTTTCTCACCAAATTAGCTTCAAAAACGGTTTCGATTGATTCTGGATTTATCGATCGGTTTCGGTTTCGTTTCTTTTCCGAGCGGTCACTGAATCGTGGAGCCAAATGCCAAGACTTGCCGAACTGTCGCTGGGTAATCATTGCGCATGCCCTCTCGTTGCAATTATGTTGTTTCCGTCCAACCGAGTCTTCGTTTCTATTTTCCCGGTTTAGCCGAGTCGTAGGCTAACTGATTTGACGTGCTACGTCTATTGAAACTGAGCTCCGTCAACCCTCGTGCTTTCGCGCTGCCGTCGATCGCCGGACGGAGTTGCTGATTATAACTGCCCGGCCGTTTCACCATCACCAGCGATGGTAACCAAGATTGAATCGTTGCCGGCATCGCTCGCTCCAATCATGGTATCCCGTTCCGTGGCTGATTCCGAATCAAGATTCATTGTTGCCCCCAACAAAATCGGGGTCGTCTCCCTCCTCATTATTCTCTAAAGCTGTTTCGCTTTCTACATTTGTTTCCTGCCTGTGCTTTGTTTTTGATTTGATCTTGTTGTCTTGCATTGGATCGTCGCATCGAGCGATCGATCAGTCGTCGCATCACGATTTTTAGCATTTGCTTATTTGAGATTTAAGCTCGTGATTTGAGTTAGCGGTGGTGAGCAGAAAAGAGAGACGATTTATTAACTCAGAGATAAAATTATAAATAAGATTAAAAAAAACGATATGATAGTATTTAGGTGTTTTATTTCTAGTTTCATTACTAGTTTAGTATTCATTACTAGTCTCGTTTTTATCACAATGGAATTTTGTCTTCTATATATTTAGATCAATAAATTTACATCTATTAACTCAAATCACGTTTATTTTTACACACCGCTCACGGGGGATCTTGTCCCGAGGCATTGGGGTGTAATAATAAGGCTATGTGTATTCTCTTCCTGACTCATATCGGGTTTTACTTGACATACTTTAATTTTTTCATTATCGTCATACTTGATTTCTTGTGGTAATGATTCCTCTAACATTACGACATTTACTATAATAAAGCTGTCCATAGATCAAATTATTCCGTGCATTAGATTTCACTTGACTGTCTACGGCTCCATTGCGTGCTTTCGTTTTGATCACTTGGATGTGGATATATGACGAGTCGGACACCGAAGTGTCAAAACTTGGTATAAGGGACATTTGAATGTCAAAAGTTCGGAAAAGTACACATAAGTACCAAAATCAGAGCAAAATAGATTAGTTACGGCGAGAAAATTCTACCAAAATGCTAATGTGTCATTTTTTTGGCGAGAGAAATGCAAAACGATGTTGTTTTGCACACATCGTTTTGCACGCTGACGCTGAAAGAAAAGCAAAAAACAACATCGTTTTGCCTCGGATTTGAATTTTAATATAAATATTAATTAAATTAAATTTAAAACTAACTTTAATAAATAAATTTAAAATAATGATAAATAAATATTAAAAAAAAAGAAAAGAAGAGGAGGCAGTAGGTGAGGGCCTAGCCCTCATTGCTCGCCTCCCCATTATCGCCAGGAAGGGCTGGCAACGGTGAGGGCCCAACGACCCCGGCCGTCCTATGGTGAGGGCCCGCAAGCCCTCACCCAAATCTGGGCAAAGGTCGCGGCCCTCCCTTAAATCCGACAAGGGTAACCAGCCCTTACCCAGTCGAGCTAAGGGCCACAACTGGCCAGGGGGTCACGGGCTCTCACCGCTGGTTGGCCAAGGTCGCCGGCCCCTAATTAGGGCCCGATGACCTTGGCTGACCGTCCCTCCATCGTCGCCGGCCCTTCACGGCGACGGTGAGGAGGTGGCAATGAAGGCTAAGCCCTCACTTCTTACCTCCTCCGTTTTCTTTTTGTTCTTTTTTATTTTTAAATTTAGATATAAATATTTTAATTAATTAATATTTATATTAAAATTCAAAAGAAAAGACAAAACAATGTTGTTTGTGCCATGTAGGCAATTTATATTATTAAAAAATTGTCACAAAGGATTTCTAGCCACTTTCGCGAACTTGGCATTTAAATATCCCATTTTTGAAAAAAAAGTGGCACGTAAATGTCACTTTCATAACTTTTGGCACTTAAATGTTCATTCATGTCAAACTTTGGCATTTTAGGCATACCTTTGTCTAGATATATGTATTTATGGTCTATTATGTTGAGTTTGATTGCGCATGGACACATAGATGAACTATTGGTGTGAGTTGTCAATTAAGATTAATTGGTGAAATTGTAGGGCTAATTAGTTGCTAAATTTGTATTGTATAATGTCCTCAATTATAGTATTACGGGTTGTGAGAAAGTTGATTAACATGTGAGATTCGAAAGATAAATGTATTACGAATGGACCAAACGTAAGGAAACCTTATTGGACTTTAATTGACGACAAAGTCTAAAAATGTCAAGATAAAAATACTCATTAGAATTTTATTGACGACGTGGATACAGAAACTATAACTAAGAAATACGTCGGAATTTAATCGACGATGTAAGTTTAGAAAATAAATATACAGTGCAGGAAAGTAAAGATAACTGAAAAATAGTAAATTTGTTTGATTTGTTTAGGGCTCTTCAATAGATGAGTGATGATATTTATAGTGGTAGTACCATAACTATTTTTTAGCAGTTTTCATCAGTTGTATCCATGTTCTTGCATCTCTGTGGATTCTGTGACCATATTCTCACAATATGACAATCCTATTCTCGGATAATTGCTCCTCTAATAATGCATGCCGGTTGTTCCAAGACCTAGATTGCCTTCGCCCCTAGTGACTTTGAACTAATAACCAAATCTCAAGGCTCCTCGAGTATTCAGTCTTTTTCTAACACCTTAACAAGTTACCAATATTATCAATACTTTTGTCAATTGTTATTAATCACTTGTCGCCATATATCGACAACCAATCGATGGTGAATATTGACGTGTACTAATATCAATATCGACCTTAATAATTGCCGACATTGCATCGCTTGCATGGTAATGTCCATGCATTAGCCACATGTTCATCTGTGCCGACGACTCGGTCATCTTTTGGTATAAAATAGATTCAATAGATTACATATGACATTTTGTGTTATACAGATAAGATATTTAGAGATTCGTGTACATTGACGTTGAGTTTGAATTTGTATTAGGTTTCTTAATTGACATGGTGTGAATGCTTCGACGGGAGTCATGACTAAAGCCTCCCCTTCGACGGGGTCATCATTGAAAGGGCTAATAACAACACCTAGAGGGGGGTGAATAGGTGTGAATAAAAATTTTCGCAAGATTTGGTAGAAGTAATTTGCTTATAGAAGATAACAAACTAAGAACGAAATGAACCTTCAGCAGTTTCAAATAAAATCAAGGAGTTAAAACTTAAATAGTTAATTAGAGCTACGAATCAAAATAAAAGAGTTTAGGGAAAAGAATAAGAACACAAGATTTATAGTGATTTGGCTTAGATCAAGCATACGTCCACTCTCCCACGCTAACAGCTCACTAGCTGGATTTCACTAAGAATCAAAAGAGATTTTACAACTTGTGATCTTGACTTTTCAGTGAAGAGTCTCTACTAGTCTCTCACAAAGTCTCACTATGAGTTTCTCTCTTTTGTGTATACAACTTTGAGCTCGGTGAATAACAAGGAACTAGGAAGCTTTAGACTTTGAAATTTTTCTTTCATGCACTCTATCGAATAACTAGAGAGTCCGTCTTAAATACTCCTTCATGCCTCACGACCGTTGGCACTTTTCAAAGGAATTCTTCCAATCTACCCGTTGGACAGAATCAATCAAGGAGATCTCGAGTGGTTAGATGATTTGTGATGAAAGCCCATCAATCATGTTCGCCCATACAATCAGAATCTTGGTTTCCATAAGTGGAACCTTCCAAGTTTGCTTGCCTTCCAAAAGATTTGATTATCAGAATTGATTCCAATAAAGATAGTCAATCATGTAGGTCCTATATCCAGCTATCAGATTATCCATAAACTATACGAATCGAATTCTTGAAGAAATAAAGATAATCTCGTATCTAGATAAGTCTTCATTCTTCAGTCTGGAAATTGTCAGTGTGGGCAGACTTTGAATCAAAAGTCTGGCGGTCTTCAAACTTTGACGCTAGAGTCTGGAAGTCTTCAAACTAGACTTTTGGAAATGTTTTGTCAACTTCAAAACAAGTAAATGAATTTTCTCCAACAATCACGAGTGTGTTGGGTCCTCTTCAACTGAGTGACCCTCTATTTTGTATAATTTCTCAGCCAACTGTTGTTCCTTGTGTGTTTTCACACAGCTATTTCCCTTCATTCACACTCGCATTATTGTCGTGTCGAAAGTGGCCCCAAGTCGAACATTTCGGTCGACTAGAAGGCTGGAGGAAGCAGCCGCAATGACTTAGAACTTGGAGAGCTACCGCACCTAAAAGCTTTTATAGGAATTACCCGCTTATATTCACTTTGGGAAATTCAAGTTTGGATCGGGTCGTGTAATAGATTAGTTCACTAGAATTCATAACTTTATTAGAAATGATCTACAATATTGAAAGCGAAAGAATGCAATAGAGATCAAGAATGTCATAGAGATTGAGGATACAACATTACGAATGTATCTTTATCAGGAGTCAAATTGACGGCAAGTTTGATAGCTAATATTTTCATGACGAAAAATTTAGGTATCGACAATAATTTTCCGTAAAAATAGCATGTTGATATTTCTTTTTAAATAACCCCTTTGGTAAAATTTGTTTCTTTTGTTATCAATGATCCAGATTGGATATGAAATTGGTCTCGCGAATTGTTAAACTATGCCGTAGAATTTGAAAGTGCTAGTATGAACACCTAGAGGGGGCGAATATGTGTGAAGAAAAATTTTCGCGAAACGTAGTAAAATATTTTGCTTTTGAAACTGAGTATGAAAAACAACAGACTTTGAGCGAGTTTAGACTTTAGCAGTTAAATAGAATTACGAATAAAATAAAGGAGTTCATGAAAGATAATAAGAACATAGAATTTATAGCGGTTTGGCTTAGATCAAGCCTACGTCTACTCTCCCATGCTGACAGCCTCCTGACTGGTTTCCACTATCAATCAAAAGAGAGTTTACAATCTTGCGATCTCGACTTTACAGTGAAGAGCCTCTATTGCTCTCTCACAAAGTCACACTATAAGTCTCTCTCTCTTTTAAGTACAACTTTGAGCTTAGTGTAAGAAGTAACAAGAAAATGGGAAGCTTTAGACTTTTGAATTTCTCTTTCATGCACTCTCTCGAATGATTGGAGATGTCTCTTTAAATACTCATTCATGCCTTCTCGACCGTTGGCACTTTCCAAAAGAATTTTTCCAATCAATCCGTTGGACAGAATCAATCAAGGAAATCTCGAGTCGTTTGAAGATTGTGATGAAAGCCCGTAAATCATGTTCGCCCATACAATCTTTGTTTCCATAAGTAGATTCTTTCCAAATTTACTTGTCTTCTGAAAAGATTTGATGTATCTAAATTGATTCTAATAAAGATAACCAATCTCATAAGTGTTGTTGTCAACCAGAAAGCCATATATGTCTTGTAAAAACCGAAGCTTTGAAGAAATGAAGATAATCTTGAGTCTGATTCCATTTTTGTTCTTCATTCACGTTCAGTCTAGAATTCGTCAGAGTGAGCAGACTTCTAATGTAAAATAGACTTTGACATAAAAGTCTGACAGTCTTCAACCTTTGATATAGAAGTCTGTAAATCTTCATAACAAAATGTAGATAAGTTTTGTCAACTTCAAAACATCAAAGGAGTTTTCTCCAGTAATCTCCCCATTTTTTTATGGTGACAAAACTTCCCTGCAAATTTAAAGACTCATAACCTGCAAAACAACTCTTAGCAGTACATGATATCTTTTAAAACAGATTGTTAAGGATCTGGATAGCATCGATTTCGCAACCACAGAAAACTTGTTAATCTTGAAAAATTAGACAAACGTCAAGATTTAAACATGCACATCCATAATCATCACCAAAAAAGTTGCTGCAGAATATAAGTGTTCAGAACAATCAAACAAACTCAAATCAAATCTGTAAAGAGTTCAAAAGTTCAAATGTTCAAATTTGCACATTCTCCCCCTTTTTGTCAACAGCAAAAAGTGGAGAAAGTCAAAATAGAAAAGAGATAAATGGAACCAAGGTTGTCGAGGAACTCGAACTAGTTGGAAATCCCCCATGGACTGCACTGCCTCCTCAACCTTCTGGCACTAGTGATGAACATTCTCAACTTTAGTCTGAACAGTCTTGAGAATCTAAATAGTCTTGGCCACAGTTTGAGAGACTTGTTGATTCAAAGTATGTACTTGAGTGTCTAAAGACTGTACCTTTCCAGTGTGAAAATCAGAAGTGGATCTCAAGACAGTTGTGAAGTTTCTGTATCTCAATCTCCATAGTGTATTGCTGAGCTTTTACCTCCAATAGGAATTCTATCATCCTTGGATAGTCAACATTCGGTTCAGTCTGTGCACTAGCTTCAGCAAATTGAATTCCAGGAGAGTTCAGAGATGAAGGAACACCAACTTGTCTAGCCCCATGATTCGGAGTAGATTCTTCAATGTTAGCTTCACAAAATTGAGAAGCATAGACATCTTCTGGGTCTACAGGAGATCGACTTATATCATCACTCGCAAAATGCGAAGAAGAAGTCCTTGTTCTCTCACGAGCTCCCCTGTTTCTATGCCTACAGGTGGAGAAGAGATTCCTTCTTCTTGTGTCTTCTCGTTTTCAAAACGAGAGTGATGTTCTATTTCTGTGCGTACTCCTTTAGGTCCACTCCTAGTTGCTTCTAAGTCTTCAGACAATATGATTGCAACCGTCTCTTCATAAGAGTCATTCTCACCATTGTTTTCAGAATGACCTTCTTCTTCTTCCTCAGCTCCTGCTCTTTCTTCTTTTTCCGCTTCTTCCTTCTCTGTTTCTTCTTCTTCTTGCTATACTTCTTCTTTGTTTCCTCCTTCCTTTTCTTTTGGTTGCTCAAAACCAACAAAACCTTGAAGATTCTTTAAGGCAATGGCAGAAATTGCAAGATCATCTTCATCCTCTTTGTCCTACAGAATAAGTGATCTTCTCTTCTTTACAGGTTATTGCACAACTTCCTTGCCTTTCCTCTTTCTTCCAGCAGAATCTTCCTTGGTTTTGCTTGATGATTCATTCTTCAAGCGCTCAATAGCCTTGTTCAGATCCTTCAACCTCACCTTCGAAATCATCTTCAGTCCTATTACCATAGGAGAAATAGTTTGAGAGCAAAGTGAGGCGGGAAACTGGATCTGAAAATGTCTAAACAACTCTGTAACCAGCGTTGAATAAGGCAATTGTCCTTTATCCTTCATAACGGTCTTGTACATGTGCATCAAGATAGTATGAGGGAGTGAAAATCTCATCCCATTGCAGATGATAAACATGAGTCTTACTTCGAATATGGAAACATCTATTTTTGATGTAGCCTTTGGTCTGACGCAATTAATGACAATTTTGTGCAACGGAACATTTGAGGCTAGCAGTCTAGAATATGTGATGCCTCCTTATAGTAATCTGTCCTTGACAAGAAATCTCGTTGCTTGATCAACTGAGACACTAATTGGTTGAAAATCACTCATTTCTACCCCAAGAATGTCTACCAGAAGTCAACATCCACCACATAGTCTTTATTACTCACAATAAACTGGATTTGATTTTGGTCAAGAAAAGACAAATTCAAGTAGAAAAATGCTGTCAATTCTGGATATGCAACAACCGTCTCGAAACAGAAATTCTCGAGTTAAAGGAATGCCAACTTTTCCCTTAAATTCACCTTGATTGAGTCTAAGAAGTTAAAATCGACAATTGAGGGTTCATCACCCCTCTCTTCAGCATTTGGGTGTAAACCCTTTTGTGCTCCTTAGAACGAAAGAGTTTGGTTCAATCACTCAGTTCATTAGCAACCACACCATTCTGGGTTGAAAATTCGAAAACATACATTCATCATCATCTTTACTTTCAAGCTGATTCTGAGAGCTAAATCTAGGATCAGAAGGAAAGTTAAGAAAAGCTTTGTTTGCGGCTCCTTTCGACCATATTCCTAAACATTCCATAGTGTTCTTAGTTTCATTCCCATGTCCATGTCCTCTAAGAAAATTTGCGACGATATTCCTAAACGTTCCATAGTGTTCTTAGTTTCATTCCCATGTCCATGTCCTCTAAGAAAATTTGTGATAAAAGTCATCGGAGAACCACCCATTTTTAGATAAGCATAATGCTTATAAAGAACCTAGGGAGTCAAAGTTCGAAGAGGAACTGCATCTTGCTCGACTTCCTCTTCCAACGGTTGGCGCGGAGAGTTCTGAGGAGAGTGCTGTGGAGACTTCTGTGGAGAGTCTTCTTCAATCAGATCGAAATGTGTTTGCCCTTCCGGCACATTCTGAGGCCCCTTGCTTGCAATCCGAGAGGATTTCCTTTGGTAAGACATGTTTGCAGACTTGGAGGATTTCGAAAACGAGTTCCCGTGTAGAAAAGATGAAAACTTGTAGAGAAATCTCGAGAGTAAACGTTGGAGAAGAGAGTCTATATTCTAGGGTTTTGAAACGATGTGTTTGAAAGAAATACTCTATGGTATATAAAGAAACCGAAAGGGGTATTTGAAGCGTCACAATAAAATGCATTTTCAGAACAATTTTCAAAAAGGTAACTTCCAAAAATTCAAAATCCGAAAATTATCAATTAATTAAAAATAAATTAGGCAAGCGACTATTTAGATAATCATACATTTTCATTCCAAAAATTAAAATACCTAGATTCGATACATTCTCATACTAAAGTAGCTTCTAGACATTCTGAGTTTGACCAACTTCAGACTTTACTCCAAAGGAGAAATAATATTTAGCTTGCATCGAATAGACTCAAATAAGTTTTTCTCCAAAGGCTTCGTAAAGATGTTTGCCAGCTGATTCTTCAAATCAATGAACTGAATCATAATCTCCCAATTCTAGACATGATCTATTATAAAGTGATGTTGAATCTATATATGCTTCGCCCTTAAATGAAGAATTGGGTTCTTGGTGAGATTAATAGCACTGATGATGTCGCATTTGATCTCTGTGCATGATTCTTCTATTTCAAAATCTCTCAATTGTTGTCTTATCCATAGGATTTGAGAGCAACATACTCTGATTCTGCTGTTGATAATGCTATAGTGCTTTGCTTCCTTAAGAACCAAGATACCGGTATAATTCCCAGCAGTTGATAAGTGACAGATGTGCTCTTTCTACCGACTTTACAACCTATTAAATTAGTGTCTGAGTATCTAATAATGGTAAAGTCTAATTTTTTTAGATACCATAAACCCAGCTTTGGAGAAGTCACAACATATTTAATGATGCGTTTTGCAGCACTTAAATGAGATTCTCTGAGATCATATTGAAATCTAGCACAAACGCAAACACTGAATAAAATATCAGGTCTAGAAGCAATAAGATAAAGAAGAGAACCGATCATGCTTCTGTATAGCTTCTGATCTACTTTCTTCCTTCCTTCATCCTTGTCCAGTTTCGAGAAACTTGACATTGGTGTCTTTGTCTTCTTGCAATTCTCCAACCCAAATTTCTTGATGAGATCTCTTGCATATTTCTCTTGATGAATGAATATACCTTTCTTCGATTGTTTTACTTGCAATCCCAAAAAGAATGTTAACTCACCCATCATGCTTATTTCGAATTCATCCTGCATAGATCTTGAAAATTTCTTACAGAGATTTTCATTAGGTGAACCAAAGATAATATCATCTATATAAATTTGTACCGGCAGAAAATCTTTTCATTCTCTCTTTATAAACAAAGTAGTATCAACTTTTCTCTTTTCAAAACCATTCTAGGTTAGGAACTTACTCAACCTTTCATACCAAGTTCAAGGTACTTGCTTTAGTCCATACAAGACCTTCTTCAATCTGTAGACTGAGTCTGGTTTCCTTGGATCTTCAAATCCTGGTGGTTGTTCCACATAGACTTTTTTTTGAATGAATCCATTAAAGAATGCACTTTTGACATCCATCTAGAATAACCTGAAATTTTTATAACTAGCAAAAGCAAGTAATAATCTAATTGCTTCTAACCCTGCTATTGGTGCATAGGTCTCGTCATAGTCTATCCCTTTCTTCATGTGTATATCCTTTTGCTACTAGTCTTGTTTTGTTTCTGATCACTTTTCTTTTCTCATCCATCTTGTTCCTGAAAACCCACTTCATTCCAATCACAGATTTGCCTTTGGGTTTTGGAATCAGCTCCCATATATCATTGATACTGAATTGTCTGAGTTTTTCTTGCATAGCTTCTATCCAACTTTCATTAGATAAGGCTTCGTTTACACCTTTTGGTTCTATCTCAAAAACAAGTACTAGAGCACTAGACTTTTCTCTTCCTTTGGATCTGGTGCGAATTCCTTCATCAATGTTGCCAATGATGAGTTCTTTGAGATGACTTGACTTGTGCTTCCAGTTGCTGTTGGTCTAAGAGTTTGTTGATCATATGCTTCGTTTGAATCTTCTTGTTCTACTTGTTGCTGTTCTCCATAAGTCTGAACCTCTTCGAGGGAAGTAGACTTTGTAAAGTCTGCAACGGGTTCAAACTCTTCAAGTTGAGTCTGATCTAATAGATTCTGCACATAATCCTGAAACTTGACATTCATAGATTCTTCCATGGATTGAGTCTTCCGGTTAAAAACCCTGTAGGCTTTACTTGAAGTTGAATAGCCCAGGAAGATTCCTTCATCGATTTCTCCTCGAATTTTCTAGATTTATCATTTGCATTCTTCATAATGAAACATTTACAGCCAAAGACATGAAAGTAGGAAACATTCGGCTTCTTTCATTTATATACTTCATAAGAAGTTTTCTCTAGAATATACCTCAAGAATACTCTATTAATAATATAGCTAGTAGTGGAAACTGCTTCTGCCCAAAATCGAGAGGATATTTTGCTCTTTATCAAGAGAGTTCTGGCCATCTCTTGTAAGAATCTGTTCTTCTTTTCCATAACCCCATTTTATTCTGAAGTGTATGGAAAAGAGAAAACATGCTGAATACCAGATTCATCATAAAACTTCGCAAAATCCTGATTTTCAAACTCACCTCCATGGTCAGTTTGTATGCTTGAAATAGCATAACATTTTTCATTCTGAACCTTCTTTGCAAACTTCGAGAAATAAGAGAATGCTTCAGACTTACTTGCCAGAAAGTATACCCAAGTGAAGCGAGAATAATCATCCATGATTACTAGACAATATTTCTTTCCACCAATACTCTGAGTTTTGGTTGGTCCAAAAAGGTCCATATGAAGAAGTTGCAGAGTTCGACTAGTAGAAACTTGATTCACGGGTTTAAAAGAACTTTTGACTTGTTTTTCCAAGACACATGGAGTTCATAATTCATTCTTCTGGTAAGCCAAATTAGAAAGGCCTTGAACAAGCTTCTTTGAAGAAAATTTGGCAATCTGCTCCATGTTAACATGACCAAGCTTCCGATGCTAGAGACTTGCTTCGTCTTGAATAGAAATAAGGCACTAAGAACTTTTTGGGTTTACATCCAGAAGGTATATGTTGTCATGCCTTCGACCAGTAAAAGATTGAGAGAAGTCTTGACTTGTTCCAGAATAAATATATTCTTGGAAGTTTATTCTGAAACTAGTATCGCAAAGTTGACTTAGTATCGCAAAGCTTATACTCAACAAACTATAGTTCAAACCTTCTACCAATGAAACATTGTTGATAGTTAGGCTTCCAATCTTCACAGTTCCACATCTTACAATTTTTCCTTTGTTGTTTCCTTCAAAAGATACTTTTTTCACAATTTAGTCTAACAAGCTTTATGAAGCAGCTTGAGTCTCCTATCATATGCCTTGAACAGTCACTATCCAAATACCATTTGATCTTTCTTTTAATGGTGACATGTAATCAAAAGAAAAACTCAAATTTTCTTTGATACCCAAATTTTCTTGGATCCATGAGAGTTAGTATTAAAAACAGTCTTAGCCCAGTCCTTCTTAACTGGTCTCCAAACCTTGAGACATTCTTTCTTAAAATGTTCTAAACTGTTACACTTTGAATATCCGAGTGCATTTCGGCTAATGTGTTTTACAAAAACTTTTTGAAAATTATTTTTGTAAAATGCCTTTACAGGTCTTTGTTTAATTCTTTCTTTTACTTTGGGAAAATCAATTAATGGAACAATTTTCAAGTCATACCCAAACCAGATTTGTTAAAGTAAGGTATTTGAGTTGAAAGAATATTCTCTAGTTTTTCAAATCCTTTTGAAAATCTTTTTGTAATGTTTGAAAATTTTCTTTTCAAATAGTATTTTCCTTTGAAAGAGAATCAAAATTTTCTTTTAAATTATCAAAACTTGTTTTTAGACTTTCAAATTTTTCTTTCCAAGAAACTTCCTGTTACCTGAGCTTAGAATTTTCCTTTTTTTAGTTTGAAATCCTTTTAAAAAAGGATTTAAGACTCGAGACAGAGTTCATCTATATATTTAGAGACTTTGACAGGAATTTTTAAATCACTAACATTTATTTCTTTGTTAAAGTCTGAATCAAAGTCTGTTTCTAATTTTGAGTCTGATTCAGAATGAGCCATCAAACATATGTTGGCATATTCTTCTTTACTTTCCTCACACTCGATTCACTCCAAGTTTCAGCTTTGAGTGCCTTTTTGTATTATCAATTTTTCCTTTCTTCTTCTTCAATAGAGGACGGTTAGGTCTAATATGCCATTTTTCTTGCATTCAAAGCATATAACATCCTTGCTACTTTCATTGTCTTTTGTTGGTTTCTTCTGACAATTTTGCATACTCTGTTTCTTCCAGTTAAATCTTCTTCCCTTTCTATTCAGCTTTTGGAATTTCTTGATCATAAGCGCTAGCTCCTTATCATTTATATCATCATCTAAATTTGTATCATTAGAATCAATGTTAGACTTTAAAGCAATTGATTTCTTACCTTTATGATCTTCCTCATCATTGATCTGCTCCACTTCGTATGACTGAAATGTGCCTATTAATTCATCTATTGATAGAGGCATAATCCTTTGAGTCTCTCTAATTGAGATCTTCACATGATTCTAGTCCTTTGAAAGTCTACACAGTAGTTTGTTGACTTTCATGGATCCAGAAATTGGTTGTCCTTAATAAGCCAGGCCGTTCACAATCTCTGTAAAGCGACTAAACATATCAGTAATAGATTCTCTAGGCTTCATTCTAAATGCTTCATATTGCCTAAGTATATTGTTTATTTTGGTTTCCTTCACACGGTCAATCCCTTCATAGGTAACATGTAATATATCCCAAACTTCTTTTGCCGTTTCACAAGAAGAAATTCGGTTATATTCAATGGGAGATAAGGCACAATATAAAGAGTAGATAGCTTTTGCGTCGAGAGTTTTTCTCTTGGTAATTTCAGCTTGTGTTGTTTCGTCAGCATCAATAACTTCTTTTCCTCTGTCTAAGGTTGATGTTGCTCTAGGATTAATCCCTTTTTCAACAACATCCCACTCCAGGGGATCTCTCGATCTCATAAATGCCTTCATCTTGTTCTTCCACACATTGTACTTATTTCCATCGAAGTAAGGAGGTTTGGTGTTGCTCTGACCTTCAACCAATCCTAGAGCCAAAATACTAGCCATAGAAAATATTTAGCTTAGAAGTAAAACACTTCATTAGTTAAGCACACAGGCTCTGATACCAATTGAAAGTACTAGTATGAACACTTAGAGGGGAGTGAATAAGTATAAAGAAAATTTTTTGCAAAACGTAGTAAAATATTTTGCTTCTGAAACTGAGTTTGAAGAATAACAGATTTTGAGCGAGTTCAGACTTTAGCAGTTAAATAGAACTACAAACAAAATAAAGGAGTTCAGGGAAGAGAATAAGAACACAGAATTTATAGTGATTCGGCTTAGATCAAGCATATGTCCACTCTCCCACGCTGACAGCCTCCTGACTAGTTTCCACTATGAATCAAAAGAGAATTTACAATCTTGCAATCTCAACTTCATAGTGAAGAGTCTCTACTGCTCTCTTACGAAGTCACACTACAAGTCCCTCTCTCTTTTGAGTACAACTTTGAGCTCAGTGTAAGAAGTAACAAGAAAATAGGAAGCTTCAGACTTTAGAATTTCTCTTTCACGCACTCTATCGAATGACTGGAGATGTCTCCTTAAATACTCATTTATGTCTTCTCAACCGTTGGCATTTTTCAAATGAATTCTTCCAATCAACCCGTTTGACAGAATCAATCAAGGAGATCTCGAGCCGTTTGAAGATTGTGATGAAAGCCCGTCAATCATATTCGTCCATATAATCAGGATTTTGGTTTTCATAAATAGATTCTTTCCAAATTTACTTGCCTTCGAAAAATATTTGATGTATCTAAATTGATTCCAATAAAGATAACAAATCTCGTAGGTGTTGTTGTCAACTAGAAAGCCATATATATCGTGTAAAAACCGAAGCTTTGAAGAAATGAAGGTAATCTTGAGTCTGATTTCATCTTCGTTCTTCATTCACGTTCAGTCTGGAATTTGTCAGAGTGAACAGACTTCTGATGTAAAACAGACTTTGACATAAAAGTCTAGCAGTTTTCAGACTTTGACACAGAAGTCTGAAAATCTTCAGAATAAAATGTAGATAAGTTTTGTCAACTTCAAAACATCAAAGGAATTTTCTTCAACATAATTTTCTTAGATATTGAGATTGTAGTCTCACTTGTTTTGTCTAGATTTGGAAATGAAGAAGCCTTTATCTTATGGGTGTAAGTGATAGGTGTAGGTAAAGTTCTAAATTTGAGACAAGATTTATGGATAGTAACAAGCAACATTACTTCCACGGTTTTCTTAATTAATATAATGTAAATCATTCCTAGAGGTAAAAATGAGCAGTGCTAAACATAAGAAAAATGGATATATATCTATACGCGCGTGTGTACATATATTATATTAAGATGGATGAGAGTGGAGAGGAAAATAGTGCGGTAGCCTTTTTAGGTGAGTTTTGTTTTTAATTTTTCATTTTCTTTTCAAAGTCTTGAGAGTTTGGAAATTAAATGAATAAACAATTTAACGTCCAATAATAGCTTTTCACCTTATTTGGTACACTGCTTTTTGTAAATTTTTATGTAATTTGTACTATTTCGGGTGGGGAAGAAAGATAAGGGGCTCAAAACTTTCTTGGCCACACATTACCTTCCCTACGGCCAAAGCTGACAGTGGCTCAAAGGCAAAACCTCCGGTCCTTTCGACGACAAAGATGTGGAAGACCAATACCCTACCCTCTTGATGCTCCTCTGGATCCTTGCTCAATGTGTAAGGCCTGCTCGAGATTCTCTCTCTAAGGTGTGTTCTCCTGCTCAGATAATGCAAGTTCTCCATCTTTTTTCGATAAGTATAATCTAATTTTCCTTTGTTAATTTCCTGTGTAGATCTAGTGCATCTCTCTCTGCTAGTGCTTTGTTCTTGGTGAAAGAAGGAGAGAGATCTCTATACTTTGGGCATACACAAATCAGGTGGTTTGGATCTGTTAGGAGGATTCAAGGATTTTGCATCAACATCAAGTCTATCTGGTCAGCTAACTGTCGGCATGACTTAGCAATCCTTTATGTTTCTATATGCATCTTTTTTTGTTGATCTTGTCTGTTTTTAACCTTTCTGTGCTTTTGCTTGGCATTGTCTCTGTTTTTCATGTCATGTCCTCTTTGTAGGTGATAGCAAAAAGAATGCCTAAAAAGCAAGATCAATTTCGTAAGTATGTGGACGATTTGAAGAACAGAAAGTGGAAGTGCAAGTTTTGTGGCGCCGAGTTTGCTGGAAGTACTCCAAGGATCCGGGCGCACCTCGCTGGAATTCCAGGCTATGGTATCAAAGCTTGTGAGAAAGTTGAAGATCCAGTGAGAGCAGAAGCCTTGGAGACATTTAATGGTAAAGGCAGCGGGTTGGATAAAAGCACGAGAGGCACATCGGGCAAAGGAACGGAAAGAACAGTTTTTGGCGCGAGTCAAAGTGTACTCCCAAGTGACGATGCGTCGAATCCCACCGACACGCAGAACGCGAATCGATATGGGTGCGCGCTGCAGCAACCATCTTGCAATTGGCTGACTGGAACTGGTACTGCTTCAGCATGCCCTCAGGATCAAGTGTCTTTGCCTCCCAGTGATATGCCTCTGGATAATCTGGATAACATCCAACAATCCGATCCATCGAACCGAAGGTTGGATGCAGCACATGGAAATGAAAATGCTTTATCTATCCAGCAACTTCTGATGGACTCGTCGGCTTCATCTTGTCTTGATTTTAGTGAGCTACAAGCGCTTCTTGAGCTACCAACTCATCTTGAATCAGAGACGGAAGAACAAAATGCAAGAGGGCTATCATCATCCCCAAATGATGAGGTCAATTGCAGCAGTATGTCTGTCAGAGAATATCTAAGCTTAGATGAACATATTGCAGATGGAATCACTCCAGATTCACCGCTACATCCAACATATTGGTCAAATATTGAGCACTCTTTGCTGGAGAATCTTCCCGAATCTCGTGAGGCAATTGTAAACACTTTGAGGAAATACAAACAAATGAACTGCATAATCCAATAGTGGGATCATCGTTGCAAATTGATTCATCCCTTGATGTGGACGGCGCAAATCGTCTGCTGGACTGTGGTCAACCGTGTATAGACGAAGTGATTCCTGTACGCAGCAATACTAGTTCGATGACGCTGTCCAGCATCTTGGTCAACTTCCCCTAACGTCTGACAAGGAAGATGAGATTGATATCCGTCAATTTCCTTCGCGAACTCCAATGGTCATTGATCCCTCGACCGCATTACAGCATTCAAGCGACTCTTCACATTTTTGAGGCAACAATCGTTCATTCGCCAGTTCCAGAGACGTCAACAAATCCAATAGGTCCATCATCATCACACGGTCTGTCTCGATTAATCTACACTGCTACTATGGTTCTGTTAGATCCTCACATAATCCCCAATTATTTTATCAAAATTTAACAAATGATGTGTTTTTAAACAAGATATCAGTGTGGATTCTCCAATCAGGAACGTGCCGGGCATCCTTGCATATTTCAGATGTCCGATATCACCTCCTTTTTATTGCACCATTTGTTTCATCAAAATATTATACTTTTGCGGATGTCGATTTTCGTTTTAGATATTTTGTATGATCATGTCCTAGATGTTGTTTTACCTATACCCATGGCTTGATTTGAAAGTCCAATGGTTGGTTGATCTTATACTTGAATATTTATTGCAAGCAGCTTCGGTGCCTCCTCAACGTCAAAGTGTTCCATACCATACTTTAATCTCGAGACAGCGCACCAGAATCCAACCGTGCCATCATCATCACAAGCATGCCCCTCCACCTCCCCAGATTCTACCTTGTAGAACAGACCTGACAGACCCATCGTCATTACCAGGTCTATGGTTATTTACAGAAATTAATACTTATGTATCACAATGTTACATTGTTATGGAGCAGCAGGAATGCTATCGCGAGACTCTAACCGGTGGAAATTTTAAATTTTGGAATCAGATATGAACGAGGGTGCGACAATTACAAGTCATCAAAACACCAGCAACAATTTTGGAGAGAGTAGTGCTTCGAAAAGAAAACTAGAACTACTCTACAGCAAAGAAGCCATCGTAAGGGATGAGTTAGAATTTGCTGCATCTCTATCCCTAAAGAAGCCAAGAATGGAAGTTGTGAATTGGTTGGCGAATGTGGAGATGCTTAGAAATGATTGTACTGAAGCAACAAGTGAGGATTGTTTGCCATCAAATCAACCGGTGGATATACTGTTGCATGAAGTAGAAGACCTTATGAGACAAGGCAAAGGGCTATTTGAGGCGAGAGAGACCAAAGTCAAAGAATTGCTAGAAAATAAGATGGTGGGAAAGGCATTTCAGAGAAATACTTCAGAGATTTTGTACCTAGTAAGGAATCAAAAATGCCGACTAGGCATTTATGGAATGGGGGTGTTGGTAAAACAACTACTATGGTACACATACAAAATAAACTCCTCAAAGAAGCAAACTATGGCGATGTGTTATGGATCATTGTGTCAAAAGATTTCAACACACAAATGTTACAAGACGCCATTGCGGAGGAACTAGAACTGGACAACCTACCAAAAAAGGATGTGAGGAAACGAGCAGCAATGTTGTGCCATTATTTTACGAAAAGATGCAACTCTACGGTAATCCTCGATGATGTGTGGGAAAGCTTTGATATTAAAGAGGTGGGAATCCCAATTGAATCAAATGGAATGAAGTTGGTCTTAACCACTAGATCCTTCAAGGTATGCAAACAAATGCAATGTGAAAAAATGATAAAAATTGAGCCTCTATCCGATATAGAAGCCGAGAGTTTATTTTTTGAGGAGTTTGGATCCAAAGTGGCCCTTAATTTGGATAGTAAAGTAGTTGTGAAGTCCATTGTTAAAGAATGTGCAGGCTTGCCACTTGCAGTCATCACGGTGGCAAGAAGCATGCGAGGAGTGACCGATGAGTTTGAATGGATGGATTGCTTGGAGAAATTGAGAGAATCAGATATGGGGCAAACGGATATGGAAAAGGTCTTAAAGAAACTAGAATTCAGTTACAATCTCCTTGGTGATCATGCAATCCAACAATGTTTCCTATATTGTGCACTTTATCCAGAAGATGAATTGATTGATAAGTTCGAGCTGATAGAATTTTTATTGACCAAGGATTGATTGGTCGATCGAATACGAGGGAGAAACAATATGCTAGAGGCCTCACTATACTAAACAAACTGGTAGATGCTTGCCTATTGGAAAATCACGAGGGAGAGATGAAGATGCACGATTTGATTAGAGACATGGCATTGCAAATCATGAGCAAGACTTCGATTGTAAAAGCAAGAAAGTGGTTAAGGGCGATACCATCTGAGGAATGTTGGACGGATGATTTGGAGAAAGTTTCTCTGATGGACAATTTTATTGTAGAATTTCCTTTGAACCTGTCACCAAATTGTCCTAAACTATCAACTTTGCTGTTGAATACAAGCTGGTCGTGTGATCTATCTATCCCTAATCCTTTCTTCAAGCATTTATGGGGGCTAAAGGTTCTAAACCTGAGTGAATGTGGACTAAGGGATCTACCAAATTCCATTTCAGACTTGGAAAACTTGACATCACTATTGCTTACACGTTGTTATAAATTGCATCGTATCCCTAATTTAGGGAGGCTCAGATCTTTGAGAAAGTTGGACATTTCTTTTTGTTTTAATGGTAAAGCGCTCGAGGGTCTAGAGATGTTGGTGAATTTGAGATACCTCAACATAATTGGTACATGCATAAAGAGATTGCCCAAAAGAACATTGGGAGCTTTGTTAAACTTGCAGTGTCTTGGAGCTGAGCTAGTAAATGGAAAAGAATTTACAAAATTATGGGCATTGGAGACACTTAGGGCCTGCATGTTTTCGTTTCTGGAAAGTGTTTATAAACACTTTTTTTCGCATTTTGTTCAGTGAACAAAAAAAGAAGTAAACGCGTTTCGGTTGCGTTTCTGTTCTTTTTTGTTTTTTGTTCTCAAACAAAAAAAGAGTAAACGAAAACAACTTTTTGTTGCTTTCTCGTTCCAAACAATTCTCGCAAACAATTTTTTTTTTGTTTCTCCTCTCTCTCTCCTCTTCTCTTCCTCTTTTCTTCTTCTTTCTCTTTACGGACCGGACCGCCGAGGCCATGGCCGCCGTCGAGGCCGGGCGACGCCGCCGAGGGTCGGCGACCTCGCCGGAGCGTCGCCGCCGCCCCCGGTGAGGCTCGGCGCCGCCGCGGCGGCGAGCTCGAGCCTCGCCGGATCTGGGCGAGCCCGAGCTCGCCTAGCCAAGGCGAGGCTCCGCCGCGCCGCGCGGCGACGCTCGAGCCTCGCCTTGGCTGGGCGAGCTCGGCCCTAGATCCGGCGAGGCTCGAGCTCGCCGCGGCGGGCGAGGCCGAGCGTCGCCGGATCTGGCGAGCTCGAGCTCGCCCGGCCATGGCGAGGCGCGGCCTCGCCGGATGGGGCGAGCCCGAGCTCACCCGGCCCAAGGCGAGGCTCGGCGTCGCCGGCGGCGAGGCCAAGCCTCGCCTTGGCCGGGCGAGCTCGGGCTCGCCCAGATCCGGCGAGGCCGCGCTCGCCATGGCCGGGCGAGCTCGAGCTCGCCAGATCCGGCGACGTCGGCCTCGCGCCGGGCGGCGAGCTCGAGCCTCGACGGATCTGGCGAGCCCGAGCTCGCCCAGCCTAAGGCGAGGCCGAGCTCGCTTAACGACGGCGAGGCTCGGCCTCGCCCGGGGCCGGCGAGCCTCGCCGTGGCCGGGCGAGGCTGCCGCCCCGTCGGGCCGGTCACGGAGGCCGGCGACCCGCCAAAAAGAAAAACTAAAAAATAAAGGAAAAAATGAAAAATGAAAATAAAAATATAAAAAAATTACAAGAAATAAAAAAAGAACAAAAAATTTACCAAACGTGTTTTTGTTTATTTTTTATTCCCGAACAAATTTACCAAACGCATATTTTTGTTCAAAAAGTGTTCCCTAACGTAAACACTTTTTTTGTTTTCGTTCCCTAACAAAAAAAGAATCGTAAACGTTACCAAACGTGCCCTTTATATGCTTCTTTGACAATGTGGATGATTTCAACAAGTTTGTGAGGGTGGTTAGTAAGCGGGGGAATAACCTTCGTTATTATGGCATCAAGAAGGAATGGGGAATTTTAACATAACAAATGTTGGTGACCTATTTAAGTATTGTTTGAGGAGTGTCCACATTAAGATGAGAAGTCATGCTATTGTGAGTGCGAGAGGGGAAAGCAGTGGTAGAGGTAGTGGCATTTGTATTTTGATTCCCCAAGATGTGCAGAATTTGACAGCATGTAATTGTGACGGTATGACAAATTTGTTTGACATGGGTCCACTTGAAAAGCTTGAGAGGCTAGATATAAGATGGTGGAGCAACTTGCGGGTGCTCTGCAGAGGACAAGATGAAGAATTAATCGACATCCATGACTCCCTTGCCCGAACCCCCACCCCTCTCCTCTTCCTCAAGTCTTAGGGATTTAGAAATAAATAAATGTCCAAAAATGAAGTATCTCTTTGGGCATGAGCCTAAATTCTCCCTTTCGCATCTACAATACATTCAAATATGGCATTGTGTGGAAATGGTGGGGATAATAGTGGCAACTACATCACCACTACCGTATCCACCCCCAGCCTTCCCTAGTCTAGAAGTGATGAGAGTTGGGTGGTGTGATAAAATGAAGAGAGTGGTGGAATTTGAGTGGCTGCCCCACTTCCCTAATTTGAGAAGACTTAGCATATGGGATTCTAAGAACATGGAGGAGATAATCGGAGGTCTTTCCTCATACATGTCAGTTGAAGAGATTTCTCCAGAATGGCTTTTGGTAGAAGGATGCCATGAGTTGCCACTCCATCTTCGAAATCTTCAAACTATCCAAGTCATTGGCTGTGAAGGAATGGTGGAGCTGATAAGCGAGTGCGGGACAAGGCCAAGAAGGGAGCATGACGACTCCTGTAAACAACACCCCTTCATCCTCCCAGTCTTTAATTTCTCTCCCAAAGCTGAATTTCTTGTATCTACACAGTCTACCCCAGTTGAAGAGCATATGTAAAGTCCCAATAACTTGCAATTCCATGAATAATTTGGTGGTGATCGGATGTCCAAAACTAAACAAGATTCCTGTGGAGCTACAATTACATGATATTGAGGACCTTCCGTATATTGAAGTGGAAGGTGAGGAAAAGTGGAAGACGCTGATATGGGATCATCCTGATGCTCAGGCTTATCTTCAATCTCATCTCCTTTTCAATGGCAGTCGCTATATTCTAGAAGGCTAGCAATTTACGTGAGTTTTTGATATAATTTCCTTCATTTCCAATAGAAATCGAAAAATATTGAAGGAGTTATCAATTGTATTGACATAAGCCTATTTATAATACAACAGAAAATAGGAAAAAAAATATACAAGTTAACATTTTCCTATTTTACTGTGTAAAATAGTACTCTTATGGATTGATAGAATCAATTAGTCCATAATCGGAATTAGAATCGGAATCAAATCAAATCGTATATCCAACAATTCCTTTAAATTCGTTATAAAGATGATGTTGCCCTTCTTGTTATAGTCATGCAGCTTTAGAGATTAGGATCAAAACTAGCAGTTGCCATATGAATTACTTTCTCGTATGCCATACTAGCGGAAATCCTTCACGAGGCGGAGGAGCTCGAAGATGCTCGGCGGGTGGGGCTGGACCTGGGCAAAGTGCCAGAAAATATGCACCAGAGGAGCGGTTGAATGTTGCCTTCTGTGAGGAGATCTTGAGCAGCTCGGCCGCAGCGGCGGCTATGGCGAATTTAGTCTTAGTAGAAGATTGAAGGATCGAAATAATCATATTTTAACGTTGAATAATAGATTTCCACTAGTGTGTGTGCATGGTCGGCGGGCGGTTCGACCAAGAACCGGAACCGCCGCTAAGGACCGGGTTCCGAAAAATTGGAATCGGATCCACCCGTTTGTTGCGTGGATCCACTCCGAGAACCGACGCCCGGCCCAGATCCGGTTTCGGGTGGATCCATGGAACCGATTTTGACGCGAAATTTTTTTGTTTTCAACAAAAAAAACAATTACGTGACATCAAAGCAGTTCGAAAAGAAAAAAAAATTAAATTTAAGTACGTGGAATAAATATTTATTTGTTGTAATTATAAATGTATCTCGTAGATAAAAAACGCGAACAAATGGAATGCAACATTCTCCCATTTCCTACTTTCCGCAAATAACCATGATGGCTCAATTTTTTTGACCAGCCGAAAAGCCGCCCAGAGAATGAGATGAGATGTAGGGTTTTCTTAGTAATTTTTTTTTTTAATATTAAAAAGGCGGCCTCCCAGTCTGGATGATCGGATCCCACGAACCGAATCGGAACGGACTTGTTTCCTCAAGCACTCTACGGTTGCGTGATATTGGCCCAGTCGGTCGTGGCGGTAGGGGATCCGGTATTTTTTGACACCCTAATTTCCACCTCATTTAGTACCTTGCTTTATTAAAATCTTTATATTATTAGTACAATTTCGGGTGCGGAGACAAAGATGAGGGGCTCAAAAGTTTGTTGGCTTGCACGTTACTTTCCTTATGGTCAAAGCTGAAATTGGCTCAAAAGCAAACGTCCACTGCTTTTGACGACACTTTTGACGACAGAGATGGCGAAGACCATTACGACGAGGAGGAGGAGGAGCGCGGTGGTGGTGTGCTGAAGCTCTTCCGCAGTTTTCATCTTCTTCCTTTGATTTTTCCCTTGGTTCGTGCCTTGAGAAGCCCGGGAACCCCAGACCTTCTTCGAGCGACTTTTCTTGCCGGGCCTCCGGTTTTCGCTTCTCCGGTTTCGCCGCGGTTCCTTTCGTTCGCCTCGTCGCCTACGTGCCCCCGAGCGGGTCGCGGGTCGGCGCTCGCCGCGTGATTTTGGGGGAGGTCGAAGTTAGGGTTTTTGGATCGCTTTCTTCCGGGGCGAAGAAGCGGGGATGGCGCTCGCCGCGTGATTTTGACGACAAAGATGTGGAAGGCCATTACCCTGTATTCTTGATGCTCCTCTGGATCCATGCTTAGTGTGTAAGTGCTGCTTGAAATTCTCCTTCCAAGGCGTGTTCTCCTGCTTAGATAATCCACAAGTTCTACTCTTTTTTTTTTTTTTTTTTCTGGTAAGTATAATCTAATTTTCCTTCGTTAATTTCCTCCGTGTAGATCTAGTGAATCTCTCTCTACTTGTGCTTTTGTACCCGGTGAAATAAGGAGAGAGATCTCTGTACTTTGGGCATACACAAATCAGGTGCTTTGGATCTGTTAGGAGGATTCAAGGATTTTGCAGCGATATCAAGTCTATCTGGTCAGCAAACCGTTAACATAACTTAGGAATCCTTTATGTTTCTATATGTATCTTTTTTTATTGATCTTGTCCGTTTTTAACCGTTCTGTGCTTTTGCTTGGCATCGTTTCTGTTTTTCATGTCACGTCCTCTTTGTAGGTAATAGCAAAAAGAATGCCTAGAGAGTCGGATCGATTTCGTGAGTATGTGGATGATTTGGAGAACAGAAAGTGGAGGTGCACGTTTTGCAAGGAGAAATTTGCCGGAAGTACTCCAAGGATCCGGGCCCACCTTGCTGGAATTCCGGGCCGTGGTATCAAAGCTTGTAAGGAAGTTAAAGATGCAGTGAGAGCAGAAGCCTTGGAGACATTTTATGGTAAAGGCAGCGGGTTGGATAAAAGCACGGGAGGCACATTGGGCAAAGGAATGGAAGGAACAGTTTTTGGCGCGAGTCAAAGTGTACTCCCAAGTGAAGGAGCTTTGAATCCCAATGACATGCAGAACTCGAATCAACATGCGTGCGCGCCACAGCAACAATCTTTTTATCGGCCGACTGGAACTGGTACTGCTCCAGCATGCCCTCAGGATCAAGTGTCCTTGCCTCCCAGTGATATGCCTCTGGATAATCTGGATAACACCCAACAATCCGATCCATCGAACCATTGGTTGGATGCAGCACATGGAAATGAAAATGCTTCATCTCTCCAGCCTTTATCTTCTCTTTATATAAGTGAGCCACCGGTGCTTCCTGAGCTATCAACTCATCTTGAATTTGGAACTGGTACTCCTCCAGCATGCCCTCAGTACGAAGTGTCTCTGCCTCAGAAGGATAAAAGCACAGGAGGCACATCAGGCGAAGGAACAGAAGGAATAGATTTTGGCGCGAGTCAAAGTGTACTCCCAAGTGACGATGCGTCGAATCCCAATGACATGCAGAATTGGAATCAACTCGGGTGCGCGCCGCAGCAACAATCTTTCTATCTGCCAACCGGAGCTAGTATTGCTCCAGCATGCCCTGAGGATCAAGGGTCTTTGCCTCCTGGTAATATTTTTCCGGATATTCTGGATAACACCCAACAATCCGATCCATCGAACCGTAGGTTGAATGCAGCACATGGAAATGAAATTGCTTTATCTCTCCAGCAACTTCTGATGGACTTGTCGTCTTCACCTTCTGATGATTTGCTTCTTGGAGGTGACGTTTTCCCCACTCCTCTACTCATTAACATAACTACAACCAGCATTCCTTAATATTCAAATGAACAATATCTAAGCTTTGATGAACAATTTGCAGATGGAGTCACTCTAGATACATGGCTATATTCACCAGAAAATCTTCACGACTCTCTGCCAGAGAATCGTCTTGAATCTCATAATGTAGATGTAAGCACTTCTGAGGAAATACAAATGAATGAACTGCATAATCCAACAGCGGGATCATCAGTACAAATGGATCCATCCCTTGATGTGGACAGAGAAAATGGTTTGCAGGATTGTGTTCAACCGCGTGTAGTGGAAGGGGTTCCTGCACGCAGCAATACAAGTCCGACCGGCACTGTCCAGCATCCTTGTCAGCTTCCCCAAAGGTGCGACAAGGAGGATGGGAATGATATCTGTCGGTTTCCTTCGCAAACTCCAATGGTCATTGATCCCTCGACTACATTACAGCATCCAACCGACTCTCACATTTTTGAGGCAACAAATGTTCATTTGCTGGTTCCAGGGACGTCAACAAATCCAATAGGCCCATCATCATCACATGGTCTGTATCGATTAATCTACGTTGCTACTATGGTTTCGCTAGATCTTCAAATATTCCAAATTATTTTATCAAAATTTAACATATGATGTGTTTTTAAACAAGATATCAGTGGGGATTCTCCAATCAAGAAATCCCGAGCATCATTGCATATTCCGGATGTCTGATATCACTTCCTTTTTATTGCACCATTCGTTTCATCAAAATATTATACTTTTGCGGATGTCGATTTTCGTTGTGGATATTTTGTGTGATCAAGTTCTAGATGTTTTACCTGTACCCATGGCTTGATTTGAAAGTCCAATTGTTGGTTGATCCCACACTTGAATATTTTATTGCAAGCAGGTTTAGTGCCCCCTCTACGTCAAATTGTTCCACATCGATCCATTAATCTCCAGACGGTGCACCAGAATCCAACCGTGCCATCATCATCATGGGAAAACCGTTTAGTCACAGGTCATCCACAAGCTCTAGTGGACATGGATCCATGTATGCCATCATCATCACAATCTCCAAATCATGCTCCTCGACCTCCTCAAATTCTGCCTTGTGGAACAGGCCTGATAGGCCCATCGTCATTACCAGGTCTATGGTTATTTACAAAAATTAATCCTTATGCATCACCAGGTCACATTATTCTGAGGCAGCAAGGATGCTATAATGAGACTCTAATCGATGAAATTTTTAAATTGCAGAATCAGATATGAATGAGGGGGCGCCTATGACGAGTCATCCAAACACATACAACATCTTTGAAGAGAGTGGAGCTTTGAAAAGAAAACTAGAACAACTCTTTAGCAAAGAAGCTCACATAAGGGAAGAGTTAAAATTTGGTGCATCTCTATCCCTAAAGAAGCCAAGAATGGAAGTTGCAAATTGGTTGGTGGATGTGGAGAAGCTTAGAAATGATTGCCTGCTGCCACATCAAGTGGATATACTGATGTGTGAAGCAGAAGACTTCTGGAGACAAGGCAAAGGACTCTTTGAGACGAGAGAGACCAAAGTCAATAATTTGATAATAGAAAAGATGCTGGGAGAGACATTTCAGAGAAATACTACAAAGATTTTGCAGTACCTAGAAGGAAATAAAATATCCCGACTAGGCATTTATGGAATGGGGGGTGTTGGTAAAACGACTATGATGGTGCACATACATAATAGACTCCTCGAAGAAGCAAACTATGGCGATGTGTTGTGGATAACTGTGTCACAGGATTTCAAAACACAAAAGTTGCAGGACACCATTTGGGAGGCACTAGATTTGGGCAAGCTACAAGAAAATGATGTGAGGAAACGGGCGGCAATGTTGTGTGATTGTTTAACGGAAAAAGGCAAATCTACAATAATCCTCGATGATGTGTGGGAACACTTTGATCTTAACGAGGTGGGAATCCCAGTAGGAGCAGATGGAATAAAGTTGGTCTTAACTACTCGATCCTTCGAGGTATGCTGCCAGATGCATTGTCAAGAAATGATAAAAATTGAACCTCTATCTCAAATAGAAGCCGAGAGTTTATTTTTGGAGGAGCTTGGATTTGAAGTGGCATTTAATATGGAAACTAGAGCAGTTGTGAAATCCTTTGTTCAAGAATGTGCAGGCTTGCCACTTGCGGTCATCACAATGGCACGCAGCATGCGAGGAGTGACTGATGTGTTTGAATGGAAGGATTCCTTGGAGAAAGTGAGAGCATCAGATATGGGGCAAACGGATATGGAAAATGTGTTCTTAAAGAAACTAGCACTCAGTTACGATCGCCTTGGTAAATATGAAGTTCAGCAGTGTTTCTTATTTTGTGCACTTTATCCGGAAGATCAATTGATTGATAAGTTCAAGTTGATAGAATTCTTTATTGACCAAGGATTGATTGGCCGATTGAATACGAGGGAGAAACAATATGATAGAGGCCTCACCATACTGAACAAACTAGAAGATGCTTGCCTATTGGAAGATTATGGGAGCGCAATAAAGATGCACGATTTGATTAGAGACATGGCATTGCAAGTCATGACTTCGATTAGCGGAGCAAAAGTTGGGTTGAGGAGGATACCATCTGAGGATTATTGGACAGATACTTCGGAGGAAGTTTCTCTGATGCATAATGAAATTGGAGAATTACCAGGTCCATCATCATTACCAGGTCTATGGTTATTTACAAAAATAAATCCTTATGTATCACCCTATTACATTACTATGGGGTAGCAAGAATGCCATCATGGGACCCTAACTGATGGAATTTTTACATTGCAGAATTAGATGTGAACGAGGGTGCGCCAATGACGAGTCATCTAAACACAGGCAACAAGTTTGAAGAGACTATGGCTTTGAAAAGAAAACTAGAGCTACTCCACAACAAAGAAGCTAGCATAAGGGATGAGTTAGAATTTGCTGCATCTCTATCCCTAAAAAAGCCAAGAATGGAAGTTGCGAATTGGTTGGTGAATGTGGAGAAGCTTAGAAATGATCATCCTAAAGCAACAAGTGAGGATTGCTTGCCACCACATCAACAGGTGGATATGCTGATGCATGAAGCAGAAGACCTTATGAGACAACGCAAAGGACTATTTGAGGCAAGAGAGATTAAAGTCAATAAATTGTTAGAAGAGAAGATGGTGGGAGAGGCATTTTGGAGAAATACTACTAAGATTTTGGAGTACCTAGTGGGGAATCAAATATCCCGACTAGGAATTTACGGAATGGGGGGTGTTGGTAAAACGACTATGATGGTGCACATACATAATAGACTCCTCGAAGAAGCAAACTATGGCAATGTGTTGTGGATAACTGTGTCACAGGATTTCAAAACACGAAAGTTGCAGGACACCATTTGGGAGGCACTAAATTTGGGCAAGCTACAAGAAAATGATGTGAGGAAACGAGCGGCAATGTTGTGTGATTGTTTAACGGAAAAAGGCAAATCTACAATAATCCTCGATGATGTGTGGGAATGCTTTGATCTTAAAGAGGTGGGAATCCCAGTTGGAGCAGATGCAATTAAGTTGGTCTTAACCACTCGATCTTTTGAGGTATGCCGCCAGATGCAATGTCAAGAAATGATAAAAATTAAACCTCTATCTCAAATGGAAGCCGAGGGCTTATTTTTGGAGGAGCTTGGATTTGAAGTGGCATTTAATATGGAAACTAGAGCAGTTGTGAAATCCTTTGTTCAAGAATGTGCAGGCTTGCCACTTGCGGTCATCACAATGGCAAGAAGCATGCGAGGAGTGACTGATGTGTTTGAATGGAAGGATTGCTTGGAGAAATTGAGAGAATCGGATCTAGGGCTAATGGATGTTGGAAAGGAGGTCTTAATGAAATTGGAATTCAGTTACAATCGCCTCGGTAATGATGAAGTCCAGCAGTGTTTCCTATCTTGTGCATTTTATCCAGAAGATGAATTGATTGATAAGTTTGAGTTGATAGAATTCTTTATTGACCAAGGATTGATTGGCCGATTGAATACGAGGGAGAAACAATATGATAGAGGCCTCACCATATTGAACAAACTAGAAAATGTTTGCTTATTGGAAGATTATGGGAGCGCAATGAAGATGCACGATTTGATTAGAGACATGGCATTGCAAATCATGAGGGCGACTTCGATTGTAAAAGCAGGAAAGGGGTTGCGGAGGATACCGTCTGAGGATTATTGGACAGATGCTTTGGAGAAAGTTTCTCTGATGCAGAATGAAATTAGAGAATTTCCCTTGAACATGTCACCAAATTGTCCTGAACTATCAACTTTTTTATTGAATGCAAACTACTTGAATGATGTGGTCATCCCTGATTCTTTCTTTAAACAATTATGGGGGCTAAAGGTTCTAAACCTGAGTAGATGTAATCTCAGAGAACTTCCAGATTCCATTTCAGACTTGGTAAACTTGAGAGCACTACTGCTTAGATATTGTTGGGGATTGTGCCGTATTCCTTATTTAGGGAAGCTCAGATATTTGAGAAAGTTGGACCTTTATTATTGTGCTAGTCTTGAAGCAATTAGGGATCTGGAAATGCTGGTGAACTTGAGATACCTTGACCTAAGTGGTACACGCATAGAGAGATTACCCAAAGGAACATTGGGGGCTTTGCTGAACTTGCAATATCTTAAAGTTGAGGCAGTCAATGTAGAAGACTTCACAAAATTGCGGGCATTGGAGACACTTGAATGCTCCTTCGAAGATGTGGATGATTTCAACAAGTTTGTGAGGGTGGTTAGTAAGCAGGGGAATAACCTTCGCTATTACAAGCTCAACGTGCGTGAAGAAGCATCGGACATTTATGTGCAAGTAAGTGATCATGCTCGATTTAGGAATTACGATAGGAGTGTCCATATTAAGACTTGGAGTTATGCAATTGTAAGCGCGAGAGGGGAAAGCGGTGGCAATTGTATTCTGATTCCCCAAGATGTGCGGTCATTGACAGCAAGCAAATGCGACGGTAAGACAAAATTGTCTGGCATGGGTCCACTTGAAAACCTTGAGAAGCTGAACATAGTAGGATGGAAAAACTTGTGGGTACTCTGTGGAGGACAAGATGAAGAAATTATTGACATCTGTGACTCTCCAGCCCCAACCCCTACCCCTCTCATCTTCCCAAGCCTTAGGGTTTTAAAAATATCTGATTGTCCAAAACTAAAGTATCTCTTTGGGCATGGGCCTAAATTTTCCCTTCCGCATCTACAAAAGATTGACATATCTTACTGTGAGCAAATGGTGGGGATAACAGTAGCAGATACATTACCACCACTGCATCCGCCCCCAGCCTTCTCTAGTCTAGAAGATATTACTGTTTGGTCATGTCCTAAAATGAAGAGAGTGGTGGAATCTGAGTCGTTGCCCCACCTCCCTAATCTGAGAAGACTCAAAGTATCCTTTTGTGGGAACATGGAGGAGATAATCGGAGGTCCTTCCTTATACATGCCAGCTGAGGAGGTTTCTCTAGAAGGAAGCATAATAACTGCTGTGGACAACACCCCTTCATCCTCCCAGCCTTCAATTTCTCTCCCAAAGCTTAAGTCCTTGTGGCTATCCAATCTACCCCAGCTGAAGAGCATATGTGAAGTCCCACTCACTTGCGATTCCATGGAATTTTTTAAGGTGTCCAACTGCCCAGAACTGAACGGGATTCCTTCATGTGAGTTGTCGATATAATTTCCTTCATTCTTGGTAGAAATCGAAAAATATAGAAGGGATTATCGTTTGGATTGCTATATGTTTTTGTACATGTACGTAAGCCTATTTATAATACAGAAAAGATAAAATAGGAAAAAACATATGAAATAACGTTTTCTTATTTTACTATTTGGATATCTAATCTTACGGATTGATTAAATCAATTAGTCCATAATCAAAATTAGAATCGGAATCAAATCATTTTGTATCTCCAACAATTCCTTTAAAATCGTTACGAAGAGTCGTGCGGCCCTAACACTGGCTTTTGCAGCATGGGGCAAAAGTAAAATTTAACGGACCGACAGTGAGTGGATCCTCCAAGATGCTGATTTTGAAGAAGTCTGGCCTTCGGCTGCTATACTAATTACTCGGGTATGATTTCCTGCGTACTCAAGTTTCCATTTGAATTACTTTCTTCATATGCCGTACTGGCAACGGTCCTTCACAAGGCGGAGGAGCTCGGAGAGGTCTGGGGTGTGGGGCTGGACCTGGGCAAAGGAGTGTGGGAAGTAGGCGCTGAAGGAGCGGCCGAATACTGCCTTATGGGAGGAGATGTTGTGCAGCTTGGCGATGGCGGCTGCAACGAATTTAGTCATAGTAGAAAATTGAAGGATCAAAGTTTGCTTTGCCTTCACAAGCATCGCGAGCTTACAACTCCGATCCATAATTCAATAGATTGGATATGGCATTTTGTGTTATACAGGTATGGTTTTCAGAGATTCATGTGTATTGACGTCGAGTCTTGAGTTCGTGTTAGGTTTCTTAAATTATTGTCTGCGATTCCATAAGCAAGCTTCACATTATCTCTCTCTTCCATTTGTTAATGATGTATATGTTTGTAATTTGGGCCAAGCTTTGTTCAAACTTGCGTTGTTACAGTTTTCTTATATGGAAAAAACATCTAGAATTGTCCTGTTACTGAGAACAAATTCAAATCAAAATGTTGATATTCATGATTTTTGTTCAGTTAAGCCTCTCAAATAAATCTATGAAACTTGTAAATGTGAGGTCAAGAGAGAGAGTTTAGTACGTGTAATGTGTTTGATGAAATTCTTAAGTCAACCGCATGCCTGGCTATTGATTGTTTGTTCATAGCATGTGTACTTAGTTGCTGTTGATGATTGATATGTATTCATAATCCACACGGTATCCTTGCTTTACTTTAGTTTGGATTATTTCTCATTCAACCATGAGATATCCATAGATCAAGCTTGCTTTGTTTTTTTCTTTTTTTTCGAAGTCATTTTTCTGGGTTTGGAAAGTGGGTTCTGAGGTGATGACTAGATCAAGCTTGTTTTGTTTCTTTTTTTTCGAAGCCATTTTTCTGGGTTTGGAAGGTGGGTTCTGAGATGATGACTAGTGTAGGAAGACAATATTGTTTCGACTCTGTCTTGGGTTAATTTGACGCTGCAATTAAGAGAAGATGACCAGAGTTGGAAAATGAAATTCGTTTTAATTTTGTCGTTATTGCCTGCAAAGTGTTCGTGAAAATTTCTCAAAGGAGTCTGACTTGAAAGTTTGAAAATTTCAGCATATATAGTTCAAGTCAGTTGTGTAAATTAGAATGTTCATAAAGCCTCTCTATTTCCACACCTAGAATATATTTGATACTTTGCACTGTCTAAGATATTGGTTAGTTTCGGTCCAAATACTTGATTATTTTGTGCATGCAACCGTATTCATATGAAGCCAATCTATGGTGCGGTTTTGTTTAATAGTAAGTTTATGAACCCGTCTATATTTAACCCAAAACCAGCCTGAACCCGCACAACCAAACTTTTGTAATCGCCTTCACACCCCTGTTCATAACCTGATACTTGAACTCCCTCACTAGCTCAACGAGCCAGTCCATGGAGCCGCTCATTCTCATCTTTTAAAAGCAATAATTTAAGGAGAAAAATGCTAAAAAAAAAAAAAAAAGAATCCCAGGTTTGGTTGGGTATGGATCGTATATGAGTTGAGATGAGTCGAGTCAGGTATAGGTTGAAAAATTTATATTGCAAATAAATTGGTCAAAGACGAATTAAATAGGTCAGTTTGGACTTAACCATTTATATCCCAATCCAAACTTAACTCAACTGACCAATTTGATGGGCTTACAAGTACATTGTGGCCAAGTCGCAGGTGGGGTTCGGCTAACACTAGCCCCACCCTACCCATGAATCGGCAGTTTTTGTATAGTTTTCATTGTATATAAATAAAAGTAGTTGGAAAGTTTTCCAGGTAAGCAACGCGGGACAAATTTTTCCCATGTATTCCATCTTCAAATTGTTTCGTCTCCACAATTTTGTTGTACCTAGAGCTTGTTCGACTCAGTAAAATCAATTCATCAGTTTACTCTTTTTCAAAATCTACCCATGAAGCCATTTTTTATTATTACTCTATGTTTTTACAAAATTATTGTAATAATAATAATGAAAAATGGCAAATGTAATAATAAACGAATGCCAACTATAATGCGGTGTTCCACAAGGATTCGTTATCCCGAGAAGAGAGGGGGGCATGTTTTTCACCCTATCACGTGCCCATCCCTAGAATTACATGATTTGAGGCTGCGTTTAGCAATTAGGGATAAAATTTGAGGATATGATATAATTTATCATATCCTACGTTTCGTTTCTAAGGATAGGATAAATCGGATATAAGGGAGATATAAACAGGATAAAATTATCCCACTTGAGCAGTATAAAGGTGGATATGATTTCTAACGTCCATAATAGGAAAGTTATTTTTTTAATAACAAATTTATTAAATTAACAAAATTGAAATTATATTTCAATATAAATAATATTTGAATTCTAATTTAAGAAAATAAAAATAAAAATTTATTTTTAATTAATCTTATTTTAATTCTATTTTATAATAAACATTCAATCTATAAATTAAATATTTATATTTATTATATATTTTAGGTATTTTTGTATTTTAAATATGTTAGTACAGTTTACTATTTGATAAATTTTTATTAAAGAATGATGAAAGGGAAAAAAGAAATAATAATGAAAATAATATAAAAAAGAGGAAAAAATATAATAAATAATAAATAATAAATAAATTAAGAAATAATGTTACGAGATATTTTCACATTTTCATTTATGAACATTTATGTTCATTTATAATGATATGTCGTTTATATAAATAAAAAAAAATGTCATGATATGAACATATCCGACATTTTTCGTGATTCACCAAACATTGGACAAGTGACATAAAAATCATGGATTTCATATCCTATCCTATCCAATCCTATCCCGATTAGAAATCCGGACGACCAAACGTAGCCTGAGAGTATTGTTAACATGATACATTTCGTGCACGTTTCAAGTGAATGTTACTATTTAGTCCTTAGATTTTTGTTTTGTTTTGTTTTTTTTTTTGGCAAATCTTGTGATTTGCACAATGACTTGTTACAAATGTTAGGGCATTTAAAACTCTTGCAATTTATAAAGTCTTCAAGTGCATATTCACACATCATTTTTTCTCATAATTTTTTTAAACTTTGGATAATATTTTATACTTCAATGGAAAAAATAAAAAGACAATTACTTGGACCGATTTGTGTAGTCCAATGTCCACCTTCTGACAAATTTTCTATTTGCATAATTTGAAAGATCTTGCCCTAATAATTAGGAAGAGCATGTTCAATGGAATGAGTGTATCAAGTTACAACTTCAATTGCTATAACATGCATACACAGTGGACGCAAATAGTGCAATCCGGTGTATGGACTCTCAAAAGCACTCCTTCAATTTTCATCATATGAATCCAGTCTTCAAAAGCAAATCCCATGATCCCCAGGTTCAGTTGATATAGACTAATTGATGGCATGGGGGTAAAAAAAGAAGTCTTTCTGCAAAAGAATCGATGATCCTTGAAGGATGCGATGAGAAAATTAGGTGTTGGTCATGGTGATGGGTGAAGATCTAGCATGTTCCCATTTTTAACTGTTGTATTGTCGAGTGTCGAGGGTCGAGCAATATGTGGCCGCTTCTGGTCAGGAATTGGGATTTTTTAAGTGGTCAAGCAGGAGTCGGGAGTCCTAGTACGTCTCTGTTTCGCACGCTTGTTTAAATTTCTCGACCATTACTCTTCAAGATGTGGTTTGTTCTGGTCGTCTTGTTCCGTGATGAGCAAAAACTTCAACTATTCCCGCTGGAACTTTTTCCTTTATCGACGCCTGAGCTGTTTCACTTAGGGCTGTGCAGGAGCTGGGTTCAGGTTAGAGTCACGTTGCCACCCGATTTAGGAGCTGGATTCACACTGGACTTAGAAGGGATGTAGAGCCTTCTGGGTGGCTTAGCAGACTTCTCCTTCCCAGAGAGATCAAGAATGCCCATGCTTTTACTCACTGAGGGTGAGCGTCTCGTCCTAAACACAGTGCAATTGCAGCGACATCACTAAGCAGTTTACATACATGGAGCGCACTTTTTAGCGATACTTATCATGGTTGACGCCCATTAAAATGTCTTAATCAGCATTACATGAACCAGTCAAGATATCTCACAAACACAAGAGAGTTGATGATCAAAGTATCAAGTAAGTTTACAAACTGACTCGTTAAATGCTTAACTAGCACATGTGTAACTTAAGCGCCCAGAAAAATCACACGAACCCTGTCTGAAGAAAGGCTAGTCGTCAGGCACCATTAAATCGCACCATCTCATGCAATATACTCTCCTGCCCTTTCAATCTGCTCAATCTAACATGTAACTTAAAACCCTCCTCCATCATCGCGACAAGCACAACAGCAATTCCAGAGCACACGGCATTCACATCCAGCGCTCCATTCGCAAACGAGGTAACTCCAAGATCAAACGATCCTGCTCACGACCAACAAAGTCTCCGTACCCTCGCGCAAACCGACGCAAACTGTGCATCCTACAGACCGAAACAAGCAAAAACAAATTATAGCTCGCTTGATCTTCGCACGTGACGAACGCGATCGACTCGGTCCGATTCCGGAAAATCAATCAACCACTCACTCACACATACACACAGATGCCCTAAACTACAGGCTGAAGAACAGAAAACCGTCAAAGCCCCGAACAGGAAAAAGGAGAGGAGATTAAGGGGAAACCAACCTCCGAGACGAAGAAGAGCTCGCCGCCACCTCCTGCTTCTCCTCCTTCGGCTTCGCGGCCGATCGCAGCCTGTAGCGGAGCAGCTTCGGCTTCCCTGAAGAAGAAGAAGAAGAACAAACTCGCTACCATCACCAACCGACGCACGGAGAGAGAGGGAAAAAAGAAATAAGCAAAGAAGGACCGCCGAGAAACGCCGCGATTCGACTTCACCGCCGTCGCGAAAACACGAGAGAGAGAGATCACCGGAACCGGCGGATTGTTCCTTGGCGGCCTCTTCCATGTCCGATGTCTTCCTCTCTCCTCGCCGGCGAGCCTCCGATCCGATCTCCTTCTTCACTCCGACGAAACTGAGGAACGATCGCGTCTCTCTCTCTCTCTCTCTTCTGCTGCTTGGGAGGTTTCAACGAGCGGTTTCTCTTATACAACTTGCTCCAGAACTACCCAAACGGGAGAAAAAAAGTGATTAAATTAATTTTTAAAAAATTAAGAGAGGAAAACGTTCTTTTCTATTTTCGGGCGGGAAATTTTCGGCCTCCCTGTCGAAACCGCTTCGGACGCCCGTGACGTGAGCTCGCCCGCTTTTGCCCCCCTTGCCCAATCCGCTTCCGACACGTGTGAAATGAGACGGGGTGGGTTTTGACGCCGTGAGGACGGGATTAACGGATGAATCTTTGGACTGCCGGAGCTTGAAAGGGGCCCAAGTGCCGTTTCGGTCGCGGGCCCAGGAAGAGGAAAAAGCTCCGCGGAAAATTCGAAATTCGAATTTCGAAACGCACGGCCGTTGGGGACTTTTTCTCTCCGTGGGACGGTCAGACAGCCGTTGGATTGGAACTGGGGCTCGGACTTTTTGGTTAGCTTGGGGTTTTCGGGCCCCGTTTGAGGGCATTGGCTTGTTCTAGGCCCATTTTGGCCCGTGACGTCTCCACGTGTCGGTGGAGGGATAACCAGGGGACGGGCAAGGGGCGCGATAGATCCATGCCCGTGGGACACTGTCCTGAACGAGCCAAATGTTCCCCAAAGCCTAGCGGAAACTAGGAGCCGGAGGGGTATACTAGTGCTGTCAAAATGGTCCACAGACCCATATTTTAGCTCAAAGTTATGGAAGTGGATAGTAAATGGGTCAGCTTAAAATTAAGATATGGGTTATGCAAATTAAAAAGCCTATAATAAATGGGTTTTAAATTGAACCTATTTAAGTTGCGTTTGGTTCAATTTTTTCAAAAGTTTTGGAAAAATACAAAGGAAACATAAAGAGATTTGGAAAAGTGCAAAAATTACTTGGTAAACTGTGCTTTAGAAATAACTTTGAGAGAAAGTTCATTTGGTGAAAACGCATTTGAAAACTTCTTTATAACTTGTAGGTATTGACTTCATTGAAACTTAGGCAAATGATCTAATTTCTTTGTATGACCCTAAATTACTTGTGGGTTTTAGATATCCTGCATCTACAAAATAGTATTTACTAGCACAAAAATAATGTAAATTTAATTAAAACAAATACCATATACATGTATAAATGTATAAAAATCACTAATTAATGAACTTGTTGAAGGATAAGGAAATTGTAAATTGCATCTCCCAAATGATAAAAAATTATAGAAAGGGCGACTACATGAAGTTGCAAATATCCCTTTTGGGAGAATAATCCATAATTGGTTAAACTAAAAAAAAAAAAGAGAGTTAAAAAGAGACATAACAAATTATCTAGATCATCGGTCAACATAACAATTATCAACTATCATATATATGTAAACTCCACCAAATAAAGAGAACATCAACTAGAACAAGTCTCGCAATAGAATATAAATAGAAATAAGTGAGTGATGACTTAAAATAGAACACCAACTAGAAACAAGTTTCACAATAGAACATAAATATATCTTGTCTACTAGTATAAATAAGTAGTGCAAATATGTTTCACATTACATCAAAGTATCATATGAAAGAATTCAAATAAGTAGTTAACATCCTAATTTTGACTATGCTTTTTGAACTTATAGTTGATCCACACTTCATGAAAATTTGTCTATTGTCTTCTTTTTTTTTTTTTTTTTTTTTTTTCCATGCAAAATGATCAAGTGCAAAAAAATATAAATCTTGGGCCTTGTTTGTTAACCATTCTAATTCTTCATTTTTCTTTTAATTTATTTCCTGAAAAAAAAAAAAAAAAGAACATAAAACCATTTTGTAACATCAACTAATTTTTCTATTTCCTAGAACAGATCGGTGGTCGGGAAATAAATTTGGAATAGAAATAAGAAGTTGAAGTTTTTCCCTGGAACAATTTCTAAAATAATGTCATTTTCATTTTTTTCTTTTCTTGTTCTTCCTCCTCTAATTGGTCGTTGGGCAAGGTCGCCGATGACTGGCCAAAGATGAGATCTAACAACCGATTAGAGGAGGAGGAAGAAGGAGGAATAAAACAAAAGAAAAAAATTTAGAAAAAATTTAAAAATAGAAAAATCTTAGAAAATTATTTAAAAAATTCTATGTCACAAAAAAATTTGAGTGTCATACCAGATGTATTCTTTTTTTAATTTTAAAAAAAGATTTTGTGCAATTACAAAATGCATTCTTCTGCTCAGAAACTTGTCCAAGGTATTTAAATGAAAAAATTACTTCTGAACAAAAATTGCTCCTGAGAACAAACATGTAACCAAACGTATACCCTTACTTACTTAATTTCAAGTATGGGTTTCAACATCTCTATGATTTGCTCATAAAGATCACACTCCCTAGCAAGAGATGTGACATTGCTCATACTTTTCAATAACTAGAAAAATTCTATCCATTTGCGTTGTTCGCTTTGTAGCTATAGCCAATTTCTTTTTGTTCCTTTCTTGAGCTTGCCTCACTGAACTTTGTGTTGCTTATTTATTTATTTATTTATGGTTTTAATCATGTTTAATAATATTTTCACCTACATTACACTATATATTATTATTAGTAGATCTTACACAATCCCCGATATCAAGTTGTCTCGCCACAATATTCTCATCAACACATAAATCTTATGTAAGATTTCATATGATACTTTCAATAGTAAGTGTATCTCTAAACATTCTATTTAATAAAACTTCAAGATTTGGATGTATACTTTTCATTATAAAAACTCTAACTTTAGGATTTTCCTATTATAATAAATTTGTTTTTGAGTTGTATCATAAAAGATGAACTTCAAAAAAAGTAACAAAAGAAGGGAAGAAAAAAACCTGAATTTTTTTTACCTTTACCAAAAAAAAAAAAAAAAAAAAAAAACCTGAATTTTTTCTCTCTTACCATTCATTACTTGCATCAATGGTATTCTTCTTTAGATCTTGTCCTAATCTTGTTTCCTTCCGAACTAATTGCCTCCATTTGTTCTTTTCTTCCTTAACAATTTCCCACTTACTCTTCATTTGATTTTTATCATACGTTTTTTTGCCTCTTAGCTCCTCAACCTTGTTAATTATGGTTGTCTGTTCTTTCCTTTCATTGTTCGTAGGGCGATTACCTTTTTCAATTTGTTCAACACGTAAACATGTCAATATTACATGAACATTAAATATGGCAAGGTAATGATATGTATGCAATGATGTTGTTTATTGGATGTTGATCGTTAAAATGAGTGTTGATTTTGTAACTAATGCAAGGAAGATCCTATAATTATAATGATAGCATATGCACTTTTGCTATGTGATTAATGCAACTTGGCTCTTCTCAAGTTTTATATGTCCTTCTCAGCTGTCTCCTCTCGCATCGACTTTAGGTCTTCAGTAAGTTTTTCTCATCGCACTTTCTGTTGTCTTCAATCTTTTTCAAATGATTTTGTGCGCCAATAGCCTGGCTCGGCTTCTTCGGGGTGATTCCAATTGTTCTATGAGATGATCATTCAAGGGGGTAAATGATTTTTGGATAGGGGTGATCGGTTTCCGATCTGGTTTGGTTCCACCCAAGAACCAGGAATCAGACTTGGAGGATCAGTTCCCAATTTTTGGGATCATGGATCGAACCGACTGGTCTTGGAATTGGGAACCAAACTGTACCGACCGATTCAGTCTAGTTTCAATGGACCATCACTTGTTTTCATTTTATTGGACCAAAAAAAGAATGTATGCATCCCTAGTAATGACAAGCAAAGTGATGCTCTATTAAAAAGCTAGCTTATTGTCAAGTCAAGTTTGCTTCTCCATCATGTGACCTGCAAAGTGACCAGCGAAGTGATGCCTTGTTAAAAATATACACGTCCACTTTGTGGAAACAAAATCCTACGTCAGACCTTATGTCCATGTACTGTTATGAAATAGAAAAATAAGCCAAAGATCCACACAAATTTGGGATATCAAAAAGGTTTTCTTTCCAAACATACTTCACATACTCACATTCATTCTCGTGAACATAAATGTTATTAGAGAGGCAAAAGAGAAAAAACAAAACCCCAACTCAACAAAAGTTCAATACATAGTTCGACTATTATTCAATACCATCCATTAGGGGTTATAAATAATCTAGAACAAACTCTCTGTGGAACAAAAAACGAAATCAAATTCCACAATTAGCACAAGAGAAACGCATTCAACATTAAACCGCAAAACTCCACACATCTCACTTAATCACTCAATGTTAGGTTTCTCAATTCACCTGATGTGAATGCTTCGACGGGAGGCTTGACAAAAGCCTCCCCTTCAGCCCGGATTTTCCGGCTTTTTAGTTGCTTTTTACTCTCAATCTTTGCTGAATAAAGGGTCATTATGAGTGTTCGCTGCATTTTCTCTGCCGTGTCCTTTATGACCGAGTTGCTCTACTTTTTGTTCCCTTGCGCGTTTTCCTAATTTCCTTCGTTCACGCACGCGTGAATGACGCGTCGAAAGTGGCCTCAAGTCGACCATTTCGGATCGGTCATCCAGAAGGAGGAGGGAGCGGCAAGGACTTTTAGAAGTCGGAGAGCAGACCGCGTTCAAGAACTTCTATAGGAATTCCGGCTTAAATTCGCCTTGGAAAATTCGGGTCAGGACGTGTAACAGATAAGTTCGCAAGAATTCATGATTTTATCAGAAAGGACCTACAATATTGGATGCAAAAATAAAGATCAAGAATGTGGCATTGTAGTTATATTTTTATCAGGAGTCAAATTATCGGTAGATTTGATCGAGAATTTTCATGACAATGTAAATGAGAATGAGGCCTTTGAATGAAAATTGTAGGTGCCGACGATAATATTTCTTAAATATTAGTAAGTTAATATTTATTTTTAAATTATTCCTTGGTGAACACATGCTGAGTGAAATTGACGTGCCGAATTATGGGATAAAATTGTGTGGTACGAAGTGGGACGTGTCATAATGATTTGACCCTATAATCGGGACCCCTGTGGCTGTTTGAGAGATGAATTGTGGCATTCCAATTATCTGAGTATGAATACTGTTTATGTTTGTGAAATTTGGTAAGGAAAAGGAAGAAGGCCCTTCTATCTTCCAGACCATTCTCATGATCGAACCATATATTCCTGAATCCATTTCCGAACCAGATCCAAAAAAGCATGTTCGACACTTCGATGGTGATGGACATCCTGTTCATTACTATAAAGACAATTATGGTCATTGTTTTTGGGATCCTTTTTGCCAATGTTCCTATTGTACAAATTCTCTTGACGAGGTAGACCCTCTTGCAAGATCTCCACCTCAACGGAAAAAATCCAAGGACAAGGTATATCAAAGGTACTTAGACGGAGATTCCTCCGTTGACACTCTTAGTGAATGTGACAAATACCAGTTCATGGTTTCTTATGCACCACCTCCACCACCAGAGTCAAGTATTACATCCCGAACCTCACCAGATCCACCAAAAGCACCCCCACCTTCTCCTCCTCAGAAAAAGCAAGCTCTCTCTCCATTTTATAAGCCAATCCTCAAATGGGCTAAGAAGCACTCTTACCCCCTCGAAGTTCCAGCAGAAACACCACCCACGTCTTCTATTGACATGTTCCAAGATACTGACTTTCCTCCTCTTGTCAAGGAAAGTTCTAAACTCTCGTTCCCTGCTACAGAAGAGTTTATTGATCCACATGGCAGGTACCGCCATGTTCCCAAAATACCCACCCCCACTGATGTGGACGAACATGGAAGACAAAAGAAAACCCCTGCTGCTGAAGCCGTTCTAAACTGGCAATCAGAGACTTTGTTGGCACAGAACAATGCCTTCAAGGCTATTGATTCCAAGATTGGAAACGTGCAACAAGATCTCCAAAGATATAATGAGAGTACCAAGAAGATACATTCTGAGTTCCAGAAAAGGCTTCATGCCTTGGAATCAGGACAACATCTTGGGTACCACTATCTTGAAAGTCCAAAGCAGAAATAGACAAACTCAAGAAGCAAATTCAACTTCTTGAAGAAGGAATGTTCAGACCTTTCGACCCATTAGCACCTCCTGTTCAAACTGGGTATGCACCCCCAGCACCACAGGCATCTGTTTTTGCCAATATCCCAGAAGATTCTTCCAGAAGAGAACCAAATATGGCAGAAATACGAAATCGTCTCAAAGCCTTGAAGAAGGAAAAAGGGGAAAGAGAAAACACCACCTATAGAATCAAGTTTAATTATTATAAGAGAAAGGCCAGACCAGATGATGTTATCTAACCCATTAGAATCCTTTTTGAAGGACTTGGGTAAGCAAGAAATTGATCCTATTATCCAACAGCCTGAGCCTGATCCTGCTATCTCGGAAAAACAGATTCTGTTTTCTGAACAAACTTCCCCTACTACATCAGATTCAGTATCTCTTTCTTCTTCTTCATCCTTCTCAGATCAAACAGTTGATTCTTCCCCTATTGTTCCACCAACTTCACAAATATTAATGGCTGACACTCCTCCAGACTACGAAATGGAATCAAATTATTCTGATCCAGAATTTGGACAGACAAGTAATCCCACCAGAAACAATTCTACCAGGCATGTGTCCATGGCATCAAAACAATTCTTCTCCATTGATGATATTCCTTATCCAAAATGGCCAGAAAGACTTGAAGAATTTCATACTTGGTTGAGTACACAGTTCATTACCAACTAGGATATGAATGATGTCCTTTACAATTTTGTTACAAGGTTCACAGGGAGCCTTAAATTCTTGTGGTAATCACTCACAGAACAGGACCATCTTATGTTTCTGTTGTCACCCAATTTCAGCCATGCCCTTACTTACCTATATCATGTTTTTGTGGGAACACTCGGAGACCTCAAAGAGCTAAAAAGAAGAGAATTTTTCGAAAGAAGATGCTGCTCCCTTCAGAAAAGGCATCTGGATAAGCATTACCGACTAATGCTTTAGCTCTTTTACCAAATCGGCGCAGATCCAAATTTAAAGCATGTCTTCCTCACTTCTATCCCTAAAGAACTATCACAGATGGTTGAAAGATCTTTCTTTGGTAAGCAAAGAAGGATACAAGACGTTCCTTTGGGAGAAATTCAGCAAGAAGTCCATCTATGCCTTGAAGAATTATGTTTAAAGCGCCGAATGGTCCGAACATACATCACAGATGACAAGCGTCTTGAATCAGCTTGTTCGCACCAGAAGTTAAAGATCAAATGCTCTAAGCAGGATTGTGATGGTACTTGTGGCCAGTATTCCCGGAAGAAAAAGCACTACAAGAAGTATTCAATAAGAAATCCAGACATGGCTCCAAGCACTTCCGGAGAAAGAAGAAATGGCGATACCTACGCAAGAGGAAGGATAGCACAGGCCATAAGAAATCAAGCCATTGCTACATTTGCAACAAAAAAGGACACTTTGCCAAAAATTGTCCTCAGGTGAAAAAATGTCAGAATCATCTGATTGAAAATGAAACAAGCATTTCCCTTGAAAATGATGATATTGAATCCTTATTTTCTGCTGACGAAGAACCAACGAAACAAACTCTTTGCGTTATTTACTTCTATCAAACCTCCAGTGAAACTGAGTCTGACGAATCAGAATCTGAAGACATTTTTCACATGTCCCCCACATCTTCAGAACCAAATCCTGACATATTCTCAAGTCAAACTCACTGTCCCCATTTCCCAGTAAAAATCTTCACCTCAAAATTCGCCAAACCTATCAATGTCATTGCTCTCATTGATATCGGAGCAAGTTGCTCCATTCTAGACACTAAGGTTATGCCTGAAGAATATTAGACTCCTCATATCCGATATTTCAACTCCGCCTCTGGAGATACTTTCTCCACAAATATCAGAACCTCTCCAGTCACTGTTCAGTTCTTCCCCCAGTGTTCCATAAAGGCAAAAATCTTTGGATCAAACCTCCCCAATAAAAATTTGATAATTGGGTGGGACATCATGACTCAAATCTCTCAACTTCGTATCATTCCTAGAAAAAGTCTTAGGTATAAAGATCATTTCTCTGAGTTTGTTAATATTCGAGACTCTTTTCCATCCAGATGAGTTTATTAGATCCAATCATGCAAAAGTTGCTAGAATCTTATTCAGAATCCCACTCAGAATTTGCTCAAAAATGTTCTCATCCTTTATGGGAAAATCCAAAATTCTTTATTCACCTCCCCTTCAAGAAAAATGAAGATATCAACCCAACAAAGGCGAGTCATGTGGGAATGAAGCCAGAACACTTGGCTTTAGCTCAAAGAGAATACTCAGAATTGCTGCAACAAGGCCTTATTGAAGTTTCTGATTCTCAATGGGCTTGTGAAGCCTTTTATGTCAATAAGCGCGCCGAGCAGAACAGAGGAAAAATGAGATTGGTAATCAACTACCAACCTCTTAATCTTTTTCTCTAAGATGATAAGTTCCCTTTACCATCCAGAGATTCTCTCTTTAGTGGTTTAACCAAGGCCCATATTTATTCCAAATTTGACCTCAAAACCAGATTTTGGCAATTGGGCATTCATCCTGAAGACAAAACCAAAACAGGATTCTGTATTCCAAACCAACACTTCCAGTGGAAAGTTCTTCCTTTTGGTCTAAAGGTAGCACCATCCCTTTTCCAAAAGGCCATGTGTCGTATTTTCCAGCCAATCTTGGCAAGTGCGGCAGTATACATCGACGATATTCTGCTCTACAGCCCTGATGAACAAAGCCACTGCCAACTCCTTAAGAAATTTGCGGAAATCGTGAAAAAGCATGGCATTATGCTTTCTCAAAGGAAAATGAATATTGCCCAAACAGAGATTGAATTTCTTGGTATGCACCTCAACAAAGGTACATACTATCCAGGACCACATATCGCCCAAGAATTACTGAAGTTTCCTGAAGATAACTTCACAACAAAACAAGTTCAGCAATTTCTTGGGATAATTAATTATCTCAGGGTTTTCATCCCAAACATTGCAAAGCTTCGATTTCTTTGCAATCTATGCTGAAAAAGAATTCCCCACCTTGGGGAAAGATCCAGACCAAAGCAATTGCTGAGCTTAAGAAGATTATGCAGAATCTCCCACCATTGCAAATACCATCAACAGGTAAAAGAATTCTTCAAACTGACGCCAGTGACGAATACTGGTCAGCCGTCCTGTTCGAAGAAATTGATGGTAAGAAGCACCTTTGTGCTCACAAAAGTGGAAAATTTTCCCAGGCTGAAATGCATTACCATTCCACTTTCAAGGAAATCCTAGCAGTAAAAAATGGAATCAAAAAATTTGAGTTTCATCTCATCGGTCATCACTTTTTGGTAGAACTAGACATGGCATCTTTCCCTCAGATGACCAAGTTTAAACAAAAGCAGATTCCAAATTCTCAATCAACTTGATGGGCTGAATGGTTCTCAAAATACTCTTTTGAAACCAAACATATTCCCGGGAAAAAGAATGTCCTTGCTGACTTTTTGTCAAGACCCAAAGTACCAGCTGAAATCAACATGTACATCAAAAGGCCTGCTTTTCATATGCTCAATCATGGTGTAAAATACAAGATTGAGAAGATCAAAGATTTGCCAAGTCAGAAATATCCCCAGGAAATCATTCAGCAAATCCAGAATGACAGCCTTACTGAGAACATGGAGAACCTCATGTGGCAATGCCATACAAACCTTTTCAGATTCAATGGAGGTTCGATCATTTATCCTTTCGGGTTAAATTTGAATTATCCTTTTATTCACCCTCTTATCTGGAAGGAAGATGATTTTCTTGAACAGCTCAAAACGCTGTTATGGTACTTAACCAATAAGTACTTGATAGCTATTGAAATTCCCACCAGAAGATTCGTTGCCAATCTCACTAGGATATTCATGCTCGGAAGAAACATTGAAAAAGAATGTGATAGAAATCTTTTAGAATTTTTAAATTGGTTCTATCATCCTACATGTTGGAAACAAGACTTGGAAAAAGAACTGAGAACCATGACACCAAATCCCGAAGTCCACACCATCCTGTTTTTCAGACGTCCATGGAATTTTTGTAGAAATAATGGTAGTATTCTCGATGCACCACTCGAAATAGGAACCACAACCTATAGACCTCACTTGAACAGCCGAGAAGCCCGGATTCACAAATCCTATCCAAGATCTGTTAGATTTTGTGAACATGAATACCAAGAACTCCAAAGAATCCTATGCCAGGAAAACAAGACCATTCCCGAAAATGTCTGGAATAATGCACCCACTACATGGGATCATTATGACCTAGCACCAGAAGCTAAGGAAGCACTAGGACAATACAGACAAGCTGCATCATCCCAGGAACATGAAATGACAAGCGAAGATGACATTGTCCAGTCTACTCAAGACCCCTATGCACGCTTTGGAGGTCCTCTGTCCCAGAATCCCTACGAACAGGGATCTTCGTCCTTATTCCAAAACATGGACACGTCCTTTTACGCACAGTCATCCAATTGGCCTCAGCCAAACATGCCAAACATTCCTGCCAACACTACAAGTGAAAATACAAACTGGGCAGAAAAAGAAGCATCACATTGGGCTCATGAAGCATCCTCATCACAAAAGCTGAACCAGATTCTTTCACCTCAAGACCTTGATGCTCTCCAGCAGAAATATGAAGCACATCTCCTAGAAGACAGCTCGGATGAAGATTCAGTATGTAGCTACAATGCCCATGACGGACGAGATCGTTGAGTTTGTACAATTTCACTGTAGCAAAGTACTGTTCACTTTTACTATAGCACTAGGCTAGGGAAAGTACTGTTCATAGTACTGTTACTGTTCATAGTGTGCGAATAATTCCCTCTCGGAATTTTTCGGTGCCTCTGTTTGTACCTGGACCCATGAGCTGGTCCCTGTGTGTGTCCTTGTTGCCTTTTATTTGCCTATATAAGGCATCGCTCATGTATCGTTTTGGGCAGAGTCCCCTGAAGTAAAGAGTGTGCTTTGTAAAAAACCTCTATGGCTTTCTAAACCCCTCTTCTTCTCCAGCCTAGTAGAATCCTTCGAGAAATGCAGCTTGGGTAGATTAGAAACGTTTCCATCCTAGCATCTTCTGAGTGTCTCTAGGCTCTGGATTAAATGGCAGAGTGGTTTTCTGCTAAAAGGCTGTCCCTGAAGGGCTTGAACGGGAGTTGTTCGCCCAATGTGGGATGCATACCTGCAAGAAATTTACTCTCCTTCCCTGATCCTAAGTCTAGGTCCATTCATGGATCTGAGTCGATGTAAGTCTTTGTGATCGTATGGTTGTGTGGTTAAGACACTTCTAGGCGTATTTCCTTCTTAGTTGGAGTTTAGGGAGTGAACTTGCTGAGATATTGTCTCACCTCGTCGTGGGCTCATCTTTTTTTAAGTCCTTAGATGGAGCAGCATCATGTATGCTACAGGGTTCTAAGGGAGGTAGACTTCCAACATTCCTATTTCCCAGTCTCCGAGACCGACCTGACCTATGAGCTTGTGGAGTCCACTGTTTGGGTCGATAAGGGTCTACCCCACTTGGTACCTCATCGTTTCAAGGCATGATACCTTCATAAGCCCGATGGGAGTCGAGAGAGTCCTATAGGTGGTTTTGACGAGTCTCCCGTCGGAACAGGGGATTGGGAGATAGGGCACCCTTTGGATATCGACACCCCTAATGGTGCCGTGGAGGATCCGAAACCGAGGATTGGAGAGCCTGGAGTTTAGAATCTTCATAACCCCATTTTGATCTAGACTTCTGTATATAGGTCTTTTGGTAGGCTTTTTGTATATGACTCAATGTGTATATAAAAGCGTGTTTGGGATGTGAATCTGTTTTCCTGCTTTTCTATCACATGTTGTTTATTGTTAGGGGTTTTTTAATCACTTCCGCATGTGCAATAAAACGAATGGGTCGGTGACGCATCCTAGGATGTCGCAAATTTTATCGACCACTGAGGAATGGGCACGCACTCGAGGTTCAGGGCGTGACACCGATCATTGTCAATCACTTGTAATCGTATATCAATGACCAATCGAGGGTGAATATTGACGTGTACCAATGTCTATATCAATCTTAATAATTGTCAACTATGCGTGACGTGCTTGGTGATATCCATGCATTAGCCACATGCTCATCCATTCCGAAGAATTGGTCATTTTTGTTATAAATAGATTCAATGGATCGGATATGGTATTTTGCATGATACATATATGTTTTTGAGAGACTAGTGTATATTGACGTTCAGCGTGAATTCGCATTAGGTTTCTCAATTCACCCGATGTGAATGCTTCGACGGAAGTCTTGACAAAAGCCTCCCCTTCAGCCCGGATTTTCCGGCTTTTCAGTTGCTTTTTACCATCAATCTATGTAGGGTCATTATGAGTGTTTGCTGCATTTTCTCCGCCATGTCCTTTTTGACCGAGTTGCTCTACTTTTTGTTTCCTTTGCGCGTTTTCGTAACTTCCTTCGTTCACACGAGTGAATGACGCGTCGAAAGTGGCCTCAAGTCGACCATTTCGGATCGGTCATCCAGGAGGAGGAGGGAGCGGTAAGGACTAAGGACACTTAGAAGTCGGAGAGCGGACCGCATTCAAGAACTTCTATAGGAATTCCAGCTTAAATTCACCTTGTAAAATTCAGGGTCAGGACATGTAACAGATCGGTTCGCAAGAATTCATAATCTTATCAGAAAGGATCTACAATATTAGATGCAAAAATAGAGATCGAGAACATGGCATTATAATTATATTTTTATGATGAGTCAAATTATCGGCAAATTTGATCACTAATCGACAGATTTGATCGCTAATTTTCGTGACAATGTGAATGATAATGAGGCCTTTGAACGGTTGTCACGAAAACCGTAGGTGTTGACCATAATTTTCCTTAAATATTAGTAAGTTAATATTTCTTTTTAAATTATTCGTTGTGTGAAATTTCTTTTCTTTTTTATCAATGATCTAAATTGCATATCAAATTAGTCTTGTGAATTGTTTGATTTGACCGTAGAATTTCCTTAGACATTGACATCGCAATCTAACTTGTTTTCTTTAGATTCAGAAATGAAAAAGCATTTTTCTTATGGGTATAAGTCATTAGTGTAGTTAAAGTTCTTAATTTAGACAATATTTATGGATAGTAAATAATCAGCCTTGCTTCCGAGGTTTTCTTAATTAATACAAGGTAACTCATTCTTAGATGGAAAAAGAAGCGATGCTAGACATAGGAAAACTGGATATATATATTTATTTATGTGTGTGCACTAAGGTGGATGGAATATGATGAGAAAAATAGTGCCATTTTCTCTGCAAAGTGTAGAGAGTTTGGTAATTTTTTTTTGTCAATCCTATCTCTAACTCTCATCTCACTTTTAAATTTTTATTCCGTCTCTTTGTTAAGTATAGGAATTGCCCACACACCCATCATACTAGTGCCCACACCCCGGAGTTCCTTTACAACTAGGTCCACTTGCCTAGTGGCGAGTTTGGCAATTAAATGAACCATTCATTAACTTCTTTTTATTTATCAAATAAACATATTTTTAACTTTCAGTAAAAAATTTCCACCTTATTTGGAATATTTTTTTTTAAATCTTTATATAATTAGTATAATTTTGGGTGGGGAAAAAAGGTAAGTGGGCTCAAAGGTTTCTTCAGTTCACATTACTTCCTCGTGGCTAAAGCTAAAATTGGGAACGCGTTTTCTTGAGTAGGACCAGCCACTCCTTTGATGATAGTGACATGGGAGATAGTGACACGACACGCTTAATGCTCCTCTGAATCCATGCTCAATGTGTAAGGGTTGTTTGAGATTCTCCTTTCAAGGCGTGTTCTCCTACTTAGACAATTCAGAAATTCTCCTCCTTTTATTCAATAAGTGTTATTTAATTTTCCTTTGTGTAGATCTAGTGGATCTTTCTCTGCTTGTCCTTTTTTCCTGGTGAAATAAGGAGAGAGATCTTTGTAATTTGGGCATACACAACTCAGGTGGTTTGGCACTGTTAGGAGGATTCATGGATTTTGCATCAGTATCAAGTCTATCTAGTTAGCTAACTATTAACATAACTTAATAATCGTGATTCGAGGACTTTGCATGGTAAATTCGTTTGGTTTGTAAATTTGTGCAGGGCTTTTTAGTAGATAAATGATAGTATCTATAGTAAAATCTTTTATAGGAATTCCCCACTTAAATTCGCGTTGGAAAATTCAAGATTGGATAGGGTCATTTGAGGTCCACAACAATTTGTAATTTTACTAGAAAAAGGCAAAAGAATGCAAAAGAGATTGAGGAATGTAGTTTTATCAGGAGTCAAATTATTGGTTGATTCGATCACTAATATTTCCATGAAAATATGAATGAGGCCTTTGAGCGAAGAATTTAGGTATCGATAATAATTTTTCTTAAATATTAATAAGTTAATATTTCTTTTTAAATTGTCGAAAAGGAAGATGGATATGATCGTAGAAGGCAGAAGAAGAACGAAAAAGCAAATTGTCTTCTCCTTCATTGATGTAATTCTGTACATGTCTCATGTATTTAATTACAAGGAAGAAAAATAATAAAGGAAATGGAATATTTGCCTATCTTTTTCTATCCTAAAATACATTTGATTTCCTATCAATACAGATTACAAAAATCATATCTTCCAACACTCCCTCTCAAGCTGGTGGTCTGTATATATCCAAGACACCTAGCTTGTTTAGAAGATATGTATGTTGTCTTTGACAAAGAGGTTTAGTAAATATATTAGCGGGCTGTTCCGAAGTCCTGATTTCTCTTGTCTCAACAATTCCTTCTTGAATCTTTTCTCGAGTAAAATGACAATCGACTTCTATATGCTTTGTCCTCTCATGCAGTACAGGATTTGCTGCAAGCTTGAGTGCTGAATCATTGTCACAGAAGAGTAGAGTTGGTCCTTTAACAGAAGCTCTGAGATCCAAAAGTAAGCCCCCTAACCAGACTATCTCACAAACTGTCTTGGCCATATATCGATATTCAACTTCAGCCGATGATAAAGATACGGTAGACTGTTTCTTTATCTTCCATGAAAGAAGTGATTCCCAAAATTTGATGCAGAAACCAGTAATAGACCTCCTGCTCATAGGGCATGTGGCATAATCTGCATCGCAATAGGCCGTCATCTCCATGTTGCACTTTCGAGAAAGAAGTATTCCCAAACCTAAATAGGTCTTTAAGTATCTCACAATCTTCAAGGCTGCATTCATGTGAGATTGCTTTGGATTGTGCATAAATTAACTAAGAGTCTGAACTGCATAGCAAATATCTGGCCTAGTCATGGTGAGATATATCAATTTACCCACAAGTCTCTGATATCCTGAGGGATCTTGTAACAACGAATCATCAGAAGAGGAGGATACGCCAGTGTCACGGCCAACAGAAGTCAATTTAGCATTTTGCTCGATAAGGATGACTGATGGTCTACAGCCTGATAATCCTGCTTCTGATATTATTTCCATCACAAATTTCCATTGGCTTAATGAGATGCCTTGATCTGAGCGAACTATCTCAATTCCAAGAAAATACTTAGGTGACCCTAAGTCTTTGATATGAAAAGTCAAATGCAGATACTCTTTAAGCTTCTTTACAGTATAATTATCATTCTCTATGATAAGAATGTCATCAACATAGATCATCAAGTAAATAGATGACATACCTTTTGTCCAGGTGAATAAGGCATAGTCATACTTGGATTGATTGAATCCAGCAGCCAAGAGTGCACTGGTGAACTTAGCATACTATAGTCTGGAAGCTTGTTTCAATCCATAAAGAGATTTGCGGAGACGACATACCTTTGACTCCCCCTGTCTCCGTAATCCGGGTGGAAGCTCCATATATATTTCTTCATCCAGATCGCCATGCAAGAAGGCATTATGGACATCCATTTGATGTAATGGCCAGTCACGAAAAGCAGCAATAGACAGAAAAGTATGAACCGTGACATCCTTTGCTACAGGAGAAAAAGTTTCATGATAGTTGAAACCTTCTCGCTTGGTGAAGCTTTTTGCCACCAACCGGACTTTGTATCTTTCCACAGAACCATCTGCTCTGTATTTTATCTTATATACCCACTTACATCCAATGGGTTTGCGATGATCAGGCATTGATACAACATCCCAAGTATGATTTTCTATTAATGCATGTAATTCTGATTCCATGGCCTTTTGCCAATGAGGATCATCTTTGGCTTCATTATAACTAGTAGGTTCTCGATCTTCAGAAATACGGCTTATGCAACATAGAGGTTCTGGCGACAATCTATCAAAGGAGACATAAGAGGAGATAGGGTAACGAGTACCTGATGATCTTGAAGAATCACATATATAATCTTTTGTCCAAGTTGGTGGTCGAGAGATTCGATGAGAATGCCTCTGTGGCACTTGTGGTGTGATGGATAATTCTTCAGTAGTAGTTGCTTCTGAAGTATCCTCCAATTGTGCTGGTTCTTCATGCAACGATCCTTCTACATGAGGATGCTCAATGGAATCTTCAGTCGTATTCACAGGGGGTGTTAGAGGCAAGATATCAATTGCTCGTGGAAGAGTAGGAATAATGAGTGCCTCTCCACGTGATGAATCTTCTTCCAACAAGAATTGCCGATTTGTCGTTCCTTCTTCAGATAAAGACGTTAAGGAGAAAGGAAAAACATCTTTATGAAACACAACATCCCTGCTGATAAAGAAATTCCATGTAGACGGTGCATAAAGCCGATATCCCTTTTGCAAAGTGGGATAACCCATAGAAATGCATTGAGTAGCTCGTGGCGCCATCTTATCTCTATGGCCCACTGTAGTGACATAGCACAGACACCCAAAGACTCTGAGATGGGTTAGATTCGACTTTCTCCCATACAATAACTCAAAAGGTGTCTTTCCCTTTAAAATGCGTGATGGCATGCAGTTGATCAAATATGCTGCAGTAATCACACAATCTCCCCAAAATTTTTCAGGGATAGAAGCTTGGAATTTAAGTGCACGTGCCACTTCTAAAAGATGGCGATGTTTTCTCTCAACAACGCCATTTTGCTAGGGTGTATAGGTACAAGAACTTTCATGCAATATCCCATTTATATTAAACAAGGAAGCACATTCAGCATTAAAAAATTATTTTCCATTATCAGTACGTATCCTACGAATGGATTTCTGAAATTGAGTTTTAGACAAGGAAATGAATGTCTTTAAATGAGAAAAGACCTGATTTTTAGACTGCATGAGAAAAATCCATGTGGCACGAGAGTAGTCATCCACAATTGTAAGAAAGAACCTAGACCCATCATGATTTAAAGTATGATAGGGCCCCCAAACATCAGCATGAATAAGAGAAAAGATATCATCTGCTCGACAAGTGCTATTCTGGAAAGGATCACGTGTTTGCTTAGCCATGGGACAAATAGGACATTTAGGACAAGGAAATAACACTGTGGCCCAATCGTTTATGATTAAGGAAATTGATGCCATTGACAATAGCATTACAAAGAGATTTATTGAATTCAACAGGAGATAATTTAAAAGGATGCGGAAAATCCAACCAAAAATATAGTCCCTGGTTGACTCTACCCAAACCTATCAGTTTCCCAGTCGAAAGGGCCTGAAAAAAACATTTATCAAAATGGAAAAGAATGTGACATGAATTTTCTTCACAAGCTCGAGCAACTGAGATTAGATTGAAATGGAAATTGGGTATGTATAGCACGTTTTTAAGAGTAACAAGAGAGCTAAGCTTTACAGTCCCAGTCATTATAACTTTGGTGGTATTTCCATTTGGAAGTTGTATCGATGTAGGAAAAGATAATTTTGTAATGTCTGAAAGTAAATTCCCATCACAGACTATGTGATCACTTGCACCAGAATCAATAATCCATGCATCCTTGGAAATTGAGTTCATCAAACAATAGGATGTACCTGTGAAGCTACCTCCTTTATCAGGAGGATCCAATTTCTTCAAAGTTTCCATCAGCTCATGATATTGTTCATGGGTAATTGATTTTCCCATTTGCTGACCCAAGACCTGAAAAACTGAGGAAAATTTCCCTTTTTCTTTTTCTCCTGGCTTTCCATGCAATTTCCAACAATTCTCAATTGTATGGTGCGGGCGCTTACAATAATCACAGTACAATTTACCTTTTCCCCATGGCCCATTAATTTTTGTATTTGAAGTGGGCTGATGGTGGATTGAAAAGCCTGGGCCGAAATTGGCCCATATGAGCCGTCGGTCCTTCCTAGAAATGGGCCTCGCGAGCCATCCAGCCCATTTGCGCTGAGTGATCGTGAGCCATCCAATCCAATCAAGTAGCTTCCTCGTGAGCCATCGGATGGATTTAAAATAACAGCACGCGAGCCGTTGGATGCAGTGGAGAGGACGCCGCGCGAACCGTCCGATCCTATCAACCCCTAGAATGACCGCGAGCCGTCCGATTGATGGTGGGAGTGATCTCCACCGTCCATGCTTCTCCTTAAAAGCGATCTAGGGTTTTCGTTTTCGAAGAACAACCCTAGATTCGCCTCTCTCCTTCCCGAGCTTCTCTGTGACGAGCGAAAATGGCTCTTGGCTGCAAGAGCGATGTCGTCTCCTCCCTTGCCGTGGTTCGCCGATCTTTGTTGGCTCTCCTCTTGTATGGCGAGTTGATAGATACGGCTGAGACTTGGTAGAGAACCATGGTGAGTATATGGGATTGGAATGACAGGTATGCCTCGTTGAGGATGAGGAGGAATCTCGTCGCCTTCTCCCTCTCTCGCATTTGCTTGTATTGCTGTTGGATATGATCGGGCCAGTCGAATTTTTCCTCGGCTGCCTCTAACTCATTTCACAGACTGGAAAGCTTGTTGTATATTGTCATGATGCTCATGTTCCCCTGTTTCAGATCGGAAATTTGTTGTGTGAGATAAATTTTTTTAACTTGGTCGAGTTTTCCGTACATCTCCCTTGTGTTTTCCCACATCTTCTTCGGATCCTCCGTCGGGGGAAGTCCGGTCGTGACCTCAGGCGTGATGCAGTTTCCAATCCAGGTTCTCACCAGTTGGCTGCATCTCCTTTAGAGCCGTGCCATTCTCTTGTCGGATGGAATCGGAAAAGATCCGTCGATGAAAACTTCTTTATCTTTCGTTATAAGGGCTCGCCGGAATTCGCGTGACCAACTTGAATAATTGTCTGCATCTGTCAATTGTTGACTTATGATTTTCAGTTCTAGTCCATCGCCGTTTGTTGTATACAACGGGTCCCCGGGTTCCGGCTAGCCACTGGTAGCGAGAATTTGATACGGAAAGAAACCTGGTGCAGGAGTCGGGTAGGGATTTGTTCCTTGACCCGAACCGCCGAAGCCGAATCCGTAATCCGCATTTTGAAAACCTGAATAGGAATTGGTTCTCTGACCCGGTACATTCGATCCGCCCGTCTGCTCCGGACCGAAGCTAGGGTTTGCCCCATCACTGGTTGGTGGACCCACTTCAACCCGCGCATTGTTGTGGTAACCAGGCGATGATGAGTTGGGGATAGATCCAGGATACCATGGATATGGCATCCATTGGTACAGGTGACCCATGAATAGTTGCCCTGTAATTGTCTGAGCCTGTTGTTGCCACTGCACGTGCGGATGTTGGCCCTGGATCTATCTTTGCTGTTCTGGTGCAGGGACTACGACGGACGAATCTTGATCTCCCAAGGCTTGTATCGACGGGAGTAGAGGTAAGATCTTGTGGTGTTGACATATTGAAGAAGAAGTTGATTCCTCTGTTAACCCTTTCTGCAGATAAGGTTCCTTCAGGCAATCAAGAATTTTTGATTCCTTTGGCAACACTCCTCTGGGATTCAAAGTTGGTTTATGAGGCAATCGGAGCGGAAGCAAAAAAAGTTTAGAACCGGAATAGCTCTGATACCATGTCAGAAAAGGAAGATGGATATGATCATAGAAGGCAGAAGAAGAACGAAAAAGCAAATTGTCTTCTCCTTCATTGATGTAATTCTGTACATGTCTCATGTATTTAATTACAAGGAAGAAAAATAATAAAGGAAATGGAATATTTGCCTATCTTTTTCTATCCTAAAATAAATTTGATTTCCTATCAATACAGATTACAAAAATCATATCTTCCAACATAAATCATCCCTTGGGTGAAATGTATTTATTTTTATCAATGATTCCGGACTCCATATAAAACCAGTTTCGTGAATTGTTAGACTGCACTGTAGAATTTTCTTGGACATTGGCATTGCAACCTGACCTGTTTTGTCCAGATTCGTGCCTGTAGAAGAAGCCCGGGAAAACGTGGTGTGCGGTGGGACAGAAAAACAAAAGCGAGGAAGAGAAAAAGGCAGGGGAGTCGAGATTCGAGGGGAGGGCGACCCAGCAAGAGAGGAATGGGTAATTTCGGGATTCCGGTGCAAAAGGCGAGAGCAGATATTCTCCTCTCTCTCTCTCTCTCTCTCGCTCTCTCTCTACTGTGTACAGTTCCTCCGTACAATAATTTTTGAATTTTCGGCAACCGAAGGGCGCACCGACACGGGGGGGCTCGCACGTGCCGAGGCCCGACCGCGGTCCTACGCACGCTCGAGGCGGGACCCACCTCCCCTGTACCCCCAACGGAGACAAGAGACCAGAAAGGGGAGGAGGTAGAGAGAGAGAGAGAGGAGGAGGAGGAGAGAGGAGGATACTCCTGTGTTATTCCCGCAGATCCCTCACATCTTCTTCGAGCGCCTTTTCTTGCCGGGCCTCCGGTTTTCGCTTCTCCGGTTTCGTCGCGGTTCCTTTCGTTCGCCTCGTCGCCTACGTGCCCCCCGAGCGGGTCGCCGGTCGGCACTCGCCGCGTGATTTTGACGACAAAGATGTGGAAGGCCATTACCCTGTACTCTTGATGCTTCTCTTGATCCATGCTTAGTGTGTAAGTGCTGCTTGAGATTCTCCTTCCAAGGCGTGTTCTCCTGCTTAGATAATCCACAAGTTCTCCTTTTTCTCCGGTAAGTATAATTTAATATTCCTTTGTTAATTTCCTCCGTCTAGATCTAGTGAATCTCTCTCTACTTGTGCTTTTGTCCCTAGTGAAATAAGGATCTCTGCTTAGATAATCTAGAAGTTCTCTGTTTTCCCGGTAAGTATAATCTAGTTTTCCTTTGTTAATTTCCTCCATGTAGATCTAGTGAATCTCTCTCTAGTTGTGCTTTTGTCCCTGGTGAAATAAGGATCTCTATACTCTGGGCATACACAACTCAGGTGGTTTGTCTCTGTTAGGAGGATTCAAGGATTTTGCATCGATATCAAGTCTATCTAGTCAGCTAACTGTCAGCATGACTTAGGAAACCTTTATGTTTCTATATGCATCTTTTTTATTTTTATTGATCTTCTCTGTTTTTAACCGTTCTGTGCTTTTGCTTGGTATTGTCTCTGTTTTTCATGTCGTGTCCTCTTTGTAGGTAATAGCAACAAGAATGCCTAAAGAGCAAGATCCATTTCGTAAGTATGTGAAAGATTTGGAGAAGAGAAAGTGGAGGTGCACGTTTTGCAACAAGGAGTTTGCCGGGAGTACTCCTAGGATCCGGGCGCACCTCGCTGGAATTCCGGGCTACGGTATCAAACCTTGTGAGAAAGTTGAAGATCCAGTGAGAGCAGAAGCCTTGGAGACATTTAATGGTAAGGGCAGCAGGTTGGATAAAAGCATGGGAGGCACATCGGGCGAAGGAACGGAAAGAACAGTTTTTGGCGCAAGTCAAATTGTACTCCCAAGTGATGATGCATTGAATCCCACTGACACACAGAACTCGAATCGACATGGGTGCGCGCTGCAGCAACCATCTTGCTATTGGCCCGTTGGAACTGGTACTGCTTCATCATGCCCTCAGGATCAAGTTTCTCTACCTCCTGGTGATATGTCTCTGGATAATCTAGATACCTCCCAGCAGCCTGATATATTGAACCATTGTTTGGGTGCGGCACATGGAAATGAAAATGCTTCATCTCTCCAGCAACTTTCGATGGACTCATCGGCGTCACTTTCCCTTGATTTTGCTGAGGTAGCAGCGCTTCTTGAGCAACCAACTCTTCTTGAACCAGAGACGGAACAACAAAATTCGAGAGGGCTATCATCATTACCAAATGATCAGGTCCTTGGCAATTTCCATGGAGGTTATGTTTTACCCACTCCTCTACTCAGCAACATAAATATGACCAGCATTCCCCAATATTCAAGTGAACAGAATCCAAGCTTTGAAGAACTATTTGCTGATGATAGCCTTCTAGATTCACTGCTTCTTTCGACAGAAAATCGTCACTGCTTTCTCCCAGAGAATCTTCTTGAATCTCGTGATGTAGATGTAAACACTTACGAGGAAATACAAATGAATGAACTCCATAATCCAACAGTGGGATCATCATTACAAATTGATTCATCCCTTGATGGGGACAGTGCAAATCGTTTACAGGATTGCGGTCAACCGTGCGAAGTGGAAGTGGTTCCTGTGCGCAGCAATACAAGTCCAACCGACACTGTGCTAGAGAATCTTCTCGAATCTGGTGATGTAGATGTAAACACTTCTGAGGAAATACAAACGAATGAACTGCATAATCCAACAATGGAATCATCATTACAAATTGATTCATCCCTTGATGTGGACAGTGCAAATCGTTTACAGGATCGTGGTCAACCGTGTGGAGTGGAAGTGGTTCCTGTGCGCAGCAATACCAGTCCGACCGACACTTTCCAGCGTCCTGGTCAGCTTCCCCCAAGGTGTGACAAGGAAAATGGGAATGATATCCGTCGGTTTCCTTCGCGAGTTCCAATGGACATAGATCCCTCAGCTGCATCACAGCATACAAGTAACTCTCATATTTTGGAGGCAACAATCGTTGATTTGCTAGTTGAAGAGGTGTCAACAAATACAATAGGCCCATCATCATCACAAGGTGTGTCTAGATTAATCTACGTTGCTAATATGGTTCCATTAGATCATTAAATATCCCTATGTTATTTTATCGAAATCTAACATGTGATGCGTTTTTGGACAAGATATCAACGGAGTTCTCCAATCGGGAACATGTCGAGCATTGTTGCATATTCCATATGTCCAATATCACTTCTTTTCACTGCACCATTTCTTTTATCAAAATATATAACTTTTGCGGATGTTATTATGTTGTAGATGTTTTGTGTAATCAAGTTCTAGATGTTGTTTTACCCATGGCTTGATTTGAAAGTCCAAAAGGTTGATTGATCATATACTTGAATCTTTTATTACAAGCAGCGTCGATGCCCCCTCAACGTCAAATTGTTCCACATCAATCCATTAATCTCAAGATAGCGCATCAGAATCCAGCCGTGCCATCATCATCATGGAAAAACCATTTAGTCACATGTCACCCACAAGCTCTAATGGACATGGATTCATGTATGCCATCATCATCACAGGCCCCAAATAATGCTCCTCCACCATCTCATATTCTACCTCGTGGAACAGACCTGATAGGCCTATCGTCATTACCAGGTCTATGGTTATTTACAAAAACTAATCCTTATGTATCACCATGTTACATTATTATGGGGCAGCAAGAATGCTATCATGAGATTTTAACCGATGGAATTTTTGAATCGCAGAATTAGATATGAATGAGGGTGCGCCAATGACGAGTCATCCAAACACAGGGAACAACTTTGAAGAGAATAGAGCTTTGAAAAGAAAACTAGAACTACTCTATAGCAAAGAAGCTATCATAAGGGGTGAGTTAGATTTTGCTGCATCTCTATCCCTAAAAGAGCCGAGAATGGAAGTTGTGAATTTGTTGGCAAGTGTGGAGAAGCTTAAAAATGATTGTCTTGAAGCAATGAGCGAGGATTGTTTGCCATCACATCAACAAGTGGATATATTGATAAATGAAGCAGAAGACCTTATGAGACCAAACAGAGGACTATTTGAGGCGAGAGGGACCAAAGTCGGTAAATTGTTAGAAAAGAAGATGGTGGGAGAGGCATTTGAGAGAAATACTTCAAAGATTTTGGAGTACCTAGTAGGGAATCAAATATCCCGAATAGGCATCTATGGAATGGGGGGTGTTGGTAAAACGACTATTATGGTGCACATATATAATAGACTCAAAGATGCAAACTATGGCAATGTGTTATGGATCACTGTGTCACAAGATTTCAACATAGAAAGATTGCAGGATGCCATTAGGAAGGAACTAGGTTTGGGCATACTAGAAGAAAATGATGTGATGAAACGAGCAGCAAGTTTGTTCGATTGTTTAATGGAAAAAGGCAAATCTACAATAATCCTCGATGATGTGTGGGAACACTTTGAATTTAACGAGGTGGGAATCCCAGTAGGAGCAGATGGAATAAAGTTGGTCTTAACCACTCGATCCTTAGAGGTATGCCGCCGGATGCATTGTCAAGAAATGATAAAAATTGAACCTCTATCTCAAATAGAAGCCAAGAGTTTATTTTTGGAGGAACTTAGGTCCGAAGTCGCCCTTAATTTGGAAATTGAAGCACTTGTGAAGTCCATTGTTCGAGAATGTGCAGGCTTGCCACTTGCTATCATCACGATGACAAGAAGTATGCACGGAGTTGCCAATGTGTTTGAATGGAAGGATTCCTTGGAGAAATTGAGAGAATCAGATATGGGGCAAACGGATATGGAAAGGAAGGTATTAATGAAACTAGAATTCAGTTACAATCGCCTTGGTAATCATGAAGTCCAACAGTGTTTCCTATCTTGTGCACTTTATCCAGAAGATGAATGGATTGATAAGTTAGAGTTGATAGAATTCTTTATTGACCAAGGATTGATTGGTCGATTGAATATGATGGAGAAACAATACGTGAGAGGCCTCACCATACTAAACAAACTGGCAAATGTTTGCCTATTGGAAGTTCATGGGAGCACGATGAAGATGCATGATTTGATTAGAGACATGGCATTGCACGTCATGAGTGCGACTTCGATTGTAAAAGCAGGAAAGTGGTTGAGGAAGATACCATCTGAGGATTATTGGACGGATGTCTTGGAGAAAGTTTCTCTTATGAAGAATGTTATTGAAGAATTTCCCTTGAACATGTCCCCTAATTGTCCTAAACTATCAACTTTTCTATTGAATGAAAACCGGTGGTATCATTTAGTCATCCCCGATTCTTTCTTCAAGCATCTAGTGGGGCTAAAGGTTCTAAACCTAAGTCAATGTACATTAAGGGAACTTCCAGATTCCATTTCAAACTTGGTAAACTTGACAGCGCTATTGCTTCGAGGATGTGTTGAATTGCGTTGTATCTCTCATTTAGGGAAGCTTAGATCTTTGAGAAAGTTGGACATTTTAAATTGCTTTAGGGTTGAAGTGCTCGAGGGTCTAGACATGTTGGTGAACTTGAGATACCTTGACATAATGTATACATCCATAGAGAGATTACCCAAAGGAACATTGGGAGCTTTGTTAAAGTTGCAGTGTCTTAGAGCTGGGCTAGTAAATGGAGAAGAAATTACAAAATTGCGGGCATTAGAGACACTTGAATGCTTCTTTGGCGATGTGGATGATTTCAACAAGTTTGTGAGGGCGCTTAGTAAGTGGGGGAATAACCCTCGCTATTACAATATCATCGTGGATCCAAGAGGATTTTCGAATTTTCACCACAGAAGTGTTGGTGGTCAATTTCAGGATTGTGTGAGGAGTGTCACAATTATGACGAGGAGTCATGCTATTGTGAGCGCGAGAGGGGAAAGCAGTGGCAGTGGCAGTGGCATTTGTATTTTGATTCCCCAAGATGTGCGGGAATTGGTAGCGTGTTATTGCGATGGTGCAACAAATTTGTCTGACATTGGTCAGCTTGAAAAGCTTGAGTTGCTACAAATAGGACATTGGAGCAACTTGTGGGTGCTTTGCGGAGGACAAGGTGAAGAAGTAATCGACATCCATGACTCCCCTACCCGAACCCCTACCCCTGTCCTCTTCAGAAGTCTTAGGAATTTGTGTATAGATGAGTGTCCAAAACTGAAGTATCTCTTTGGGTATGAGCCTAAATTCTCCCTTCCGCATCTACGAAGGATTTCAATAATGTATTGTGCGGAAATAGTGGGGATAATTGTGGCAGCTATATCACCACCACCGTATCCACCCCCAGCCTTCCCTAGTCTAGAAGATATTTATGTTCAGGCATGTCATAAAATGAAGAGAGTGGTAGAATATGAGTGGCTGCCCCACTTCCCTAATCTGAGAAGAATCGAAGTACAATATTGTGACGTGGAGGAGATAATCGGAGGTCTTTCCTCATCCATGTCAGTTGAAGAGATTTCTCCGGAACGGCTTTTGGTAAAAGGATGCCATGAGTTGCCACTCCATCTTCGAAATCTTCAAAATATCCAAGTCATTGGCGAAATGCCAGAGATGATAAGCGGAAGGGGACAAGGCCAAGAAGGGAGCATGATGACTCCTGTAAACAACACCCCTTCATCCTCCCAGTCTTCAATTTCTCTCCCAAAGCTGAATACCTTGTGTCTACACTATCTACCCCAGTTGAAGAGCATATGTGAAGTCCCAATAACTTGCAGTTCCATGAGACATTTGAAGGTGACCGAATGCCCAAAACTAAATAGGATTCCTTTGGAGCTGCAATTACGTGATATCGAGGACCTTCCGTATATTGAGGTGGAAGGTGAGGAAAAGTGGAAGACGCTGATATGGGATCATCCTGGTGCTCAAGCTATTCTTCAATCTCATCTCCATTTCTGGGGCAATTACTGTATTCTAAAGGGCAAGGGCGGGCGCAATTCACGTGAGTTATCAATATAATTTCCTTCATTCCCGATAGAAATAAAAAAATATTGAAAGAATTATCAATTGTATTACTATATATTTTATACATGTACATAAGCCTATTTATAATACAAAACAGATAAAATAGGAAAAAAAATATTAGAGATAACATTTTCCTATTTTACTGTGTAAAATAATACTCTTATGGATTGATTGAATCAATTAGTCCATAATTGGAATTAGAATCAGAATCAAATCAAATCGTATCTCCAGCAATTCCTTTAAATTCGTTATGAAGATGATGTTGCCCTTCATGTTATAGTCATGTAGCTATAGAGACTACGATCAGAACTAGAGTCGTGCAGCTCTAACACTGGCTTTTGCAGGATGGTTCGATGGTGAAGATGAACGATTCGAAGGTGAAAGTGAATCCTCCGATGCTGATTTCAAAGAAGTCTGATGAAAGGCCTTCGGCAGCTATTTTAATTACTCGAGCATGCTTTCCTGCAAACTCAATTTCCATTTGAATTACTTTCTTCATATGCCGAACTAGTGAAGGTCCATCATGAGGCGGAGGAGGTCGGAGATGTTCGGGGGTGGCGCTGGACCTAGGCGAAGGAGTGCAGGAAGTAGGCGACGAAGGAGGGGCCAAATACCACCTCTGGGAGGAGATCTTGCATAGCTCGGTGGTGGCGGCTACAACAAATTTAGTTATAGTAGAAAATTGAAGGATCGAAGTTTGCTTTGCCTTCACAAGCATTGCAAGCTTACGACTTCGATCCATAATTCAATAGATTGGATATGGCATTTTGTGTTACAGGTATGGTTTTCAGAGATTCATGTGTATTGACGTTGAGTCTTGAGTTTGTAGTACGTTTCTTAATTTCGTGTTTGTGACTCCATGAGCAAGCTTCATGTTGTTTCTCTTCCATTTGTTAATGATGTGTGTTTGTAATTCGAGCCTTGTTCAAACTTGGATTGTTGCAGTTCACTGATATGAAAATACACTCGCAATTGCCCTTGCCCTGTCGTTGAAAACAAATTGAAATCTCTTAGATAAATCTGTGATAGTGATATAGGTCAAGAGAGAGTTTAGCGCCTAAGGTGTTTGATGAAATTCTTAAGCTAGTAGCGTACTTGACTATTGATTATTTGTTCACAGCATATGTGCTTGGCTGCTGTCGATGATTGATTTGCATTCATAATCCACGTGGTATCGCTGCTTTATTTTAGTTTGGATTATTTCTTATTCAACCATGAGACTTGCATAGATCAAGCTTGCTTTGTTTTTTTAAGCCATTTTTCTGGATTTGGAAGGTGAGTTCTGAGATGATGGTTAGTATAGGGAGACGATATTGCTTTGACTCTGCCCTGGGTCAATTGGACTCTGCAGTCGAAAGAAGATGACTAGAGCTGGAAAATGAAATTTGTTTCCTCTTTGTTGTCAGTGCCCGTAAAGCATTCATGAAAATTTCTCAAAGGAATTTGACTTAAAAGTTTGAAAATTTCAGCATATATAGTTCAAGTCAATTGTGTAAATTTGAATGTTCATAAAGCCTCGCTGTTTCAGCACCTAGAATTTTTTATGCTTTGCACTGTCCAAGATATTGGTTAGTTTGGGTCCAAATACTTGCTTGTCTTATGCATGCAACCGTATTCGTATGAAGAGCAATCTATAGTGTGGTTTTGTTTATTAGTAAGTTTACGATCCAAAACCCGTCTATATTTAACCCAAAACAAACTTGAACCTATTTCATGATTTGTATATGGCATGGGCCAAACTTTCACCATGGCCTTCATGTCATAGCCCTGTTGATATTTCAGAATCACTTGCATTGGTTGTGAGATTTGTGATTTTTGTTCAATTAAGCCCTCTTGAGAGAGTTTAGTGCCTATAATGTGTTTGATGAAATTCCTAAGCAGCGTGCTTTGCTGTTGATTGTTTGTTCATGGCATGTGTGCTTGGTTGTTGTTGATGATCGATATGTATTCATAATCCAATGTGCTATCGTTGTTGCTTTATATTAGTTTGGATTATTTCTTATTCAACCGTGAGAATTCCACATATCAATCTTGCTTTGTCTTTTTTAAGCCATTTTTCTGGGTTTGGAAGGTGGGTTCTTAGATGATGGATAGTATAGGAAGACAATATTGCTTTTTGGCCCTGTCTTGGATTAATTTGACTCTGCAGTTAAGAGAAGATGACCAGAGCTGGAAAATGACATTTGTTTCAACTTTGTCGGTATTGCCCGCAAAGTGTTCGTGAAAATTTCTCAAATGAATTTGACTTGAAAATTTCAGCATAGATAGATTAAAATTAGTTCCGTAAATTAGAATATTCATAAATCTTCCCTACTTCAACATGTAGAATACATTTGATACTTAGCACTATCCAAGATATTGGTTAGTTTGGGTCCAAATACTCGATTGTCTTATGCATGCAACCGTATTACATGTGGAGAGCAATCTATAGGGCAATTTTATTTATTAGTAAGTTTACGGGTCTTTATTTAACTCAAAATCAAAGTTCAAACATGGTTTATGATTTATACATGGCTTGAGCTGAACTTTCACAATCACCTTCATGCTTCTATTTATAACTCAATACCAAAAACTCCCTCACTAACTCAAAAGAGCTAGTCGTTGGAGCTGCTCTTTCTTCAAAGGCAATATTTTAAGGAGAAAAAATGCTTTAAAAAAAAAGAAGAAAAGAATCTCGGGTTTGGTCGAGTATGGATCGAATATTGGTCGATTCGGGTATAGATCGAGAAATCTACATTGCAATTATATGATAATTTGGGTGGGACTATTTATAACTCAATCCAAACCCATCCTAATTCACTGTTTGACATTCCTACACGTACGCTGGTTGGACTATTTATAACTTAATCCAAACCCATCCCAACTCACTGTATAGCAGGGCAAGAGGCAGGGCGGGTTAGAGCTAGCATTAGCCCTGCTCCATTCCATGAATCCATCCTGTTTTTGTAGTTTTCATTGTATATAAACAAAAACAAATATATATGAAAAGGACTTCAAGAACAATCTCTTCTTATGAGCCTTGACTTACGGCAGATGCAAGATTGGAAATTTTCTAGGTAAGCAACGCGAGACAATTGTTTCCCATGTATTTTGCCTTCAAGTTATTACGCATCTACAATTTTGTGATATTTAGATTTTGTGTGACTTAATAAAATCTGTTTATTCTTTTTCAAAGCCTACCCATGAAGCCATTTCTTATCATTACTCTATCTTTCTTAACATAATTATTGTAATAATAATAATAATAAAAAATGGCAAATATGATAATCAATGAATGCCAAATATAATGCGGTGCCCCGCAAGGATTCGTTGTTCCAAGAAGAGAAAACTACCTCAGCCCCCCTCACGGGGAAGGAGGCATGTTTTTTGTCCGATCATGTGCCCATCCTTAGAATTTATGTGATTATTGCGATAGCACGTATCAAGTGATTGTTACTATTTATTTTTTGACTCTTCTGTTTTGTGCAAATCTTGCGGTTTACTCGATGATTCTTTACAAATATTACATTTGAAGGTCTTCACGTGCATATTCACATATTTTTTTTTCATAAAATTTTCAAACTTTGAATAATATTTTATACTCCAACTGAAAAAATAAAAAGTTAATTACTTAGACACGATTTGAGCAATCTAATTATTCAAGTCAAACATATTTTTGATGTCCACGTCCAATCAACACGATAATAATAACAAGATTCCTATCCGCATAATTTCAAAGATCTCGTTGTAATAATAAGAAGAGCACGTTTAAATGAGCGTATAAAGTTGCAATTTCAATTGCAATAACATGCATATATAGTGGACACAATAAATGTAGTATGGTGTTTGGACTCTCAAAGTAATTTCTATCATATAAATATAATCTTCAAAAGCAAATTCCATGATCCCCTACCCTAATGATACTTCACATGGGTATAGCAAGCAAAAAATATCATTATTAAAAAGATTTAAAAGAAAAAAAATAATGGAGAGACTAGAGAACGATGGATGACCATGACGACCTAACCTGCCGGTTGAGGCAATTGATACCGATCATCATCACTCGCCCTCGTCGTGTTTGGGAATCAAGCTTTCTATTTGAATAATTTGAAAATAAATAAATAATGGACATACATCTAATGTCCATCTTCGTTCAACGTGATAATAATGACAAATTTTCTATCTACATAGTTTGAATGATCTTGTCCCAATAATTAGGAAGAGCACGTTGAATTGAATGAGTGTACTAAGGTACAACTTCAATTGCAATAACATGCATAGACAGTGGACGCAATAAGTGCAATCCGGTGTTTGGACTCTCAAAGCAATCCTTCACTTTTCATCATATAAATCTAATCTTCATAAGCAAATCCCATGATCCCCTAAATGATCCTCCACGTGAGCATAGCAAGCAAAAAAAATATTATTATTAAAAAGCTTTAAAAGAAAAAAAGAAAAATAATAATAATAGAGGGAACAGAGAACAGAGAACGACGGATGACCCTAATGACCCGACCCGGTCCCCGGTTGAGGTAGTTGAAACCGGCCATCATCACCCGCGCCCTCCTTGTCGCCGCGAATCTCTGTCCAGACCGACTTCCCGGCCCACTCTCGGCAACCATCACCCTCCGCGACACACGCTCCCACGCCACCCCCCGAGCCGGTGGGATAATCTTTGCCGTGCATGCCCTCCACGCACTCCAAGCGCGACTACGCGGGGAGCTCCCCAACCCGTCGCCCGCGAGGGCAGGCGTGTAAATTCGCCGCGATGCCGTCGAACCGAAGAAGCCGAACACTTTGCACCGAAGTAACTCCAGCGCTTTAGGTGTCCCAACAAAAAAGCACGCACTTTAAAGCACCGGGCCGGCATTCCCTGCGCTCGAGCCCAGCTTGAGCCCACTGCGACCGCCACGCGTCGATCCGCATTTGGGCGGTTCCATCTGGAGGGCCCACAGCTGAAGCCATCGAGCGGCGGAGCTCGCCGGGCTTACCGTGGGCGCGGGGCCAGCTTAGGACCGCCTCCTTTATTTATGATATTATTTTCAAAAATCTCAGCAGTTTTTTGCTCCACCAGCTTCACTGAGAGAGAGAGAGAAGGGAGGGAGGGGGGGGGGGGGGGGGGGGTTGGATGCTGCAGCTAGATCGCAGATTCCTTGATTTGCAAGCATAGCCCTGGTACATTCTCTTTCTCTTTCTGTGCCCGTGATTTGTATAAAACGTTCTCGTGTCGAAACGTGGGTTGTCGTGTCCACTTGATCCTTGGTTGTAGCTTGTATCAGGAATGCTAGGCGGTGCGTTCCGGGGTAGCGCATTGGGCAGGTAAATTGCAGATCTGGCTTACCCTCGAGCTACATTGGCGATTTCTCCCGTCTCGCAGTTTCGAGCTGGAAGTGTGGTTTCTGAGTTGACTTGATTTTGGTGGGTTGTGCTCTGCTGAGCTCCATTCAGTGTTTTTTTCCCTGTTTGGGCATGTTTGGTAACATATGTTCCTCTCAATTTGTATTTCTTTTGTCTTAAAAAGCGTTTAATAATGTTAATTAATTTTTATATTCTTCAGAATAAAAAAGTGGTTGGAGAATATATTTGGAATACAAACAAAAAGTTAAAAAAAAGAGATTCTTATTCCCGAAAACAATTTTTAACAATAAGTTATTTTTTTTTTCTTTGTGTCTTTTCTTCTTCTTTGCTAGTCGCCACCTCCCTTTACCTCTTGTCGTTTTTCGACGCGCTGCTGCTGCCGCCACTCACCATTGCCGCCTGCCACTAATGATCGACGTCCTTGCGTGTCGCCAACCGCTATTGCCACCGCCGACATCGGCTACGATAGTTGGTGGCGATAATGCATCGTCGCGGCAATCAGCAATGATAAGGAAGAATTAAAAAAAAATTCTACATTATAAATTTTTTTATGAATCATACCAAACACATTCCGAGGAATAGAAATAGAAAAGAAAATTATATATGAAAGAAAATTGTTCCTCAGGACAAGCATTACCAAGCACGTTCCTTTATTGAAAAATTATTTCGAGAAATAAAAATAAAAATAGAAAAAAACTATATCTAAAATGAAATTGTTCCTTAGAACATAAGCTGTTGGAAGATATGATTCATCAAATCTTATCTAATCGTTGATAGGTAGAGAATCTTATGTATTTTAGGATTAGAAAGATAGGACAATATTTCTCTTCCTTTATTAATCTCTTCTCTTGTAATTAAATACATCTTGTACACAACAGAAGCAATACGGTGAATACAATTATTCTATTCCTTCCCTTGCACTCCTTCTACCGTTTCTCAATTTCTCCTTGGTCTTCTGACATGGTATCAGAGCTTCCTGCGATTCTGGTATAGCTTCCGCGTCCACCTTTTCTGATTGCCTTGAGGAACTGTAACCTGCAAAACAATTGCCGAAAGAAATCAATTTCTCTTGAAAATTTTGTTTCACAATGAACACATCGAAAGCTCTCACCTCTAAACCAGACGACCAGCAAGTGAGAGATGCAACACCACAGAGTTCGCTCAATCCACAGAGTATGCCTAATCCAGATTCAACCGTCGTGACAACCGTGGCAAGGCAACAGCTCAGCCAAGGTCAGATCCAACCTCCATATGTGCAGTGGCAGAATCATCCGGCTCAGTTCAACCTGGGGCAGCCCTATTCGGGCCATCCTTACCAGTGGATGCCATATCCATGGATCCATGGGATAAACCCACATACATCACAGCCGGGTTATCATAGTAACTTGCGGACCGACGGAGACGCACCAACCATAAGTGGGGCAGGCTCTACCCTCGGCCCGGAGCAGACGGGCGGATCTGGCGAATCAGGAGGAGCGAATGTGCAGACGGGCGGATCTGGCGTATCAGGGGCAAATCCCTACCAAAATTTCTTTAATGCGGGTCAAGAAAACGGAGCAAATGTAGGGGCGAATACCTACCCACCTTTTTCACCCGGTTTTTTTCCTTACCAGATCCTTCTTGCCGGAGAGGGCCGGAGCCGAGCGACCCTCAGATATACGACGAACGCCGACGGACCGAACTCAAACGATCGATCCAAGCAATTGACGGGTCCAGAACTACTCAACTTGGTCGCGAGAACTCCGGCGTGCCACAGTAACGAAGGATAAGGAAGGCTTTCTGGATGGAACAATTCCGGTTCCAACCGACGAGCGAATGGCTCGTTTTTGGAGAAAATGTAATCAACTCGTTAGAACTTGGATCGGGAACTGTATTTCACCCGAAGTAGCAGCAGGACTTCATCCAACAGAGGATACAAAAGAGATGTGGAGTAATATTAAAGAGATGTATGGAAAGCTCGATCAAATCAAGATCTTTTCCATAACACGACGAGATCTCGAGATCTAAAGCAAGGAATATGAGCATCGCGACGGTTTACAATAAGGCGTCGGCACTCTGGAATGAAATGGAATCGGCCGAAGAGAAATTTGAATGGCCCGAAGCCATTCTCCAGCAGTACAAGAAAATGCGCGAGAGAGAAAAGGCGATTAGGTTTCTCCTAATCTTAAACGAGACATACCTTTCGTTTCGTTCCCAGATCCTAACAATGGATCCCATGCCAAATCTTGGCCGGATCTACCAGCTCGCCATCCAGGAAGAGAGCCAACAGAGGACGACGACCGCTGGAAGAGGAGGCGAGGCTCTGGCTCTAGCCTACAACAGAGGAGGCGAAGCTTTGGCCTTGGCCGCGAGAGGCCATAATCGCCCATCACAAGGAAACCCTAGATTCGGAGGAGGAAAAGGGGTGAATTGGGGTGGCCGAAACCCTAACTCGCTTTTAAGTGAGCAAATGAACGGCTCAGATCTTGCCGAACGATCGGACGGTGCTCCTTTTTCGACGACTGGGCTCTTCTCGGATGGCCCACGGAACGTCTTCGCTGGAGCGGATGGGCCGCACGAAATGGACGGGCTGCGAGGAAAAGTTCAATCGCGGGAAAATGGGCCGCGAGGAATCCAGCCCTTGGATCGGAAGATCATGCGGGGCCACTTCGGCCCAAATTTTCCAGCCCAACAACAGATTTCTTTCAAAAAACAATGGTCAAAGAGCAAAAGGTAAATTATATTGCGACTATTGTAAACGACCACATCATACAATTGAAAACTGTTGGAAATTGCATGGGAGACCTGGAGAAAAAGAACGTGGAAAATCTTCACAGGTTTTTCAGGTACTGAGTTAGCCAACAGAAAAATCGGTTACACATGAGCAAGATCGAGGCGATGAGGACTTTGAAAGGGTTGGATGCATCGATAAATTTGGGAGTTTCACAGGTACTTCTTATTGCTTGATGAATTCAATTTCGAAGAATGCATGGATTATAGATTCGGGTGCTAGTGATCACATAGTTTGTGATAAGGATTTCTTTACCAAAATCCAAAAATTATCCTTTCCTATATCCGTACAACTTCCAAATGGAAATTCCACACAAGTTGTCATGACCGGCACAGTGAATCTTAGTCCCTTAATTATACTTCGAAATGTACTTTATGTACCTGAATTCCAATTCAACCTCATATCGATCAATCGAGCTTCTAAAGAAAATTCATGTCGTGTTCTATTCACTCCAGATAATTGTTTCTTTCAGGCCCTTTCGACTGGCAAACTGATGGGCTTGGGTAAAGCTTATCAAGGGCTCTATTTTTGGATGGTTTTTCCTAGCAGCTTTAATTTGTCATCTGTTGAATTCAATAACTCATTGTGTAACCATGTTATCAATGACAAAAATTCCCTTCATCATAAAAGATTGGGACATAGTGCTTTATTCCCTTGTCCCCAGTGTCCTATCTGTCCTTTGGCAAAACAAACACGTGCTCCTTTTCCAACAAGTAATTCCTGAGCAGATAGTATTTTTTCGTTAATCCATGCTGATGTTTGGGGACCCTACCACTTTGTGAATCACGATGGGTCCAGATATTTCCTCACAATTGTTGATGATTTCTCTCGAGCGACATGGATATTCCTCATGCAATCCAAGAATCAAGTATTTGCTCACCTACGCACATTCCTTACCTTGTCTAGGACTCAATTTGGAAAAACAATCCGTCGGGTTAGAACTGACAATGGAAGGGAATTCTTTAATAGAGAGTGTGCTTCTTTATTTTCCCTGAATGGAATTTTGCATGAGAGCTCCTACATTTATACACCACAGCAAAATGGTGTTGTTGAGAGGAAACATCGTCACCTCTTAGAAGTAGCACGAGCCCTCAAGTTTCAAGCATCTATTCCTGAGAATTTTTGGGGAGACTGTGTAGTTACAGCAGCATATTTGATTAATCGCATGCCCTCGCATATTCTGAAAGGAAAGAAAGTATTTGAGATGCTATATGGAAAGAAACCAAATCTGAGTCATCTCAGAATTTTTGGATGTCTCTGTTATGTCACAACAGTGGGATACAAAGATAAGATGGCACCACGAGCTACTGAGTGTGTATTTATGGGATATTCCACTTTGCAAAAGGGGTATCGAATTTATGCACCATCCACAGGAGAATTTTTCGTAAGCAGAGATGTTATTTTTCATGAGAATATTTTTCCCTTCCAAACTCTTATTTCTTCCACTGAAGATGAACAGACAGGGAATTCAAAATTCTTATTGGAAGAGGATATTATCCCGGGAAGTACATTTCTCACTACCCCTCTTTCAGGGCCAAGTGGTGAATCGCCTACACTACCTATTGAGACATCTATTAGTCTCTCTCCCGAAGAGCTTCCTATAGAAGAACCGGTCAGTTCTTGAGCATTCGGAATCGACAAATGCTGAAGAAGAGTCCTCTTCAGTACAACAAGAACTTCCACGGCGTTCTAGTCGATCAGCTCGCCCACCATCTTGGACAAAGGATTACATTTGTGGTTCTTCAAGATCATCAGGTACTCGTTATCCCATCTCATCTTACATCTCCTTTGATAGGCTATCAGCTGAACACTTATGTTGCATGAGTCGTATTTCTGAGGAACGAGAACCCTCTAGTTATAGTGAGGCTAAAGACGATCCTCGTTGGCAAAAAGCCATGGAGGCCGAATTACAGGCGTTGATGGAGAATCATACTTGGGATATTGTAACAATACCTAGTAATCGAAAACCCATTGGCTGTAAGTGGGTTTACAATATCAAGCACAGGGCAGATGGTTCTGTGGAAAGATATAAAGCCAGATTGGTGGCTAAAGGCTTTACTCAGCGAGAGGGTTTTGACTACCATGAAACTTTTCGCTTTGTTGCAAAGGATGTCACGGTTCGATCTTTCTTATCGATTTGCGGCTTTTCGTGGCGCCGTTACATCAAATGGATGTACATAATGCCTTTTTACATGGTGATCTCGATGAAGAAATCTATATGGATCTTCCACCAGGATTACGGAGACAGGGGGAGTCTAAGGTTGTCGTCTCCGTAAATCTCTTTATGGACTAAAGCAAGTCTCCCGACAGTGGTACGCCAAGTTCACCAATGCACTTATGGCTGTTGGATTCAAACAGTCCAAACATGACTATGCCCTATTCACTTGGACAGAAGGTATGTCATCTATTTATTTGATGATTTATGTTGATGACATCCTTATCATGGGAAATGATGATTCTGCTGTGAAGAAACTTAAAGAGCATCTGCATTCCACTTTCCATATCAAAGATTTAGGGCCACCTAAGTATTTTCTTGGAATTGAGATAGCTCGTTCAGATCAGGGAATTTCTCTCAGTTAGAGAAAGTTCATAATGGAAATCATATCAGAAACGGGATTATCAGGTTGTAGGCCAGCCATTATTCCTATTGAGCAAAATGCTAGGCTGACATCTATTGACTATGATTCTGGCATATCTTCTTCTTCTGATGATCCATTATTGAGAGATCCGTCGGGATATCAGAGACTCGTAGGGAAACTTATATATTTAACTATGACAAGGCCAGACATCTGCTATGCGGTACGGACTCTCGGCCAATTTATGCATAGTCCTAAACAATCTCACATGAATGCAGCATTGAAGATTGTGAAATATTTGAAGACATGTCGATTTGGGATACTTCTTTCTCGAAAGTGCAACATGAAAATGACAGCTTCTTGTGATGTAGATTATGCCACATGTCCTATGAGCGGGAGGTCTATCCTTGGTTATTGCATCAAGTTTGGGGAATCATTACTTTCATGGAAGACAAAGCGAGTCTGTATCTCTATCTTCAGGCGAGGTGATATCGATCCATGGCCAAAGCTTGTTTGTGAAATAGTTTGGCTAAGGGGTTTACTTCAGGATCTTGGGGCAAAAATTGAAGGACCAACTACACTTTTTTGTGATAATGATTCAGCTCTAAAGCTTGCAGCAAACCCAGTATTGCATGAGAGGACAAAACACATTGAAGTCGATTGCCACTTTACTCGAGAAAAGATTCAAGAGGGAATAATCGAGACAAGAGGAATCAGGACTTCAGAGCAACCAGCAGACATATTCACCAAACCTCTTTGTCAAAGACAACATGCATATCTTCTGAGCAAGCTCGGTGTCTTGGACATTTACAAGCCGCCAGCTTGAGGGAGAGTGTTGGAAGATATGATTCATCAAATCTTATCTAATCGTTGATAGGTAGAGAATCTTATGTATTTTAGGATTAGAAAGATAGGACAATATTTCTCTTCCTTTATTAATCTCTTCTCTTGTAATTAAATACATCTTGTACACAACAGAAGCAATACGGTGAATACAATTATTCTATTCCTTCCCTTGCACTCCTTCTACCGTTTCTCAATTTCTCCTTGGTCTTCTGACATAAGCATTACCAAACGTTTCGAGTCACTTCAATGTTAGATGAGAGATCACGGAATAGACTGCATTTGTTGATTGGTCTGGATGTTTGAATTTGAAATGAGAAACTGTGCGTGTAAGAGGGGAACTTGTTCTGGGTTCAATTGTAGTCTAATTGATGGCATGGGGGTAAAAAAAACCGCTTTTTCTATAAACGAATCGATGATCCTTGAAGGACCCGAGAGATTGCCATTATACGGATTAATTTCACAAGTGTTAAGAGAGTCCGGAATGAATTGGTGTCCTTGCCTTGAAGGACCCGACGAGAATCTGAGGTTGCCATCATGGTGAAGGGTGAATATCTAGTATGTTCCCATTTTTTACTGTTGTATTGTCGAGTGTTGTATCATATGTGGCTGCTCAGTGAAATCGACAAAGTGGTAATGAGCAAAGCTCCTGGTCCGGACTTGGCATTTTTAAAGTGGTCAAGCAGGAGTCAGGAGTGTAGTGCTGACAGTCCTAGTAGGTCCCTGTTTCGCACGCTTATTTAAATTTCTCCACCATTATTCTTCAACATGAGTAATTTGGTTTGTTCTGGTCGTCCTGTTCCGTGATGAGCAAAAACTTAAGCTATTCCAGCTGGAACTTTTTCCTTAATCAACGCCTGAGGTGTTTTACTTTGGACTGTGCAGGAGCTGAGGTTCAGGTTATTGCTGCATCGGTTCGTTTCCTTGCTCGACTATTCGCAGGTCTCCTCGCTCTCGCCTCGGAGATCGGAGTCACGTTGCCGCCCGATTTAGGAGCTGGATTCACACTGGACTTGGCAGGGATGGAGAGCCTTCTGGGTCGCAGATTCCTCCTTTCCCAGAGAGATCAAGAATGCCCATGCTTTTTACTCCCCGAGGGTGAGGGTCTCGTCCTAAACACAGCGCAATTACAGAGACATCACTAAGCAATTTACATAGATGGAGTGCACTTCTAATTCAGCTATAGTCGTAAAATATCTTGATCAGCATTACAGCATTACATGAACCCGTCAAGATTTCTAACAAACGCGGGAGAGTTGATAATCAAAGTACCAAGTAAGTTTACAAACTGACTCGTTAAACGCTTAACCAGCACGTGTGACTAAAGCGCCCAGAAAAATCACACGAACCCTCTCCGAAGAAAGGCAAGTCCTCAGGCACCATTAAATCGTACCATCTCATGCAATATACTCTCCCACCCTTTCAATCTGCTCCATCTAACATCGTAACTCAAGACCCTCCTCCATCATCGCGACAAAAACAAGAGCAACTTCAGAACACACTGCTGCACACAGGCCCACACGGCTTACACATCTACATCCAGCACTCCATTCGCAAACGAGGTAACGCAAAGATCTAACGATCCTGCTCATCACCTACAAATTCTCTGTACCCTCGCACAAACTGTACATCCTACGGAAACCCCGACCGAAGCAAGCAAAAGTAAACGATAGCTCGATTCCCACACGCGTTGAACGCGCGCTCGACTCGGTCTAATTCTGGAAAATCAATCACTCACTCACACATACACACAGACAACCCAAACTACCGACTGAGGAACAGAAAACCGTCAAAGCGTCGAACAGGAAAAGGAGAGGAGATCGAGGGGAAACCAACCTCCGAGACGAAGAAGAGCTCGCCGCCGCCTCCTGCTTCTCCTCCTTCGGCTTCGTCGCCGATCGCAGCCCGTAGCGGAGCAGCTTCGGCTTCCCTGAAGAAGAAGAAACTCGCCACCATCACCAAACGATGCAAGAAGGGGGAAAAAAGCCAAAAAAACAAAAAGGGGACCGCCGAGAAACGCCGCGATAATTCGACTTCACCGTCGTCGCAAAAACACGAGATAGAGAGAGGGAGATCACGGGAACCGGCGGACTGTTCCTCGGCGGCCTCTTCCATGTCTGACGTCTCCTCTCTTCTGGCCGGCGAGCCTCCGATCCGATCTTCTCCGCGTCTCTCTCTCTCTCTCTCTCTCTCTGCGCGTCTGTGTACTGCTTGGAATGTTTCAACGAGCGGTTTCTCAGACAACTCGCTCCAGAACTACCCAAACGGGAAGGGGGGGAAAAAGAGAGCGATTAAATTAATATTTTTAAAAAATTAAATTAATAGAAATAGCGACTAGCCAGGGGAAAACGTTATTTTCTATTTTCGGGCGGGAAATTTTCGGCCTCCCTGTCCAAACCCCTTCGGATCCCTGTGACGTGAGCTCGCCCGCTCTTGCCCTCCCAGGCCAATCCGCTGCCGACACGTGTGGAGAAAGACGGGGTGGGGCTTGATGGCGTGAGGACGAGATTAACGGATAAAGCTTTGGACCGCTGGAGCTTGAATGGGGCTCAAGTGCCGTTTCAGCCGCGGGCCCAGGAAGAGGAAAAAAACTCCGGGAAAATTCGAAATTCGAATTTCGAGACGCACGGCCATTGGGGACTATTTTTTCTCCATGGGTTGGTCAGACAGCCGTCGGATTGGAACTAGGGTTCGGACTTTTTAGTTAGCTTACGGTTCTGGGGCCCCCATTTGAGGGCGTCTTGCTTGTTCTAGGCCCATTTTGGCCCGTCATGTCTCCACGTGTCGGTGGACGGATAATTAGGGGACGGCCGAGGAGGGGCAACAGATCCATGCCCCATGGGACACGGGCCAAATTTTCTCCAAAGCCTCGCGGAAACTTGGGGCGGATATATTAGTGCTGTTGAAATGGTCCATAAACTCATATTTTAACTCAAAGTTATGGAAGTGGGTGATGTATATGGGTTAGCTTAAAATTAAGATATGGGTTATGTAAATTTAGAAAGCCTACAATATATGGGTTTTAAAATGAATCTATTCAGGCTACGTGCGGTTCAGTTTTTCTTAGAGGTTTTAGGGAAATACAAAAGAATTTAACTTAGAGGGCTTTGGAGAAATGTAAAATCTACTTGGTAAATTGTGCTTTAGAAACAACTTGGTAGAAATGCATTTGAAAGCTTCTTTATAACTTGAAGGTGCAAGACTTTGTTGAAACTTAGGTAGATGATCTAATTGTTTGTATGGCCCCAAATAACCTATGGAATTTATATATCCTGCATCTACAAAATAGTATTTACTTACACAAAAATAATGTAAATTTAATCAAAAAAATACCACATACATATATTAATGTATAGAAATCATTAATTAACGAACTTGTCTAAGGATGAGGAAATTATAAATCACATCTCCCAAATGATAAACAATTGCAAAAAGGGCGGTTGCACAGAGTTGCAAATATCCCTTGTTGTGGAAAGCGAGCGACCAAATTATAAAATTGAAAAAACAAAAAAATAAATCGAACACAAAATTTACGTGGTTCAGTCATAAAGACTTCTATCCATAGGGAAAGTAGCGATAAATTTCACTATCGATCAAATAATATAATAGAAATGACATACTTAAGTCACTCAAATACTTATAGTGTTTCCCCAGCTCTAATTATGCCCAATAACACACAATGTTTAGCCCCACAATTGCTCGCAAAATAATTTTTCAATCTCGCAAATGAAATAACAAATCTTGAATTCCCAAGATTTAATCAGCTTAAACACTAAATCTTCTTGAATGTAATTCACAAACAAATCCATGAAGATAGTTCGCTGCAAAAGCACTCAAAACGGTGCCTTAGCAGTCTTTGACAATGGCTTTCTCCTTTGTGGCAAAAGAACGGCCCACATATATATGTTCTCAACAAAAGGCACGCTTGTTGATAGACTATAGTGTGGAAAGAATCCATGCAATCCGAAGTAAATTTGGTCAACAAAGTCAACAAATAACAATTATTTTTCACCGACTGCAATTGATAGAGGAAAATCCAGTCCACATCTCCTCTTGAATTCTTCTCGGCGATAACAATTAGGAAATCATTATCTATAATTTCCTTTTATACTTTCTCCATAGCAAGCTCTAATTCGCCAAAAGAAGTTAACTTTGCTCGATTTCAAATGTCCACAAAAATATCTAAATTTCCAACTTTTCTTTAATCGATTGGACTTTCATGCAATTTATCTCAAGCTGGATTTCAATCATGGATTTAAACACGAGACATATTTTAATATCTCTTTAGGGAGAATCATCCATAACTAGTTAAATTAACAAAATAGAATTAAAATAAGAGATGTAACAAATTATCTAGATCATCCATCGACATAACGCTTATCAACTATCATATATATGCAAACTCACCCAATAAAGGGAACACCAACTTGAGTAGGTCTCACAATAGAATATAAATAGAAACTAGTGAGTGATGACTTAAAATAGAACACCAATTAGAAACAGTTTTCACAATAGAACATAAATATGTCTTATCAACTAGCACAAATAAATAGTGCAAATATGTTTCACATTACATCAGCGTAACATATGAAAAAGTTCAATTAAGTAGCTAACATCTTGATGATGACTATGCTTTTTGAACTTATACTTAATCCACACAACTTTTTCCTGATCGCCATCCTAGTTCATGAAAATTTGTCTATTGTTTTTTTTTTTCCGATGATCAAGTGCATTATTTCTACAAAATGATCAAGTGCAAAAAAGCATAAATCTTGGGCCCAACCGTTCGAATTCTCCATTTTTCTTTTTGTTTGTTCCCTGAAATAGAAAAAGAACAAAACATCAGCTAATTTTCCTATTCCCGAAATTGATTAGTGGCTAGGGAATAGATTTGAAATAGAAAATTGTTCCCAAGAACAATTTCTAAAATAGGGTCATTTTCTTTTCTTTTTTTCTTTTTTTGTTCTTCCTCCTTTAGTCCGTCGTCGAGTGAGGTCACCAGTGATCGGCTAGAGATGAGATCTGGCAAGCTGATCGAGAGGAGGAAAAAGAACGGGAGGAAAAAAATAAAAAAAAAAAAATTAAAATTAAAAAAAGAAAAATCTCAAAAAATTATTAAAAAAATAGAAAATTCTATGTCACAAAAAATTTGAAGGTCGTACCAAATACATTTATATTTTTTTATTCAGGGAAAAGAAATTTTGTTCAATTATCAAACACACTATTCTACTCAAAAACTTATCTAGGAATATAAATGGGAAAAAAAAAAAAAAACTATTTCAAACATAAATTATTCCCAAGAATAGAAATGCAACCAAACGTATCCTTGGTCTTGCTTAATTTCAGGTATGGCTTTCAACATCTCTATGATTTATTTGTAAAGATCAAACTCCCTAATAAGAGATATGACATTGATTGCTCCTACGCAGAAAATTTTCTTGGTCCTCCTTGGTTCTAAGTCTAGGTCCATACATGGTATCAGAGCCATGGTTTCGTTTTTAAAGTTATCCATTCCATGCGCTTGATAGGTGAATCCAGTGCTGAGAAGATCTCTTCATATCATGTCTATAGAACCAGAAATCCTCGAAGCACCTGTTTCTCTTGCTCCTTCTCCTTCATCCTCAACCCCTCCAGAGTCTCGTGTCTCAAATGCTTCTAAGATAGATTATCTTTATGAAGTCTTCCTTAGCAATGAAACCAAGATTTCCGAAACCCAACTTCCTCTCATGAATCCTTACTCCGCCTTTGCTAAGCCCAACTCGTCATTCTCACCCATCTGTTCCATCCGCCAGCTTATTCACCAAACCCCAAAGCAAGTAAAGGAGTACGTCCAGTTCTCCAATTTCAACTAGCATCCTATTCTTGCTATTGAAAAGGAGCACTTTGTTACTCTTCAGATCCCTCCAGAATTTCCCAGACAATGGGTTCAACATGGATATACTCATGTGCATTATGGTGTTGTTCGTCTTGCTCTTACCTTTCATGGTCGTAAAGGTTTGCCAGTTGTGGCAAGAATTGCTTTGTTGGATACTAGGTTTTTGCAATACCAGCATGCTTGCATCGGTACTATTCAAACCACCCTGAATGCTGGAACAGTCTTTGTGACTTTGTATCCAAATTTCAACATTGCTCTTTCAGATCCCTAGTTACTCTCTTTTCTGAACGTTGAAGTCTAGCTTACTGGAGCACCTCAAACTGCTGACTCTGTAGTTGCAACACTATATTACCAGATGGTTTATTGAGTGCAAAACCATGCTCTTGATTTTACTGTATGTTCGAAACTTGGTTAGCTTTGTGAGGAGTTCCACCATGAGAGCCAACTTATTTCAAGATTGCGTTAAGAGTGCAATGATCACTTATAGGGGTTCAATTTGTCTTGATGTCACAATTAAGTGGAACTCCACTTACCTCATGTTAGACACTACCTTAAAGTTCATAAATTTTTTTGAAAAGATGGAAGAAGATAATCTTTCTTTCTTAACTGAGCTTGACTATTAAACTCCTAAAAATGAAGATTAAGAAAATGCCAAAATTCTTTCCATATTATTTAAGAAGTTTTACGATGCCACCAACAAGGTGTCTAGGGCTTTGTATATCACTTTAAATGATTATTTTAATGAGATAGCTACTTTATATAAAACTCTAAAACAAGTGGAGAAGGCTTTAGATCCTAGGGTGAAAACCATGGATGCGAAGATGAAGGAAAAGTTAGACAAATGATGGGAGTTTCGGAAAAGTAAATACGGTGGTGTTGATAGCAGTAATATTGGATTTGAGAAAAAAAGATGAATTATGTGTAGTATTGTTATAAACTAATTTATGATGATAGTACGAAAGTTGATGAAATGTATAATAAGGTGAGGATTACCTTGGGACGTATGTTTCATTTTTATGAAAAATCTTATCTTGGTTCTTGTGATAGAAATTTGGGTGATCAACTTTTGATTGAGCCGAGTTGGGATACTAATAGCCATGAGGAGGGTAACAAGGACAACCTTGATTTAGTTGTGAATTTCAATTTGGAAAAGGTGTATGAATTCTTTCTTCACGAGAAGAAAAAAAGTGTCCGCGAGCAACTTATCTAAAATCAATAAGTATCTTAAAGCCGAACGTAAAGAAGGTCGTGATCTTGACCTTTTTATGTGGTGGAAAATTGCTAGCCAAAAATCTAAATCCTCTCTTTGATTGCTCATGACTTTTTATCTATTTCTACAACAATCGTTGCTTCATAGTTGACTTTCAGTACATCTGGTTGTGTGCTTGATAGCTTCCACAGTTCTTTGATTCCTAGGATGGTGGAAACTTTGATTTGCATTCAAGATTGGTTGAAAGTGGTTACCATGCCGATTAATATTAAAGAGTGCATCGACTATGTGAAAAGGTTTGAGTGGGGTAAGTCTTGGATATATCTTTTTATCTCGTAATTCTTCCGTATATCTAATAAGTGAATGCTTTATTTAATATTTTATTGTTGTTAGATATAAATGATGTTCACTCAAAGCTTACTTGACCAAAGAGTTTGCTCCCTCGGGGCACACAACGCTGAGTGATCGGTAACATGTGGGAGTTTAGCAGTTTAATGTTGAATGATGTCTTTCTCTGACGCTGATTGTGGAATTTGATTTTGTTTTTTACTCAAAGAGTGATCCATGTTTTTTTTTTTCATTGTCTATACTAGTTCTTCATAAGTGTGCTTTTGCAAGAGCTACGATGATATGGTGATTGGGCTGATGCTTTTAGGGTGATTGTTCTAATTCGCAATGCAACACTCTTTTTTGGACTATCTACTTAGATCTCAGACGTAGTGTGGACCTAATAGCACGAGATTGTTCGTTGCGGCAGCTCCTTTAGTTTCCTCTTTCGCTACCTATTCGGAGAAGCTGGAAGCAGAACAAAGTGATGTTGATCAAGGGACTTATGAGATGCTGTACCATCGTGTTTAAAGGCTCTTGTGCAATCACTGAACTTGGATGCATAAAAACTATCTTCATCAGCAGCGCATACTAATAACACAAAAATTTGTTAATCTGGGAGTAGAAACAGCCAACTCAGCTCTACAAACTATCCAAGAGACTGGTTTTACCTTCGGTATGTATTATGTGATGTTCAAGACTACTTTTTTTCGTTAGCAACATTTCAAAATCCATCCTGAACTAATTAAAAGAAAACCTCTATTGAGACTCTTAAAAAATGCTAACTTGGAATCTGTGCCACGTGAAAATATTCACGGCGGACAAGTTGCTGATGCGCAAATTCCACCATTGAGCTTATTCCAAAGAATCTATTTAACTTTGCAATACTAAATTTCGGATTGGAAGACAAAGCCGGACGACAAAATTATCATCCGCAGGACATTGGCATCGCGATCTGACCTGTTTTGTTCGGATTTGGAAATGAAAAAGCATTTTTCTTATGGGTATAAGCGATTAGCGTTGTTAAAGTTCTAATTTTGAGACAAGATTTATAGATAGTAAATAAGCAACTCTGCTTCCGAGATTTTCATAATTAATACAATGTAACTCTGTTGACACCTAAATTTTGACTAATCATTTAGTAATTAATTGCATAAAAATTTAGGGATTAATCTTTAACCCCTAAGAAAAAATAGTAAAATTGCATTTCATATAGTTGCATTTGCATCAGTACCAAAACACAACCAAACGCGGCGGCTCGCGGTCGATTACGTGCACAAAAGGTGGTCTCTCTCTTGCTGATCTGAAAGTACACAATGAAAGAAAGAAGAAAGAAGAGTTCTTCACGTCCATTGTCTCTTCCTCATTAATGCATGCACCATGCGTGGATAAAATTCGGCGGACGTAAAAATTCTAGCCGCAAGCGTGAAGAAACCAAAGAAAAATTCTCCACTGCACACGCGAGAATTCCGGAGAAGGTCTGCAAGAAGATGGGCTCACAATTTTATAATATTCTCTCCTTCTTGGAGAGCAAATCGGCTGGAGAAGAAAGAAGTTCCTGCACGTCCATTGTCTCTCGCTCATTAATGCATGCACATGCATGTGCAAGAATTCGGCGGACGTGAGGAGCCTCAGAGAGGCAAAATGAGCCCATGATATATTATATAATATGCTCTCTCTCTCTCAAGTGGGGGTTGTCAGGAGAAGTAAACAAGCAATTTGCTGAAGGAGGAAGCAAATAATAAACGAGAAAAGTCAAAAATTGTGGCTATCCTATAGAAGGGAGGGACAAGTAGCCGTATAAGAAGCCCCAAGCGTGCAGAAGAAAGAAGAATCCATGGACGTGCATTTTCTTCCCCTCATTAATGCATGCACATGCACACATGAATGGGGGACGTGAAATTTCCACAGACGCATGCAAAAGATGGGCTGACATTTTATAATACCTTCCTTCCTAGAGATCAGGCGATGGCCACCATATTTGAAAAAAAAGAAACAAACTTGAACAAGCAAAGGAAAGTTGCGGCTGCTCCTGTTCACCTGTTGCCTATAAATAAGCAAGGAAAGAGGGGGCAAGGAGGGGGAAGAGGGCATTCACTGGAGAGGTTTTGTGAGAGATTAAAAAAGAAGAAGAGATGCTCGTTAGAGAGAACCAAAGGAAATGAAGTCAGGGGGGAAGTAAAAGAGAGGAGGAAAGAAAAAGAATATATGAAGTCAGGGGGAGGAGATTAAAAAAAGAGCAAAAACAGAAAGAGAGACTGCAGAGAGTGAGACGTGAGAGAGAGACAGAAAAGAAGTGACCGAACAGCAGAAAAAAAAGAGAGAAAAAAGAGGAAAAGACCCCTACTATTCATCTTCTTCGGGAGTTCCTCGCTGCTGCTGGTCGCCCGGCGCTACAGCCGCCCACCCGCCTTTTTCCTCCTTCCGGCGAGCTCCGAGCCCGCCGCCGCGCCTCTGCCCTCGCGCGCCACCGTCACCGCGCTCCTGCTCCTACGCCTCTGCCCATCCACGACACCAGGAGCACCTCCGCCTGACGCCACCGCCTCTGCCCTTGCTGCTGCACCTAGCCGACGCCCAGCAGTCTGCGCCGGCGTTGCTCTTCGCCCGAGCACCAGCAGCACCATCCCGGACGCCTGCAACCAGCAGCCGCCTCTGGCTCGTAGCCACCACCGCAGCAACCGTTGTAGCAGCCCGCCTGAACGCTGTCGCTGCTACTGCCCGCGCCGTTGCCTCTCAGTCCGCCTCCACCCGCAGTGCTCGACGCCCCCTCTACCTCCGCTGCTGCCGTCGCTCGCCTCCATCGCGCCCGCCAGCCTCCGCAGCAACCCGACGCCACGAGCTCCTCCGTTACTGCTGCAAACCCCCCCAAACACGACCTGCAGAAGAACGCGAGTCTCCTCGCCACGTCACCGCGCCCCAGCTCCTTCGCCACAGCACCACCGCGTTCTGCTGCTACCGACGGCCCCTCCGCCACCATTGCTGCCGTCGCCCAGATCTGAGCCGACCCCGACGTTTGCATCCGGACCCCAACGCTAGTGAGTCGCACGCCCTCTGCTTCTCCTACACTAGCGGTGGTTGCTGCTTGCCGCCGCTGGTCCGTGTTTATTGCCACTCGCCGGAGCTCCGGTTGACGGCGAACCACCACCGGCAGCAACCCACCACCACAGCCACCTTCCTTATTCGTGCCGAGCCTCCATCGTGGTCTACAAAGTACCGCTCGTTAAGGCAAATTTGGAAAAAATTCAAATTAGGTAGGTTTATTATATTTTATTAGGTAGAATTATTTCATTATGTTATTTTTAATGTTTTGTCCCTTTCTTTGAATTAGTTCTTGATGCATGTTTGAAAATCCTCGGCGTGCCACCTAATTGCAGAATCGTACGATGATTTTTTATTTCATCTATAAGGCTTTAGATGAAATAATTAATCAGCGTGGGAATAAAATTGATATTTTTGTCTTTAAGGCTTAAGATCAATTTATTGATTTTATTAGTGAAACAACCATGAAGGATTTGGTATCTTTTAATTGTTTTGTTTATAAAAAAAATACAAAAAAAAAAAAAAAACTGCATTTGCATTCCATGTAGGTTAGAATTAGGTTTATTTCATGTTTTATGGTTTGCATACTAAGAATAGGAATTTTATTTCGAATATAAAAAAAATAAGAAAATCAAATCGATCAATTTAAGTTGCTAGTTTTAACTTAGGTTTCATGTTTAAGTACTTGACAATTTTTTTTAAATTTCGAAATTAATACAAAAACATAAAAAAAAAAATAGAATTTTAGCACTCTTTGCATATCATTGCATTTTAGGGTAAAATTTCATAATTTTAATTCTAGATAATAGTTTTTAAATTTAAGAAATTTTTTAGATAAATTGCATTTTAGTTAGGAATTTCTAAATTAGGATAACATTCTAGCTTAAATTAGGATTTGGTTTAACCTCATTCCTAATACAAATTAGATGGCATTTTAATTTAGATAGATAATTCTCACATTTTTCTAATTCCGAATTTCATAAAAAAAATGTCTTAGAATAAATTAGTTTTATTTTCTAGGATAGATTGCATGCTTATTAAGAAAACACAAAAACATCGCGTTTGCATCATATAGTTTAGGCCATATTATCATATTATTTCATGTTAAATTAGTAGTATGCATTGCATAAAGCATGATTTTCATTAAAAAAAGTGAAAGCCAAAAAAGAGAAATTGCGTGTTCATTAGAAATCATATTTAGGCATCGATGTAAATTCTGATCTAACACTGCAGATGCTTTCATTGCTATGAGGTAAGTCCTGCAATTTATTCATCGCTTTCTTGGGTGTTAAATTGGTGGTTTACGCACCCGTATGATCACCTCACAGGTTAGGAAGATAAATTAAAATCAATTCAAGCTGCCTACAAAAAAAAACATTTTTGAAAATAAAAAAGAATGGTACCGAAAGGGCATTAGAGAAATTTAGTGTAACCAAGTCCCCGAACTCACAATCTCTGGTTCGTAGGAGTGAAGTAATTCTCCCATTACTTTACTTGGGTTTCTAATCTACCCACCAAAAATAGATTAGTGGCGACTCCTAATTGAAAATCAATTGCATGTTAAGAACTTGAACCTAAGTCGCGAATTGGTATGGGCTTGGGAGAGCCCGAGTTAAGTCTAGACTTAACAATCCATTAGCCGAACCTTTAGGTGGTCCAACCCGCATCGGGGAGGTCGCGACAGCTTGGCGACTCCGCTGGGGACTTGAGTTAAAACTCTTAGTGGACTTAGGCCAATTTTCTTTTTGAAAAATATTTTTTTGTTTGGCAGCGAGGATCCCAGGTACGTCCCTAACATTTAAGGTGTTAAATGTTCTTGCAGAGTGGGAGGTATAAGGGGAAGTGTTTGCTGACATTTGTTTTGCAGGGAGGTGTAGGAATGTATGGTTTACTTTCACTTGTGAAGTGTTGCTTGATATAAATTGCCGTGCATGCCTTGCATCTAGGACTACACTATTGCACACACAACCCGCCGCCGGACCTGGGCCGCATAGGATCATCTAGGATGGTATTGAGATGGATACCACTTCGACCGCATACCCGCAGTATGAGTCGCCCATCTCAATCCCGAAATTTCTTTTTTGGTGTCAAGAGTACCCACCTCGGTTCGCATGCCCGCAACCCAGGTCGGCTCTTTGACCAAGCCGAAGTCATGAGGACCCGACTTAGTTCGCACGCCCGTGGCTAGTCTGATCATTCTTGTGGCTTCACTTTGTTAAGCCCGATAGACTAGAAATCGAGCCACTTACCATGCGCATGTCTATGTGATTGCCCTTTGTTTATTGGTAAAGTAAGTCTTCTAAATTCGCACTCTTGTAATCTACTTACTTTATTATATCATTTTGTCGGTCCATGGCATTAGGATTGTCCTGAGTCTTGATCAATATACAATGGGAATACCGGACATTCGAATTATTCTCCCTCCAAAGGAAGAGCTTAGCGCATGGTGGGACAAGTTAGACCAAGCTGGCCGTCAATTTGTAGAGTCGCACATTAGTCGACTACTCCCATTGCTGCGTATCAACATCCATGGCGGCCTTATCCAAGCACTTGCTCATTGTTGGTGCCCCGAGACTTCTACTCTCATCTTCGGCGGTAAGCATGAACTCACGCCCACCTTGGAAGAGTATAGCATTGCCATAGGAAAATCTTTGAAAGCTGAATTAATTAGTCCACCTATCGGAATAGACCCCGTTGTGGCCTTATCCGATTTTCTGAGAATTAAGGAGGATAATGTAAGAAAGGTTTTAAAAGCTCACCGCAATACATGTCATTTATATTTTCTAAAAGAATGTTTTGAAAATGGCAATTCATTTCAAATGCAAAGGATTTTCCTTTTAGCTTTCTTTGGGTTTATACTTTTTCCTCATTGCAAGAATGCTATTAACCCTTTGATGGCTCACTTAGTTGAACAAGTGTTGGGAGGAAAAAATTTCGTAAACACTATTCTGGCTGAAACCTTTCTTTCCCTCACTCGATTTAAAGAAGCGGTGATAAGACCTTCCATTCCTCTCCTGAGCTTTTACAAATTTGGTTTCTTTCTCATATAAAAGGGTTTGGTGGTTCGATGACTATACTTGATGTTAATAACTCTAATCACCCTATTATGAGATTTGAGAACAACCAAAAACATACACCGGATTACCATTATTCTATATGGGTAGCTTTCCTGAAAAAACCAACTTCCAAGGGTTTCCTATGGCATGCTAAGTGGTTCCAAGTTCGTGTGGCGAGACTTTCATGTGGAGGTGTTGGTCCAATCCCTCTACTGGGATTCACTGGAGTAACGGAGTACTATCCAACTAGAGTGACCCGTCAGTATCAAGTTGTGCAAGAGCTTCCCCCGGCATTGCAAGCAGATCCACTCCAAGCCAACTTCATTGATGGAGACCGAGACCATGAAGATTCCATTCTCACAATTAAATCAATGTGGGATATGTGCCAGCCACGAAAACTCAAGTGGCCCGAGGAGGAACTGAAGGGCAAAGAATTGAAGTACTATGCCTCAATTAAGTACATTCAACAACACAAGATTCCAGAGGAGTTACTTCCAAAGATACCTGAGGCGCCACTGAAGATCACCAACTGCGCTGAGAATAAACGCCTCAAAAGGGTTGCTGAAAAAGCTCAAGAGGAGAATAAGCGATTGCGCCGAGTGGTGTCCCGAGTGTATATTGATCAAGCTAGATGAAGTGTTTGAGTCAATCTTGTTGTTTTCATTTCTAGATTAATGTTTAGGAAGTTGAGTCATTTACTTTCCTAGTTTGTTTGTTTAGGGCATTTTGAGCTTATATTTCATTAATGAAGTGCTTGAATCAATCTTGCTTCTATTTTGTTAGGATTGTCAAAAACTCCATTAATGAATAAAAGTTTTAGACCATTGCCATGGACCGGTGTATTTCATATGAGATACTTATTTTTGTCAATTTCTTCAAATTAGGTGATAACGGATCCTCCACGTTCACCCATCATTACACGATCAAGAGCAAAAATGGCCGACCAAACCGAAATGCGTGATCGTATGACCGCTATGGAAAGCCAACTCCAGCAGTTGCTCACTTCTATGCAACTTATGACAGATCAAATGCAATCCCTCAAAGTGAATCAGACTCTTGCACCCGCTCTCCCCGAGATAGTAGTCCCAAAGCAGACAGACAAGGCCCAAATAGGTGATAACGACATGCCTGAGCTGGAGGATGACCCACTGTTCGTCTGCGAAAAAGCTAAGCCCGACAATGTCCCTAAGGCGGAGCAAGATGAACGCTTCGCCAAACTTGAAGAGAAACTGAAACAATTGCAAGAGTCGCAGAATTCACTCCCGTTCGACTTGTCAGTTTATGAGAATGTCAAAATGCCGAAGAAGTTTAAGATGCCGGAGTTCGAGAAATACAACGGTACTTCCTGCCCAAAAGCTCATTTGCAGATGTACCACGTACGCATGGCCCAATATGTCAAGAATGAGCCTCTCATAATCCAATCGTTTCATGCAAGCTTGACTGGGCCCGCACTCAACTGGTACATAATGAAAAATATAAACCTTCTCGACACTTGGAATGAAGTGGCTGATGCTTTCCTAAAGCAGTATAAGTTCAACATGGACATTGCACCTTCCCGAGAGGATCTTGAGCGGATGGAGAAGAAGAAAAGTGAGTCATTTAAGGAGTATGCTATAAGGTGGCAAAACTTGGCAGCTCAAATCACTCCTGAGCCTACAAACAAGGAGTTGATGAAGTTGTTCGTCAAGACTCTCCCGTATGAGTTCCGTAACCGGATGGCTAGTACATACGTCGAGAACTTCAACCAACTTATCCCAGTGGGTGAACAGATCGAGATGGGGCTAAGGGATGGATGGTTCAATGAACTGACTCATCAAGGCAAAAGGTTCACTATGAAGAAAGATAAAGAACCAACCACTGAAGTCAATGTTGCATATGCGCAACCAGCCCCTAGTAAGCCTCCGATGGTTCGTGTCCCCGGGAATCAGCAAGATGGAGGCCGAGTGCATGCACAGCGGCAATTCACCAAAAGGCAGTTTTCTCCTCTTCCTGGCCCTCTATCTCAGGTCTTGCCGATACTCCAAAAGAAGGGATTGATCTCCCACGAACCAAAGCGACCCAATGCTGAAAAATTCTCCAACTATGATCCCTCCAAAAAATGTGAGTATCATATGGGAGAGGTCGGCCATTCAACTGACGAATGTTTGACTTTGAAGCACAAGATCCAAAATTTGTTGGATACTAAGGCATTCTCTTTTCGTACCACCCAACCGAATGTCAAGAAGAATCCGTTGCCGGAACATCAAGGAAACGTGAATGCAATCTTTGAGTTCAATGCTGGCAAAAAGATGAACTTGAAGGTGTCGTCAAAGATATCTATAGCGGATTAGTTAGAGTTGGTTACTATCCAACAGATGAGAATCCTCCCTTGCCTACCATGAAGAAAAGGGTTCAAGAAATGGTTAAGGCTGGCATGATCGTGTATGCTCTGACCAAGCTGGAATAGTGTCAACTATCTCCGAAGTCGTCATTGATTGGGAGAAAGAATTTGCTAAGCTAAGTGTTGAAAAGAGTGAACCAAATCCATTGATCGAGGACATGCCCCCACTTGAGGACGCCTCCGACCATGAAGAACTGATAGTGGAAGTGCCTTCAACTGATGAAGAAATAATTATTGAGATGCCCCAGCTGTATGAGTACAAGGATAACAAAGCAGTCCCCTGGTCATACGAGCTAGATGTTGACCTGATTACAAGGTCTGGTCGGACCTATGCTCAAGCTAATACCCAACTCGCAAAGCCGATTCTTGATGAAGAGGCTAAAGAATTTTTAGCTATAATCAAAGCAAGTGAGTATAACGTGGTCGACCAGTTGCGGAAATTGCCCGCTCAAATCTCTTTACTTGAACTCTTACAAACGTCTCCCACACATCAAAAGTCTCTAATGAAGGTTTTGAGCGAAGTCCGTGTACCAGAGACGATCGAGGTAAACGAGGTTGGAGGAATTTGTAGGGTCGATTCTTCTTAAGGATTTAATAGCCTTTTCGATGAAGAATTCCTCTTGAGGGAGGGGACATACTAAGGCGTTATATATATCCGTCAAGTGCAAGGCTTCCCATGTGGCTCGAGTACTCATTGATAATGGAGTGCACTTGAATATTTGTCCATTGGCGACTCTTCACCGCCTTAAAATAGATCCTTCAAAAATAAGTGCTGCAAAGACCTCCGTCCGAGCTTTTGATGGTACGAGAAAGGAGGTGATAGGGGAGACCCACCTTGAACTGCAAATAGGACCGGTGATGTTCAACGTCCTTTTCCAGGTGATGGACATTCCTACAGCATTCAATTTCCTATTAGGTCGCCCCTAGATTCATACTACTGGAGCTGTGCCATCAAGTCTCCACCAAAGTGTGAAATTTGTTGTTAAAGGAAAGCTAGTCATTGTTCATGGTGAGGAGGATCATCAAATCTATCATGAGACGGCCATCCCCTACATCGAGCCGGAACGTAGGGAGGAGTCAAGTTACCAATCGTTCGAACTTGTATCAACTATTCATGCATCTCGAGGATCGACAGCACCTATCCCTGATATGTCGAATGCAGCAGTTATGATAGCAAGAGTGATGGTTGGAAATGGCTTTATTCCTGGCCGTGGACTTGGTAAACAAGAACAGGGCATCCGGAATCCTATTGAAGCCCCTCGAAGGTTTCGTTCCGCTGGATTAGGGTACCATGGAAGAGGTGGAGGACATGAACAAGAGAGGAAAAACTCATTACTCCTCGATATCCGCGAGACATTCCCGGGCCCTGCTAGAATGATGCATGATGAGGGAGGAATGATCGACACCCGAGGTATCGTGCTCGATGGATGGAATGACATGGACGACCCGACAACTTCAAAGACAGAGGATCCAAATGATGGGATGGAAGGGATGGCGACTCTATTCGATGATCTCCTCATAGGTGCCATTGATGAAGAACCATCGGAGGAAATGGGTGCTAGCCCACAAGAGTAACACGTTTACTTTTCTGCACTCCCCTGCGTGGGAATCTTATCTCTTTTAGGATTTGATGTTTTCTAGGGTTTGCTTATCGTATTTACGCATGTCGTTTGTCGGGAGTTGATGTTTGCTAGGGTTTGACTGTTAGGGTTTCGTTTCACTTTGATTGCCGTACTTTTCAATCCAATAAATGTAATTTGGTTGATGAATATCAATTATGATTACAAGTTTTATTTTGAGGGCATGATGGGGTATACCAAACCAGCCCGTTGATGATATCCAACCGATGAAAGAAAAGAAAAATCCAAGGAGAATTCCCGAGGCCGGGCTTCATCATGCTTCCTCGTGTCAAAAAGTTTTTCCAAAATATTTTGCCAAAATTCTTTAAATAAAATAAAATTTGAAAAAAAAATCAATCAAAAAATTCAAAAGGACGGAAAATTCGAAAAAAAATAGAAAAGAAATTCATGCCTTTTAGCCCTGTTTGTCTTTCTCGAACTATCCATTTTATGTTACAGGGGCAGCCTTATGATAGGCACAGAGGAGAAAATGGTCCAATCCAATGTCATAAGCGATGACGGTGATGACCCTGATGATCCAAATGGTGACTCCATTGGAGTACAACAAAGTTGGGAGCAACATGAAAAACCCAAAGTTCTCACCTCTGAGCAAACCGTCACTATCAATTTGAGTGATGCCGAGGAGCCCAAAGAGATAAAGATTGGGGCAAATCTTCCCAAAAATGAGGCCGAGCACTTGACTCAATTGCTAAAAGAATATCAAGATATCTTTGCTTGGACATACGCTGATATGCCAGGTTTAGATCCGTCGATTGTGGAACATTGTTTACCCACTAATCCAGACGTGCATCCCAAGAAGCAGAAGCTTCGGAGAATTAAACCAGAGCTCTCGAAGAAGATAGAAGAGGAAGTAATGAAACTTCTCAAAGTGGGATTCATCGAAGTCTCGCAATACCCCGAATGGGTGGCCAACATAGTACCGGTCATGAAGAAAGACGGTCGAGTCCGAGTGTGTGTTGATTAGGGATTTGAACAAGGCCAGCCCAAAGGACGACTTCCCATTGCCACATATCGATGTTCTCGTGGATAGTCTTTTGCCGGATTTGAATTATTCTCTTTCATGGATGGTTTTTCTGGCTACAACCAGATAAGAATGAAGGATGAAGACAAAGAGAAGACGGCATTTATCACCTCGTGGGGAACCTTTCATTATAAGGTCATGCCCTTCGGACTCAAAAATGCAGGGGCAACTTACCAACGAGCCATGGTTACGTTGTTCCATGACATGATGCATGAAGAAATCGAGGTTTATGTTGACGACATGATTGCAAAAACCCGGCCTGGGAAAAGTCATGTTGAAACCCTCAAGAAGTTATTTGATCGACTTCGTGAATTCAGACTCCGTTTAAACCCTGCTAAGTGCGTGTTCGGGGCAGCATCAGGAAAATTACTTGGGTTTATGGTGAGTAGCAAAGGGATCGAAATTGACCCATCTAAAGCCAAGGCAATATGTGAGCTGCAACCTCCGTCGACAGTGAAGGAAGTCCGGAGTCTCCTAGGGAGACTAAATTACATTGCACGATTCATTTCCCAACTCTCAGAGACCGCTAAGCCGTTCTTCAAACTCTTGAGGAAAAACGTACAAGTTGAGTGGAATGATGAATGTCGAGAGGCGTTCGATAAGCTGAAGCAATATTTGATGAATCCACCAGTTCTTGTCCCACCAATATCGGGGCATCCTTTGATTTTGTACCTCACAATCCATAGTGAGTCACTCGGCGCGATGTTAGCTCAGAAAAGTCCCATGGATCAGAAGGAACGGGCCATCTATTACCTCAGTAAAAAGTTCACTGTCTCGGAGCTAAAATATTCTGATGTTGAAAAAACTTGTGCTGCGTTAGTATGGGTATTGCATAGATTGCGACAGTACACCTTGCATTACCAGATGTTTCTCGTGACTGAGAATGATCCCATCAAGTATTTATTTCATCAACCAGCTTTGGTGGGTAAGCTAGCCAAATGGCAGGTCTTGATTTCGGAATTCGACGTGCAGTTCATGCCACAAAAATCAGTTAAAGGCCAAGTAATTGCTGATATATTGTTTGAGAATCCTAGAATCTTGAATGATGATGATTGTCCTTTGGATGATCGTATTTTGGCCATAAATGAAGATGCATGGTCTATGTTCTTTGATGGAGCTGTGAACTTGTCCGGTTAAATGCTGGGCGTATTAATATCCCCAGACGGACAACACTTCCCAGTAGCCGCGAAATTAATATTCCCATGCACTAACAATATAGCTGAATACGAAGCTTGTATTCTCGGACTTCAGGCCGCAATTGAAATGGGAGTGGCCAAATTGAAAGTATATGGAGATTCTGCATTGATCATACTCCAGACCGTAGGAGAATGGAAGACCAGGGATGCCAAATTACTGCCGTATCATAAGTACCTCGAAGAGTTGGTGAAGGAGTTTGACGAAATCTCGTTTGACTATTTGGCTAGATCTCATAATCAGTTTGTCGATGCTCTGGCAACGTTGTCATCCATGTTGCAAGTTACTGATGGTTTAGAAGTTGAGCCTTTGAAATTTTGAGGTTCTAGCCAAACCTTCTTATTGCATGGCCGTGAATGAAGAGCTTGATGAGAAGCCATGGTATTATGATATCATGAACTATATTCAAAAGCAGGAATTTCCTGAAGGGAGCACTCCAGCCGATAGAAAGTACATAATGAAGATGGCCTCAAAGTTCTTTGTCAGTGGTAAGAATTTATACAAGAGATCTTATGATTCAGTTCTATTGAGGTGCGTAGATGAAGCAGAAGCCACCCAAATCATACAAGAAGTGCATGAAGGAGTTTGTGGCCCACACATGAATGGGCACATGTTAGCCAAGAAGATCATGTGACTAGGTTACTATTGGCTTGCGCTGGAAAGTGACTGCATACAACATGTTAGAAGTTGCCATCGTTGCCAAATTCATGGAGATAAAATAAATGTTCCTCCAATGGAGTTGCACCAGCTATCTGAGCCATGGCCTTTCTCAATGTGGGGGATCGATGTGATTGGCCCAATAAATCCCAAAGCTTCAAATGGGCACCGATTCACATTGGTGGCAATAGATTATTTTTCAAAGTGGATTGAAGCCGCATCATATGCTAATGTCACGGCCCGAAATGTTGTGAAGTTTATTAGGCGTGACATAATCGCTCGTTATGGTGTCCCCGAAGCAATTGTCACTGACAATGGGACAAATCTGAATAACAAGTTCGTTGATGAGTTGTTCAGTGAGTTCAAAATCAAGCATTTGAATTCATCACCTTACCACCCGCAAATGAATGGAGTTGTTGAGGCAGCTAAGAAGAACATCAAGAAGATCCTGGCTAAGACAGCCGAGAATTATCGAGATTGGCATGACAGGTTACCTTTTGCTCTAATGGCATATCGGACATCGATCCGAACATCTACCGGGGCGACCCCTTTCTCCTTGGTTTATGGCATGGAGGCAGTCTTGCCTGTGGAAGTAGAAATCCCCTCTTTGAGAGTCTTATCCCAAGTGGAATTGTCCGAGGCAGAATGGACACAACAAAGGTTTGAGCAGTTAAACCTGATTGATGAAAAAATATTTAAAGCTCTTTGCCATGGTCAGACGTATCAACAAAGAGTAGCCAAGTCTTTCAATCGGAAGGTACGGCCGAGACACTTCGAAGTGAATGATCTAGTTCTAAGAAAGGTGTTGTCGATTTTTCCTGATCCTGGAGGCAAATTTGCTCCAAATTATAACGGACCGTATATGGTGAAGAGGGTACTCCCTGGAGGTGCCTTAATCCTTACAGAAATGGATGGTCGTGAGTTTTCTAATCCTGTTAACTCTGATGCTGTGAAGAAGTATTACCCTTGATAGACTTTGTTGTGAATCGAAGGTACTCATTTCTTCATTGAATTGTGTGGCAATGGAATGAATGAGATGAAAAGAAGGCCCTGTTCCATATGCATATCAAATTCATTTGATTCGATACGACAGACGTGTTTACCCAGAGTCGGTTCAATTAAATAAAAAAAGAAATGCCCTGAGGACACCACCAGCGCCTCGGCCTGGTGGCATGGGGGAATGAAAGGGTCCGAGAATGACCAGGGTTCGATCCCTGGAAATGGCAAAAAGTTTGCCGCAAAAAAAAAAAAAACAATTTTTTTTACCAATCCTTTTTCTTTCTTTTTGAGCTGCAAACTCTTTATGTTCAAAGCTAATGAGTTCATGAAGTACTTGTGACCTTTCAAAGGAGAATTTTGCGTGATAGTTTTACCTGTTTAATTACCAATTCCACTGAGGATTGTCACCATCGATCAAGTTAACGAATGATGTGGAATGAATTGAACATGCTAAATGAGACATGTCAGGATGATGAAAGGCAAGCCTTATCCTATACACAGTCCCTTGCTCACATACTGGTGAGATGAGTGTAGGAAATTCCATTTTTCTAAGGTAAAGAGTTTTCTCGCGAAAGGTACGATGATCGAAATGATGAGAGGCGGTTCATTCTCTATCCCAAACACTACGTGATCATCCATTGTTTAAACCCTTTTGAGCCCACACACGTGAATAATTTTTAAATTACCCCTGTCAAGAACCACCTCACATTGGGGCAAGCTAGAGGTAAGACGACATCATGAGGTGAGGAAATTGATAGGAATATTCTTGCTCTCACTTGCATCAATCTTCAGGTATTGCTATTACATTGAATTCATACGGTAATTTAAGTGCCTTAGAATGATGAAGAGCAGTTCTTTCTCTATCCAACACACTTTATCCATTGCGTAGCCCCTTGAGCATGTAAATTCGTTTCATTTAAACCCAATTGGTGATCATCCCCACCTGGGGCAAGGCAAAAGGCAAATGTTCGAAAGCAGCGAAGAATCCAGTGCCGACAAAAAATGAAAACTCCTTAAGAACCCAAATGTTAAAGCATTACGTGGTTATTCAAAAAATAAAAAAACAAAAGGGACATGAAAAAGCAGTGTGCCTGGTAAAAGCAAGGCTAATGCCCTTAAAAAATGAGAGAAAGAGTCAAGATAAATGATTATCAATTGTAAAAGGGTGTATTCCAATGGAGTGGTACTTAAAGAACTCAAATGCCAAGTTCTTATAGTACCTATGAGGAAAATCCCAATGGTGAAGAAGAAAACCGGTGACAATGCCAAGATAATCACCAATTCTCATCCCCCTATATACATGTTGAGCCTAATGATTCATTCACTTCTCAACCCATGAACTCAACCTACGTTACGTCCCTTACAAAGTCTCTTCAGATTAAGGCACCGAAATTAACGTAAGAATTCACATGCTTAAAAGCATCGCTCGAAGAAGTGTGAGCAAGGCCATTTCTATCTCATTCCGCAGGTTCCTTGACTTGTAAACCCAAAGGTGATTGCGAAGTATTGTTCTTTCATTAGCCTTGACTCGAAGAGTCCCTCTTTGTTGAGCCATTGACCGAGCCTACATTACAGTCCTGACAAAGACCTCTCAGATTGACCAGGTCGTACCGCTTGCGAGAATACTCGAACCCTTGTTGACATGATGAAAGTAAGATTGAGTGATTCTGTGATCCGACATTAATGGTCGGGACAAAATAGCCTTCTTAATGAGAGTGAGTGAAAGTCCTTTCTAACTGAAAGTCTCTCATTTGGTATTCTTGAAAATCCATGTCATGAGTGAAAATTGTCTTAAACGATGATTCTCCCCAGTGGAAATTTGGTGGTGCAAATATGGTAAAACCATCATGCATAAATCTTGGTTGAATGGATAAAAGCTTCATTGGACTTTGGAGTGTGCTGAATTGCTTACTTCTTTCATGAATGCATGTATATTTTGCTCTAATCATGTCTGACAGGTAATGTTTCCTTGAAGACCTAAGAGCTCCTGGCATTTATGTTGCCTTTCAGAAGCCTCGAGGTGAGAAACCTCCATGAATATTCGAAATACATCCTCGATGTTCCAAAACTTCTTTCTACCAAGAGGTAAGTGACCTTCACAAATATCCCAGGTTTGTCCTAGGTATTCCCAAAATTCTTGACATCTCAGTCTGGATCTGGATGTCTCAAAACTCTTCGTTAAATATTTCACTTTGGATGTGAATGTTTTTCGATCTTTTTCGTTATACCTTAGTCTGCGGATCTAGGTATTTCGAATCTTCTTAATCAATATTCATCTCACCTAACATTGAGTGTCTATTGGTTAAGTTTCCAAAATTTTTGACATCTCGATCTGGATCTGGATGTCTCAAAACTGTTCATTAAGCATTTCATTCTGGATATGAATGCTTTTTGATCTTTTCGTTATACCTTAGTCGGATCTAGGTATTTCGAACCCTCTTAATCCAATATTCATCTCACCTAACATTGAGTGTCTATTGGTTAAGTCCCAAACTTCTTGACATCTCGGTCACGGATCTGAATGTCTCAAAACTCTTCGTTAAACATTTCACTTTGGATGTGAATGTTTTTCGATCTTTTCGTTATACCTTAGTCGGATCTAGGTATTTCGAATTTTCTTAATCCAATATTCATCTCACTTAACATTGAGTGTCTATTGGTTAAGTTTCCAAAATTTTTGACATCTCAGTCTGGATCTGGATGTCTCAAGACTGTTCATTAAGCATTTCATTCTAGATATGAATGCTTTTTGATCTTTTTCGTTATACCTTAGTCTGGATCTAGGTATTTCGAATTTTCTTAATCCAATATTCATCTCACCTAACATTGAGTGTCTATTGGTTAAGTTTCCAAAATTTTTGACATCTCAGTCTGGATCTGGATGTCTCAAGACTATTCATTAAGCATTTCATTCTGGATATGAATGCTTTCACGATCTTTTCGTTATACCTTAGTGCGGATCTAGGTATTTGAACCCTCTTAATACAATATTCATCTCACCTAACATTGAGTGTCTATTGGTTAAGTTCCCAAATTCTTGACATCTCGGTCGGATCTGGATGTCCCAAAACTTTTCCCCATCTTGGGCGGCGACCGTAGAATGGTACGGGTCTAGGAAAGCGATCTCTTTGTAAAGTCATATTCTATTCTAGCGGCGTAGTAGAATGGTACGGGTCTGGACATGTGACACCAACTATCTCGAGTTACTCTACCCTCCTCGAAGGTAAGTTATTCCAGGTTAGTTCCTTTTATCACTGGCATTAGCATTTCCATGCATCATATAAATTGCATTTCAAAAAAAAAAAAAAACAAACAAACAAACAAAAAAAACAAAAAAAAAAACAAAAAATCCATGACCTGCCAAAATATCATCCATTGCATATGCATGGTCAAAATTTAGGTATCATATTGTCTTTGAATGCAACCTCTGCGAGCTCACCTTCAAAGAGGGCAGGCATTGACACCTAAATTTTGACTAATCATTTAGTAATTAATTGCATAAAAATTTAGGGATTAATCTTTAACCCCTAAGAAAAAATAGTAAAATTGCATTTCATATAGTTGCATTTGCATCGGTACCAAAACACAACCAAACGGCGGCTCGCGGTCGATTACGTGCACAAAAGGTGGTCTCTCTCTTGCTGATCTGAAAGTACACAATGAAAGAAAGAAGAAAGAAGAGTTCTTCACGTCCATTGTCTCTTCCTCATTAATGCATGCACCATGCGTGGATAAAATTCGGCGGACGTAAAAATTCTAGCCGCAAGCGTGAAGAAACCAAAGAAAAATTCTCCACTGCACACGAGAATTCCGGAGAAGGTCTGCAAGAAGATGGGCTCACAATTTTATAATATTCTCTCCTTCTTGGAGAGCAAATCGGCTGGAGAAGAAAGAAGTTCCTGCACGTCCATTGTCTCTCGCTCATTAATGCATGCACATGCATGTGCAAGAATTCGGCGGACGTGAGGAGCCTCAGAGAGGCAAAATGAGCCCATGATATATTATATAATATTCTCTCTCTCTCTCTCAAGTGGGGGTTGTCAGGAGAAGTAAACAAGCAATTTGCTGAAGGAGGAAGCAAATAATAAACGAGAAAAGTCAAAAATTGTGGCTATCCTATAGAAAGGAGGGACAAGTAGCCGTATAAGAAGCCCCAAGCGTGCAGAAGAAAGAAGAATCCATGGACGTGCATTTTCTTCCCCTCATTAATGCATGCACATGCACACATGAATGGGGGACGTGAAATTTCCACAGACGCATGCAAAAAGATGGGCTGACATTTTATAATACCTTCCTTCCTAGAGATCAGGCGATGGCCACCATATTTGAAAAAAAAGAAACAAACTTGAACAAGCAAAGGAAAGTTGCGGCTGCTCCTGTTCACCTGTTGCCTATAAATAAGCAAGGAAAGAGGGGGCAAGGAGGGGGAAGAGGGGCATTCACTGGAGAGGTTTTGTGAGAGATTAAAAAAGAAGAAGAGATGCTCGTTAGAGAGAACCAAAGGAAATGAAGTCAGGGGGGAAGTAAAAGAGAGGAGGAAAGAAAAAGAATATATGAAGTCAGGGGGAGGAGATTAAAAAAAGAGAAAAAGCAGAAAGAGAGACTGCAGAGAGTGAGACGTGAGAGAGAGACAGAAAAGAAGTGACCGAACAGCAGAAAAAAAAAGAGAGAAAAAAAGAGGAAAAGACCCCTACTGTTCATCTTCTTCGGGAGTTCCTCGCTGCTGCTGGTCGCCCGGCGCTACAGCCGCCCACCCGCCTTTTTCCTCCTTCCGGCGAGCTCCGAGCCCGCCGCCGCGCCTCTGCCCTCGCGCGCCACCGTCACCGCGCTCCTGCTCCTACGCCTCTGCCCATCCACGACACCAGGAGCACCTTCGCCTGACGCCACCGCCTCTGCCCTTGCTGCTGCACCTAGCCGACGCCCAGCAGTCCGCGCCGGCGTTGCTCTTCGCCCGAGCACCAGCAGCACCATCCCGGACGCCTGCAACCAGCAGCCGCCTCTGGCTCGTAGCCACCACCGCAGCAACCGTTGCAGCAGCCCGCCTGAACGCTGTCGATGCTACTGCCCGCGCCGTTGCCTCTCGGTCCGCCTCCACCCGCAGCGCTCGACGCCCCCTCTGCCTCCGCTGCTGCCGTCGCTCGCCTCCATCGCGCCCGCCAGCCTCCGCAGCAACCCGACGCCACGAGCTCCTCCGTTACTGCTGCAAACCCCCCCAAACACGACCTGCAGAAGTACGCGAGTCTCCTCGCCACGTCACCGCGCCCCAGCTCCTTCGCCGCAGCACCACCGCGTTCTGCTGCTACCAACGGCCCCTCCGCCACCATTGCTGCCGTCGCCCAGATCTGAGCCGACCCCGACGTTTGCATCCGGACCCCAACGCTAGTGAGTCGCACGCCCTCCGCTTCTCCTACACTAGCGGTGGTTGCTGCCTTGCCGCCGCTGGTCCGTGTTTATTGCCACTCGCCGGAGCTCCGGTTGACGGCGAACCACCACCGGCAGCAACCCACCACCACAGCCACCTTCCTTATTCGTGCCGAGCCTCCATCGTGGTCTACAAAGTACCGCTCGTTAAGGCAAATTTGGAAAAAATTCAAATTAGGTAGGTTTATTATATTTTATTAGGTAGAATTATTTCATTATGTTATTTTTAATGTTTTGTCCCTTTCTTTGAATTAGTTCTTGATGCATGTTTGAAAATCCTCGACGTACCACCTAATTAGCAACACTGATGATTTTTTATTTTATCTATAAAGGCTTTAGATGAAATAATTAATCGCGTGGGAATAAAATTGATATTTTGGTCTTTAAGGCTTAAGATCAATTTATTGATTTTATTAGTGAAACAACCATGAAGGATTTGGTATCTTTTAATTGTTTTGTTTATCAAAAAAATACAAAAAAAAAAAACTGCATTTGCATTCCATGTAGGTTAGAATTAGGTTTATTTCATGTTTTATGGTTTGCATACTAAGAATAGGAATTTTATTTCGAATATAAAAAAAATAAGAAAATCAAATCGATCAATTTAAGTTGCTAGTTTTAACTTAGGTTTCATGTTTAAGTACTTGACAATTTTTTTTAAATTTCGAAATTAATACAAAAACATAAAAAAAAATAGAATTTTAGCACTCTTTGCATATCATTGCATTTTAGGGTAAAATTTCATAAGTTTAATTCTAGATAATAGTTTTTAAATTTAAGAAATTTTTTAGATAAATTGCATTTTAGTTAGGAATTTCTAAATTAGGATAACATTCTAGCTTAAATTAGGATTTGGTTTAACCTCATTCCTAATACAAATTAGATGGCATTTTAATTTAGATAGATAATTCTCACATTTTTCTAATTCCGAATTTCATAAAAAAAATGTCTTAGAATAAATTAGTTTTATTTTCTAGGATAGATTGCATGCTTATTAAGAAAACACAAAAACATCGCGTTTGCATCATATAGTTTAGGCCATATTATCATATTATTTCATGTTAAATTAGTAGTATGCATTGCATAAAGCATGATTTTCATTAAAAAAAGTGAAAGCCAAAAAAGAGAAATTGCGTGTTCATTAGAAATCATATTTAGACTGTCGATGTAAATTCTGATCTAACACTGCAGATGCTTTCATTGCTATGAGGTAAGTCCTGCAATTTATTCATCGCTTTCTTGGGTGTTAAATTGGTGGTTTACGCACCCGTATGATCACCTCACAGGTTAGGAAGATAAATTAAAATCAATTCAAGCTGCCTACAAAAAAAACATTTTTGAAAATAAAAAAGAATGGTACCGAAATGGCATTAGAGAAATCTAGTGTAACCAAGTCCCCGAACTCACAATCTCTGGTTCGTAGGAGTGAAGTAATTCTCCCATTACTTTACTTGGGTTTCTAATCTACCCACCAAAAATAGATTAGTGACGACTCCTAATTGAAAATCAATTGCATGTTAAGAACTTGAACCTAAGTCGCGAATTGGTATGGGCAGGAGAGCCGAGTTAAGTCTAGACTTAACAATCCATTAGCCGAACCTTTAGGTGGTCTAACCCGCATCGGGGAGGTCGCGACAAACTCATTCTAAGAGGGAAAAAAAGAGCAAAGTAAACATAAGAAGAATGTATATATATGTGTGTATTAAGATGGATGGAGTATGGAGAGGAAAATACTGCGGTAGCCTTTATAGTTCAGTTCTGTTTTTAATGTTTCATATTCTTGGCAAAGTATAGAGAGTTTGGTGAATTTTTTTTTTGTCTATCTTATCTCTAACTCTCATATCACTTTTAGATTTTTGATTTACCTCTTTACAAAGTGTGAGATTCAAACACTGTACCTATCATACTAGCGTTACCACCGCCCAAGTTCCTTTATAATTGAGTCACATGCCTAGTGGCGAGTTTGGCAATTAAGTGAATCATTCTTTGACATTTATTTATTTATCAAATAACCATATTTAAACATTCAATAATAGTTTTTCGCCTCATTTGGTACACTGCTTTTTAAAAAAATCTTTATATAATTAATGCTATTACGGGTTGGGAGGAAGGGGGGGATCGGTGGGATCAAAAGTTTCCTGGGTGCAAATTACTTTCCCCGTGGCCCTAGCTGAAATTGCCTAAAAGGCAAATCTGTTTTCTTGAGTAGGACCAACCACTCCTTTTGATGACAGCGACATGGGAGACAATTACACCGCACGCTTGATGCTCCTCTGGATCCATGCTTAATGTGTAAGGACTGCTTGAGATTCTCCTCCCAAGGTGCGTTCTCCTACTTAGATAATTCCGAAATTCTCCTCCTTTTTTCAATAAGTATTATTTAATTTTCCTTTCTTAATTTCCTCTATGTAGATCAAGTGGATCTCTCTCCGCTTGTGTTTTTTTTCCTGGTGAAATAAGGAGAGAGATCTTTGTACTTTGGGCACACACAACTCAGGTGGTTTGGCACTATAGGAAGGATTCAAGGATTTTGCATCGATTTTAAGTCTATCTAGTCAACTAACTATTAACATAACTTAATAATTGTGATTCAAGGATTTTGCATTAATTCAAGATAGTAAATTTGTTTGATTTGTGTGGGATTCTTCAGTAGATGAGGTGATGATATTTATAATGGTAATGCCATAATTGCTTTTGAGCAATTTCCAGCAGTTTGTATCCATGTTCTTTCATTTTTTTTTTTGAATTATGTGCCTATATTCTCGGGGTAAGCACACTATCAATATCGAAAGTTGTGTACGGCGCTCACCTTGGTACCAAAAGTTTATTTTGGATCACTAAGGTGCAAAAAATTTGAAAAACGATCATTTTAGTGCCAACTCCGATCTTGTTGGCCGGAAATCTGACGTGGTATCTTTTTTTTTATTAATTTTTGAAGCTAATGTAGCTCGCCGGAGAGTACAGTCAGCATTTAAACAACAAAATGACGTCGTTTGGTTTCTCTCCCCCAATTCAAAACCCTAAATCCCCAAATTGAGAGAGAGAGAGAGAGAGAGAGAGAGAAGATCTTCAACCACCCATATCCCTTGCCTTCGCCTCCGCTAGCGATGGGCCAGTCGTTGTCCTTGACGGCCCCTGCGCTCGGTGGCTGCGGCTCTGACCTCAACCCCGAACTCGACGACGGCTACTCGGCAGCCAAGTCGAAGGCCGTGATCTGGCCGGTGCTCGGGGAGGCCGCCGACAAGTGCGCCGCCCCCGATCTCTCCCTCTCCATCTTTGATCTCCCCGACAAGTGCCTGGCCTGCGTCTTTAGTACTTAGGCTCCGACAAGCGGGGCTGGTGCTCTCTCGTGTGCCATTGCTAGCTCACGATCGAAGGCTAGAGCCGCTAGAGGTTCGCCCTCCACGCCCACTTGGAGCTACTAGACGCGGTCTCAGCGTTGTTCGCGCGGTTCGACTCGGTCACGAAGCTCGCGCTCAAGTGCGACTGTAAGTCATTGAGCATCGGCAACGACGCGCTTGTGCTAATCTCGCTCAAGTACAGGACCTCACGTGCCTCAAGCTGCGGCTGGTGTTGGGCAAGGATCGGACAAAAAAAAACTCTAGTTTCAATCCCCAAATAAAAAAAAAAAAAAAATCCTTAAATGAGTTGTGCGGCATCGTTTTTGTGAGGCCATTCACTTAGGACGGCAAAACGACGTCGTTTTCTTAAGGAGGACGGAAAACGACGTTGTTTAAAAGCCATGTCAATTTTTTTTTTTTTAAATATTAAAGCCACGTAATCATTTTGGTCGGAATCTCTCGCCGATGGCACCAAAGTGATCGTTTTTTCTCTTATTTGGCACTTTAGTGATCCAACAAAAACTTTTGACACCAAAATGAGCGCCGTACACAACTTTTGGCACTGATAGTGTACTTACCCCCTATATTCTCATGACATTGCGATCCTATGCTTGAACAGTTGCTCCTCCAAAAACACATGCTAGTTGTTCCATGACCTTAGTTGGCTTGTTCCCCAGTGACTTTGAACTAATAATCATATCTCTGTTAACTGGGTTCACTTCTATGTAGAGGAAGCCCAATGAGTTGTAAGCCCAAAAAGGGCTTGGGCCCATATGATAAGTTATATGAGAAAATAGGGTTTCTCACTATCTATATAAAGAGGTAGCCGTAAAAAAGGAAATAGTAACAAGAGAAAAAAGAGAAAGCAGAAAATCTGGGGTTTGGGGCAATATCTGATTTATATCAAGCTGGCATCGGAGGTCGATTCGTGATCCGATTGAGCTGAAATTTTGTCAGCATGTTCGTGGCGCAATTTTCTCGAATCTAAACGTTTTGATTTTCGTTTGAAGCCCCATAAATCAGGTTTTTCGTGGATTGATCAAAACCTGCGTTTTTGGTCAGATTTATCCTTGATCTCTTGTGAAGTTCATGTGTATTGCCAAGAATTATGTTCTTGAGGTGTTTGCTACTATATACCTCTAGTATTTACTAGAGAAGAACAATTTTATTGATAGTGAAGATTTTCGGGTAGACTCCGGTTTCGTGTTTTTTATCTCCTCACATCGAGGAGGTTTTCCACGTAAAAAATCGTCTTGTGTTCGCGTGCTTGGTATTTATTTTACTCTACTATATCGATTCCTATTAGGTTTACACAAGAGGGACATTATTTTATTCCGCCGCGTTGATTCGATATTGTTCGAATTGTTACTATTCTCCCATTAAGGTGGTATTAAAGCATTAGGTTATTGCTTGATTTTTTTTGCCTTGTGTTAAACAATGGAAACGAATATGAGTAGAATGATTACACTGAATGGTTTGAATTATCATATTTGGAAAGGGAAGATGGAAGATCTTTTATATGTGAAAGATTTTTATTTGTCCATATTTGCCGAGGAGAAATTGGAGAATAAAACTGACGCTAAATGGTCTATAATTCATCGTCAAGTGTGTGGTTATATCAAGCAGTGGGTAGATGATAATGTTTTGAGCCATATTAATGAGGAAACACATGCACACAATTTATGGGATAAGCTCGAACAGTTATATGCTCGAAAGACTGGGAATAATAAGTTATTTTTTATAAAAACAGATGATGACTCTAGGATATCATGATGGTACTCGTTTGACTGATCATTTAAATTCTTTTCAAGGAATTTTAAATCAGTTATCTGCGATGGGAATCAAGTTTGATGATGAGATACAAGCACTATGGTTGCTTGGTACTTTGCCGGACTCATGGGAGACGTTCCGAACATCTTTGTCTAATTCTGTCCCATATGGTACATTACCGTGGATTTGACCAAAAGTAGTATTTTGAATGAAGAGATGAGAAGGAAGACACAAGGATCGTCCTCTTCACATTCTGATGCCTTGGTTGTCGAGAAAAGGGGGAGAAGTGAGTCTCAAGGTCTGAGAAATAGAGATAAAAGTCGAGACAAAAGCAGAAGTAAGTATAATAAATTTGCTAATGTTGAGTACCATTATTGTCATCAGAAGAGACATATTAAGAGGTTTTGTCGCCAGTTAAAAAGGGAAAAACAAAAGGAGAAAGGTAAAGAGAAGAAAAGTGATAATGACAATGATGACAATCATGTCGCTGCACTTAAAGAAAACTTTCTCACTATTTTTTATGGTAATGTGGTGAATTTTGTATCTTATGAGACCAATTGAGTAATTGGTAGTGGTGCATTCGTTCATGCTACGTCTCATAGGGATTTCTTTACATCATACAGGTTAGGTGACTTCGGATCTGTGAAGATGGGAAACAATGGACTAATTCAAGCTGTAGGCATTGGTGATGTGTGCCCAGAAACCAGCAATGTCACAAGGTTAGTATTGAATAATGTTAAACATATACCTGATATCCGCTTGAATTTGATTTCTACAAGCAAGTTAGATGATGAGGGGTATTGCAACACCTTTAGTAATGGTCAATGGAATCTCACGAAAGATTCTCTTGTTGTGGCTAGAGGTGAAAAATATTTTTCATTATACATTATGCAGGCAAAGTTATCCACATATAAAATTAATGTAATAGATAGCGAAGATGCAGCTGAATTATGGCATAAGAGGCTCAGTTACATTAGTGAGAAGGGTTTGTCAATATTGGCCAAAAAGAAGCTCCTTTCAGGATTGAAAAGTTCAACGTTAAAGAATTGTGTTCACTGTTTAGCAGGAAAACAAAACATAGTTGCATTTAAAAGCTCCCCTCCTTCAAGAAAATCAGGTATACTGGATTTAGTGCATTATGATGTTTGCGGTCCTATGAAAACAAAATCACTTGGTGTCTCTCTTTATTTTGTTACCTTCATAGATGATTTTTCAAGGAAAATTTGGATTTATATCTTGAAAACTAAAAATCAAGTATTAGATGCTTTTAAGCAATTTCAGGCTTTAGTTAAGAGACAGACTGGAAAAAAATTGAAATGCATCAGAATTGATAATGGGGGAGAGTATGTTGGATATTTTGATGAATATTGTAGATAACAAGGTATTTGACATCAAAAGACACCTCCCAAGACGTCTCAGTTAAATGGCTTAGCTAAGAGAATGAACAGAACATTGGTTGAAAGGGTAAGATGCTTACTTTCATAGTCGAAGCTACTTGGATCCTTTTGGGGTGAGGCTTTAAGTACAATTGTGCATATATTAAATCTTACTCCATGCGTTCCTTTAGAGTTTGATATTCCTAATAGAGTTTGGATAGGCAAAAAAGTTTCTTATGATTATTTGTGTGTCTTTGGGTGTAAAGCATTTGTGCATATTCCCAAAGATGAGAGGTCTAAACTTGATGTGAAAACATGACAATGCATATTTATTGGTTATGGACAGGATATGCTTGGCTACAAATTTTATGATCCACTTAAAAAGAAAATTGTAAGAAGCAGAGACGTTGTGTTTATGGAAGATCAAACAATAGAGGATATTGAGAAAGCATAGATGATTTCTGAACCATTGGTTAGTGATAATTTGATTGATTTGGATCCAGTTCCTCTAACAAATATTCCTACACAGGTTGATGAAGAGCAGCAGGAAGTTAATGTTCCAAATAACGCACATGTTCCTGAACATGTTGAAATAGATAATAATATTCCTGAACTAGAGGCTCAATTAGATGTTCCACTGGATGTTCTAGTCCAGAGATCCGTTAGAGACTAACAACCTTCCACCAGGTATTCTGAAGATGAGTATGTATTATTGAGTGATGCAGGTGAACCAAAGTGCTATGCAGAAGCAATAGAAGATGAGTACAAAAGTAATTGGTTCGATGCTATTCGAGGTGAGATGCAGTCACTTTATGATAATCATACTTTTAAGTTGGTGAAGTTACCTAAAGGTAAAAGAGCTTTGAAAAACAAGTGTGTATATAGGTTGAAGCAAGATGAACATACTTTACAACCACGGTACAAAGCTAGATTGGTTGTTAAAGGATTCGGTCAGAGAAAGGGTATTGATTTTGATGATATATTTTCTCCGGTAGTGAAAATGTCTTCTATCCATGTGGTCCTAAGCTTAGTAGCTAGCCTAGATTTGGAAATTGAGCAAATGGATGTTAAAACAGCCTTCCTACATGGTGACTTGGAGGAAGAGATATACATGGAATAACCTGAGGGTTTTAAAGTGAAAGGGAAAGAGGATTATATGTGCAAATTGAAGAAAAGTCTCTATGGCCTAAAACAAGCACCGAGACAGTGGTATAAGAAATTTGCGTCAGTTTTGACATAACAAGGCTATAAGAAGACTTCATTGGATAACTGTGTGTTTGTCAAAAAAAATTTGATGATGACTTTATTATTTTTTTGCTTTATGTTGATGATATGCTGATTGTTGGTAGGAATGCTTCAAGAATTGAGTTATTGAAGAAACAATTGAGCAAGTCTTTTGCCATGCAAGACTTGGGCTCGGCGAAGCAGATTCTTGGCATTAGAATTACCCGAGACAGAGTAACTAAGAAGTTATTTTTGTCGCAAGAAAAATATATCGAGAAGATCCTTCAAAAATTTTACATGGACAAGGCTAAAGTGGTTAGTACTTCTCTTGCTACCCACTTTAAGTTAAATATGATGCAAAGTCCTAAAACTGATAAAGAAAAGAAAGATATAGAAAGTGTTCCATATGTTTCACTTGTAGAAAGCTTAATGTATGCGATGGTATGTAGACGCCCAGACTTGGCGCACGCAATTGGCGTTGTTAGTCACTATTTATCAAATCCAGGTAGAGAGCACTGGAATGCAGTGAAGTGAATTATGAGGTAGCTTCGGGGAACTTTAAAGTTGAAACTCAGTTTCGAGATCGGGAAACTTGAGTTAGTTGGATACACAGATTCCGACTTGGCAGGAAATATTGATACTCGTAAATCTACTTCTGGTTATTTGATTTCTTTTGCGGGTGGTGTTGTGTCATGGAAGTCAAGATTGCAAAAGTGTGTTGCACTTTCTACAACCAAAGTTGAATTTATTACAGCGACTGAAGCTAGTAAAGAGATGCTATGGATGAAGAAGTTCTTTGAAGAACTTAGGTTCAAGCAAAAGAGGTATGTGCTATTTTGTGATAATCAAAGCGCAATTCATCTTGGTAAGAATTCATCTATTGATGTTAGATATCATTGGATTAGAGATGTTCTAAATGAAAAGTTGTTGGAACTTGAGAAAATTCATATAGATCATAATGGCTCTGATATGATGACGAAGACTCTACCAAGAGAAAAGCTTGAACATTGCCAATTGATAGCAGGGATAGCTGGGTTCACTCCTATGTGGAGGAAGCCCAATGAGTTGTAAGCCCAAAAAGAAATGTCATATGATAAATTATATGAGGAAATATGGTTTATCACTATCTATATAAAGAGGTAGCTGCAAAAAAGGAAATAGTAAGCCAAGAGAAAAAAGAGAAAGCAGAAAATTTGGGATTTGAGACAATATCTGATTTACATCAAACTGGCATCGGAGGTCAATTGGTGGTCCGATTGAGCTAAAATTTTGTCAGCATGTTCGTGGCACAATTTTCTCGAATCTGAACGGTTTGATTTTCGTTTGAAGTTCCATACATCAGGTTTTTCGTGAATTGATCAAAACTTGCATTTTTTGGTCAAATTTATCCTTGATCTCTTGTAAAGTTTATGTGTATTGCCAAGAATTATGTTATTGAGGTGTTTGCTGCTATGTACCTCTAGTATTTGCTAGAGAAGAACAATTTTATTGATAGTGAAGATTTTCGGGTAGATTCCGGTCCCGTGGTTTTTTTATCTCCTCACATCGAGGAGGTTTTCCACGTAAAAAATCGTCTTGTGTTCGCGTGCTTGGTATTTATTTTACTCTACTATATCGATTCCTATTAGGTTTACACAAAAGGGGAGATTATTTTATTCTACTGCGTTGATTCAAATATGTTCGAATTGTTACTGTTCTCTCATCAATCTCAAGGCTCCTCATGTATTCAATCATCTTCTAAAACCTTAACAATTAACTGAGCTTTCAATATGGTAAAGCAAGGTAGCAGCAATAGAATTGGTGTGAATATCGATGGTGTACTAATATCTATATCGTTCTTAATTACTGTCAATAATACATACACACTTGGTAATGTCCATGCACTAGCCACATGCTCATCCATTCTGAAGACTTGGTTTTTTTTTTTTTTTTTTTTGGTATAAACAGATTCAATCGATTGGATATGGCATCTTATGTCATATAGACATGATTTTCAGAGACTCATGTATATGGCATCTTAATTCACACGGTGTGAATGCTTCAACGGGCGTCCCTATTTTCCTACCTTTTGTTTGCTTTTTTGCTCTCAATCTTGCTGTAAGACATGGTCACCATGAGTGTGTTGCTGGATTTCCACTGCCGCGTCCTTTTTGACGCCTTTTGACGCCACTTTTGATCCCCCTTTGTTTCCTTGCGTGTTTTCGCACTGCTAATTTCCTCGTTCACACACGCATGATTGTCGTGTTGAAAGTGGCTTCAAGTCGACCATTTCGTTCAACCAGAAGGAGGTAGGAGCGGCAAGGACTCAGAACTCGGATAGCGGACTGCGTGCAAAAACTTTTATAGGAATGCCCCGCTTAAATTCGGCTTGGGAAATTCAGGGTCGGGTCCTATAACAGAGCGGTTCACGAGAATTCGTAATCTTATCATAAAGGATCAACAAAATTGACTGCGAAAGAATGCAATAGAAATCACGAATGTGGCATTACAAATGTACTGTTATCAAGAGTCAAATTATCAGTGGATTTGATCCCCAATTTCATGAAAATGGGAATGAGATATTTGAGCAAAAAATGTAGGTGTTGACAATAATTTTCCTTTAATATTAGTAAGTTAATATTTCTTTCAAATCATCCCTTGGGTGATTTTTTTTTAATCAGCAATCTAGACTGCATTGAAATCGGTCTCATGAATTATTACAGTGGATCAAAGAATTTCCTTAGACATTAACATTACAATCTGACCCGTTTTGTTCGGATGTGGAAACGAAAAGGCCTTTTTCTTATGGCCATAAGTGATTATTGTAGGTTTCTTAAGGCTCTGTTTGGTAAAATCTATTTCTATTCCCCAAAACAACTATTTCTGTTCTTTTATTCCTAACTAAAAAAAAGAATAGAAAGCCGTAAAATTTGTTTAGTAAAACTTTTGTTTAACTAAAAATCTATTTTTTTGTTCCCGGGAACTAAAAATCTATTTTTTTGTTTAGGGAACTAAAAATCTATTTTTTTGTTAGAAAATATATTTGGAACAGAAACAAGAAGTAAAAAAAAGTAGCTTCTTGTTTCCAGAAACAATTTTTAGAATATATTTTTCTCTCTCTTCTTTTTTCTTCTCTTTTATTCTTCACTTTCTTTTCTTCTTCTTCTTCTTCCTTTTAGCCGGTTGCCGGCCTTGGCCATGGCTAGTGCCAACAATTGGCCAGACAAGGGTCGGTGACCTCGCCTGAGCGATGCCGGCCCCCGGAGACGCCGAGGCACGGCAAGACTCGGCCTCGCTTGGGCTGGGTGAGGTCGACCTCGCCTAGACCTAGCGAGGCTGAGCTCGCCCAGCCAAGGTGAGGCCAAGCCTTGTGCGGCCATGGCGAGGCTTGGCCTCCTCAACCAATTCGATGCTGGGCCTCGCTAGGCCAAGGTGAGGCTTCGACGAGCATGGCGGACCTTGCCCAGCCGGTCGCTGACCACAACGGTGGCCAGCAATTGGCCAAAGAGAAAAAGAAAAAGGAAAAAGAAAAAAAGAAATTAATAAGAAAATATAATAAAATAATTACAAAATTGAAAGAAATAAAAAAATCTAAGAATCTTACCAAACGTAATTCTTTCTCGGGAATAGAAATGTAGGGAAGTTACCAAACGAGTTCTTTTGCTCGAAATTGTTCACGAGAACAAAATCAGAAAAAAATTATTTCTCATAAAAAGTTGTTCCCTAGAACATAATTGTTACCAAACACGCTCTAATTAAGCAGCACTACTTCCAAAGTTTTGTTAATGAATACAATGTAACTCATTCCTAGAGGAAAATATATATATATATATATATATATATATATATATATATATATATATATATATATATAGGAAAATATATATATATATATATGGATGGAGTATGAAGAGGAAAATAGCGCGGTAGCCTTTTTAGGTCAGTTTTGTTATTAATTTTACATTTTCTTTGCAAAGTCTAGAAAGCTTGGCAATTAAGTTAACCATACTTTAACCCTTTTTTCAATCAAATAACAATGTTTTAACGTTCAATAGGAGCTTTCCACCTCATTTTGGTACACTGCTTTTTTTAACTTTATGTAATTAGTATTATTTTGGGTGGGGGAAAAAATACAAGTGGGCTCAAAAGTTTTTTGGGTGCATATTGCTTTCCTCATGGCCGAAGCTGAAATTGGCTCAAAGGGGAATGCGTTTTCTTGAGCAGGACGAACCGCATCTTTTGACGACAAAGATGTGAAAACCATTACCTTGCTCTCTTGATGCTCCTCTCGATCCATGCTTAATGTGTAAGGGCTGCTTGAGATTCTCCTTCCAAGGCGTGTTATCCTGCTTAGATAATCCAGAAGTTCTCCTCCTTTTTTCCAGTAAGTACAATCTAGTTTTCCTTTGTCAATTTCCTCCGTGTAGATCTAGTGAATTTCTCTCTACTTGTGCTTTTGTCCCCGGTGAAAGAAGGAGAGAGATCTCTGTAATTTGGGCATACACAACTCAGGTGGTTTGGCTCTGTTTGGAGGATTCAAGGATTTTGCTTTGATATCAACTCTACCTGGTCAACTAACTGTTAACAAAACTTAGGAATCCTTTGTGTTTCTAGATGAATTTTTTTTTTTTTTATTGACCTTGTCTGTTTTTAACCGTTCTGTGCTTTTGCTTGGCATTGTCTCTATTTTTCATGTCATGTCCTCTTTGTAGGTAAAAGCAAAAAGAATGCCTAAAGAGCGAGATCGAATTCGTGAGCATGTGGAATATGTGGAGAAGAACAAGTGGAAGTGCCTGTTTTGTGGCAACGAATATCGCGGAAGTGCTACAAGGATCCGGGCGCACCTCGCTGGAATTCCGGGCAAAGGTATTAAAGGTTGTGAGAAAGTTGACCACCTTGTGAGAGCAGAAGCCTCGCAGGAAATTAAAGGTGAAGGCAGCGTGTTGGATGTAAGAACCGGAGGCACATCGGGCAAAGGAACGGAAAGAACAGTTTTTGGTGCGAGTCAAAGTGTACTCCCAAGTGACGATGCGTCGAATCCCAATGACATGCAGAACTCAAATCGACCTAGGTACGCGCTGCAGCAACCATCTTGCAATTGGTCGACCGGAACTGTTACTACTTCAGCATATCCTCAGGATCAAGTGTCTTTGCCTCCCAATCATATGCCTCTGGATAATCTAGATACCAACCAGCAACCCGATCTATCGAACCATAGGTTGGATGCAACACATGGAATTGAAATTGCTTCATCTCTCCAGCAACTTCCAATGCATTCGCCGCCTTTATCTTCTCTTGATCCAAGTGAGCTACCGGCACTTCTTGAGCTCCTAACTCATCTTGAATCTGGGAGAGAAGAACAAAATTCAAGAGGGCTATCATCATTCCAAAATGATCAGGTCCTTGGCAACAATATGTCAAATGGGCAGCAGGAGTTCCTTGGAGGTGATGTTTTACCTACTCCTCTACTCGGCAACTTAAATACTACCAGCATTCCCCAATATTCAAATGAACAGTATCCAAGCTATGACAGACAATTTGCAGATGAAATCATTCTAGATTCACCGCTACATTCGACAGAAAACCTTCACCACTCTCTGCCAGAGAATCTTCGTGAATCTCGTGATGTAGATGTAAACACTTCTGGGGAAATACAAATGAAGGAACTGCGCAATCCAACAATGGGATCATCATTACAAATTGATTCATCCCCTGATGTGGACGGTGCAAATCGTTTGCAGGATTGTGGTCAACCGTGTGTAGTGGAAGTGATTCTTGTGAACAGCAATACCAGCCCGACCGACACTGTCCGGCATCCTAGTCAGCTTCCCCCGAGGCGTGACAAGGAAGATGGGAATGATATCCGTCGGTTTCCTTCGCATTCTCGAATGGACATAAATCCCTCGATCACATCACAGCATACAAGTGACTCTCGCATTTTGGAGGCAACAATCCATGATTCGTTAGTTGCAGAGGTGTCAACAAATACAGTAGGCCCATTATCACAAGGTGTGTCTGGATTAATCTACATTGCTACTATGATTCCATATGATCCTTAAATATCCCTAGATTATTTTATCGAAGTCTAACATATGATGCATTTTTAGACAAGATATCAACGGGGTTCTCCAATCAAGAACATGTCGAGCATCGTTGCATATTCCATATTTCCAATATGTCTTCCATTTTACTGCACCCCTTCTTTCATTAAAATATTTAATTTTTGCTGTTGATTTTTGCTGTAGATATTTTATGTGATGAAATTCTAGATGCTGTTTTATCCATGGCTTCATTTGAATATCCAATTGTTGATTGATCTTACACTTGAATATTTTATTGCAAGCAGCTTCGGTGCCCCCTCAACGCCAAATTGCTCCACATCTATCCATTAATCTCAAGACAGCGCACCCGAATCCAAACTTGCCATCATTATCATGGGAAAACCAATCATGTCAACCACGAGCTCTAATGGACATGGATCCATGTATGCCATCATCATCACAAGCTCCAAACAATGCTCCTCCACCTCCTCAGGTTCTACCATGTGGAACAGGCATGACAGCCCATTATCGTCACCATGTCAATGGCTATTTACAAAAGCTAATATTTATATATCACCGTGTTACATTATTATGGGGCAGCAAGAATGCTATCATGAAACTCTAACTGATGGAATTTTTAAATTGCAGAATTAGATATGAACGAGGGTGTGCTAATGACGAGTCATCCAAACACAGGCAACAACTTTGAAGAGAATATAGCTTTGAAAAGAAAACTAGAGCTACTCTATAGCAAAGAAGCTAGCATATGGGATGAGTTAGAATTTGCTGTATCTCTATCCCTAAAAAAGCCAAGAATGGAAGTTGCAAATTGGTTGGCGAATGTGGAGAAGCTTAAAAATGATTGTACAGAAAAAGCAAGTGAGGATTGTTTTCCACCACATCAAAGGGTGGATATATTGATGAGTGAGGTAGAAGACCTTAGGAGACAAGGCAAAGGACTATTTGAGGCAAGAGAGACCAAAGCCAGTAAATTGTTAGAAGAAAAGATGGTGGGAGAGGCATTTCAGAGAAATGCTATAAAGATTTTGAAGTGCTTAATAGGAAATCAAATATCCCGATTAGGAATTTATGGAATGGGGGGTGTCGGTAAAACAACTATTATGGTGCACATACACAATAGACTCCTTGAAGAAGCAAACTTTGGCCACGTGTTGTGGATCACTATGTCACAGGATGTCAACACACAAAGGTTGCAGGATGCCATTTGGAAGGAACTTGGTTTGGGCATACTACAAGAAAAGGATGTGAGGAAACGAGCAGCAATGTTGTGCGATTGTTTAACAAAAAGAGGCAAATCTACAATAATCCTTGATGATGTGTGGGAACGCTTTGATCTTAAAGAGGTGGGAATCCCAGTTACAGCGAGTGACATTAAGTTGGTCTTAACCACTAGATCCTTTGAGGTATGCCGCCAGATGCAATGTCAAGAAACGATAAAAATCAAACCTCTATCTCATATAGAAGCCAAGAGTTTATTTTTGGAGGAGCTTGGATCTGAAGTAGCCTTTAATTTGGAAATAGAAGCAATTGTGAAGTCTATTGTTCAAGAATGTGCAAACTTGCGGCTTGCAATCATCACTATAGCAAGAAGCATGCGAGGAGTGACCGATGTGTTTGAATGGAAGGATTGCTTGGAGAAATTGAAAGAATCAGACATGGGGCAAACAGATATGGGAAATGATGTCTTAATGAAACTAGAATTCAGTTACAATCGCCTTGGTAATCATGAAGTTCAACAATGTTTTTTATCTTGTGCACTTTATCCAGAAGATGCATTGATTGATAAATACGAGTTGATAGAATTCTTTATCGACCAAGGATTGATTGGTCGATTGAATACGAGGGAGAAACAATATGATAGAGACCTCACCATACTAAACAAACTAGAAAATGTTTGCCTATTGGAAGATCATGGGAACAATATGAAGATGCACGATTTGATTAGAGACATGGCATTGCACATCATGAGTGGGATTTCAATTGTAAAAGCAAGAAAAGGGTTGAGGAGGATGCCATATGAGGAATACTGGACGGATGTTTTGGAGAAAGTTTCCCTGATGGAGAATGATATTAGAGAATTTCCCTTGAACATGTCACCAAATTGTCCTAAACTATCAACTTTTCTATTGAATAAAACCTCATTGCGTACTTTTCCATTGAATAAAAGCTCGTTCTGTGATGTGCTCATCCCTGATTCTTTCTTCAAACAATTACGGGGGTTAAAGGTTCTAAACCTAAGTGGATGTAACATGAGAGAACTTCCGAATTCCATTTCAGACTTGGTACACTTGACAGCATTATTACTTAGAAAATGTCAAGAATTGTGTTGTATTCCTTATTTAGGGAAGCTTAGATCTTTGAGAAAGTTGGACATGTTTCATTGTGTTAAGCTTGAAGTGATTAATGGTCTAGAAATGCTGGTGAACTTGAGATACCTTGACGTAACTTGTACTCACATGAAGGAATTACCCAAAGGAACATTGGGGGCCTTACTAAAGTTGCAATATCTTAGCGTTCAAACTGTAAATGAAGAAGATATTATAAAATTGTGTGCATTGGAGACACTCGAATGCCAGTTTGAAGATGTGGATGATTTCAACAAGCTTGTGAGGGTGATCAATAAGCAAAGTAATAACCCACGGTATTACAAGCTCCGCATGTCTCAAGAACGATCGAAGACTTTTGAGGAATTTAGAGAAGAACCTCAATTTGGGAATTGTGAGAGGAGTGTCCACATTGAGACAAGGAGTCATGCCATTGTGAGCGCGGTAGGGGAAAGCAGTGGAGGTGGCATTTGTATTTTGATTCCCGAACATGTGCAGAAATTGACAGCAAGGAATTGCGACGATGCGACAAATTTGTCTAGCATGGGTCCGCTTGAAAACCTTGAGGAGCTATTAATACTAGAATGGAAAAACTTGCGAGTGCTCTATGGAGGACAAGATGAAGAAATAATCGACATTCATGACTCCCCTACCCGAACCCCTGCCCCTCCCCTCTTCCCGAGCCTTAGGGTTTTGATTATATGGAGATGTCCAAAACTGAAGTATCTCTTTGGCCAAGGGCCTAAATTCTACCTTCCGCATCTATGAGAGATTGAAATGTGGGATTGTGAGGAAATGGTGGGGATAATAGTAGTAGTTACATGCCCACCACCGCATTTGCCTCCAGCCTTCCCTAGTCTAGCATATATCTTTCTTTGGCATTGTAATAAAATGAAGAGAGTAGTCGAATCAGAGTGGCTACCCCACTTCCCTAATTTGAGAGGAATCGTAGTATGCAATTGTGAGAACATGGAGGAGATAATTAAAGGTCCTCCCCCATGCATGCTAGTTGAAGGGATTTCTTTGAAACTGTTTTTTGTAGTAGATTGCAATAACATGAGAAAGTTGTTTCCGCATGAGTGGTTGCTCCATCTTCGAAATCTTCAAAGTATCAAAGTCATTGACTGCAAAGGAATGGTGGAGATGATAAGCAGAGCGGGACAAGGCCAAGAAGGAAGCATAATGACTCCTATAAACAACACTCCTTCATCCTTCCAGTCTTCAATTTCTCTCCCAAAGCTGAATTCCTTGCAGCTTGATAGTCTACCCCAGCTAAAGAGCATATGTGAAGTCCCAATAACTTGTGATTCCATGGGACATTTGGCGGTTCTCGATTGCCCAGAATTGAACAGGATTCCTTTGCAACTGCAATTATGTGATATTGAAGATCTTCCGCATATTGAGGTGGAAAGTGAGGAAAAGTGGAAGACGCTGATATGGGAACCTCCCAATGCTCAGGCTCATCTTCAATCTCATCTCCATTTTGGCTCGGGTGGCTACATTCTAAAACGCTAGCGCAATTCACGTGAGTAGTCGATACAATTTCCTTCATCCCTAATAGAAATCGAAAAATATTGAAGGAATTATTGATTTTATTGCTATCTGTTTTGCACACGTACATAAGCCTATTTATAGTACACAAAAGATAAAATAAGAATAAATATACTAAATAACGTTTTCTTATTTTACTATCTAGATATCTAATTTTACGGATTGATTGAATCAATTAGTCCGTAATCAGAATTAGGATGAATCGAATTGAATCATTTCATATCTCCAACAATTCCTTAAAAAATCATTACGAAGATTTAGCCCTTCCTTTTATAGTCATGCAGCTATAGAAGACTGGGATGGAGTCGTGCAGCTCTAACACTGGCTTTTGTAGGATCGTCCGCCAAGAAAAAGTGAATCTCCCCGATGCTGCTTTCAAAGAAGTCCTGCTGAAAGGCCTTCAGCTACTATTTTCATTACTTGAGCATGCTTTCCTGCAAACTGAAGTTTCCATTTGAATTACTTTCTTGGTATGCTGTACTGGCAGAGGTCCTTCACGAGGCGGAGGAGCTCGGAGATGTCTGGCCACAGTGGCTGGACCTGGGCGAAAGATTACTTGAAGTAGGCGACGAAGGAGCAGCCAAATGCCGCCTTCTGGGAGGAGATCTTGGGTAGCTCGACGGTGGCGGCTACTGCGAATTTAGTCAGAGTAGAAAATTGAAGGATCAAAGTTTGCTTTGCCTTCACAAGCATCGCAAGCTTACAACTCCGATCCATAATTCTATAGAATGGATATGGCATTTTGTGTTATGCAGGTATGGTTTTCAGAGATTCAAGTGTATTGATGTTGAGTCCGAATTTGTCTTAGGTTTCTTAAATCCCTGTCTGTGACTCTATGAGCAAGCTTTACGTTGTTTCTCTTCCATTTGTTAATGGTGTTTGTATGTAATTCGGGCCAAGCATTGTTCAAACTTGCATTGTTACAGTTTAGTGATGTGAAAAAACACCTGAAATCATCCCATTATTGAGAACAAATTGAAATCAAACTGTTGACGTTTCTGAGTCGCTTGATTGGTCGTGAAATCCGTGATGTTTATTCAATTAAGCCTCTCGGATACATTTGTGAAACTTGTGAGTGTGATAGGTCGAGAGAGAGTTTAGCGCCTATAATATATTTGATGAAATTCTTAACTCAACAGCGTGCTTGGCTATTGATTGTTTGTTCATGGCATGTGTGCTCGGTTGCTGTTGATGATTAATATGTACTCATAATCCGTAGTTTGGTTTATTTCTTATTCAACCAAAAGACTTCCATAGATCAAGTTTGCTTTGTTTTTTTAAGCCATTTCTCTGGGTTTGGAAGGTGGTTTATGAGAAGATGGCTAGTATAGGAAGACAAAATTGCTTTGACTCTGTCTTGGGTTAATTTGATTTGACCCTGCAGTTCAGAGTAGATGACTAGAGCTGGAAAATGAAATTAGTTTCAACTTTGTCGACATTGCTTGTAAAGTGTTCGTGAAAATTTCTCAATGGAATTTGACTTGAAAGTTTGAAAATTTCAGCATATATAGTACAAGTCAGTCGTGGTAATTATAATGTTCATAAATCCTCCCCATTTCAGCATCTTGAATATATTTGATATTTGCTTCGACTCTGTCTTGGGTTAATTTGACCCTGCAGTTCAGAGTAGATAACTAGAGCTGGAAAATGAAATTTGTTTCAACTTTGTCGTCATTGCCTATAAAGTGTTCGCGAAAATTTCTCAATGGAATTTGACTTGAAAGTCTGAAAACTTTAGCATATATAATACAAGTCAGTCATGGTAATTAGAATGTTCATAAATCCTCCCTATTTCAGCATCTAGAATATATTTGATATTTTGCACTGTCCAAGATACTGGTTAGTTTGGGTCGAAATACTTGCTCGTCTTATGCATGCAACCACATTTGTATGAAGAGCAATCTATGGTGTGGTTTTGTTTATCAGTAAGTTTACGATCCAAAACCCCTTTATATTTAACCCAAAACCAGCCCGAACCTGTTTCATGATTTATATATGGCATGGGCCAAAATTTCAGCATCACCTTCACGGGCTTGTACATAGCCCTGGATATTTCAGAATCACTTGCGTTGGTTGAAGATTTGTTTGTTTGTTTTTTTTTTTGGTTCAATTAAGCCCTCTCGATAGAGTTTAGTGCCTATAATGTGTTTGATGAAATTCCTAAGTCAGCAGCAAGCTTGGCTGTTGATTGTTTGTTCATAGCATATGTGCTTGGTTGTTGTTGATAATCTATATGTATTCATAATCCATTGTGGTATCATTGTTGCATTATTTATTCAACCATGAGAATTCCACATATCAATCTTGCTTTGTTTTTTTAAGCCATTTTTCTGGGTTTGGAAGGTGGGTTTTGAGATGATGGCTAATATAGGAAGACAATATTGCTTTTTCACTATCTCGGGTTAATTTGACTCTGCAGTTCAGAGAAGATGACTAGAGCTAGAAAACGAAATTTCTTTCAACTTTCTCGTCATTGCCCACTAAATGTTTGTGAAAATTTCTCAAAGGAATTTGACTTGAAAGCTTGAAAATTTCAGCATATATAGTTCAAGTCTGTTGTGTAAATTAGAATGTTCATAAAGCATTCCTATCTTAGCATCTAGACTATATTTGATGTTTTGCACTATCCAAGATACTGGTTAGTTTGGGTCCAAATGCTTGCTCTTCTTATGCATGCAACTGTATTTGTATGAAGAGCAATGTATGGTGTGGTTTTGTTTATCAGTACGTTTACAAATTAAAACCCATCTATATTTAACCCAAAACCAGCCCAAACCCATTGTGACATCCGAAATTTCGCTCAATAAAATAGCAAGCCCCGGATGCCCAACGGTCCATGTCACGTTAATGAGTTCATCGTCGGACTATGCGGTTCGCACCCTTACTGTGTCATCACTGAACGGCACCACCTTCACCTCACTCGACAACATGTCTGCGTCATTGAGCCACCATCACTGCGACGTCACCAACGACTTCAGGAATTTCCAATGGCAATGGCCCTTTAAAGAATTAGAAAAAAAAAAAAAAACCTACCCTCAATTGCAGCTGCCGCAGAAATCGAGCTGGATAGGTGCAATTCTTGTTCGTTCCCGTGAGGACACCAAGACCACGAGAGCCTCACCAGCTGGCGTCGTCCCTGATCAGCCCCAACCACCGTTCCTCTCCTCATTGACAGCGCACTAGTGAGACGGCAAAAAGGAGCGGACAGAAAGTGAGAGAGAGAGAGAGAGAGAGAGAGAGAGAGAGAGAGAGAGAGACCGCTTGCCGTCCGTTCCACCACCTGAACTTCACCATTCTTCTTCAACTCGCTCGGTCGCCGCTGCCATGAAAGGAAAATAGAAAGTCCAGGCCACAGCAGCTCTTCGTCCAGCCTTCAACCGCAGAATATCAGGAGCCAGCAGCAGGCGTCCCCATCTCAGCAAGATTGCCGTAAAATTTGCCTCGCAGGTCAGTGCTGTGTCGCTGCTGTCGGCCTCATCTTCGTTCCGCCAAGCCGCCACCACAATGTACTCGGACCCGAGGCAAGTAAATATCCCCTGTTCCATCCTATATTGATCAATTGTTGTTTGACAGGGATAATTTCCTAGGAATTTATGAATGTTGTTTAGATTTTTGTTTAATCGAAAGTTTGGACTACGTTACCTGCCTACATTGTCGAGTTCGAAGTAGTCAAGCTCGTGGTTAGGTCATTGGGGCATGGTCGATTGATATTTGGCACTTGCGAGGACTGGAATGACCAAAACTTTGAAGGAAAGTCGTGATTGGGCTGAGGGCAAGTTTGGTTTTAGCCTAACTCCGAAGTTCGCTAAATTTGTACCTACTTTTGTGGTGCAAATTTCATGGGGGTGTTCTCCATGAAAGTCATCCCCTATTGGCTGCTCTATGACATAGTTTAATTTCATAATTTTTGGACTTTGTATGACAAAAATATATTTGAAAAACTGTGGGACTAGAAATCTTTCTTCGAGGTCATTGAACCGACCTCTTCCTTTTTTCCATTTTCCACAGATTTTTCGATCCAGAATCCTAACATGCGTCCTCATGAAAGTTGTAGATTACATCCTAGGCTACCACATAGTAAACTTCCATAATTTTTCGGTCTCATTTGGTTAGCGAAATATTTATTTTCCTACTCAATTTCGTTCTAGAAATTTTGACTATTTTGGGCCCGGATTGAACCGCGTGAGCTGAATCAGACCTTGAGTCCCTCATAAGAGATGTCCCTCTAGGTCTTGTCTACTTCATATTAAAGTTTCATAATTTTTTAAACCCATTTACCTTGGCAATGTCCATCATTTCTAAAGGCACTTAGGACGCCTTATAAGGCTAGTTCGAGGCCTAGGATGCGATAATGTTTTGACAGTACATCCAATATTGGCACGGATGAGTTTTTATTAGTCTGGGGGATGAAAATGACTGATGATTTATTAGATTCAAGCTTGAGTCCTTGAATATTAGTGACATCAAAGTACTTTTAATTGAATTATGTAATTATTGCATCATGATGTGGATATGTGACTAAGAATACCATTGATCCTTGAGACGACAATGTCCTGAGTTATGATAGGAATGACTGAAGGGGTAATTGGGTTCCTCCAAATGTCTAGGGGCATAACATGGTCTCCCAGATGTCCTTGCAATACCATATGGATACGAGATACTTTAGGATAACGAGGTTCCTCGGATGATGATGGAGTAGGAATTCCTATCAAATATTATCTTGGTACTTTTAAATTGAATTACTAATTGTTTGTTTGGAAAAGCTGTTATGTTAATTTGAGAGGGTCCTCAAGTAAGTCAATTATTTACTATACTTTATCTTTGAGACTTTATTTGTTTTTTTTTTTTTTGGTAAAGGGACTTTATTTGTTAGTACGGCCGTGACAACCTAATTTTTTATTCTGTTTTCGATTGAATTAATTGGGTTTTTCATCAACGCACCTGTGGCCTTTTTCTCTGAGTTGGCCACTCACAAGATAACTAGTCCATCAGGTGAAACCGTTAAAGAATCTAAACGCGACCGACTTGAGAATTCAATTAGAAATCGACTTGATCGTGCTAATCTGCAAGGGTCAATATGGTGTCGTTAAAATTGACTAGAGACCGGAGATAGGTCGATTCGACAAAGGTAGGTAATTAGAGTGCGGGTGATTCCACATAATTGTAAAATTTGAGTCGAACGGTACTAAACCAATTTTTCTGTCAATTCTGTACCATGTGCCCGTATTTGAAATATTGAAATTTCCACGACAATCGAGAGTCGCCTATGAGTCGAAGATGCACAATGTGGATCGAAAATAATTGACTATGGGTCAATTGCGCTAAAAAATCATAAAAGCTACCCAGTAAGTTAGGTCACGCTAAAATCGTGTCCAATTGATATTAACCATAAAATTGAATCCGATTTCATAAATCAAAAGTTCTGGCGTATCATGATTTATTTTAGAAATGTCAACTCATCCTTCGAAGAATTTTCAGCAAGCCCGGATTTTTGGCGAAAAATCAAAATTGGACAATTTGGACCGGGAAATTGGAGGGGCCAAATTGAGTACATTTTTTGCCGTCAAGTTGGATCTTTTGGTGAGGAAAATTGTGGAATTGAGTGTGGGCTTCCTCCTTGGCATTATGGCCATTTATTTGAAGTCAATTGGAGGGAAATTGAATTGAATTGAAGGTGAAATGCTTGAAATTCGTAGGCCATGGGGGGCTGCAACATTTCAGCATCATCTTGGCTTGCTTAGGAAGCTTTGAGGAAGGAAAATGGCTACTGGGTTGTGGCTAAGGCTAGTGGGGCCATCACTCAAGTGTTTAGGATATTTGTGGTGGACTTTGGTGTCCTTTGTCTCCCTTGAGGTAGCAACTCTTCTTCTTCCTCAGCTTCTTCTCCATTTCCAACAGCTGAAGATCTCCATTTCCAGAGAACTAGCCTCTCCCCCTGTCCTCCGTTGATCGCTCAATCCCTTCAAAGTTGCAGCCAGCCGGTGTCGCTGTCCGCCCACTCGCAGCCCAAGCCAGCCCACGCGACTCCAGCTGATCGACTGTCTCCCGCTTGCGTCCTTGCCGTCCCAAGCCATAGTCCACTGTGCTTTGTCCACCTCAAGCCAGCCGTCTGCGCCCTGGTCGCTCGTCGCCATCCGCTTGGCCACCACCATCACTGTCCCCGAGCCACCAGCAGCTCCACCAGCTCGTCTCAGCCCGTTCCGGCTTCGCTCCAACCTATTCCAGCCTTCAGTTCCCTTAGGTCCAGCCCAAATCAGAAGCAAACCTCAGCTGTGGGCAGAGGCTTGCTTGGCTGTTTTCAGGCCTTTCTGGACCTCCTCGGGTGTCGTTGTAGGCCCGAGTCTCGCTCGCCTCCGTGTCGCCGTCGCCGTGAACTCATCGGCTCACTAATCCGGTGAGTTTACTTGCTAAATTTTACTTAGGAGGTTAATTATGCTTAGGAGAGGTTTAGATTAGTCTAAGTGAGATTAGTGTATTTATTTAGCTTGTTTAGTTAATTAGATTAATTAGATAGGTTAATTAGGTGGTTAGTTAGTTCAATTAGGTAGTTTAATTAGATTAGATATAGCTAGGTTGGTTAGAGTAATTTAATTAGGTCAATTAGGTGGTTAGATTAGCCTAGGTAGATTATTTAGTGAATTATTTAATTATTTTGCATTTATTTAATTATTTTGTAATTTGTTTATTTATTTATTTATTTATTTATTTATTTCCGAAAATTATATCGAAATAGCCAGTCGTCAGAATTTTGTGCTGATTGTCGTGGTGTAGTTTGTACAATTGAGTGTTAAATTGTGTAATTGAATGATGATTGTTGATTGTTGATTTATTATTTCAAAATTCTGAATTTTTGGTATTTAATTAGAAAATACTAGGTGTCGGGTTTTGACACAAAAAAATGTTTTTAAGTACTATATCAAATAGTGGGATTTTTAAAAGGAAGGATACCACATTTTATAACTCAAGTTGACTGCGTTCCACACACGATTATTTTACTAAGTGTTTTTAATATGAAGGAAATATGCCAAGCACATTATTTTAATTGAGGCATTTAAGTGCAAAACACAATGTCCTTAGCCAGGATTGGATATGCATGGAATCATTATCAGAATCCGTCATGAGCTTTTATGCCGGACGATACTTCTTCGGGAATACCCTAAGTCAACGGATCCCGGTCGCAGTGGAGGCTAGACCGATACTCCTTCGGGAATGCCGTCTAGAGATAGACGTTGTTGTGCTCGATAGTACGAGACGACGCCCTGCTATGCCGGATGACTGCTGACTGTTGAGTCAGCCGTGGCCGCTGAGTCGTAATTAATTGGAACGCTTGAATGAGTGATTTAACTACGTTTGATTATGGGACAAAATTGTATGACACGGAATGGGACGTGTTATAATGATTTGGCCTTATAATTGAACCCTTGTGATTGATTGATTTGAAAGTGAGGCGTTCTAGTTATTGATTGCATCTACTGTATTTATAAATGTTATATGAGTCGTACTGACATGCAGGGAGGTGCTGAGGCGAGGTAAGTCTTCTGTGATGTGTGATTAGACTGCCTCTACATGTATTGCCTTCCTAATCGGGGTTTAGGGTGTGAACTCGTTGAGACATTGCTTCACCCCGTCGTGGGTTTCATTTCTACAGGTCCCTAGATGGAAGTCTGTCCAGTTCGTTTTGGGCAGTCGTGAGGGTATAGTGAGCAGAGTACCGTCTTTCCTGTCCCCGGGAATCCCTAGACCCGTGAGCTCGTCATGACCATGATCTTGGTCGATGAGGGCCTACCTTAGTTGGTACCTCATTGATTCAAGGTGTGGTTTCATCACGGGCTTAACGGGGAACGAGAAGGCCCTGTGGATGGTTTCGACGGACCCGCCGTTGAGGGTGAGGGTGAGGAGGTACTCATCCCTGTCGTGCACGCTGATATTATCGCAAATATCGAGGCGAACAAGTTGCCTAAGGATGAGCAAGAGCCCGAAGTTGAGGAAATAGCTTACCCGCTAGACATTGACATTCCTAATGGTGTCATAGTGGACTCGGATCCCAAGTAGGAGGGTTGGGGGTAGGGTTAGCTAGGTAGTCCTTTTTGGGGCCTTGACTTTTGTACATAACTTTGCAGGCTGACTTGATGTTTATAAAAGTGTGGTTCGTTTTATACGGTTTTTATACTTTTCTTTCACATGTTAATTGTTGTCTGGAGATTGTTGTTTCGCTTCCACCTGTGCAATAAAATGAAAGGGGTGGCGACGCGTCCTAGGACGTCACAATTTGATCGACCATCGAGGGATGTGCACGCACTTGAGATTTGGGGTGTGACAACGATGGTCGGTTGATGTAGTGAAAGACCTTATGTATATTGAGGTGGAAGGTGAGGAAAAATGGAAGACATTGATATGGGATCATCCCAATGCTCAAGCTATTCTTCAATCTCTATCTCATTTTCCTTGATGGTGCCTATATTCTAAGAGGCTGGCACAATTCACGTGTGTTATCAATATAATTTTCTTCATTCCTAACAAAAATTGAAAAATATTGAAGGAATTGTCAATTGTATTGCTTCTTGTTCTGTACAAGTGCATAAACTTATTTATAATACAAAAAAGATAAAATAGGAAAAAATATACAAGATAACGTTTTCGAATTTTATTATCCAAATATCTAATTTTATGGATTGATTGAATCAATTAGTTTGTAGTTAGAATTAGAATCAGAATCAGAATCAGAATCAGAATCAAATCAATTCGTATCTCCAACAATTCCTTAAAAACCATTACGAAGATGTAGCCCTTCTTTTTATAGTAGCGCAGCTACATAGACTATAATCAGAACTGGAGTTGTGCAGCTCTAACACTAGCTGTAGCAGTCCGAAAGTGGAAGTGAATCCTCCGATTCTAACTATGAAGAAGTCTGATGAAAGGCCTTCAGCTGCTGTTTTACTCGAGCATGCTCCCCTGCAAACTCAAGTTGCCATATGAATTACCTTTTTCTTATACCGTACAGGCAGAGGTCCTTCATGAGGCAGAGGAGCTTGGAGATGTCCTATGGCGGGGCTGAAATTGGGCAAAGGAGTGTGGGAAGTAGGTGCCGAAGGAGCGGCCGAATGCTGCCTTCTGGGAGGAGATCCTGGGCAGCTTGGCAATGGCAGCAATGGCAAATTCAATCATAGTAGAAAATTGAAGGATCGAAGTTTGGTTTGCCCTCACACGCATGGCGAGTTCACAACTATACAAATATGGTTTTCCGAGATTCATGTGTATTGATGTTGAGTCTGAATTTGCATTAGGTTTCTTCATTCCCTGTCTGTGACTCCATGAGCAAGCTTCACGCTTGTTGACACTTAACTTTTCGTGATCAGATTGTTGCATTTCATTAAAAAGTTTAGGGACCAAATTTGCCAATAATGGTTTTGTCCTCTGTCCTCCCCTGTTCACGGGATATTTTGTTGAATGGAAAGAAGTCGACGTCGTCGAGTGTAGACTGCTCTCCCGACAGTCCCAGAAGAACCATTGCATTGTCGTCTCGCGCTCACCTCACTTCATAGACTTCGACGACAACCGCTAAGTTAAGTCGAGCACGTATTTTCTTCTCCTTTCGATTTTGCTCTGTTCCAACACTTTCCCGTCCGTTTTGTCTTTACGGAGTTGTTGTCGCTGATCCTCGCCAGATTCTCTTCACGGGCAAAAGGTTTCTCTAGGAAAATTCAGCTTCGCCACCTCTCCAAATCGAAGTGGACAACATCGCTTTTACAAGCAACAGAAACGGGAGCATTCGTTGAGCTTCAAAGTCTTCCTCGGAGAACGTTGCGCGCCGCCACGTCCACCAGTTTGTTTCTGCTTCGTTTCGTTTCCAAGCGGTCACTGCATTGCGGCGCCAAATGCCGAGACTTTGCAAAAACCGTCTCTGAGTAGCCGTTGCTCACGCCCTCCCGTTACGATCAGGTCGTTTCCGTCCAACCGAGTCTTTTGAGTTCTTTTTGCGTTCGGTTTTTCGCCCTTGCTTTGTTTCTCTATTCCAGGTTTTGTCTATTTTTTCCAGCCGAGTCGTAGGCGAACTGATTTGACCTGGGTCACGTATTATAGGGACGCCAACGAGCTTATGTGGGGCGAACTACTGGACTGCTGTGGCATCATGACTGTAAATATCACCTTCAAATTTCGAAGTAATAATGCAGAAGCACGAGAGCTTGCCATGATGTGCATTATCAGTTCAAAATGGTGTTACCACTTCCTATTTGCTGATGCCTAGGGTCCTAGTATAGTTGGCCCATTATGCTTCCTCTCTTCTTCATTTCTTTAGCTATCTTCTTCTTCCTTTTTGTTGGGAAATGATGCTACATCTCTTAGAACATTTCCAGCACGAATGGCAATCACAGGCTCATGTCATTCGTATGCGGTTGTAAATTAAACAAATAGCAAATTACCTGTAGTGTAAATCATAGTTAATTTCATATAAAAGATATATATTACTGCATATTCTTCCCATTGGTGATTTCTAGATCATAGTATAAGAACGCCAAAGAAAATCAGATCGCAATTTATTCGTTTTTTTTTAGAAAAGAAAACACAGATATGCAAACAGTATAATTTTAATGGTAGTCTTACCAAGTTCCTATGTTTGACGGCAAGTACAAGAGTCTAATTAGTTAGTTTCTCCCTTCTTCTCCTTTCTCTGGCTTTCTATCTTCTTCTTGTGGTTTCCTTAGCTAATCCTGATGTTCTCATACTATACCTGTATACATGTGGCATACTTTTACTGAGTCTTGCTTATACGCCGACATATTGTTTAACGTGGGTATAAATTAAATAAATACCCCGAGGATTGTATTTCAGTTCATAAACAAAATCACATCTGGGCATCCTTGCCATTCGTTAACCAGTGCCAAAGTAATTAGGATATATAAGAAAGTGGAAGAATATGTAGTTATGAGGTGAATCGTATTGGCCAGTCCCACCAAAGTGGCGCTTGCTTGTTCCAATTCGATGGAATTTGAAGAAGGAAGATTGATGCCATTGCCTAAGGGTAAAGAAGCCTAGGTATATCCGGTGGAAGCAGCGGGAGCTTTGCTGCTGGTTATACAAAGCCTATACAGAATGCAGTTTCCAAGTTCTTGAAAAACATGGCGAGAGAGCGAGTGGATATCTTGTAGTTTTCTCTAATCTTGACTGCCTCTTTTCATCTTTCACTTTTAGGTGAAAAACAAATTTTCTATATTCTCTCGTTGAGCTAAATTATGGACTGGTTCATGGATCTATATTCAGAAGAGGCGAAGATAAAGGTCAGTGCCTGGTATGGTTGCAATTGTAGAAAATCCTGCAGACTCTAAATTATTTTTCGTATGGACTGCAAATTAGATTGCGGTCACGCTTCATTACTCTTACTAGTGACAGTTCTATAAAGACTGGATTATCACCTCATCGAGCAGCTGGAAAATTTCAGTTTCTTGTGACTGCTCGATGCTTGGATATCACTGTTTGTAGATAGCAGACATACTTTCCCTATTTTTTGCGAGTTATTTTTCTTGGAGGATAACAGGATTCATGGTTTGTACTAGGAATGTCAAAATGTAAACGTTGACCTATCTGTCTCGTAATGGTACACAGTTCCCATTTTTTATTCGAAATCATACCCAGCTACATTTTCCAGTGGATGAGCAGAGAAGCATTTTTATTATAATTACGAGTATAGCCTCACGTGGTTTTTTCTCTCAAGCGAAAGAGATTTGATATTTGGGTTGCTTGCTCGGAGTGAAGAGTCCAAAATGCTGCTCGATCCCGGCAGCTTTTAGGTTCTCGTCGAACATTGCAAATAAGTATGCCTCGATGGCCTGGCCGGCCTTCTTGGGCGTGCCTTGCTTCACATGGCTGATCAACTTTGCATAGTAAGTGCCTGCATTGTCTACTGAAGCTGCAGTGCCTCCTTCTGATGGCCATCCACTCTCTGATACCACAATTGCCAAACTTGACCCACCAGCTTTTTCCAAGGCGGAGTAGAGGGAGTCCACCAATGCATCAAACAGGTTTTGGTACTGATATGCACCATCCGTTACCACCACTCCTGGGGATGTAAAGAGAGCATAGGCAAGATCAATGCTCTGCATATTCTGTACGTAGCTGAAGTAGGGGTAGATGTTGGCCAGGAGCGGTGAGCCGTTATTGACCAAGAAGCTTATTATGGGGCTTATAAATTGATTTGCAGCGTCACTGAATGCCCCGCTCGATGGGGGGTAGGATACGCCTAGCAGACTCGTGTCAATTGCCGTGGAGACCTTGATCTGGCCCTGCAAATTGGCGGATGCGAGGGCGTTTTGGATGTTCTGCATTGCGGGGAGGACATATTGGGCTTTTGTATCACCCGGGGGGACTTCATTCCCGACCGCAATGTACTTGATTTTGACATCGGACGAGAATGCTACAACATTGTTTTGGACCCAGTTGGACGCTGCGGTGGGGTCAGTTAGGGCCTGGAGGTTGTCATTAAGAACGCCAAGGATGAGTTCGATGTTGGATCCTTTCAGGGCCTGGAGAGTAGCTTGGTCTGGATCGTAAATCCTCATCCTTCCGATGCTGTTTGCCTTGTATAGCTCGATCACTTCTGCTTGACTAGGCAGATTGTCACCATTTCGTCCATAGCAGACGCCTACGGATTGCGCACCTGAATTGAAAATGAAATGATGCAGTGATGAAAAGAGAACCCAACGTTTTTTACAGTTTCACGAGCAATCAAACAGTTGAGCGCAGTTAGCAACTGAATTTGTTTCTACTATAGTGTTAGATAGGAGCATCTACTCCAATCACTCTATTTGTAATAGCCTCCTCTCTTGTCCCACATCGCCTAGGGAGGGAGGTCTTGGTTAGCTTATAAGGCTTGGTCCCCTCTAAACCTGTGTAACGCGTTTTAAAGCCATGAGGGAAGAGACTGTGGCTGGGATGGCGGTTCGTCCGCGCCAAGGCGGGTGACCCAAAGCGGATAATATTACACAGTGGGGCCCGGGATGTTACAAGTGGTATCAGAGCCGACTCCCGACCGCGTGTGGAACCACAGCTCGAATGCCGTTCTAACGCCCGTGGGGCCACAGCGAGGACGCTCTTCTGTTAAGAGGTGGAGAGTGTAATAGCCTCCTCTCTTGTCCCACATCGCCTAGGGAGGGAGGTCTTGGTTAGCTTATAAGGCTTGGTCCCCTCTAAACCTGTGTAACGCGTTTTAAAGCCATGAGGGAAGAGACCGTAGCTGGGATGGCGGTTCGTCCGCGCCAGGGCGGGTGACCCAAAGCGGACAATATTACACAATAGGGCCCGGGATGTTACACTATCAATACCATCTAGATTTAGACATGTTTGGATACGCTTGGTCGATACCTTGGGTTCAAAGAAAACATCTGTTCTCATTACAGAATGATACATACTAACGGAAAAGTAGAAGAAGGAACCGCGTTCGTTCCCGCTAGTAGCGAGCCGAGAGCGAGCATTAGCGAAGCCATAACAATCATGTTACTCATTTTGTCGAAACGACTATGAGGAAAACTAAGGGAACAAAGCCGAACCCCAGATGCTGATTTCCAAAGATGTTCGGCATAAGGACCTAAACCAACTATTTATATGCAACTCGATGGCCTAAGATTCGAATATGAAGAGCTTATTATTCCAAGATGGTCAGCAGCCGACTTCTTGCGGCGTCATTGCGTCAATTGTAAGAGTTTTTCTAATTGTGGACTACATTAATTGATATTGTAATTTACCGTTTAACGTTTATCGTTTTACGGGGTTTGGTCTAAGATGAGATAGAAGGTTTCTTAATTAGTCTAATATAAATTTTTTAGTGTGGGCTGAGTTGAGCTTGGCCCGTAATGAGGGGGACTGGCTAGAAACTCTATAAATAGTACTCAAGTCTCTCCTCTAACCCTAATCTCACCTGTATCCTCACCTAAGGGGCGTTTACCCTAACGCCGCACGTGAGAGGCCGCCTCATTGAGCCGGTGATACGGAGGGCAATAGAGGAGAAGGACTTGCGCGTGGAACATTGTGTTTCCGCTTCCGCTTCAAGAACAATGGATCCCAAAAGGAGTGCGTCAATTCTTTCTACTCAATTATGCATGTTCTTGTTCTAGTTATGGAGATCTTGGAGTTTGCGCAATTTGCGTCTTACATGTGGTATCGAGCCTCCATAACCCTAGAACACGAACACAATTGATTTTGCCCTAATTTGTTCGGATTAGCCTAATTAGCACGTATCTTGCCCTAATTTGTGATTTTCGAGACTTTTAGTTCAATAAAAATAAAATTAATTCACAAATTCGGACTGGAATCGACGAGGCGAGCAAAATCGTGGGCGGCACGTCGCCGGGGGAGGCCCCACGCGCCCTCACGCGTGGACACGCGCCGCCAGGCGTCAAACACTCGCGCCCACGCGCGTCCACGCGCCCTCACGCGCTCCCACGCGCGGGGCGCTTATTGCGCGTGCGGCGCACGCGGGTGCTGACGTCACGATGACGTCAGCGACCCGGATACGGACTCGGATTCGGACCGTTGACCCGACCTGACCGTTGACCGACCTGACCTGGTCAACTGTTGACCGGACTGGTCAACCGGTCGGACCGGGCGGCTGGACCGGGAACCGGTCGGACCGCCGCTGGTCGGACCGGTTTTTGACCGGCTTTTGACGCTCGCGCGTGGGCTCCACGCGCCGCGCACTTAGGCGGCGCGTGCGAGCGCGTGGAGCATCCGATTCGCGCGTGGCCGGCGGCGTTGGACTCGTATGATTATTTTCTACGTAATGGTGTGTTTATTTTCCATGTTTGATGATTTTATGGATATGAAAATACATACAAAGCCCTAAATACGTGTTTTTTTGTGTATTTTCTGCGTATTTTTCTTGTATTTTTTCCTGTGATTTTGAAAATACAGGTGCCGGGATAAAGGTATGTTATCATATGAACTTTATGAGTGTTATTCATAAATAATATATGATAAAATTTATTTTTATTAATGAATAAGGCAATATAATTAGCATGACATGTGATTTGAGTGATATGATGCCCCTATCACTAAAGTTAAATCACATGTATGTGATGTATGTGAGATGAAAATTTTATATCCCAGGTATGAGAGAGTTTTAAGGATTCAATTAAGTTGTGACCGCCAAAGTGGCACACTTGATTGAATTTGAGAAATTTCGATCTCGTATACTTGATTGGGATGTCTCCTGGTCTAATGCATAGTTATACTCCCAAAGGAGGTGATTGTGTATTAGTTCATGGAGGGATACATGATAGTGTGGTGGAGGAGTGACCAATCCTAATGGTTCATATGCCCAAAGGTGATGAATTCACGAAAATTGGAATATATTCTCATAACCCTTATCATGTTGGGAGTGTACAATTGCTTGTCATGTATTCTGCCCAAAGGTGATTATATGATTTTGCATGTAACTCTCTGGATGTGTACTTGTGCGTCAAGTTACACAATGCTCACATGATGCTAATTATATATACTTGTTTGTCTTTCGAGTCACCTTTTACGTAAATGGTAACTCCGTCACCATTGAGGTTCTTGCTGGTTCGAATTTTAAGAGATGGAGAGAGGATTTTCTGTTTGCTATGGAGATGGCAGATGTTCATATGGCTCTTACTACGATCGCCGGCAGATTCGACTACAGAGAGTACGGAGACTCAAAAAGCAAATTTTGCTGCATGGGAAAAGAGCAATAGAATTTGCTTGCTGTTGTCCCCGAAGCGTTCCATTCGGGAACACTTGAAAAGTGGTTTGCTCGCATCGCAATGCTAGGCAAATGATGGAAGCTTTGATGGCTAGAAACCGTGTGTCGCCTAATCGAGATAGGGACACACATGCAAACACTTTTTACAATGAAGTATGATGGTTCTAATGGAGTTAGAGATTATGTTCGAGGATGGTTGATTTGCAAGCAAAGCTTCGTGCTCTCAATGTTGAAATTCCTACTTGCTTGCATTGTCCATCAAGCTCTAAATACTCTTCCTCCTGATTTTGGGATTATTAAAACCAATTATAGTTCCCAAGATGAAACTTGGTCTGTTAATGACCTGATTGCAAGGTTCTGAGGATGGTTGATTTGCAAGCAAAGCTTCAGGCTCTCAATGTTGAAATTCCTACTGCTTGCATTGTCCATCAAGCTCTAAATACTCTTCCTCCTGATTTTGGGATTATTAAAACCAATTATAGTTCCCAAGATGAAACTTGGTCTGTTAATGACCTGATTGCAAGGTTGGTGGCAGAGGAAGAGAAATTGAAGAAAGATAAAGGACATATTGCTTTTTATGCTTCTAGTTCTGCTAGAGACAAGGGTAAGAAGGTGAAAACTTATACCCATAAAAGCAATTCAGAAGTTGCTGGTCCTTCCAACAACAAAGGAAATTCTGAAGGAGCAGGTCCTTCTAACACTTTGGGTCCTAAGACGGCAATCACCAAGAAGGATGGTGTTCTTTGCTACTTTTGTAGGGAGAGAGGACACGTGAAGAGACGTTGCAGCAAGTTTAAGGTTTGGTTGTCTAAGAGAAATAAGAGTGAGTCTAAAGGTAATGATTCTTTGGCATTTGTTTATGAATCCAATCTATCGAAGTTCCGACCAATTCTTGGTGGCTAGATAGTGGTGCAACTAATCATGTTGCATTTACCATTCGGGGTTCATAAATCGAAGGACGCCAAATCGGATGAATCAAAGCTCACTTTGTTGGAAACAACGTTGGAGTTGACGTAGAGTTCGTGGGAGATGTTATTTTAATTTTAGACTCGGTTTTCGGATGGTGTTAAGAAACACTTTTTATATACCTTCTTTTAGGCGGAATTTAGTTTCTGTGTCTTGTTTGGACATGTGTGGATACTCTTTTGAAATAAAGAGTAATACTATTTCCATGTTTTATGATTCAAATAAGATTGGGTGTTGCAATTTATCTGATGGATTATATCGATTGAGTTTATCTCCCAACGACATGTACGTTGCTTATTCAGCTGAAAAGGTTGTTTCCAAAAGACCTCTACCTAAGGAACAGTCTTATGCATTATGGCATAAACGTCTTGGTCATATCTCTAAAGAAAGAGTAGAAAGGCTAATAAAGGCTGATATCTTGCCTACTCTTAAAGATGATCAAGAGACTTGCGTAGACTGTTGTAGAGGTAAGATGACTAAGATAAAGAAGAAATCTGCTGTACGAAGTTCAGACTTGTTGGAGGTTATTCACACTGATATTAGTGGACCATACACAGCTACTTTGTGCAGAAATTTTTATTTCATCACATTCATTGACGACTATTCTCGATATGGATACTTATACTTGATTAAAGAAAAGTCCGAGTCTCTTGATAAATTCAAGGTTTTTCGGACTAAAGTGGAGAAACAGTTGGGAAAAGTTATTAAGATTGTCAGATCTGATCGTGGTGGTGAGTATTTTGGTAGGCACGGTGATGCTGGACAACTTAAAGGGCCGTTTGCTAAATACTTAGAGGATTCTGGGATTATAAGTCAGTTTACTATGCCCGGTAGTCCTGAACAAAATGGTGTAGCTGAAAGGCGGAATCGCACTCTTATGGACATGATGAGAAGTATGATTAGTATGACAAATTTACCTACTTTTCTGTGGGGAGAAGTTTTGAAAACAGCTCTTTATATTCTAAATCGTGTTCCTACTAAAGCGGTTCCATTGACTCCTTTTGAGTTGTGGACTAGACGTAAACCTAGCTTGAATCATCTTAGAGTTTGGGGATGTCCAGCAGAAGTGAAGTTATATAATCCAACATTGAGTAAGCTGGATTCCAAAACTACTCGGTGTTACTTCGTGTCTTATCCAGATCACTCAAAGGGGTATCGATTTTATAACCCTAATGGAGGTACAAGAATTGTGGAATCTCAGACTGCAAAATTTCTGGAATTTGATGTAGCTGAAAAGGGTAGCTACTCACAAGCTATCGAAGATGATAGTATTGTGGGGATTACTGGATCCTTATCTCATCCCGTGCAGACAATTATGGAGCCTCTTGCGCCACAAACTGAGCCTGTTGTGGCTCATGATCCTGTTGTTGAGGCTGTTCCTGAAGAAATTCCACAAGTTCCTCATATTCTAAATGAGGATGAAGTAGCTCCACTCAGAAGGTCAACTAGAGAAAGACGTTCAGCTATACCACCAGACTATCTAGTCTATTTGGGAGAGCATGATTATGACATAGGCTGTGTTATTGATCCCGTGACTTATAATGAAGCCATCTCATGTCCTCAATCAGATTTGTGGTTAGATGCGATGAAAGATGAGATGCAATCCATGAAACACAATGGTGTTTGGGAGCTTGTTAAATTGCCTGAAGGTTGTAAACCTATTGGCTGCAAATGGGTATTCAAGACTAAAAGGGATTCCAAAGGAAAGATTGAAAAGTTTAAAGCCAGACTGGTAGCTAAGGGTTTCACTCAAAGAGAAGGAATAGATTATGAAGCAACATTTTCTCCAGTTTCTTCTAAAGATTCCTTTAGAGTGATCTTAGCATTAGTAGCTTATTACGATATGGAGTTACACCAGATGGATGTTAAAACTGCTTTTCTAAATGGAGACCTTGATGAGGAGGTTTATATGGTGCAGCCTGAAGGTTTTGTAGTAGATAACTCAGGTCAGCTTGTTTGTAGATTGAAAAAATCTATTTATGGCCTTAAGCAAGCTTCTAGACAGTGGTATTTCAAGTTTCATAGTGTTGTTACTTCATTTGGATTTATTGAGAACAAAGTAGATCAATGCATATATACCAAGGTCAGTGGGAGGAAATATATTTTGAGGAAATATATTTTTCTCATACTTTATGTAGATGATATCTTGCTTGCTAGTAGTGACATTGGTTTACTACATGAGACAAAGCGGATGTTATCGAAAAATTTTGACATGAAAGACCTTGGTGAGGCGTCTTTTGTTCTTGGCATTGAGATCCATAGGGATCGCTCATGCCGTTCATTGGGTTTATCTCAAAGGGTGTATATTAATCGCGTTTTAGAAAGATTCAATATGCAGGATTGCAAACCAGGAATTGCTCATGTTGTTAAGGGTGATAAATTGAGTCTTTCACAATGCCCTAATTCAGATTTTGAGAAAGCTCAAATGAAGGATGTACTTTATGCTAGTGTGCTTGGGAGCATCATGTATGCTCAAGTTTGCACTAGGCCAGATATTGCTTTTGCAACAGGGCTTCTAGGCAGATATCAGTCTAATCCAGGACACGATCACTGGGTTGCTGCCAAGAAGGTTTTAAGGTACTTAAAGAGAACAAAAGATTATATGATGATTTATAGATATGTTCCAGACTTGCAACTAGTTGGGTATTCAGATGCAGATTTTGCTGGTTGTCAAGATGATAAGAAATCAACGATTTGGATACATATTTATGTTGGCGGGAGGTGCGGTGTCATGGAAGAGCGAGAAACAGAAATCCATATCTTCTTCAACCATGCAAGCGGAGTTTGTAGCATGTTTTTCAGTTGCTACTCAAGCTATTTGGCTTCGGAACCTCATTAGAGAGTTATCAGTTTATGATTTTGTGGATAGACCCATACAGTTATATTGTGACAATAACTCAACGGTGTTGTTTATTAATAACAACGAAGTTTAAAGGGGTCTAAACACATGGAGGTCAAGTTTTTGACTATAAAAGAATCGTCGGAATGGTGACGTTGCAGTAGATTATATTCATACAGATGATATGGTTGCAGATGATATTGCTAGTATGAGTACCTAGAGGGGGGGTGAATAGGTATACAAAGATTTTTCTTGAAAATCGCACAATACTTTAGACAGTTGAAGAATTTGCAATAATTAAAAACCAATCGTGAGACTGAGTAAGGGAAAGAGAGAATTGAACACTCGGTTTATAGTGGTTCGGCTTGATTCAAGCCTACGTCCCTCTTTTTCAGACCGATAGCCAATTGGCTGGATTCCACTATGAACAAAGAGATGTTACGGTGTTGATCTTCCTTGATTTCTCGGCGTAGATGATCTACCACACTCACTCAAGGTATCACCAAGTACAAACACTCTCTGTGTATACAATTTCGCTCGACAGCCAGTCTCGACTAACAATCAAGGTTCTTCGACTCGGAATTTCTCTATCGATCACACACTCAAAAAAACTAGAACGTCTTCTTTTTATACTCCTTTATGCCATCATAGCCGTTGGCACTTACCAAAGGAATTCCTCCAATCTACCCGTTGGACGGAATCAATCAAGAAGATCATCCGAGCTATTTAAGGAATCTGATGATAGCCCATCAATCATGTTCGCCCATACAATCAGGATCTTGGTTTCCAAGAATAGAACATACCAAGATTATTTCGTTGACCATCGGATCTTCAATCGATCTTAGATAAGAATTAAAGAATCCGAAATGATTATCCAACCAAAGAATCTATTCCAGAGGATAGGATCGAATCCTCAACCATATACCTCGGCTTTGGATTTCCTTCACTTTGGATTAGAAAGCGTCGGTGAGAATAGACTTAAGTCTTGAGTCTTGAGTCTTAAGTCTTGAGTCTTGAGTCTTGAGTCTTGGGTCTTGAGTCTCGAGAGAACAAAGTCTTCGACTTTAAACCGACGGTCTCCGAACATCCAGACTTAGGCGAAAGAAACGTTTTGTCGGCTTCAAAATACTCGGAAAGATTTCTCCAACAATCTCCCCCTTTTTGATGGTGACAAAAACTTTCTTGAAGATTTGAACATCTTTGACCTTAAAACATTTCTCAAGCAATATGGCTAACTCATAAAGATTAATAAAACAACCGACTCGCATCCACAGTAAAATTGGTTAGTCTTTCATGAGAAACACCATATAACAACACTTGAATAAATGCAACCAGTCAAGCATCACAATCCACAGTCAAGGAGGAGAGTTCTTTTCTTCTTTTTCGATGGAGCACCCATGGCCTCCTTTCCTTTCCTTTTTGAAGCAGATTGGACTGGAGATTTCACTTTGAATTTCTCCATTGCCTTGGAGAGTTCTTGCAGACGCATCTTCATTAACATTTTCAACCCTACCACCATCTTATCACACGGTCGAACACAAAAAGTATGTGGCAGATCAATGTTCAGATGTCTAAAGATCTTGGTCACCAGACCAGGATAAGGCAATTGTCCTTTGTCTTTTGACATTGCTCTGTACATATGGAAGAGAATAGTGTGCGGGAGAGAAAACTTCCGTCCTGAGTTGATCGCGTACATCAACTTTGCTTCAGAAAGAGACACAGAAGTCTTTGACGTAGACTTGGTCCGAGACGTTGATCACAATCTTATGAAGCACAATGTTGATGGCATTCATCCCTGGAATAGGTAATTTTCTTCTCTACGTCCCTATCTTTGACAAGATCCAGAGTAGTACGAGCGGGTGAGACTTTGATTGGGAGATAACGTCCCCGTTCAACTCCAACTATGTCCGCCAACATATTCACATCTACTACGTGGACTTGGTCTCGAACACTGAACGAAATTCTATCCGCATCCAAAAAGCTAAGATTTGAATAGAAATAAGCGGTCAGTTGAGCATACCCATCCGTAGAGTCGGAAGCGAGAAAGTCTCAAGTTGAAGCAAATTCAACTTTTCTCTTAAGTTCACGTTGATGGTGTCCGGGAAGTCAAAATCGACACTTCTAGGTTTATCACCCCTCTTTTCAACAGCCTGAAATACACTTTTTCCCGATCCTTGGATTTAAACAAATCCATCCGATTTCCTTTCACCTTTGCTTGCCACACCCATTCGGGTTTAAATTCAAGGAACATTTTGTCATCATCGTTCCCGTCAATCAGATTTTGTCCGGCAAACGAGGGTCTCGGGAATGTTCGCAAGAGCCTCCTCTGCCCTTCCTTTAGGGGCAATTTCCAATTCCTCCATTCTCCGCAGAAAAAGATATTCATTCCCATAATTTTTGTCCTTAAGGAAGTCATCTATATATTTTAACGAAGAACCGGAGCTTTTCAACGCACGATAAAGCTTATAGATAAAGGAGGGTCTTTGGACTCTTACTGGGTCGGCTTCCTCGATTATCTCTTCTTCCAGATGTTGACTTGCACCTTGTGGGGCAGGAGACGATGAATGACGTGGAGGAGAGCGAATCGGACTTTGTCGCTGACTTGATAAGTCTTCTTCCTCAGTAAGATCGAAGTGAGTCGGTCCCTTCTCCATTCTTTGTGGTCCCCTGTTTGCGATTCTTGATGATTTCCTCAAAGACGACATCTTTTCTTTGTCTATTGGAAGATTCCTTCACTTGCTTTTCCCAAGAAGAATGACCACTTTCTCGACGATGAACAAGAAGAAGAAACAATATCGGGAGAAGAGTGCCTTTTAGGGTTTTGAAAATTGGGCGTAGAATAACTGTATATATATATATATATATATATATACCTCGGATTTGAAAAGAGAAGTTTAATCGGTATAAGGAAAGTGTACGAACACTTCTTTTCAAAATCAATAACTGCCATAATTAATTCTTTAAAAGATTTCAAATTTCACACGAATTATATCGAATGAAAGAACGTACCTTTTCGAGATAACATAACAACTTACTGAGTCTTTAGCCATGAATGATTGAGTCTCGTGGATTTAAAGTCTAAGAGATTAGAGTCTTAGAGTTGGTGAGTCTCTAGACTTTAACTTCTTCAAGCTTCAAAATGTTGAGTCTTGAGCGGATGAAGTCGAATTGATTTTTCTCCAAAGGCTTTGTGAAAATATCCGCTAGTTGACTCTTTGAATCAACAAATTGAATCGAGATTTCTCCATTTTGAATATGATCTCTAATGAAGTGATGTCGAATCTCAATATGCTTTGCTCTTGAATGAAGGATTGGATTTTTGGTGAGATTGATCGCTTTGGTGTTGTCACATTTGATTTATGTGCATGAGTCTTCAATGCCAAAGTCTTGTAGCTGTTGTTTTATCCAGAGAATTTGCGAACAGCAGCTTCCAAGAGCTACATACTCTGCTTCTGTCGTTGAGAGAGCTACGGTGCTTTGCTTCCTTGAGAACCAAGACACCGTCCCGTTTCCAAGCAGCTTGACAAGTTCCGAAGTGCTCTTTCTATCGACTCGAACCGCCAGATGCATCCGAGTATCCTAGAAGATTAAAGTCTCCCTCTTTGGATACCAAAGACCGATGCTTGAAGAAGAGGCAACGTATTTGATAATACGTTTCACTAAGCAATGAGATGTGATTCTCTAGGATCTGATTGAAACCTAGCACAGATGCAAACACTCAACAAAATATCAGGTCTAGAAGCGAGTAAGATAAAGAAGTGAACCGATCATGCTCCCTGTACAACTTTTGATCTACTTTCTTCCCTTCTTCATCCTTGTCTATCTTCTCGAGAGCATGACATTGGTATGTCACTTTCTTCTTGCAATTTTCCAATCCAAATCTTTTGACAAGATCATTAGCATATTTTTCTTGGAAGATAAAAGTTCCTTCCTTCAATTGCTTTATTTGAAGGCCAAGAAAGAATGTTAATTCTCCCATCATACTCATTTCAAACTCATCCCGCATAGACTTAGAAAATTTCTTGCAAAGACTTTCATTAGAGGATCCAAAAATAATGTCATCAACATATATTTGAACGAGTAAAAGCTTTTGTTTTCCTTTTTGATGAATAGAGTAGTGTCTACTTTACCTTTGACAAATCCGTTCGTAATAAGAACTTACTTAGTTTGTCGTACCAAGCTCGAGGTGCTTGCTTTAGACCATACAGAGCCTTTTTCGCCCAAGACCGAGTCGCTTCTTTGGGTCTTCAAATCCAAGGCGGTTGTTCCACATAAACTTCCTCTTGGATAAATCCATTTAGGAAAGCACTTTTGACGTCCATTTGGAATAACCTGAAATTTTTGTAACAAGCAAACGCAAGTAATAGACGAATAGCTTCTAACCTTGCAACCGGGTGCGTAAGTCTCGTCATAGTCTATTCCTTCTTCTTGCGTGTATCCCTTGGCCACGAGTCTTGCTTTATTGCGTACGACTTTTCCTTCTTCGTTCATCTTGTTTCTGAACACCCATTTGGCTCCAATAACAGTTTTACCTTTTGGTTTAGATGTCAATTCCCAGACATCATTAATATTGAAATCGAGCTCCTCTTGCATAGCTTCGATCCAGCTTTCATCGATAAAGCTTCTTCTATGCTTTTTGGTTCAATTTCAGAAATGAGAGCAACAAGCACTAGACTCTTCACGCCTTTTTGATCGGTGCGGATTCCTTCATTGATTTCGCCAATAATGAGATCTTTAGGATGACTGGATTTGTGTTTCCGCCATCGGGTTGATTTGCTTGGTTGATGATCTCTTTCTTTATTTGAATCTTCATGAGCATCTTGATGATGGACTTCCTGAGTCCGAGATGCTTCTTGAGTTGAAGACTTTGGAAGGTCTAGAGAGGTTCGAGACTCTTCATATTGAGTCTGTTGGATTCATCTTGTGTGGAGTCTTGGAATTTGACATTCATTGATTCCTCCACAGATCGGCTTTTCTTGTTATAGACTCGTAGGCTTTGCTTGAAGTAGAGTATCCAAGGAAGATGCCTTCATCTGATCTTTCTTCAAACTTACCAACTCGATCATTTGCATTTTTCAAAATAAAGCATTTGCAACCAAATACATGAAAGTATGAAACAATAGGCTTCTTACCTTTGAATAATTCATACGGGGTTTTCTCAAGAATAGGTCTTAGAAAGACTCTATTTATAATATAGCATGCTGTTGAAACAACTTTCAAATTTCAAAACCGTGAAGAAATTTTGTTTTCAATTAAAAGAGTTCTAGCCATTTCTTGAAGAGATCTATTCTTTCTTTCCACAACTCCATTTTGTTGAGGAGTGTATGGAGAAGAGAATACATGTTTAAAACCAGATTCATCACACAATTTTGTGAAATCTTGATTTTCAAATTCTCCTCCATGATCTGTTCTTATACTTGAAATAGCACATCCTTTTTCATTTTGAACCTTTTTAGCAAACTTCTCAAAGTATGAAAAGGTTTCGACTTATTTGCAAGAAAATATACCCAAGTAAAGCGAGAGAAATCATCCACAATTACTAGGCAATATTTCTTACCTCCAATACTCGAGTTCCGGGTTGGTCCGAAGAGATCCATATGCAGCAATCGTAGTACATGATTAGTAGAGACATGATTTGTTGGTTTAAATGAATTTCTTACCTGTTTTCCCTAACACGTGGTGTGCATGGATCGGACTTTTGATATGGTAATTTGGGTAGACCTCGAACAAGCCGCTTTGATGAGATTTTGGCTAATTGCTTCATATTGACATGGCCAAGCTTTCGTGCCATAAGCTTGCTTCATCTTGGATTGAAATTAGACATTGAGATTCATTCATCTTCATGTCTAAGAGGTAGATGTTTCCATGTCTTCGACCCATGAAAGACTCAAGAGAGTCTTTACTAATTCCATAGCAAATTCCTTCTTGAAAGGAGATCTTGAAACCAAGATCACACAAGTTGGCTAATGCTGAGAAGGTTATAGTTGAGTCCTTCTACTAGAGAAACATTGCTTATTGTGAGATTTCCAATTCTCACAGTTCCAAATCCCACGATGCTTCCTTTGCCGTTTCCTCCAAATGAAACATTTTCGCCGTTTACTTGAACAAGCTTTACGAAGCATTTTGAGTCTCGTCATGTGTCTTGAGCATCCATTGTCAAGATACCATTTTATCTTTTTCTTGACGGAGACCCGCATTCAAGTGAGAGTCTCAAGCTTTCTTTGGTACCCAAATTTTCTTGGGTCCTTTGGAGTTAGTAGGATAAGCATTATTGGGCCATGCTTTCTTAATGTGTTTCCAAACCATAGGGCGGTCTTTTTCAAAATGATCCTGGATCGTTACACTTTGAACACCTTAGAGCATTTCGAACAAAGGCTTTACGAAAACTTTCTTGAAATGATTTTTGTAAGCTTCTCTTGACGGTCTTTTCTTAATTCTTTCTTTAACTTTAGGAAAATCAATCAAGGGAATTGTCTCCACTGTCATGCCTAACCTGCACTTATTGAAATAGGGTCTTTGAACCGAAAGCACTTTTTCAAGCTTTTCGGATCCTATCGAAAACTTCTTTGAAATATTTGATAAGTCTGTTTTTAAGAAAACATTTTCTTTCAAAAGATCATTTTCTTTTTCTTTAAGAGCAAAAACATTTAGGTCTAGACTTTTAACTCTTTCTTCTAAAATAAATTCCTTTTGTTTCAGAATTGAGTTTTCCTTTTTAAGTTCGGAAATTCTTTTGAGATAAGTCTTAAGATCGAAAAACACAGTTCATCAATATATTTAGAGACTTTGACAGAATTTTAAAATCACTTACCTCAAATTCACTGTTCGAGTCCGATCCAGAACTGAATCCAGTCCGAATGTGCCATCAAACATATGTTGGCATATTCATTATCACTTTCTTCACATTCTGTATCACTCCGTGTTTCGGCTTTGAGAGCCTTTCGAAACTTCTCAGCTTTTCCTCTTTTCTTTTCGTAAGAGGACAAGTTGGGTCCGATGTGTCCCTTCTTTTTACATTCGAAGCAAACTACATCTTTGTTTGGTTCTTCATCATCAACGACTTGGTCTCTGTCTCTCGAAAACTTTGTTTCTTTGGGTTGAACCTTCGCCTTTTCTATTCAGTTTCTTGAATCTTCTTATCATAAGGGCAAGCTCCTCATCATCCATATCATCTTCGAATCCGCATCATCGAATCATCATTTGATTTTAGTGCAATAGATTTCTTACCTCTTGGATCTTCGTCTTCATTAATTCGTTCCACTTCATAAGACGAAAAGTTCCAATTAGCTCGTCTACGATAATGGCATGATTCTTTGCGTCTCTCTTATTGAAGTCTTTATATGATTCCAATCCTTGGAGAGTCCACGAGAAGCTTGTTCACCTTCATGGGATCAGAAATTTTTTGTCCTTGGTTCTCAAGACCATTGACAATATCTCAGTAAAACGACTAAACATGTCGATTCTGCATTCTCCCGATTTCATTTTGAAGGCTTCATATTGACCGAGGAGAATATTGATTCTAGTCTCCTTCACTCGATCTGTTCCTTCATAGGTGATATGTAATCTATCCCATACTTCTTTGTTGTAACACAAGAAGATATTCTGTTATATTGAGTTGGAGACAAAGCACAATATAAAGAGTAAATTGCTTTTGCATCGAGTGCTTGTCTCTTGTTTATTTCTTCCTAAGGCATTCCGCCGGCTTCAACAGCTTTCTTTTCCTCTTTCGTAGACCGATGCAGGAGTGATTCCTCTTTCCACAACATCCCATTCCGAGGATCCTTGGATCGTAGGAAAGCTTTCATCTTGTTCTTCCGGATGTTGTAATCCTTTCCGTCAAAGTAGGGTGGTCTGGTATTGCTTTGCCCTTCCATCAGCCCCCGGTGCTAGCATACTAGCCATGGATCTTTTACTCAAGTAAAACACTTCAAACAAAGTAAGAACACGGGCTCGATACCAATTGATATTGCTAGTATGAGTACCTAGAGGGGGTGAATAGGTATACAAAGATTTTTCTTGAAAATCGCACAATACTTTAGACAGTTGAAGAATTTGCAATAATTAAAAACCAATCGTGAGACCGAGTAAGGGAAAGAGAGAATTGAACACTCGGTTTATAGTGGTTCGGCTTGATTCAAGCCTACGTCCACTTTTTCTCGACCGACAGCCAATTGGCTGGATTCCACTATGAACAAAGAGATGTTACAGTGTTGATCTTCCTTGATTTCTCGGCGTAGATGATCTACCACACTCACTCAAGGTATCACCAAGTACAAACACTCTCTGTGTATACAATTTCGCTCGAACAGTCTCGACTAACAATCAAGGTTCTTCGACTGAATTTCTCTATCGATCACACACTCAAAAAAACTAGAACGTCTTCTTTTATACTCCTTTATGCCATCATAGCCGTTGGCACTTACCAAAGGAATTCCTCCAATCTACCCGTTGACGGAATCAATCAAGAAGATCATCCGAGCTATTTAAGGAATCGATGATAGCCCATCAATCCGTTCGCCCATACAATCGGATCTTGGTTTCCAAGAATAGAACATACCAAGATTATTTCGTTGACCATCGGATCTTCAATCGATCTTAGATAAGAATTAAAGAATCCGAAATGATTATCCAACCAAAGAATCTATTCCAGAGGATAGGATCGAATCCTCAACCATATACTCGGCTTTGGATTTCCTTTCACGGATTAGAAAGACTGTGAGAATAGACTTAAGTCTTGAGTCTTGAGTCTTAAGTCTTGAGTCTTGAGTCTTGGGTCTTGAGTCTCGAGAGAACAAAGTCTTCAGACTTTAAACTGACGGTCTCCGAACATCCAGACTTAGACTGAAAGAAACGTTTTGTCAGCTTCAAAATACTCTGGAAAGATTTCTCCAACAGCAGACCCACTAACTAAAGGCCTACGCCCATGTGTTTTTGATCGACATGTCATTAGTATGGGCCTAGGAGTGTCTTGGGATGCTGTTATTTAGTGGGAGCTGTGTTTTATTCTTCTTTGAATAAAGTTTACATCTGTTTTGTTACAATTTAGTAACAATTTGATACATATATGTCAACTTTTGCATTCAATAAAATGTTTTTGAATGGATTGTTATTATGTTGATATATATTGTTAAAAGTCTCAGGGTATTGTTTAAACCTTGAGTGAAGGCTAGGGGCATCCGGGCATCCAGTTATTAGCCTTGTGCATATGTCTTGTGATACATAAAGAAAGGTTAACCATAAGGACAAGACATATGTGGGTTCGTTGGAACCAAAGCATTCTCTTGTGGCACAAATTTTTTTGTGTCGCCTAAGGTAAGAGAATGGTGACTGACAAATGGGATCTCTCTATGAGAGATGTTATCCATTTGCCACACTACCATATTGAATCCATATCAATAAAGTTGAGAGCACTCGTGACCGTGGAAGGCTCTGTGTGTATACATGCAGTTACCGCCACGATTCGGTGTTTGAGACTTTATGGATAGGATTGACTATTAAGAATTATCTCTGGACCAATGTGCGCACATAAGGTACGATTTCAATTAATATAGTCCAAGTGGGAGAATGTAAGAGTTTTTCTAATTGTGGACTACATTAATTGATATTGTAATTTACCGTTTAACGTTTATCGTTTTACGGGGTTTGGTTTAAGATGAGATAGAAGGTTTCTTAATTAGTCTAATATGGGCTGGCTAGTGTGGGCCGAGTTGAGCTTGGCCCGTAATGAGGGGGACTGGCTGGAAACTCTATAAATAGTGCTCAAGTCTCTCCTCTAACCCTAATCTCACCTGTATCCTCACCTAAGGGGCGTTTACCTAACGCTGCACGTGAGGGGGCCGCCTCATTGAGCCAGTGATACGGAGGGCAATAGAGGAGAAGGACTTGCGCGTGGAACATTGTGTTTCCGCTTCCGCTTCAAGAACAATAGATCCCAAAACAGGTGCGTCAATTCTTTCTACTCAATTATGCATGTTCTTGTTCTAGTTATGGAGATCTTGGGGTTTGCGCAATTTGCGTCTTACATCAATCACTCAATGAGATGTAACGTAGCACGACCAGTTCCTTGGATGTTCATGAAGCAGGATGGACGCCCAATGAAATCGTGACAAGAAGCCAATGCTTCCCGAATTGCGTGGCCACGTGCATGTTCTCTCGTTTCGCCATAACTGGCGGGAGAATTTTCTATGGTGGGGACGTGCCCTTGCTTGCTTCTTCTGCTCTCTCGTCCACCTTGGGCTGCTAAGGATGCCAGTCCAACATGCCTAACCTAAAATACTGAATGAGTGCAACAAAAATCAGTGACCAGGCTTTTATTAGATTGTTTGGTTGAATGACTCGCTTTCGATTGCCAAGATTGTTAAGCACGGCAAACCGCCCTATTCGAAGCAAGTATCCCCCAAGAACACGGCACGACTGAAGTTCTCTTGAGAATAGAAAGCATGGCCAAAACCAAAAACGTGTTCTTACAAATTCTTTTCTCGAATAGATACTTGTCAATTGCCAAGTTTTGAATAGATACTTGTCCTTATTTTTCAATGTTCACATTTCTCCAAATGGTTCATAAACGTTTTCCTAAAAATGTTGTCAATTGCCAAGTTTTGAATAGATACTTGTCCTTATTTTTCAATGTTCACATTTCTCCAAATGGTTCATAAACGTTTTCCTAAAAATTGTTTCCTGCGAAACAAATAGAACCTTAAGCTTAAGAGGGTCGAATGGGATCTTTAGGAACAATCACAATTCATGAGTATCTTCTCTTCTTTTTGTAGGAAATTGACTCGAGAAAAGTGCCCAGATTAAGCTTGAAAGATGGAACACCATTCTATTCGTGGTCCAACTCTACAAACCGTTTGGAGAAATTGCACTTTGTTACCGTGCTTAAAACAAGGTGAAGATTCACCCAACAATGATAATTTGAAGGTAAAACTCGACAGTTACCGTGATCAACAGGCACACTAACCGAAAATGTGAAGATAATTGCTAGTCCCAAGAAAGCGTTTATGAGATACTAACGAATAAGATGTTGCCACGTGGCAATTTATTAAGTGCCACAGCACATAAGGTATTTGGCGATATTTCACGAGGACACGGGCTAAGAATCGTGTCATAGGGGTGTCCATAATACTCGGATCAAGCTAACCCAACCCAAACCGAAATTTTCACGAGCATATGGGCTAAGAGTAGTGCCACTACTGTGGACTTTAAAACACCGGCCACCGTTTCCTGCGCTCGAGTTCAGACTGAATTTGTTGCAAGCGCCACGCGTCGAGCTACGGTTGGGAGATTCCAGCCGGTGAGGCAGCGGTTGAAGCCATCGTGGGGTGATGCTCTCGGGAGCTCGCTGGCCTTACCGTGAGCGCGAGGCTATCTTAGGGCCGCTCCCTTATTTGTGATTTTTTTTTCCAAAAATATCAGCAGTGTTTTGCACCACCAGCTACACTGTGTGTGTGAGAGAGACCAACAGACCAATTGTTAATCCGCGGCAAAATCTGAAAATATCAAAATGAAAATACACGTCTGAATTTCATCGATGACGTGGATACGAAAACTACAACTAAGGAACAGTCGAAATTCAATTGACGACATGAGTTTGGACAATAAATATATTGTGCCAAAAGTAAAGATAATTGAAAATTAATAAATTTATTTGATTTGTGCAGCACTCTTTAGTAGATGAGTGATTGTATTTATAGTGGTAGTCCCATAATTACTTTTGAGCAATTTTTGGCGGTTGTATCAATGTTCTTCCATCTTTGCGGATTTTGTGCCGATTTTCTCATGAACCATCCTATCCTCGGACAGTTGCTCCTCGAAAAACGCATGCCAATTGCACCATGACCTTGATTGACTTCAAACTAGTAATTGTATCTCAAGGTTCCTAATGTATTCAGTCTTCTTTTTACACCTTGACAAGAAGATCTTATCAATACTCTTGTCAATCATTGTTAATCACTTGTCACCATATATCAACAACCGATCGAATGCGAATATCAACGTGTACTAATATCGATATCAATCTTAATAATTGTCAATAATGCATCAAGTGCGTGGTAATATCCATGCATTAGCCACATGTTCATCCATGACATCTTTTGGTATAAATAAATTCAATAGATTGGATATGGCATTTTATAATATACAGATATGATTTTCAGGATTTGTGTATATTGACGATGAGTTTGAATTTGTATCAGGTTTCCCAATTCACACAGCGTGAATGCTTCGATGGGAGTCTTGACCAAAGCCCCCCGTTCGACGGGGTCATCATGAGCATGTGCTGGATTTTCTCTGTTGTCCTTTTCAACCGAGTTGCCCTCTATTTTGCAGAATTTCTAAGCCTACTTTTGTTCCGTGCGTGTTTTCACACTGCTAATTTCCTTCATTCACGCGCATTATTGTTGTGTTGAGAGGGGCCTCAAGTCGACCATTTGGGTCAACTAGGAGGAAGGAGCGGCATGGACTTAGAACTAGGAGAGCGGACCGCATCCAAAAAATTTTATAGGAATTCCCTGCTTAAATTCACGTTTGAAAATTCAGGGTCGGATCAAGTTGTGTAACAGATTGATTCACAAGAATTCGTAATTTTATTAGAAAGGATCTATAATATCGAATGCAAAAGAATGCAATAAAGATTAAAAATGCAATAGAGATTGAGGGTGCGGCGTTACAAATGTATTTTTATCAAGAGTCAAATTATTAGCGGATTTGATCGCTTAGGGCGCGTTTAGAACGATTCGTTTAGAATCGATTCGACTGAAATGATTATTTCGATCTGTTCTTAACCGATTCTCGAGTAAAAAAACGCGTTTGCAGAACAAATAAAATTTCGATTACGGAATAGAAAAAGTTAATAAACGCGCGTTTGGTAACTATATAAAATTTCTATTCCAATTCTTTTTTAATTACCTTTTTAGATTAAAATAAATTTGATATTGAATTTTCATAAACCATTCACTCGATTAATTATATTTTTATACTAAGTAATAAAAATATTAACTAATCAATTTTTATTATATAGTAAATAATAAACCATAGTATAAACTATACTAATATCCCTACAATATGTAATAAATAAAAATACTAAATTATAACATAAAATTAAATATGTATTCTATATACAACAAATATATATTTCATACTAGGAAGAAATAAAAATAAAATATAGAAATTTTTTTTTTTGATTCAAAGACTTTTGATTCTCTTTTTTGATTTGACGAAGAATCATATTTTTTCTGATTCTCAATTCTTGTCTAAAACTCGATTCTCGTAGTAAATTTGTTCCGTAATCGTTTTGGACAAAAAATTTACCAAACGCGATTCGTTCCCAAACCGATTCTCGGAACAAAAAATCAATCGCAAGACTGTTTGGATGGTTGCCAAAATGCGCCTTATATTTTCATGAAAATGTGAATGAGGCCTTCAAGCGAAAAATTTAGATGTTAATAATAATATCCCTTAAATATTAGCAAGTTATTATTTCTTTTTAGATAATCCCTTGGGCAAAGCTTTGTTGTTATTTTTCTATCAACTATCCAGATTGCATATGAAACCAGTCTCGTGAATTGTTAGACTGGACCGTAGAATTTCTTTAGATATTAACATTGCAATCTGACCTGTTTTGTTCAGATTTGGAAAAGAAAAAGCCTTTTTCTTATGGGCAAAAGTGATTAGTGTAGGTAAAGTTCTAAATTTGACACAAGATTTATGGATAGTAAATAAGCAGCACAATTTAACTCGTTCCTAGAGGGAAAAAAGAGCAGTGCTAGACATAAGAAAAATGGATATATATATATATGGATGTGTAATTGTGTTTATATATTAAGATGGGTGGAGTTGAAGAGGAAAATAGTGCGGTGACTTTTTTAGGCAAGTTTTGTCTTCATTTTTTTCATTTTCTTTGCAAAGTCAAGAGTTTTGCAATTAAGTGAATCGTGTTTTAACATTTTTTTTTATTCGAATAACCATATTTAACGTTCAATAATAGCTTTCCACCTCATTTGGTACACTGCTTTTTTAAAATCTTTACATAATTAGTACTATTTGGGGTGGGGAAGAAAGATAAGTGGGCTCAAAAGTTTCTTGGGTACACATTACTTTCATCAAAGGCGAACGCGTTTTCTTGAGTAGGACCAGCCACTTCTTTTCATGACAGTGACATGGGAGACAATTACCCTGCACTCTTGATGCTCCTCTGGATCCATTTTCAATTTGTAAGGGCTACTTGAGGTTCTCCTTCCAAGGCGTGTTCTCCTACTCAAATAATCCAGAAGGTCTCCTCCTTTTTCCGATAAGTATAATCTAATTTTTCTTTGTTAATTTCCTCTGTGTAGGTCTAGTGGATCTCTCTCTGCTCGTGAATCTCCTGCTCAGATAATGCAGAAGTTCTCATTTTTTTTTTTCACAACTAGCATTCCCCAATATTTTAATGAACAACAATCTTCGGTTCACATTACTTCCTCGTGCCCAAAGCTGAAATTGCGAACGCGTTTTCTTGAGTAGGACCAGCCACTCCTTTGATGACAGTGACATGGGAGATAGTGACACTACACGCTTAATGCTCCTCTGGATCCATGCTCAATGTGTAAGGGCTGTTTGAGATTCTCCTTCCAAGGCGTGTTCTCCTACTTAGATAATCCAGAAATTCTCCTCCTTTTTTTCAATAAGTGTTATTTAATATTCCTTTGTATTTAATTTTCCTTTGTTAATTTCCTTTGTGTAGATATAGTGGATCTCTCTCTGCTTGTGCTTTTTTCCTGGTGAAATAAGGAGAGAGATCTCTATACTTTGGGCATACACAACTCAGGTGGTTTGGTACTGTTAGAAGGATTCAAGGATTTTGCATTAGTATCAAGTCTATCTAGTCAACTAACTATTAACATAACATAATAATTGTGATTCAAGAACTTTGCATAGTAAATCTATTTGATTTGTATGGGGCTCTTTAGTAGATAAGTGATGGTATCTATAGTAAAATCTTTATAGGAATTCCCACTTAAATTTGCATTGAAAAATTTAAGGTTAGATCAGGCCATATAAGGTTCACAACAATTCGTAATTTTATTAGAAAACATGAAATAATGCAAAAGAGATTGAGGATGCGGCATTACAAATGTATTTTTATCTCGAGTCAAATTATCGACAAATTTGATCGCTCATATTTTCATGAAAATATGTATGAGGCATTTGAGAGAAGAATTTAGGTATCGGCAATAATTTCCCTTAAATATTAGCAAGTTAATATCAATGATTCCAGACTACATATAAAACTAGTTTCGCGAATTGTTAGACTGCACTGTAGAATTTTCTTGGACATTGGCATTGCCACCTGACCTGTTTTGTCCAGATTCGTTCCTGTAGAAGCCCGGGAAAACGCGGTGTGCGGTGGGACAGAAAAACAAAAGCGAGGAAGAGAAAAAGGCAGGGGAGTCGAGATTCAAGGGGAGGGCGACCCAGCAAGAGAGGAATGGGCAATTTCGGGATTCCGGTGCAAAAGGCAAGAGCAGATATTTCTCCTCTTTCTCTCTCTCGCTCTCTCTCTACTGTGTACAGTTCATCCGTTCAATAATTTTTGCTTTTTCGGCAACCAAAGGGCGCACCGACACAGGGGGCTCGCACGTGCCGAGGCCCGACCGTGGTCCTACGCACGCTCGAGGCGGGACCCACCTCCCCTGTACCCCCAACGGAGAGAAGAGGGAAGGAGGTAGAGAGAGAGAGACTCCTGTGTGTTATTCCCGCAGATCCCTCACATCTTCTTCGAGCGCCTTTTCTTGCCGGGCCTCCGGTTTTCGCTTCTCCGGTTTCGCCGCGGTTCCTTTCGTTCGCCTCGTCGCCTACGTGCCCCCGAGCGGGTCGCCGGTCGGCACTCGCCGCGTGATTTTGACGACAAAGATGTGGAAGACCATTACCCTGCACTCTTGATGCTCCTCTGGATCCATGCTTAGTGTGTAAGTGCTGCTTGAGATTCTCGTTCCAAGGCGTGTTCTCCTGCTTAGATAATCCACAAGTTCTCCTCCTTTTTTTCCGGTAAGTATAATCTAATTTTCCTTTGTTAATTTCCTCCATGTAGATCTAGTGAATCTCTCTCTAGTTGTGCTTTTGTCCCTGGTGAAATAAGGATCTCTGTACTCTGGGCATACACAACTCAGGTGGTTTGGCTCTGTTAGGAGGATTCAAGGATTTTGCATCGATATCAAGTCTATCTGGTCAGCTAACTGTCAGCATGACTTAGGAAACCTTCATGTTTCTATATGCATCTTTTATTTTATATTATTGATCTTGTCTATTTTTAACCGTTCCGTGCTTTTGCTTGGCATTGTCTCTTTTTTTCATGTCATGTCCTCTTTGTCGGTAATAGCAAAAAGGATGCCTAAAGAGCAAGATCCATTTCGTAAGTATGTACAAGATTTGGAGAAGAGAAAGTGGAGGTGCAAGTTTTGCGGCATCGTGTTTGCCGGAAGTACTCCAAGGATCCGGGCGCACCTCGCTGGAATTCCAGGCAAAGGTATCAAAGCTTGTGAGGAAGTTAAAGATGCAGTGAGAGCAGAAGCCTTGGAGACATTTAAAGGTGAAGGCAGTGGGTTGGATAACAGCACGGGAGGCACAACGGGCGAAGGAACGAGAGGCACTGACACGCAGAACTCGAATCAACTTGGGTGCACGCCGCAGCAAGGCTGTTTGCCTCCTGATGATAGGCCTCGGGATAATCTAGATACCTCCCAGCCTTCATCTTTACTTTATCTAAGTGAGACACCAGCGCAACCTGACCTATCAACTCATCTTGAATTTGAAGGTGATGTTTTACCCACTCCTCTACTCAATAGAATAACTCCGACCTGCATTTCCCCAGATTCAGATGGAGAGGATCCAGGCTCAGCCGAACAATTTGCAAATGAAGTCCTTCTAGATCCACTGCTTGGTACTGCTCCAGCACGCCCTCAGGATCAGGAGTCTTTGTCTCCTCATGATAGGCCTCGGGATAATCTGGATAACATCCAACAATCTGATCCATCGAACTGTAGGTTGGATGCAGCACATCGAATTGAAAATGCTTCATCTCCCCAGCAATCTTCAATGGACTGGATAGCTTCTATAAGTGAGCTATTGGCGCCTCTTGAGCTATCAACTCATCTTGAATCTGGAGGTGATGTTTTACCCACTCCTCTATTCAGTAACATAACTACGAACAGCACTCCCCAATAATCAAATGGACAATATCTGAGCTTTGACGAACAATTTGCAGATGGAATCACTCCATATTCACCGCTATATTCAGATTGGTCGAATTGTCACCTCTTTCTGCCAGAGAATCTTACGAATCTTGTGAGGCAATTGCAAAACACTTTTGAGGAAATACAAACAAATGAACTGCATAATCCAGAGTGGGATCATCGTTACAAATTGATTCATCCCTTGATGTGGACGGCACAAATCGTTTGCAGGATTGTGGTCAACCACGTGGAGTGGAAGAGGTTCCTGTGCCCAGCAACAGAAGTCCGACCGACAATCCTTGTCAGCTTCCCCAAAGGTGCGACAAGGAAGATGGGAATGATATCCGTCGGTTTCCTTCGCAAACTCCAATGGACGTACATCCCTCAACTGCATCACAGCATACAAGTGTCGTTCATTTGCTAGTTCCAGAGGCGTCAACAAATCCAATAGGCCCATCATCATCACACGGTTTGTCTCAATTAATCTACACTGCTACTATGGTTCCGTTAGATCCTCACATATTCCCAAATTATTTTATCAAAATTTAACATATGATGTGTTTTTAAACAAGATATCAGTGGGGATTCTCCAATCAGGAACGTGCCGGGCATCCTTGCATATTCCAGATGTCCGATATCACCTCCTTTTTATTGCACCATTTGTTTCATCAATATATTATACTTTTGCAGATGTCGATTTTCGTTGTAGATATTTTGTACGATCAAGTTCTAGATGTTGTTTTACCTGTACCCATGGCTTGATTTGAAAGTCCAATGGTTGGTTGATCTTATACTTGAATATTTTATTGCAAGCAGCTTCGGTGCCCCCTCAACGTCAAAGTGTTCCACACCAATCCACTAATCTCGAGACAGCGCACCAGAATCCAACCGTGCCATCATCAACACAAGCTCCAAATAATGCTCCTCCACCTCCCCAGATTCTACCTTATGGAACAGACCTGACAGACCCATCGTCATTACCAGGTCTATGGTTATTTACAAAAATTAATATTTATGTATCACATTGTTACGTTGTTATGGAGCAGCAAGAATGCTATCACGAGACTCTAACTGGTGGAAATTTTAAATTGTGGAATCAGATATGAACGAGGGTGCGCCAATTACAAGTCATCAAAACACCGGCAACAATTTTGGAGAGAGTAGTGCTTCGAAAAGAAAACTAGAACTACTCTACAGCAAAGAAGCCATCGTAAGGGATGAGTTAAAATTTGCTGCATCTCTATCCCTAAAGAAGCCAAGAATGGAAGTTGTGAATTGGTTGGCAAATGTGGAGAAGCTTAAAAATGATTGTACTGAAGCAACAAGTGAGGATTGTTTGCCATCAAATCAACCGGTGGATATACTATTGCATGAAGTAGAAGACCTTATGAGACAAGGCAAAGGACTATTTGAGGCGAGAGAGACCAAAGTCAAAGAATTGCTAGAAAATAAGATGGTGGGAGAGGCATTTCAGAGAAATACTTCAGAGATTTTGGAGTACCTAGTAGGGAATCAAAAATGCCGACTAGGCATTTATGGAATGGGGGGTGTTGGTAAAACAACTATTATGGTACACATACAAAATAAACTCGTCAAAGAAGCAAACTATGGCGATGTTTTATGGATCACTGTGTCAAAAGATTTCAACACGCAAACGTTACAAGACGCCATTGCGGAGGATCTAGAGCTGGACAAACTACCAAAAAAGGATGTGAGGAAACGAGCAGCAATGTTGTGCCACTGTTTTAAGAAAAGAGGCAAGTTTACAGTAATCCTCGATGATGTGTGGGAAAGCTTTGATCTTAAAGAGGTGGGAATCCCAATTGAATCAGATGGAATAAAATTGGTCTTAACCACTCGATCCTTAAAGGTATGCAACCAAATGCAATGTGAAAAAATGATAAAAATTGAGCCTCTATCTTATAGAGAAGCCAAGAGTTTATTTTTTGAGGAGTTTGGATCCAAAGTGGCCCTTAATTTGGATAATAAAACAGTTGTGAAGTCCATTGTTAAAGAATGTGCAGGCTTGCCGCTTGCAGTCATCACAATGGCAAGAAGCATGCGAGGAGCGACCAATGAGTTTGAATGGACGGATTGCTTGGAGAAATTGAGAGAATCAGATATGGGGCAAACGGATATGGAAAAGGTCTTAAAGAAACTAGAATTAAGTTACAATCTCCTTGGTGATCATGAAATCCAACAATGTTTCCTATCTTGTGCACTTTATCCAGAAGATGAATTGATTGATAAGTTCAAGTTGATAGAATTATTTATTGACCAAGGATTGATTGGTCGATTGAATACGAGGGAGAAACAATATGCTAGAGGCCTCACCATACTAAACAAACTGGAAGATGCTTGCCTATTGGAAAATCATGAGGGAAAGATGAAGATGCACGATTTGATTAGAGACATGGCATTGCACATCATGAGTGCGACTTCAATTGTAAAAGCAAGAAAGCAGCTGAGGACGATACCACCTGAGGAACATTGGACGGATGATTTGGAGAAGGTTTCTCTGATGGAGAATTATATTGAAGAATTTCCCTTGAACATGTCACCAAATTGTCCTAAACTATCAACTTTTCTATTGAATACAAGCTTGTTGCGTGATTTAGTTATCCCTGATTCGTTCTTCAAGCATTTATGGCGGCTAAAGGTTCTAGACCTAAGTGGATGTAGACTAAGGAAACTTCCAGATTCCATATCAGACTTGGTAAACTTGACAGCACTATTGCTTAGAGAATGTCATAAATTGCATCGTATCCCTCATTTAGGGAAGCTCAGATCTTTGAGAAAGTTGGACATTTCATTTTGTGTTCGGGTTAAAGCGCTCGAGGGTCTAGAGATGTTGGTGAACTTGAGATACCTTGACATGATTGCTACACGCATAGTGAGATTACCTAAAGGAACATTGGGGGCTTTGTTAAACTTGCAGTATCTTGGAGTTGGGCAAGTTAATGTAGAAGAAATTACAAAATTGTGGGCATTGGAGACACTTATTTGCTGCTTTGACAATGTGGATGATTTCAACAAGTTTGTGAGGGTGGTTAGTAAGCGGGAGAATAACCCTTGCTATTACAGAATCACCATGCATCAAGAAGATCTTGGGGTTGTTAAGCCAACAGGTTTTGGTGTTCTATTTCGGGATTGTGAGAGGAGTGTCAACATTCTAGGGAGTATTGTGAGCGCGAAAGGGGAAAGCAATGGTAGTGGCAGCGGCATTTGTATTTTGATTCCCCAAGATGTGCGGAATTTGAAAGCATGGTGTTGCAACGATGTGACAAATTTGTCTGACATGGGTCCGCTTGAAAAGCTTGAGGAGCTACAAATAAGATTCTGGAGCAACTTGCGAGTGCTCTGCGGAGGACAAGATGAAGAAGTAATCGACATCCATGACTCCCCTACTCGAACCCCTACCCCTCTCCTCTTAAGAAGTCTTAAGGATTTGGAAATATCTTACTGTCCAAAACTAAAGTATCTCATTGGGCATGAGCCTAAATTCTCCCTTCCGCATCTACGAAGGATTAGAATACTGTATTGTGAGGAAATGGTGGGGATAACGGTGGCAGCTACATCACCACCACCGTATCCACCCCCAGCCTTCCCTAGTCTAAAAGAGATAAAAGTTGAGGGGTGTGGTAAAATGAAGAGAGTGGTGGAATTTGAGTGGCTGCCCCACTTCCCTAATCTGAGAAGAATCGAAGTACAATATTGTAATAACATGGAGGAGATAATCGGAGGTCTTTCCTCATACATGTCAGTTGAAGAGATTTCTCAAAACGGCTTTTGGTAGAAGGATGCCATGAGTTGCCACTCCATCTTCAAAATCTTCAAACTATCCAAGTCATTGGCTGTGAAGGAATGGCGGAGCTAATAAGCGGAGCGGGACAAGGCCAAGAAGGGAGCATGACGACTCCTATAAACAACACCCCTTCATCCTCCCAGTCTTCAATTTCTCTCCCAAAGCTGAATTCCTTGTATCTACACAGTCTACCCCATTTGAAGAGCTTATGTGAAGTCCCAATAACTTGCAATTCCATGAAAAATTTGGTGGTGATCGGATGCCAAGAACTAAACAGGATTCCTTGTGGAGCTGCAATTACGTGATATTGAGGACCTTCCGTATATTGAGGTGGAAGGTGAGGAAAAGTGGAAGACGTTGATATGGGATCATCCCGATGCTCAAGGCTAATCTTCAATCTCATCTGTTTTCAAGGGCAATCGCTGTATTCTAGAAGGCCGGCGCAATTCACGTGAGTTATCAATATAATTTCCTTCATTCCCGATAGAAATTGAAAAATATTGAAGGAATTATTTTACTGTGTAAAATAGTACTCTTATGGATTGATTGATTTAATTAGTTTGTAATCGGAATTAGAATCATAATCAAATCAAATCGTATCTCCAACAATTCCTTTAAATTCGTTACGAAGATGATGTTGCCCTTCTTGTTATAGTCATGTAGCTATAGAGACTAGGATCAGAACTAGAGGTGTCAAAATGGGTACACAATCCATTTATGAACCCATATTTGTTTAAATGGGTCGTTAATGGGTCAAGTCTTATTTTCCAAAGCACCCATAATGAGTTCTTAGATTGAGATATATGGGTCTTAATGGGTCTAATCTGCATTCATTTAAGATCCATTTATCAACCCATTAAAAATGAACTCATTTACAGGACACAGACGCGATTACTCTCCCTCTTTGTTCTCTTCTTTTCTCGCTTAACCTCCATCTTCTTCTCCTCCTTCTCCTTCCGCCATAGACTTCGCCGCCTCCACCGATGCAGCCTTCTTCAACTTAGCCGCCACCGTCGCCAACTTGGCCGCTGGCACCACCGACTTAGCCGCTGCCATCGCCGACTTCGCCGCCAGCATCGCCGGTTCTGCTGTCTCCGACATTGTCGCCAACTCCGCCAACTCCGCCGCCACCATCGCCGACTTTGTCACCCACTTTGTTGACACTGACTTCACCGAAGCCGCCGACTCCGCTGATGCCGACATCGTCGACGTTGACTTTGACTTCGCCAATGTCACCACCGCCGACTTCGCCTTCGCTGATGCCACCACCGCCAACTTCACCAATGCCGCCGCCGACTTCGCCAATGCCATCACTGCCGATGCCATCGAGTTCGCCTTCGCTGATGTCGCCGCCGCCAACTTCGCCAATGCCGCCGCCGACTTTGACGATGCCACCGCCACCTTAGCCGTCGCCGAGGCCGCCTTGTCTGACGCCGTCCACGTCGCCGACGCCGCCGACGCCGCTAACATCACCGCCACTGCCTTCTCAACCTTCTGTGGAAAGGGGGCGATCAAATTCTCTCGCTGAAAGCGATTGAGCTTTGATTGGGCGGGATTTGCGGATTTGCGGTCTTTTAGATCTCGGTCGCTGTCGTCCGGCGCGGTTGGGCCGCAAACCTAAACTCTGCCGTGAGTTGCTATCCTTCTCTCTATCCTCCCCCTTCCCCCTCCTTTCTTTTGGGTTCTCGTTTTGGTCTCGTGTCATCGCAAAATTCGAGCGATCGATGTCCTTGGAGCAGTCGTTTTCCTGGTCTTTGTCTAGGTGCTGATCTTTCGGGTGGTCTGGTTACTGAATTTTTTTAGGTGGGCCGCCGAATTGCTGTGGCTCGAGGGTTAGAATGTGGACGGTTGGATTTCCATTTTGGTAAACTGCTAAAGGAGCATATTGCCCATATACGATTGCTTCTGGCTTTTTTTTCCTCTAGTTATAGGCATTTGTAAGTTGATTTTTAAGCGTAGTAATGGTGCATTATGGACTTCTGAGCACAATTATAGTTGCTTGGGGTACTCTTTTGACTGTTCGCTTTTGCCTAGTTCAAATGTCTTAATTTATTGGATGGAACATGTGCAGATTGAATTGCTGCCTTGTTTCTGCAGGCAGAGGCAAGACGATAAGTGGGAACATGATCTTTACGAGAATGATGAACCTCAGATTTCAAGTATGGTAGAAGATCATATCAGTCTGGAAAAATGTCTTTCTACTATTATTCTATTAAAAAATGGTCCTCTTATGACTATTATTCTATTAAAAAATGGTCCTCTCATGATTTTGACTTAGTGGTACTCGCATGCGAAGATCGCAGGGTCAAGGATGGTGATCTGCGTTTGAAGCTCCAGAAGAAGGGTCTACAGCCAGCATCTCAAGGTGCAAAGGGGACTTTTTCCGGTGTGCGAGATCTTCGCGAAAAGCTTTCTGGCGTAATAAGTTACCAGCCAGTAAGTAATAACACAGCCAAACCAAAGTTGGCACCAGAGGCAACTAAACCTACCGGGAGAAGTGTTGTTGAAGCTTCTATGCTAGAGACCAAAAAAGCTATTCCCAGCTCCGAACAAGAAACAAAAGGTATCTTTTATAGTTTCTTGTAGAATCTCATGCTTAGTATTAAATGGGCTGTGAGGGGCAGTTACCTTGCCTTATGTGTCAGGACAAGTTAGTCTGATTGTCACACTGCATGACAATAAAATTGGGGGGATTGTGCACATTTTATGTTCTTAGAACGTTGACATGAAATTGCAGAGATGATGCTACATACAGCATTTGATTTTGATTTGGGCTGAGTTAGACATGATTATCATTTGTATTTGTATTGGATGGACCATTTCTTTCTCATTGCTGTCATTATCAGGACAATGGAGATTCAGTTTTCTTGACATCTAATTGAGTGTGATGGTGATTTAGAAATTAGGGAAGCATTGTTGTAGTTTTATATGCTTTCTCATTTAAGTTGTAGTTACATCGAGATTTAACCAGAAATAATTCAACTTGAATGGATGCTTTACCCTGATGGAAGAGCTTTTGAGATAGAAACTTTCTGGATGATGAGTTATCAAGTCCTAGAGTTTTAGGATCAATATTTATGTCAGTGATCATACAATTCGATTTGTATTTTTGTCAGTGATCAATATTTATGTCCTAGAGGTTCAGGAATTATTGTTCTGTCGTTAGGATACCTGGTTGCATTTTCTTGTTTATTTGAGATTCTGAACTTTTAAAAATCTTGTTGGTCAATAAATTATGGTGCTAATGGTTTGGGTGTGTAATGCAGTCCAAGATGGTTGTTGAAACAAGAAGTAGCAAAAATTGTAAGATCTATTAAGAAACAGCTGTGTGAGAAATCAATCAAAACTAAGGTGGTGCAGTCCTCCAGTCTTTTTAGACATCTTTCCTTCCTAGTAAATTTTAATATATGCAATTGTTGCAGGTTGGTGCTTTTGCTGTCTTGAAAGAACTCGTGATTGTATTGCCAGATTGTCTTGCTGACCACATTGGATCACTTATTCCCGGAATTGAAAAGGCATTAAGTGTATGTACATTGTCATTTTCCAAATGTTTTGTTAGAGTTTTTTGACTCCATGATGTAAATGATCTATCGGTTATTTCTCTGGCTACTAACTGTCATGTTTTTATATGTACCAGGATAAGTCATCTACATCAAATTTGAAAACTGAGGCTTTGATCTTTACAAGATTGGTGTTAACTTCACATTCACCTTCTGTAGTCCATCCTTACCTAAAGGTATGATTCCTACCTTTGCTGTTGTCTGCAAAATTAGGTATTACCAATGAGATTGTTAGGTGCAGAGTGCTTTCTTTTTTTAACGTGTATGCTTTGTTGTCATTATCAGTCTGATGGCTCTTGCATTGGAAGATGAAAGCACCTCTTAGCACATGAGTGACATTATCTATTGCTATGATATGTTAATTACATCGAGGTACCACATTCAGTTGCTCATCTAGCATTCGCTATTCTCAAGACTGTTTCTGTATTAATGTCTGTTTTCAACTTCTTGCTCCTTGAGCATAGTTTTGTTGTATTGTTATCTTTGGATGTGCATTTTGTCATGCTCTGATGGGATTTTATCTGCTTAAAAGATACATAATTTTTTTGGAAGAAAGAAAAAAAAAAAAAATTTTAAAAAATTAAAAAAATTGAAAAATTATTGATTGGATTTGTATTGCTTGGAAGTTTTTTAGTAATATAATATTTTAAAAAAAAACATAAGAATAAGTTTTCCTAAATTTGGTTAAATATGAAAATGTTTTATTAATATGGGTCGGGTTATGGGTCGAAAAATTTACATTAGGCAGAAATGGGTCATAAATGGATTAATGGGTCAATTTGGGTCGGACCATTATTGACATGACCCAAACCCAACCCGACCCACCTGTTTAACAACTCTAATTAGAACTAGAGTCGTGCAAGCTCTAACACTAGCTTTTGCCCTGAATCCCCCAATGCTGGTTTCGAAGAAGTCCAATGAAAGGCCTTTGACTGCTATTTTAATTACTCGAGCATGCTTTCCTGCAAACTCAAGTTGCCATATGAATTACTTTCTCGTATGTCATACTAGCAGAAGTCCTTCACAAGGCAAAGAAGCTCAGAGATGCCTGGCAGGTGAAGTTGGACCTGGGCGAAGGCATGCCGCTGGACCTGGGCAAAGGCATGCCAGAATCCAGCGGCATGCCAGAAGTATGGCCCAGAAGAATCGTATGCTGCATCCTGTGAGGAGATCTTGTGGGCAGCTCGGCGGCAGCGGCTACTGCGAATTTTAGTCTTAGTAGAAAATTGAAGGATAGAAATTTGCTTTGCCTTCACAAGCATCCGAGCTTACAACTCTGATCCATAATTCAATAGATTGGATATGGCATTTTGTGTTTCAAGTATGGCTTTCAGAGATTCACGTGTGTTGATGTTGAGTCTTGAGTTTGTACTACGTTTCTTAATTCTCTGTCTATGACTCCATGAGCAAGCTTCACGTTGTTTCTCTTCCATTTGTTAATGATGTGTGTGTTTGTAATTTGGGCCTTGTTCAAACTTGGATTGTTGCAAGTTCACTGATATGAAAACACACTCGCAATTGCCCTGTCGTTGAAAACAAATCGAAATCTCTTAGATAAATCTGTGATACTTGTAAGTGTTATAGGTCAAGAGAGAGTTTAGAGCCTAACGTGTTTGATGAAATTCTTAAGCTAGTAGTGTACTTGACTATTGATTATTTGTTCATAGCATATGTGCTTGGTTGTTGTCCATGATTGATTTGCATTCATAATCCACGTGGTATTGCTGCTTTATTTTAGTTTGGATTATTTCTTATTCAACCATGAGACTTGCACAGATCATGGTTGCTTTGTTTTTTTAAGCCATTTTTCTAGATTTGGAAGGTGGGTTCTGAGATGATGGTTAGTATAGGGAGACAATATTGCTTTGACTCTGTCTTGGGTTAATTGGACTCTGCAGTTGAAAGAAGATGACTAGAGCTGGAAAATGAAATTTCTTTCCACTTTGTTGTCATTGCTCATAAAGCGTTCATGAAAATTTCTCAAAGGAATTTGACTTGAAAGTTTGAAAATTTCAGCATATATAGTTCAAGTAAATTGTAAATTTGAATGTTCATAAAGCCTCGCTATTTCAGCACTTAGAATTTTTTATGCTTTGCACTGTCCAAGATATTAATTAGTTTGGGTCCAAGTACTAGCTTGTCTTATGCATGCAACCGTATTCGTATGAAGAGCAATCTATAGTGTGGTTTTGTTTATCAGTAAGTTTACGATCTAAAACCCATATTTAACCCAAAACCAGCCTAAACCCGTTTCATATTTGTATATGGCATGGGCCAAACTTTCACCATTGCCTTCACGGCCCTGTTCTTAGCCTTGTTGATATTTCAGAATCAGTTGCATTGGTTGTGAGACTTGTGATTTTAGTTCAATTAAGCCCTATCGAGAGGGTTCAACGCCTATAATGTGTTTGATGAAATTCCTAAGTCAGCAGCATGCTTGGCTGTTGATAGTTTGTTCATAGCATGTGTGCTTGGTTGTTGTTGATGATCGATATGTATTCATAATCCATTGTGGTATCGTTGTTGCTTTATTTTAGTTTGGATTATTTCTTATTCAATCGTGAGAATTCCACGTATCAATCTTGCCGTGTCTTTTTTAAGCCATTTTTCTGGGTTTGGAAGTTGGGTTCTTTGATGATGGCTAGTATAGGAAGACAATATTGCTTTTTGACTTTGTCTTGGGTTAATTTGACTCTGCAGTTCAAAGAAGATGACTAGAGCTAAAAAATGAAATTTGTTTCAACTTTGTCGTTATTGCCCGCTAAGTGTTCGTGAAAATTTCTCAAAGGAGTTTGACTTGAGAATTTCAGCATAGATAGATTAAAATTAGTTACGTAAATTAGAATATTCATAAATTTTCCCTATTTCAACATTTAGAATATATTTGATACTTAGCACTATCCAAGATATTGGTTAGTTTGGGTCCAAATACTTGATTGTCTTATGCATGCAACCATATACATATGGAGAGCAATCTATGGTGCAATTTTATTTATTAGTAAGTTTACGGCCCAAAACCCATCTTTATTTAACTCAAAATTGAAGTTCAAACATGTTTTATGATTTATACATGGCTTGAGTTGAACTTTCATCATCACCTTCATGCTCCTATTTATAACCTAATATCAAAAACTCCCTTACTAACTCAATGAGCCAGTCATTGGAGTTGCTCTTTCTTCAAAGGCAATAATTTAAGGAGAAAAAAATGCTAAAAAGAAAATGAATCTCGGGTTTGGTCGGGTATCGATTGGATATTGGTCAAGTCGGGTATAGATAGAGAAATCTACATTGCAATTATATGATAATTTGAGTTGGACCATTTATGACCCAATTCAAACCCATCCAACTCACTATTTGACAAACCTACACAAACATTGCAGGCAACAGGCAGGGTGGGGTGGAGCTAGCATTAGCCCTACTCCATCCCATGAATCCATCCTATTTTCGTAGTTTTCATTGTATGTAAAAAAAAAAAAAACAAATATAGATATTAGAAGCACTTTTAAGAACAATCTCTTCTTCTTACAACCCTTGATTTATGGGAGATGCAAGATTGAAAGTTTTCTAGGTAAGCAACGGGAGACAATTGTTTCCCTTGTATTCCTTCTTCAAATTTTTCGCATCCATAATTTTGTGATATTTAGATTTTGTTTGATTCAATAAAATCTGTTTATTCTTTTTCAAAACCTACCCATGAAGCCGTTTCTTATTATTACTCTATCTTTTTACATAATTATTGTAATAATAATAACGAAAAATGGCAAATATAATAATAAACGAATGCCAAATATAATGCGGTGCTCCGCAAGGATTCGTTGTTCCGAGAAGAGAAAACTACCTCAGCCCCCTCACGGGGAAGGGGCATGTTTTTCCTCCCATCATGTGCTCATACTTAGAACTTACATGATTTGAGAGTACTATTACCGTGATAGCAGGTTTCAAGTGACTGTTACTATTAAATTTTTGACTTTTAAAAAAAATAAAAAAAATCCTGCGGTTTACATGATGACTCTTCTACAAATGTTACGTTTGAAACCCTTGCAAATTATAGGTCTTCACGCGCAGATTCACATATCATTTTTTTTTCATAAAATTTTCAAACTTTGAATAATATTTTATACTCCAACTGAGAAAATAAAAAGATAATTACTTAGACACGATTTGTGCAATCTAATTATTCAAGTCAAACATATTTCCGATGTCCACGTCCAATCAACGGGATAATAATAACGAGATTTCTATCTACATAATTTCAAAGATCTCATTGTAATAATAAGTAAGAGCACGTTTAAATGAGTGTATCAAGTTGCAATTTCAATTGCAATAACATGTATAGATAGTGGACACAATAAATGTAATCTAGTGTTTGGACTCTCAAAGTAATTTCTATCATATAAATCTAAATATTCAAAGCAAATTTCATGAACCTCTACCCTAATGATACTCCACGTGGATACAGCAAGCAAAAAAATATCATTATTAAAAAGCTTTAAAAGAAAAAAATAATAATAATGGAGAGACCAGAAAATGAGACCATGACGACCTAACTCGCGGGCTGAGGCAGTTGACACCGGTCATTATCACTCGCCCTCGTTGTGTTTGGGGATCAAGCTTTCTATATGCATGATTTGGAAATAAATAAATAATGGACATACATCCAATGTCCACCTTTGTTCAACATGATACTAATAACAAATTTTCCATCTGCATAGTTTGAAAGATCTCATGCTATCTCATGCTAATAATTAGAAAGAGCACGTTGAATTGAATGAGTGTATCAAGTCACAACTTCAATTGCAATAACATGCATAGACGGTGGATGCAATAAATGCAATCCGGTGTTTGGACTCTCAAAGCAATCCTCCATTTTTCATCATATAAAACTAATCTTCAAAAGTAAATCTCATGATCCCCCAAATGATCCTCCACGTGGGCATAGCAAACAAAAAATATTATTATGAAAAAAAAAATTTAAAAAGGGAAAAAAAACTAAATAGAAAGACCAGAGAACGACGGATGACCATAATGACCCGACCCGATCCCTGACTGAGGAAGTTGAAATCGGCCATCATCACCCCGCCCTCCTCGTTGCCGTGAATCTCTGTCCAGACCGACTTCCCAACCCACTCATGGCAACCATCACCCTCCGCGACGTGCGCTCCCACGCCACCCCCCCAAGCCGTGGGATAATCTTCGTCGCGCGTGCCCTCCACGCACTCCAAGCGCGAGTCACGCAGGGAGCTCCCCCACCCCGCACCCACGAGGGCAGGCGCGTAAATTCACCGCGATGCCGTCGGACCGAAGAAGCCGAACACTTTGCATTGCAGCCTTTAGGGGCGCATTTGATAACATTTCTGTTTAAAAATTGTTCAGGGAATGAAATAGAAAAAAAGTGTTTTTATTCCGGGGAACAATTTCGAATAAAAAACGTGTTTGGTAAACTTGTTCCGGAAATAAAAAATGAACAAAAACACGTTTGGTAAATTTGTGTTCTTTTTTTTTTTTTTTTTTTCATTTTTTAATATTTTTATTTTATTTTTCTTTATTTTTTATTTTTCTTTTTTTCTTCTTTTGGTCGGTCGTCGGCCTCGGCCATGGCCGACGACCGATCAACGAGGGCTGGCGGCCTCGCCCAGCCACAGCAAGGCTCGCCAGGGGCCAGCAACGCTCCGGCGAGGTCGCCGACAACCAGCCAAAGAAAAAGGAAAAAGAAAAGAAGAAAAAAAAAAAGAGAAGAAAAAGAGAGGAGAGAGAAAATTTGTTCTTAACAATTGTTCCAGAAACAAAAAACGCGTTTTTCTTGTTTCTTGTTTTCGCTCTAAATGTATTCCTGGGAACAAAAAAATAAATTTGGAACAAAAACGCAAACAAACGCGTTTCTATTCTTTTTTTGTTCCCTGGAACAAAAAAACATAAATTTTGTTAATAAAACAGAAACAAAGAACATGAACAAATAGTATCTAGGTGTCCCAACAAAAAAGCACGCACTTTAAAGCATCGGGCCGTCGTTTCCTAGCGCTCGAGCCTAGCCTAAACCCACTGCGACCGCCACGCGTCAAGCCGCAATTGGGCAGTTCCATCTGGGGGGCCCGCGGCTGAAGCCATCGAGTGGCGAAGCTGGCCGGGCTTACCGTGAGAAAATACTAGGTGGATTTAACACTCCATGTAGGCAAAATGTACCACCATACAAAAGTCGACACGTGACAAATTTGGGCTCACTTGTCAACGCCCTGTCTCTCTGTTAACTCCGTCTCTCTCCCATTTACTCTCTCTCCTCCCCTCTGTTTCTGCCCACAACTCTCTCCCCCTCTTCTCTCTTACTTCTCTTTTTTCGAGAAAATTTCCCTCATTAGTCTGACACACGCAAGGGAAAAGACAAGAAAAGCAAGGAGAGAGAGAGAGAGAGAGAGAGAGAGGTGGGAAAGAGGAAAAGAAAGCGAGGGAGGAAGTCTTCTTCTCCGCTCATCTTCAACCGAGTATCCCCCATTCCCGACGCCGCTGCTTCCCACCGCCTTGACGAGCTGCTCCTAATGCTGTTGTTTTTCCCGGCACGCCGCCGCCACTGCTGCCCCGAGCACCATGACACCCTTGCCCGCCACTGCGGACGTGACCTCGTCCTTGTCCTCTTCGCCATCGTTTGTGGGTTCCTCGGTAGATCCAACAGCGGTGGGGACGGGGGTTGGCGAGGTCGTACTAGACGTCAGACTCTAGGAAGTCGTCGTCGTCGAACCCGGGGACACCGTACAAGTGGCACAATAGCTACGACCGTCGGAACTTCAAGGGGAGCGAATGTGGGTTCTCCGGCAGTTCCTCTGGCCAAATGAGAACCAGCAGCTTGTACCCGGATCTAAGGGTGCAGTACTCACCTTGGGATTACGGCGAAGGGCGGCGAAGATTCTACGACGATACCCATCTTGTTGCGGGTCAGGGCTTCGGGACGGAATCGGTCTATTCCAAGAGAAGAAGGAATGGAGAAGTAGAAGACGAAGAAGAGAAGAAGTTCGAGACCAAGCGTGTGGTCGCCGAAGATAGTGGTGATCGTAATGCTGCACTCAAGGAAATGGAAGTTCCAATCACACTTCCGCCGCCCTCGCCACCCCCGCTTTCCCTACCGCGAGCGCGGGCAGCTGGAAATGATCGGAAGCCGAGGAGGAGGTATGAGATTGTTGCTCACACGGCTAAGGATGAGGTTAAAAACTGCCAGCGGCGCCACTGGCGCCTCCGCCACCTCCGCCACCTCCGCCGCCGCCAAAGCCCATGTTTCCCCCAATGGAGGAAAGAAAAGAGAAGTGGAGAGACAAGAGGGGGAGAGAGAGCTGTGGGCAAAAACTGAGGGGAGGAGAGAGAGTAAGTGGGAGAGAGACGGAGTTAACGGAGAGAGTGGATGCTAATAGGTGGGCTCAAATTTGCCATGTGTCGACTTAGGACCGAGGCCAACTTAGGACCGCTCTTTTATTTATGATATTATTTTCAAAAATCTCAGCCGTTTTTTGGCTCAACCATCTTCACTGAGAGAGAGAGAGAGAGAGAGAGAGAGGGGGGGGGGTTGATGCTGCAGCTAGATCGCAGCTTCCTTGATTTGCAAGCACAGCCCCGGTACATTCTCTCTCTTTTTGTGCCTGTGATTTGTATAAAACGTTCTCGTGTCGAAACGTGGGTTGTCGTGTCCTCTTGATCCTTGGTTGTGGCTTGTATTAGGAATGCTAGGCTGTGCGTTCCGGGGTAGCGCATTGGGCAGGTAAATTGCAGATCTGGCTTACCCTCGAGCTACATTGGCGATTTCTCTCGTCTCGCGGTTTCGAGCTGGAAGTGTGGTTTCTGGGTTGACTTGATTTTGGTGGGTTGTGCTCTGCTGAGCTCCATTCGGTGTTTTTTTGCCTTATTTAGGCCCTATTTGACAGTATTTTCTCTCAATTTCTATTCTTTTATCTTAAAAAAAATAGAAATACATTTGATAATGTTAATTAAATTTTTTATTCTCCAAATTAAGAAAGTGGTCAGAGAATATATTTGGAACATAAACAAAATGTAAAAAAATAAAAGAGTCTATTGTTTTCGAAAACAATTTTTAAAAATAAGTTATATTCTTTTTTTTTTCTCTGTCTTTTCTTCTTCTTTGCTAGTCGCCACCTCCCTTTGCCTCTTGCTGTTTCGGTGCTGCCGCCACCCGCCATTGCCACTTGCCACTAATGACCGCCGACGTCACTGCCCGTTGCTAACCGCTGCCGCCACCATTGGCATCGGCTGCGGCAGTCTGTGGTGGTAAGTGTCAGCGGCGATTGGCAACGATAAGGAAGAATAAGAAAAAGAATTTAAAAAAAATTCTACATTATAAAATTTTTTATGAATGATACCAAATGCATTCCGAGAAATAAAAATAGAAAAAAAATTATATTTGAAAGAAAATTATTTCTCAAAACAGAAGTATTACGTTTTTTTATTGAGAAATTATTTTGAGAAATAAAAATAGAAATAGAAAAAAACTATATTTAAAAGGAACTTCTTGTTTCCAAGTCACTTCAATCTTAGATGAGAGATCACGGGACAGACTGCATTTGTTGATTGGTCTGGGTGTTTGAACTTGAAATGAGAAACTGTGCGTGTAAGAGGTAAACTTGTTCTGGGCTCAGTTGATATAGTCTAATTGATGGCATTGGGGTAAAAAAAACCGCTCTTTCTGCAAACGAATCGATGATCCTTGAAGGACCCGAGAGATTGCCATTATACGGATTAATTTTACAAGTGTTAGAGAGTCCGGAATGAATTGGTGTCCTTGCCTTGAAGGACCCGACGAGAATCTGAGGTTGCCATCATCGTGAAGGGTGAATATCTAGTATGTTCCCATTTTTTACTGTTGTATTGTCGAGTGTTGTATGATATGGGGCTGCTCAGTGAAATCGACAAAGTGGTAATGAGCAAAGCTCCTGGTCCGGACTTGGCATTTTTAAAGTGGTCACAGGAGTCAGGAGTGTAGTGCTGACAGTCTTAGTAGGTCCCTGTTTCGCACGCTTGTTTAAATTTCTCCACCATTATTCTTCAAGATGAGTAATTTGGTTTGTTCTGGTCGTCCTGTTCCGTGATGAGCAAAAACTTAAACCATTACAGCTGAAACTTTTTCCTTTATCAACGCCTGAGCTGGATTCACACTGGACTTGGCAGGAATGGAGAGCATTCTGGGTGGGCTTCGCAGATTCCTCCTTTCCCAGAGAGATCAAGAATGCCCATGCTTTTTACTCACCGAGGGTGAGGGTCTCGTCCTAAACACAGCACAATTACATCGACATCACTAAGCAATTTACATAGATGGAGTGCACTTCTAATTCACCTATAGTAGTAAAATGTCTTAATCAGCATTACAGCATTACATGAACCCGTCAAAATTTCTAACAAACACGAGAGATTTGATAATCAAAGTACAAAGTAAGTTTCCAAACTGACTCGTTAAACGCTTATCCAGCACGTGTAACTAAAGCACCCAGAAAAATCACACGAACCCTCTCTGAAGAAAGGCAAGTCCTCAGGCACCATTAAATCGTACCATCTCATGCAATATACTCTCCCACCCTTTCATTCTGCTCGACCTAACATCGTAACTCAAGACCCTCCTTCATCATTGCGACAAAAAAAGAGCAACTTCAGAACACACTGCTGCACACAGGCCCACACGGCATACACATCCACATCCGGTACTCCATTCGCAAACGAGGTAACTCAAAGATGAAACGATGCTGCTCATCACCTACAAATTCTCTGTACCCTCGCGCAAACTGTACATCCTACGGAAACCCTGACCGAAGCAAGCAAAAGCAAACTATAGCTTGATTTCCACACGCGTTGAACGCGCGCTCGACTCGGTCTAATTCTGGAAAATCAATCACTCACTCACACATACACACAGACAACCCAAACTACCGACTGAGGAACAGAAAACCGTCAAAGCGTCGAACAGGAAAAGGAGAGGAGATCAAGGGGAAACCAACCTCCGAGACGAAGAAGAGCTCGCTGCCACCTCCTGCTTCTCCTCCTTTGGCTTCGCAGCCGATCGCAGCCCGTAGCGGAGAAGCTTCGGCTTCCCTGAAGAAGAAGAAAGGGAAAATCTTGAATTTTCTTCTCCCACCATTCATCACTTGCAACAAAAGATTTTCTTTTTTTGGTCTCATCTTAATCTTGTTTCTTTCCGAACCAATTGCCTCCATTTTTTCATTTTTTCCTTAGGATTATCCACTTACTATTTATTTAATTTTTATCTTACTTTTGCCCTTTAGCTTCTCAAACTTGTTAATTATAGTTGTTCATCCATCCCTTTTGTTGTTTGCAAGATGATTGTTTTTTTTTCAATTTATTTAATGCACAACTTACAAAAGGTTCCACACCTCCGAGCTGCAAAATGCCTTGGCAAATTTAGGCAGAGTAGAAGATTGAAGTATTGAAGTTTGTATTGTCCTCACACACATCATGCGTTCACAACTCCATTCTATGCTTATGTTTCGCCGAAATTGCTTCCGCAATATTTTTCACCAAAAATCATTCTTTGACTTTTAATTAAAGAAGATAAGTTTTGTAGCAACTTCGAATAAAAAATATCTAAGCAAATAAAGAAATGAATTGCTTTACTTCAAATAAAACTATACAAATGCAAATCATGCTGATATTTAATTGATGATAAGGCTTGGAAAGTAAAGCTATTACAAATGGACTACATGTAAACGAACTCTATCGGAATTTAATCAATGACAAAGTTTGAGAACACCAAAATAAAGATGGATATCAGAATTTAATCGACGACGCGAGCTTGGAAAATGAAAATGCAATGTAGGAAAGTAAAATAATGGGATGTAGACACCTAGAATGCCAAAACTTGGCACGAGAGATACTTAAATGCCAAAAGTTCGAAAATGAATACCTAAGTGTGAAAATTGGAGTACAATGATTAGTTAAATACCAGCAGGGAGAAAATCTGGCCTAAATGTTGATGTGACATTTTTTTGGTGAGACAAATGCAAAACAACGTCGTTTTCCTTCTTGATGTGGCTAGATAAGTCCAAAATGACGTCGTTTTTGCACACTGACATGGAAAGAAAAGCAAAAAATGACGTTTTGCCTCAGATTTGAATTTTAATATAAATATTAATTAAATTAAATTTAAAATAAAATAAGAAGAAGAAGAGGAAGAAGAAGTTTGTAGTTCAGCGAGGGCTATGCAAGCCCTCGCCTCGCTGGCACCTCCTCACCATCGCCGGCTAGCGATGACCTTTGGCTCGGCTAGGCGAGGGCTACGACTCTTACCCTAGATCTAGACAAGGGCTTGCAAGCCCTCACCGCTAGTCGGCCCTTAGCTAGGCCCAACGGCCTTTAGCCAGGCCCAGGGACCTTGGCCAACTCTCCTCTCACCGTCGTCGGCCCTTCCGAGTGATGGTGGTGTGACGGCAGCAAGGGCTTGCATAGCCTTTGTCGAATTTATTACAATCCCCTTTTTTTCTTTCTTTTTTTAAAAAATAATTTTTAATTTAATTTAATTAATATTTATATTAAAATTCAAATAAGAGGCAAAATAAAGTTGTTTTGGTTATTCTTTGCTGAATCAGCTCTTCGACAAGCCATGTAGGCAACTTATATTATTAAAAAAATACCATATAGGATTTCCGGCACCCTTTGTCAGAGTTGGCACTTAAATATCACATTTTTCAAAGAAAGTGACACTTAAGTGTACATTTCGAAACTTTTGGTATTTAAATATCCTCCGATACCAAGTTTTAACATTTGCACTATACTTCTACCTTAAAATAATTGAAAGATAGTAAATCTTTTGATCAATTTCCTACAGTTGTATCCATGTTCTTCCATCTCCATGGATTTTGCGCTCATATTCTCACGATGCCACAATCCTATTTTCAAACAGTTGCTCCTTCAAAAATGCATGCCGGTTGTTCCATGACCTCAATTGCCTTGTTCCACAGTGACTTCGGACTAGTAATCACATCTTGAGGCTTTTTATGTATTCAAGCTTCTTTTAACACCTTAGCAAGATCTTATCTGAATTTTGATCGACATGTCCTAAGTTGAAAATAAAGAAAAATAGACTTTGGAAATTCCGATCGCAACGGAGCCCATCTCTAGGCCAAAAAGAGTTGTAGGAATCCTTAAATGTCATTTTTCTTAACAGTCAAAATTTGATTTTTGAGTTCATTTTTTATTAGACCTCTAAACTCAACTTTTGAGCAACCATCTTCAAAAAATAAAAATATTAAAAATATATCAAATCAACTCATTTTTATCTTAATTTGACTTTGAATGCATCAATTTTACAAAAATCAATTAAAAATTGACTTTTTCCCAAATTGGGAATTCAGTTTTTGATTGGTCAAATTCAAAATTCATCGATTTCTAGACTTTTTTTTTTTTTTTGTTGTAGTCTTCACGATATTTGGTCCTAGAAGGTATAGCTAATGCCCCCTCTTGCCCAACTTTAAAAAAAATGTCCTAAATTGCCAAAATTGCCCTTTAAGGCCAAAATAAAAAGACCAAAATGCCCTTGCATTTTTTTAATGGTATCTTGGCCACTCATTAGACGTATGATCATGGCCACTAAGATAAGACGTCATCAAGCCGTGTCACCTTAGATGAGCCTATCACATCCTTTCTTGTTCACCAAGCCCAAATAGGGACCCTTAGATCAAACATAGGGTAAGGACTGCATCTTAAATTAGAATATGAGTATAAAATGACTTTGAGATAAACTCTAAAGGGGAGAGCAGCCACCACTCCCTCTTCTCAGCCCCTCCCTTCTCTGGCCGCTCACAACCCCTGCCGAAAGCTTGATTCCTCATCAGTCATGTAATAGATTGGGGCACTATAAATGTATTTTTATTAGGAGTCAAATTATTGGTGAGTTTGGTCAGTAATTTCATGAAAATGGGAATGAGGCTTGAGCGAGAAATTTAAGTGTCAACAATAATTTTCCTTAAAGATTAGAAAGTTAATTATTTATTTTTAAATCATACCAAAAGTAAATTTTTTTTCTTTTTTATTAATGCTCCTAACTGCATGTGAAACCAATCTCACAAATTGTTAAACTGGACTGTGGAATTTCCTTATATGTTGGCATTTCAGGCCATGATGTCTCCCTGTGTTGATGGACGGATTGCTAGGGGAGAAGCGAGGGGCATGACAAATCCATACCCTATGGGACACCATCCAGAATGGGCCAAATTTTCCCTAAAACGTTGCGGAAACTGGGAAGGGGTATACTAGTATTGTCAAAATGGTCCATAAACTCATGTTTTAACTCAAAGTTATGGAAGTGGGTTGTAAATGGGCCAGCTTAAAATTAAGAAATTTAATGATGGGTTCTAAATCCAAAGGCTTACAATATGTGGGTTTTAAAATGAACCTATCTAGGTTGCATTTGATTCAATTTTTCCTAGATTCAATTTTTTCTAGAGGTTTTAAGGAAATGCATAGGAATTTAGCCTAAAGGCCTTTGGGGAAATGCAAAATCCGTTTAGTAGACTACATTTTTAGAAACAACTTTGAGAGAAACTCCGTTTAGTAGAAGCGCATTTAAAAAGTCACTTTGGGTGATTAATGTAAGCTTTTTAACTTTTAGCTTGTTTAAAATTGAAAAGCTTAAATTTGCAATTTTTTAAATTTAAACATTGATAACAATGTGAAAGATATGTATTAACAAATTCATAAATAAAAAATAATTTTTTTCTTTTTGTTTTTTGCTAAAAGATTCAAATGGAAAAAATCCATATCAATGTGGGCACTTTTTCAAGAGTACTTTCATAAGAATAAATGTGGTAACATATGGTTGGAGGAAAATAAATTCATTATCCGTAAGAATTACAAACATCCTTAAATATTACCTAAATTTATAACTATATTTGATCATGTAGACGTGCCATATCAAGAGCTGTATCATCATTTGTAGCATTACTCTCCTTATTTACATCATCGGAATCCATTGTATATAAATTGGGATCCAATTTGCTCTTGCAAAATATGTATCATTTATGAGATTTTTCCATATTCCACTTCTTTTTTATTATGCTAATACTCACTCAATTTCTAAGCAAAGTGAGGGATGGGCATGGTTAAATACTTTGTCATAACTTGTAAGTACAAGACCTCATTAAAACTCAGACAAATGATCTAAGACTGCGCTTAGTAATTGGGATAAGATTTGGGATAGAATAAAATTTATTCTATTCTGCGTTTGGCGCTTATTCAAGATATGATAAAGTAGAATATAATGATAATATAAACAAGATAAAATTATCCTATGAAAGAGGTGGGATAAAGGTGAATAGGAAAGTTATTTTTCTCTAATAACAAACTTCTTAAATTAACACAATCAAAACTAGATTTCAATATAAACAATATTTGAATTCTAATATAAGAAATTCAAAATAACAAAAAATAAAAATTTAGTTATTCTAATTTAATATTATTTTTATTTATATATTTAAATTTAATTCTACTTTACAATATAACTTCAATATAAAAATAAAAATATATTTATATTTATTATATATTTTAGGTATTTTAGCTATATTAGTACAATTTATTATTTAATAATATTTTGTATATAGTATGATGGAATGGAAAGAAAAAAGTAAAAAAAAAAAAGAGTAAAAAAGAGAAAATTAAATTAAAAAAGCAAACAAAAATAAAGTAGGCAAGAGTGTCACGAGATATTTTTACCATCTCCATTTGTAAAATTCTTGGTTCATTTCTACTAATTTGCCGTTTATACAAAATAATATAAATGATATCATATGAATATATCTTATTTTATTACTGAATCACTAAACGATGAATAGGATATAACAAAATTTCTAATTCCTTTATATGGCCCTAAATAACCCGTGTGATTTAGATATCTAGCATCTACTAAATATTATTTTTTACACAAAATCATGTAAATTTAATCAAAAAATGCCACATACATATATTAATGTATAAAATCATTAATTAACGAACTTGTCAGAGGATGAGAAAATTGTAAATCACATCTCCCAAATGAAAAACAATTGTAGAGAGGGCGGTTGCACAAAGTTGCAAATATCCATTTAAGGAGAATAATCCATAATTGGTTATATTAACAAAATAGAGTTAAAATAAGAGATGTATCAAATTATCTAAATCATTCGTCGACAAAACACTTATCACTTATCAACCATAGAGAGAGAGAGAGAGAGAGAGAGAGAGAGAGCACCAACTAGAAATAGGTCTCATAATAGAATATAAATAGAAATAAGTAAGTGATGACTTATGGCGCCCATAATAACCATTTTATTTTTGTTTTAGAACTATTTTTCTATTCAAGACTTATTTTTAGAACAAAAACCCGTTTAGTAAAACTATTTCATTTTTATATTTCTCAAATAAATTTTTACTCTAGAAATAAGTTTGGAAGTAAATCAAAAGTAAATTTTTTTTTTACTTCTTTATTTCGGAATAGAAATCGAAAATAAAAACTCTTTTCATCATTTGTCCTTGTTGCTAGCCGGCCACCTATCTCGCCATTGGCTATCGCTCCTCGGTTGTCATTCGTCGGCAGCCACGGCTCGTTGTCCTTTGGCCATCGCCCCGCCATCGTTGGTCGTCGGCTACCGTTGCTTAAGAGAGAGAAATTTTGATTCGTTATCAAACGAATTTTTATGTTAGAAATAAAAATTTTGTATCGTTATTAAATACATATTTGTACTTGGAAACTCATCCAATAATAGAAATAAAAAAATTGATTTCTTTTTCAGAAATTAATTTCGACCATAATGATTATCATTCGTGTCCTCCAAATAGAACACCAACAAGAAACAAGCTTTACAATAGAACATAAGCATGTCTTGTCAACCAATGCAAATAAGTAGTGCAAATATGTTTACATTATATCAACGTAGCATATAAAAGAGTTCAAATCAGCAATTAACATCCTAGTGATGATTATGCTTTTTAAACTTATGCTTGATCCACACAACTTTTTCTTGATTGCCAATTAAGTTCATGAAGATTTGCTATTGTCTTTCTTTTTTCGCAAAAGGATCAAGTGCAGATAAGTATAAATCTTGGGCCTTGTTTGTTAACTATTCTAATTCTCTTTTTTTTTTTTTTTTTCTTTTTGTTTGTTCCTCGAGAATAGAAAAAAAGAATAGAAATTTATTTGACAACGTCGTTAATTTTCTATTCTTCAGAACAGATTAGTGGCTAGGGAATATATTTGAAATAGAAATAAAAAATAGGAAAAACCTCCTTTTTTATTATCAAGAACAATTTCTAAAATAAGGTCATTTTCTTTTTGTTATTTTCTTCTTCTTTCTCCTCTTCTAGCCAGTCGCTAGACCTTAGCAAGGGCTGGTGACTGGCTAGAGACAAGGTTTGGTGACCTTGCCTAGCAATTGGCTAGAGAAGGAAGAAGAATGGAGGAAAAAAAGAAGATAAAATAATTCAAAAAAATTGGAAAAATCTTAGAAAATTATTAAAAATAAAAAAATTATTTCACAAAAAAATTTGAGGTTTCTTACCAAATGCATTCATTTTTTTTAATTTCGAAAAAAGAAATTTTGTGTAGTTATCAAGTTTATTCTTCTACTTAGAAAACTCGTCTAAATAATTGAAATTAAAAAAAATACTGTTTCTAAACAAAAATTGTTTGTGGGAACAAAAATGTGAATAGTGCATTCTTGGTCTTGCTTTATCTCAAGCATGGCTTTCAACGTCTTTATGAATCAAATTCCTTTGAAAAAGATGTGAGATTGCTCTTACTCTTAATAATGGAAAAAATTCTGTCTATTTACGCTGTTCGCTTTGCAGTTGGAGTCAATTTCTTTTGTTTCCTTGCTAGGAAGACAAAAGGGCAGGGGAATCGAGACTCAAAGGGAGAGCGGCCCGGCAGGAGAGAAATGGGCAATTTCGGGATTCCGGTTCAAAAGGCGAGAGCAGATACTCCTCCTCTCTCTCTCTCTCTCTCTACCTCCTACCCTTTCCGGTGATGGGGTACATGCACGCTCGAGGCGGGACCCACCTCCCCTGTACCCCAACAGAGACAAGAGACCAGAAAAGGGGAGGTGGTAGGTAGAGAGAGAGAGACTCCTGTTTGTTGTTCCTGCAGATGTCTCAGATATTCTTCGAGCGACTTTTCTTGCCGGGCCTACGGCTTTCGCTTCTCCGGTTTCGCGGCGGGTCGTTTCGTTCGCCTCGTCGCCTACGTGCCCCCAAGCGGGTCGCGGGTCGGCGCTCGCCGCGTGATTTTGGGGGAGGTCGAAGTTAGGGTTTTTGGATCGCTTTCTTCCAGGGCGAACAAGCGGGGATGGCGCTCGCTCCGTGATTTTGACGACAACGATGTGGAAGATCATTTCCCTGCACTCTCGATGCTCCTCTGGATCCATGCTTAATGTGTAAGTGCTGCTTGAGATTCTCCTTCCAAGGCGTGTTCTCCTGCTTAGATAATCCAGAAGTCCTCCTTTTTTCCGGTAAGTATAATCTAATTTTCCTATGTTAATTTCCTCCTTGTAGATCTAGTGAATCTCTCTCTCTACATGTGCTTTTGTCCCTGGTGAAATAAGGATCTCTGTACTTTGGGCATACACGACTCGGGTGGTTTGGCTCATTTAGGAAGATTAAAGGATTTTGCATCGATATCAAGTCTATCTGGTCAGCTAACTGTCAGCATGACTTAGGAAACCTTTATGTTTCTATATGCGTCTTTTTTTATTGATCTTGTCTCTTGTTAACCGTTCCGTGCTTTTGCTTGGCATTGTCTCTGTTTTTCATGTCATGTCCTCTTTGTAGGTAATAGCAAAAGGAATGCCTAAAGAGCGAGATCCATTTTGTAAGTATGTGGACGATTTGAAGAACAGAAAGTGGAAGTGCAAGTTTTGTGGCGCCGAGTTTGCTGGAAGTACTCCAAGGATCCGGGCACACCTTGCTGGAATTCCGGGCCATGGTATCAAAGCTTGTGAGAAAGTCGAAGATCCAGTGAGAGCAGAAGCCTTGGAGACATTTAATGGTAAAGGCAGCGGGTTGGATAAAAGCACGAGAGGTACATCAGGCAAAGGAATGGAAAGAACCGTTTTTGGCGCGAGTCAAAGTGTACTCCCAAGTGACGATGCGTCGAATCCCACTGACACGCAGAACTCGAATCGACAGGGGTGCGCGCTGCAGCAACCATCTTGCAATTGGCTGACTGGAACTGGTACTGCTTCAGCATGCCCTCAGGATCAAGTGTCTTTGCCTCCCAGTGATATGCCTCTGGATAATCTGGATAACATCCAACAATCCGATCCATCGAACCGAAGGTTGGATGCAGCATATGGAAATGAAAATGCTTCATCTATCCAGCAACTTCCGATGGACTCATCAGCTTCATCTTGTCTTGATTTTAGTGAGCTACAAGCGCTTCTTGAGCTACCAACTCATCTTGAATCAGAGACCGAAGAACAAAATGCAAGGGGGCTATCATCATCCCCAAATGATGAGGTCGATTGCAGCAGTATGTCTGTCAGAGAATATCTAAGCTTAGATGAACATATTGCAGATGGAATGACTCCAGATTCACTGCTACATCCAAGATATTGGTCAAATCTTGACCACTCGCTGCCGGAGAATCTTCCCGAATCTCGTGAGGCAAATGTAAACACTTTTGAGGAAATACAAACAAATGAACTGCATAATCCAATAGTGGGATCATCGTTACAAATTGATTCATCCCTTGATGTGGACGGCGCAAATCGTTTGCTGTATTGTGGTCAACCGTGTATAGACGAAGTGGTTCCTGTACGCAGCAATACTAGTTCGACGGACGCTGTCCAGCATCCTGGTCAACTTCCCCTAACGTCTGACAAGGAAGATGAGAATGATATCCGTCAGTTTCCTTCGCGAACTCCAATGGTCATTGATCCGTCGACCGCATTACAGCATTCAAGCGACTCTCACATTTTTGAGACAACAATCGTTCATTCGCTAGTTCCAGAGGCGTCAACAAATCCAATAGGTCCATCATCATCACACGGTCTGTCTCGATTAATCTTCATTGCTACTATGGTTTCGTTAGATCCTCAAATATTCCTAAATTATTTTATCAAAATTAAACATATGATGTGTTTTTAAACAAGAGATCAGTGGGGATTCTCCAATTAGGAACGTGCCGAGTATCATTGCATATTCCAGATGTCCGAAATCACTCCCTTTTTATTGCACCATTTGTTTCATCAAAATAGTATACTTTAGCAGATGTCGATTTTCGTTGTAGATGTTTTGTATGATCAAGTTCTAGATGTTGTTTTACCTGTACCCATGGCTTGATTTGAAAGTCCAATGGTTGATTGATCCCACACTTGAATATTTTATTGCAAGCAGCTTCAGTGCCCCCTCAACGTCAAATTGTTCCACATCGATCCATTAATCTCCAGATGGTGCACCAGAATCCAACCGTGCCATCATCATCATGGGAAAACCGTTTATTCATAGGTCATCCACAAGCTCTAATGGACATGGATCCATGTATGCCATCATCATCAGAAGCTCCAAATAATGCTCCTCCACCTCCTCAAATTCTGCCTTGTGGAACAGGCCTGCTAGGCCGATCGTCATTACCAGGTCTATGATTATTTACAAAAACTAATCCTTATGTATCACCAGGTCACATTATTTTGAGGCAGCAAGGATGCTATCATGAGACTCTAATCGATGAAATTTTTAAATTGCAGAATTAGATATGAATGAGGGGGCGCCTATGATGAGTCATCCAAACACATGCAACATCTTTGAAGAGAGTGGAGCTTTGAAAAGAAAACTAGAACAAATCTTTAGCAAAGAAGCTCACATAAGGGAAGAGTTAAAATTTGGTGCGTCTCTATCCCTAAAGAAGCCAAGAATGGAAGTTGCGAATTGGTTGGTGGCTATGGAGAAGCTTAGAAATGATTGCCTGCTGCCACATCAAGTGGATATTCTGATTTGCGAAGCAGAAGGCCTCTGGAGACAAGGCAAAGGACTATTTGAGACAAGAGAGACCAAAGTCAATAATTTGATAGAAGAAAAGATGGTGGGAAAGGCATTTAAGAGAAATACTACAGAGATTTTGCAGTACCTAGAAGGGAATGAAATATCCCAATTAGGCATTTATGGAATGGGAGGTGTTGGTAAAACGGCTATTATGGTGCGCATACATAATAGACTCAGAAAAGCAAATTATGGCAATGTGATATGGATCACTGTGTCACAAGATTTCAACACACAAACGTTGCAGGACGCCATTGGGAAGGAGCTAGGTTTGAGCATATCACAAGAAAAGGATGTGAGGAAACGAACAGCAATATTGTTCAATTGTTTAATGAACAAAGGCAAATCTATAATAATCCTCGATGATGTGTGGGCATGCTTTGATCTTAAAGAGGTGGGAATCCCAGTCACAGCAAATGGAATTAAGTTAGTCTTAACCACTCGATCATTGGAGGTATGCCGCCAGATGTGTTGTGAAAAAATGATAAGAATTGAACCTCTATCTTATAAAGAAGCGGAAAAATTATTTATGGAGGAGCTCAGATTCGAAGAGGTCCTTAATTTGGAAATTAACGGAGTTGTGAAGTCCATTGTTGAAAAATGTGCAGCTTGCCGCTTGCAATCATCACGATGGCAACAAGCATGCAAGGAGTGACCGATGTGTTTGAATGGAAGGATTGCTTGGAAAAATTGAGAGAATCGGATATGGGGCAGTTGGATATGGAAAAGGAGGTTTTAAAGAAATTGAAATTTAGTTACAATCGCATTGGTAATCATGAAGTTTAACAGTGTTTATTATCTTGTGCGCTTTATCCAGAAGATGAATTAATTGATAAGTTCGAGTTGATAGAACTCTTTATTGACCAAGGATTGATTGGTCAAATGAATACGGGGGAGAAACAATATAATAGAGGCCTCACCATACTGAACAAACTGGAACATGTCTGCTTATTGGAAAATCATGGGGTGCACGATTTGATTAGAGACATGGCATTGAACATCATGAGCGCAACTTCGATTGTAAAAGCAGAAAAGGGGTTGAGGATGATACCATCTAAGGAATATTGGACGGATGCTTTGGAGAAGGTTTCTCTTATGGAGAATAATATTAAAGAATTTCCTTTGAACATGTCACCAAATTGTCCTAAACTATCAACTTTTCTATTGAATAGAAGCTTGAAATGTGATGTGGTCATCCTTGATTCTTTCTTTGAACATTTATGGGGGCTAAAGGTTCTAAACTTGAGTCAATGTTGTGTAAGAGAACTTCCAGATTCCATTTCAGACTTGGTAAACTTGAGAGCATTATTGCTTAGAAATTGTATGAGATTGCGCCGTATTCCTTATTAGGGAAGCTCAGATCTTTGAGAAAGTTGGACATTTTTCTATGTGAGAAAGTTGAAGTGCTCGAGGGTCTGAAAAAGTTGGTGGACTTGAGATATCTTGATGTAGATCGTACAAAAATAAAGCAATTACCCAAAGGAACATTGGGGGCTTTGCTAAACTTGCAATATCTTAAAGTTAGGGCAATAAATGGAGAAGATATTACGAAATTAAAGGCATTGGATTTGGAGACACTTTCATGCTCCTTTAAAGATGTGGATGAGTTCAACAAGTTTGTGAGGGTGGTTAGTGAGCAGAGGAATAAACCTTGCTATTACAAGATTGAGGTGTGGCAAATAGGACCAAATATTTATGTGTACGCTACTTATGATGCTCTACTTCAGAATTGTGAGCGGGCTATTTGCATTTTCTCGTGGAGTCACGCTATTGTGAGCGTGGGAGGGGAAAGCGGTGGCAATGACATTTGTATTTTGATTCCCCAAAATGTGCGGACATTGTCAATGAGAAATTGTGACGGTGTAACAAATTTATCTAACATGGGTCTGCTTGAAAACCTTGAGGAGCTAATAATAGACGAATGGAAAAACTTACGGGTGCTCAATGGAAGACAAGATGGAATAATCAACATACATGACTCCCCTACCCCAACCCCTGCCCCTCTCTTTTTCTAGGGCCTTAGGGTTTTGTCAATATGTAATTGTCTGAGACTGAGGTATCTCTTTGGGCATGGGCCTAAATTCTACCTTCCTCATTTGCGAAAAATTATCATAAAAAATTGTGAGGAAATGGTGGGGATAACAGTAGTGGTTACACCACCATCACCGCATCTGCCCCCGACCATCCTTAGTCTAGAATATATTTATGTTGAGGGGTGTGATAAACTGAAGAGAGTGGTGGAATCTGGGTGGCTGCCCCACTTTTGTAACCTGAGAACAATAAAAGTAGTCCGTTGTGAGAACATAGAGGAGATAATCGGAGGTCCTCCCCCATACATGCCAATTGAAGAAATTTCACTAGAAAAGCTTTCGGTTGTAGGTTGTGATAACTTGAGAAAGCTATTTCCGCAGGAGTTGTTGATACATCTTCAAAATCTTCAAACGATCAATGTTGAATGCTGCAAAGGAATGGTGGAGATGATAAGCAAAGCAAGACAAGGTCAAGAAGGAAGCATAATGACTTCTATAAACAATACCCCTTCATCCTTCCAATCTTCAATTTCTCTCCCAAAGCTGAATTCCTTGTGTCTCTATGAGCTACGCCAGCTGAAGAGCATATGTGAAGTCCCAATTACTTGTGATTCCATGAGATCTTTATGGGTGCTTGATTACCCGGAATTGAATAGGATTCCTTTGCAACTACGAATACATGATATTGAAGACCCTCTGTATATTCGGTTGCAAGGTGAGGAAAAGTGGAAGATGTTGATACGGGATCATCTCAATACCCAAGCTATTCTTCAATCTCATCACAAACTTAGTTAGGCTAGCTGTGTTCCAAAACTTTGGAGCATTTCAGGTGAGTTATTGATATAATTTCCTTCATTCCGAACAGAAATTGAAAAAATATTGAAGGAATTATCAATTGTATTGCTATATGATTTGTACATGTACATAAGCCTGTTTATAATACCAAAAATATAAAATAGGAAAATTATATGAGATATCGTTTTCCTATTTTATTGTCTAAATATTTAATCATACGGATTGATTGAATCAATTAGTCTGTAATCATAATCAAAATTAGAATCAAATCGAATCGTATCTCCAACAATTCTTTGAAAATAGTAGCCCTTATTTTTATAGTCATGCAGCTACAGAGACTAGGATCAGAACTAGAGTCGTGCAGCTCTAACACTGGCTTTTGCAGACGGGTTGGAAAGTGAAGATGAAAGGTCCAAGAGGGCAAGTTTATCCTTTCGAAGAAGTGAGATGAAAAGCCTTCGGCTGCTAAATGAAAAACTCGAGGATTTCCTGCAAACTCAAGTTTCCATTTGAATTACTTTCTTCATATGCCATGCTGGTGGAGGTCCTTCACGAGGCGGAGGAGCTCGGAGATGTTCTGGCAGGCGGGGCTGGACCTGGGCGAAGGAGTGCGGGAAGTAAGCGCCAAAGGAGTGGCTGAACGCCGTCTCTTGGGAGGAGTTCTTGAGCAGCTAGGCGAGGGCGGCGGCAGCGGCTTCGGCAAACTTGGTCGTAGTAGAAAATTGAAGGATCGAAGTTTGTTTTGCCCTCACACGCATCGCGAGTTGGGATATGGTTTTCAGAGATTCATGTGTATTGACGTTGAGTCTGAGTTCCTATTAAGTTTCTTAATTCTCTGTCCGTGACTCCATGAGCAAGGCTTTGCTTTTGTGATTAGATTGTCATTACATTTCATTAAAAAAGAAAAATTAGGGACCAAATTTGCATTCATTCCATCGGATTTGTGATCAGAGGCATGTTGATTTTGACCAGCTACTCGCGAGTTTCTTGCACATCTTCATCATCCGAGGCGCTGGTTTTTGTCCTGCTGTCCTCCCCTGTTCACGGGACATTCTATTGAACGAAAAGAAGCGGACGTCGCCGAGTGGAGACTGCTCTCCTGACCAGTCCCAGAAGCACCATCACATCGTCATCTCGCGCTCACCTCACTTCACAGACTTCGACGACAACCACTAAGCTAAGTCGAGCACGTATTTTCTTCTTTCGATTTTTCTCGGTTCCGACACTTTCCCGTCCGTCTTTACTTTACAGAGTCGTTGTCGCTGATCCTCGCCAAATTCTCTTCACAAGCAAGTAAGTTTCTCTCGATAGATTCAGCTTCGCCGACTCTCCAAATGAGCTTCACAAACGGTTTCGATTCATTCTGGATTTATCCATTGGTTTCTGCTTCGTTTCGTTTCCGAGTGGTCACTGAATTGCAGCGCCAAACGCCGAACCATCGCTGAGTAGCCGCCCTCTCGTTACAATCAGGTTGTTTCCGTCCAACTGAGTCTTGGAGTTAATTTTACGTGCAGTTTTTCTCCCTTGCTTGGTTTCTCTATTTCTGGTTTTACCTGTTTTTCCAGCCGAGTCGTAGGCGAACTTATCTTATAACCGGACGGAGCTGCTGATTATATAACTGCCCGGCCGTTTCACCTCCATCGCTATTCAACCAAGATTGAGTAGTCGCGGGCATCGCTCGGTCCAACCGGGTCATTCCGTTCCGTGGCTGATTCCGAATCAAGATTCATTATTGCCCCCAACAAAACCGGGGTCGTCTCCTTTCTTATTATTCTCTAGAGCCGTTTCGCTTTCTACATTTGTTTCCTGCCTTTGCTTTGTTTTCGATCTGATCTTGTTGTCGTGCATTGGATCATTGCATCGACCGATCGACCAGTCATCGCATCATGATTTGAATTAGCCTTTGCTTATTTGAAATTTAAGCTCGTGATTTGAGTTAGCGGAGGTGATCAGAAAAGACAAACGATTTATTAACTCAAAAAGATAAAAACATTAAAAAAATTGAAAAAAACTATTAGATAATATTTATGTGTTTTTATTTCTAGTTTCATTACTAGTTTAGTATTCATTACTAGTCTCCTTCTTATCACAATGAGATTTTGTCTTCTGTATGTTAGATCAATGTATTTAGATTTATTAACTCAATCTGCGTTTATTTTTATACACAGCTCATGGGGGATTTTGTCCCGGGGCATAATAACAAGACCACGTATATTTTCTGCCCGACTCATATAAGGTTTTGTTTACCATACTTAATTATTTCATTATAGTGGTACTTGATTTTTGTGTTTTCATTTTGATCATTTGGATGTGGATATATGTATTTATGATTTTCAATTAAGGTCGGGAATTAAAAGTTGAAACATTGCATGATTCACGTTTTCAAATACCAAAGCAAGTTTAGGTATCGAAAGGATTTTAATTGGACTCTCAAAGTAATCCTTCATTTTTCATCATATGAATCTAATCTTCAAAGCCAAATCCCGTGATTCCTTAAATGATCCTCCACATGGGTATAGTAAGCAAAAAAATATTATTATTATTATTAAAAAGCTTTAAAAAAGAAAAAATAATAAATAAATAATGGTGAGACCAGACCGACTCCTCGGCCCACCAAGCCCTGGCCACGAGGGTAGACGTAAATTCTACATATTAAAATTTTATTGACAACTCGCACTGTTTTGATATCGATATTACAAGGGGCCAAAAAAAACACGTCAGACACAAGTTTGGAAAAATTAAATATGCAGTGTAGGAAAATAATGATAACTGAAAAATAGTAAATTTATTTAATTTATGCAGGCCGCTTTAGTAGAAAAGTGATTGTATTTATAGTGGTAGTGTCATAATTACTTTTGAACAGTTTCTAGTGATTGTATCCATATTCTTCCATCTCCATGGATTATGTGCACATATTCTCACTACACCACGATCCTATTCTCGAATAGCTGCTCCTCCAAAAACGCATGCCAATTGTTCCACGACCTCCATTACCTTGTTCCCCAGTGACTTCGAATTGGTAACCAAATCTCAAGGCTCCTCATGTATTCAATCATCTTCTAACACCTTGACAACTTACCGATCTTATTAATACTCTTGTCTATCATTGTCAATCACCTGTCGTCATATATCAACAATCGATCAATGGTGAATATCGACGTATACTAATATCCATATCAATCTTAATGACTGTCAACAATGCATCGCATGCATAAATATATTCATGCATTAGCTAGATGTTCATCCATGCCGACAACTTGGTCAACTTTTGGTATAAGTAGATTCAATAGATCGGATATGGCATTTTATATTATACAGATATGATGTTAAGGGATTCGTGTACATTGACGTTAAGTCTGAATTTGTATCAGGTTTCTTAATTCACACGGTGTGAATGCTTCGACGGGTGTCTTGACTAAAGCCTCCCCTTCGACGGGGTCATCATGAGTGTGTGCTAGATTTTCTCTCCCGTGTCCTTTTCGAACGAGTCACCCTCTATTTTGCAAAATTTTCTCGACCCACTGTTGTTCCTTGCGTGTTTTCACACTACTAATTTCCTTCGTTCACACACGCAGTAATGTCGTGTCGAAAGTGGCCCCAAGTCGACCATTTCGGTCAACCAAAAGTAGGATGGAGCGGCAAAGACTTAGAAATCAGAGAGCGGATCGCGTCCAAAAACTTTTACAGGAATTTCTTGCTTAAATTCACCTTAGAAAATTTAGGGTCAGATTGGGTCATTACATATCACAAGTATTCATAATTTTATTAGAAAGGATCTACAATATTAAATGCGAAAGAATGCAATAGAGATCGATAATTTTCATGAAAATGTGAATGAGGCCTTTGAGCGAAAAATTTAGATGTCAACAATAATTTTCATAAAATATTAGTAAGTTAATATTTCTTTTTGAATCATCCCTTGCATGAATTTCTTTTATCAACAATCCAGATTGCATATGAAGGCGGTTTCCTTAGACATTGGCATTGCAATCTGACCTGTTTTGTCTAGATTTGGAAATGAATAAGCCTTTTTCTTATGGATATAAGTGATTAGTGTAGGTAAAGTTCTAAATTTGAGACATGATTTATGGATAGTAAATAAGCAGCACTACTTCGGAGGTTTTCTTAATTAAAACAATGTGACCCATTCCTAGAGAGAAAAAAGAGCAATGCTAGACATAAGACAAATGCATATATGTAAGATGGATGGAGTATGAAGAGGAATGGTGCGGTAGCCTTTTTAGGTAGGTTTTGTTTTTAATTTTTCATTTTCTTTGCAAAGTCTAGAGAGTTTGGCAATTAAGCGAATCATAATTTAACGTTTTTTTCTTTAATTGTTAAATAACCATATTTTAACGTTGAATGATAGCTTTCCACCTCATTTGTTACGCTGCTTTATTAAAATCTTTATATAATTAGTACAATTTCAGGTGGGGAGACAAAGATGAGTGGACTCAAAAGTTTCTTGGGTACACATTATTTTCCTCATGGCCAAAGCTGAAATTGTCTCAAAAGCGAACGTTTTTTCTTGAGTAGGACCATTCACTACTTTTGATGACAGTGGCATGGGAGACCATTATCCTGCGCTCTTGATGCTCCTCCGGATCCATGCTTGATGTGAGGCCGGGATGCTTGAGATTCTCCTTCCAAGGCGTGTTCTCCCGCTCAGATAATCCATAAGTTGTCCCCCTTTCTTCGGTAAGTATCATCTAATTTTCTTTTTTAAATTTCCTCTGTGTAGATCTAGTGCATCTCTCTCTACTTGTGCTTTTGTTCCTGGTGAAAAAAATAGAGAGATCCCTTTTCTTTGGGCATACACAACTCAGATGATTTGGATCTGTTAGGATTTTGCAACGATATCAAGTGTATCTGGTCAACTAACTGTTAACATAGGAATTCTTTATGTTTCTATATGCGTCTTTTTTCTATTGATCTTGTCTGTTTTTAACCGTTCTATGCTTTTGCTTGGCATCGTGTCTCTTTTTCATGTCTTGTCCTCTTTGTAGGTAGCGGCAAAAAGAATGCCTAGAGAGTCGGATCCATTTCGTAAGTATGTGGAAGATTTGGAGAACAAAAAGTGGAAGTGCAAGTTCTGTGGCACCGAGTCTCACGGAAGTGCTACAAGGATCCGAGCGCACCTCGCTGGAATTCCAGGCTATGGTATCAAAGTTTGTGAGAAAGTTGATCATCGTGTGAAAGCAGAAGCCTTGCAGAAAATTAGAGGTAAAGGCAGCGTGTTGGATATAAGCATGGGAGGCACATCGGGCAAAGGAACAGAAAGAACAGCTTTTGGCACGAGTCAAAGTGTATTCCCAAGCGACGATGCGTCGAGGACCAATGACACGCAGAACTCGAATCGACCTGGGTGTGCGCTGCAGCAACCATCTTGCAATTGGCTGACTAGAACTGGTACTGCTTTAGCATGCCCTCAGGATCAAGTGTCTTTGCCTCCTGGTCATATGCCCCTGGATAATCTAGATACCACCCAGCAACCCAATCTATCGAACCGTAGGTTGGATGTAGCACATGGAAATGAAAATGCTTCAACTCTCCAGCAACTTCTGATGGACTCGTCGACTTCACCTTCTCTTGATTTTACTGATCCAGGAGCGCTTCTTGAGCTACCAACTCATCTTCAATCAGTGAGGGAACGACAAAATACAAGAGGGCTATCATCATTCCCAAAGGATCAGGTGCTTTGCAACAGTAAGTCAATTAGGCTGAAGAAGTTCATTGGAGGTAATGTTTTACCCACTCATCTACTCAATAACATAACTACAGCCAGCATTCCCTAATATTCAAATGACAATATCTAAGCTTTGATGAACAATTTGCAGATGGAATCTCTCCAGATTCGCTGCTATATTCAACGGACTGGTCAAATCTCCACCACTCTCTACCAGAGAATCTTCTTGAATCTCGTGATGTAATTGTAAACTCTTCCGAGGAAAGACAAACGAATGAACTGCATAATCCAACAGTGGGATCATCATTACAAATTGATTCATCCCTTGATGTGGACAGTGCAAATCGTTTGCAGGATAGTGGTCAATTGCGTGGAGCGGAAGTGGTTCCTGTGCGCAGCAATACAAGTCCGACCGACACTGTCCAGCATCCTGGTCAGCTTCCCCGAAGGTGTGACAAGGAAGATGGGAATGATACCCGTCGGTTTCCTTCGCGAACTCCAATGGACGTAGATCCCTCAACTGCATCACAGCATACAAGTGTCGTTGATTCGCTAGTTCCAGAGGCGTCAACAAATACAAAAGGCCCATCAGCATCGCGGGGTATGTCTCAATTAATCTACATTGCTACTATGGTTCCATTAGATCCTTAAATATCCTCAGATTATTTTATCAAAAGTCTAACATATGACGTGTTTTTAAACAAGATATCAACGGGTCTCTAATCAGGAACATGCTGAGCATCATTGCATTACTTCCTTTTTATTGCACCATTTCTTTCATCAAAATATTGAACTTTTGTGGATGTTGATTTCGTTGTACATATTTTGTGTGATCAAGCTCTAGACATTGTTTTATCTGTAACCATGGCTTGATTTAAAAGTCCAATTGTTTATTGATCTTACACTTGAATATTGTTTATGGGGCAACAAGAGTGCTATAATGAGACTCTAACCGATGGAATTTTTAAATTGCGGAATTAGATATGAACGAGGGTGCGCCAATGACAAGTCATCCAAATACGGGCAACAACTTTGAAGTGAATAGAGATTTGAAAAGAAAACTAAAACTACTCTATAGCAAAGATGATGACGTAAGGGATGAGTTAGAATTTGCTGCATCTCTATCCCTAAAGAAGCCAAGAAAGGAAGTTGCAAATTGGTTAGCGAATGTGGAGAAGCTTAGAAATGATTGCACTGAAGCGGCAAGCGAGGATTGTTTGCCACAACATCAACAGGTGGATATGCTAATGCATGAAGCAGATGACCTTATGAGACAAGGCAAAGGACTATTTGAGGTGAGAGAAACCAAATTCAGTAAACTGTTAGAAGATAGGATGGTGGGAGAGGCATTTCGGAGAAATACTACAAAAATTTTGGAGTACCTAGTAGGGAATCAAATATCTATACTAGGCATTTATGGAATGGGGGGTGTTGGTAAAACAACTATTATGGTGCACATATATAATAGACTCCTTGAAGAAGCCAACTATGGCAACGTGTTATGGATCACTGTGTCACAGGATTTCAACATACAAAGGTTGCAAGACGACCTTTGGAAGGTACTAGGTTTGGGCATACTACAAGAAAAGGATGTGAGGAAACGAGCAGCAATGTTGTGCAATTGTTTTACAAAAAGAGGCAAATCTATAGTAATCCTTGATGATGTGTGGGAACGCTTTGATCTTAAAGAGGTGGGAATCCCAATTAGAGCAAATGGAATAAAGTTGGTCTTAACCACTCGATCCTTTGAGGTATGTTGCCAGATGCAATGTCAAGAAATGATAAAAATTGAACCTCTATCTCATATAGAAGCCGAGAGCTTATTTTTGGAGGAGCTTGGATCCAAAGTGGCCATTAATTTGGAAACTGAAGTAGTTGTGAAGTCCATTGTTAAAAAATATGCAGGTTTGCCGCTTGTTGTCATCACGATGGCAAGAAGCATGAGAGGATTGAATGATATGTTTGAACAGAAGGATTACTTAGAAAAATTGAGAGAATCAAATATGGGGCAAATCGATAGGGGAAATGAGGTCTTAAAGAAACTAGAATTTGGTTACAATCGCCTTGGTAATCATGAAGTTCAACAGTGTTTCTTATCTTGTGCACTTTATCCAGAAGATAGATTGATTGGTAAGTTCGAGTTGATAGAATTCTTTATTGACCAAGGATTAATTGGTCAGTTGAATACAAGGGAGAAACAATACAATAGAGGCCTCACCATACTTAACAAACTAGAAAATGTTTGCTTATTAGAAGATCATGGGTGGGAGATGAAGATGCACGATTTGATTAGAGACATGGCATTGCACATCATGAGTGGGATTTCGATTGTAAAAGCAGGAAAGAGGTTGAGGACGATACCATCTGAGGAATATTGGACAGATGCTTTGGAGAAAGTTTCTCTAATGGAGAATGAAATTAGAGAATTTCCTTTGAACATGTCCCTAAATTGTCCTAAACTATCGACTTTACTATTGAATACAAACTCGTGGTATGATGTGGTCATTCCTGATTCTTTCTTCAAACAATTGTGGGGGCTAAAGATTCTAAACCTGAGTCAATGTGAAATAAAAGAACTTCCAAATTCTATTTCAGAATTGGTAAACTTGAGAGCACTATTGCTTAGAAATTGTCAGGGATTGCGTCGTATTCCTTACTTAGGGAAGCTTAGATCTTTGAGAAAGTTGGACATTTTTTACTGTGCTAGCATTGAAGCACTCGAGGGTCTGGAAATGTTGGTGAACTTGAGATACCTTGACCTAGCTGGTACATGTATGGAGAGATTACCCAAAGGAACATTGGGAGCTTTACTAAATTTGCAATATCTTAATGTTCATGTAGTAAATGAAGAGGATATTACAAAATCGAGGGCATTAGAGACACTAAAATGCCAATTTGAAGATGTTGATGATTTTAACAAGTTTGTGAGGGGGGTTAGTAAGCAGAGGAATAACCCTTGCTATTACAAGCTCGACATGTGTCAAGAAGCATCAAAGATTTATGTGGAAGTAAATGATGATGCTCGATTTGGGAATTGTGACAGGATCGTTGACATTGAGATGTGGAGTCATGCTATTGTGAGCGCGGAAGGGCAAAATAGTGGAGATGGCATTTGTATTTTGATTCCCCAAGATGTGCAAACATTGACAGCAAGCAATTGCAACGGCACAACAAATTTGTCTGGCATGGGTCCACTTGAAAACCTTGAGGCGCTGATAATAGTAGAATGGAAAAACTTGCAGGTGCTCTTTGGAGGACAATATGAAGAAATAATCAACATCCATGACTCCCCTGCCCCAACCCCTACCCCTCTCCTCTTCCCAAGCCTTAGGGTTTTGATAATAAGGAAATGTCCAAAACTGAAGTATCTCTTTGAGCGTGGGCCCAAATTCTACCTTCCGCATCTACAAGAGATTGAAATAGAAGGATGTGAGGAAATGGTGGGGATAACAATAGCGGTTACATCACCACCATTACATCCGCCTCTAGCCTTCCCTTGTCTAATAGAGATAAGAGTTTGGGGGTGTGATAAAATGAAGAGAGTGGTGGAATCTGAGTGGTTGCCCCACTTCTCTAATTTGAGAAGAATCTTAGTAATCCGTTGTGAGAAAATGGAGGAGATAATCGGAGTTCCTCCCCCTCACATGCCAATTAAAGAGATTTCTCTAGAACAAATTTGGGTAGAAGGTTGCAATAACATAAGAAAGCTATTTCCGCATGAGTTGCCAATCCATCTTGGGAATCTTCAAAGTATCAAAGTTCAGGGCCGCAAAGGAATGGTGGAGATGATAAGTGGAGTGGGACAAGGCCAAGAAGGAAGCATAATGGGTCTTGTAAACAAGACCCCTTCATCCTTCCAATCTTCAATTTCTCTCCCAAAGTTGAACTTCTTGCGGCTACGCAATCTTCCCCAGCTGAAGAGCATATGTGAAGTTCCAATAACTTGTGATTCCATGGAACGTTTGGAGGTGATTGAATGCCCAGAACTAAATAAGATTCCTTTGCAACTGCGATTACGTGATATTAAGGACCTTCCCTATATTGAGGTGGAAGGTGAGGAAAAGTGGAAGTCGCTGATATGGGATCATCCCAATGCCCAGGCTATTCTTCAATCTCATCTCATTTTCCTTGACGGTGCCTGTATTCTAAAAGGCTGGCGCAATTCATGTGAGTTATCGATACAATTTCCTTCATTCTTGATAGAAATATTGAAGGATTTATCAATTGTATTGCTATAGGTTCTATAAAGGTATATTAGCCTATTTATAATACAATAAAAGATAAAATAGGAAAAAATATATGAGATAACATTTTAGTATTTTACTTCCAAATATATAATTTTATGGATTGATTGAATCAATTAGTTTGTAATCGGAAACAGAATCAGAATCAAATCAAATTAAATTTTATCTCCAACAATTCCTAAAAAATAGTTACAAAGATGTAGCCCTTATTTTTATAATAGTGCAGCTATATAGACTAGGATCAGAACTGGAGTTGTGCGGCTCTAACACTAGCTTTTGCAGTCCAAAAGTGGAAGTGAATCCTCCGATTCTGATCTCCAGCTGCTATTTTAATTACTCGAGCATGCTTTCGTGCAAACTCAAGTTGCCATACGAATTACTTTCTTATGCCATACTGGCGGAAGTCCTTCACGAGGCGGAGGAGCTCGGAGATGTCTGAAGGGCGGGGCTGGACTTGGGCAAAGGAGTGTGAGAAGTAGGTGCCGAAGGAGCGGCCGAATGCTGCCTTCTGGGAGGAGATCCTGGGCAGCTCGGCAATGGCAGCAACGGCAAATTCAATCATAGTAGAAAATTAAAGGATTGAAGTTTGGTTTGCCCTCACAAGCATGGCGAGCTCACAACTCCAATCCATAATTCAATAGATTAGACATGACATGTTGCGTTATACAAATATGGTTTTCTGAGATTCATGTGTATTGAGGTTGAGTCTGAGTTTGCATTAGGTTTCTTCATTCCCTGTCTGTGACTCCATGAGCAAGCTTCACGCTTGTTGACACTCTCAACTTTTTGTGATCAGATTGTTGCATTTCATAAAAAAGTTTAGCGACCAAACTTGCCAATAATGGTTTTTATCCTCTGCCCTCCCCTGTTCACGGGATATTTTGTTGAATGGAAAGAAGTCGACGTCGTCGAGTGTAGACTGCTCTCCTGACAGTCCCAGAAGAACCATTGCATTGTCGTCTCGCGCTCACCTCACTTCATAGACTTCGACGACAACCGCTAAGTTAAGTCGAGCACGTATTTTCTTCTCCTTTCGATATCGCTCTGTTCCAACACTTTCCCGTCCGTTTTTACTTTACGGAGTCGTTGTCGCTGATCCTCGCCAAATTCTCTTCACGGGCAAAAAGTTTCTCTGGAAAGATTCAGCTTCGCCGACTCTCCAAATCGAAGTGGACAACATTGCTTTTACAAGCAACAGAAACGGGAGCATTCGTTGAGCTTCAAAGTCTTCCTCGGAGAACGTTGCGCGCCGCCACGTCCCCCAGTTTGTTTCTCTCCAAATGAGCTTCAAAAACGGGTTTCGATTCATCCCGGATTAATCCATTGGGTTTCTGCTTCGTTTCGTTTCCAAGCGGTCACTGCATTGCGGCGCCAAATGCCGAGACTTTCCAAGCGGTCCCCCAGTTTGTCTATTTTTTCCAGCCGAGTCGTAGGCGAACTGATTTGACCTGGGTCACGTATTATAGGGACGCCAACGAGCTTATGTGGGGCGAACTACTGGACTGCTGTGGCATCATGACTGTAAAATTGTAAATATCACCTTCAAATTTCGAAGCAATAATGCAGAAGCACGAGAGCTTGCCATGATGTGCATTATCAGTTCAAAATGGTGTTACCACTTCCTATTTGCTGATGCCTAGTGTCCTAGTATAGTTGGCCCATTATGCTTCCTCTCTTCTTCATTTCTTTGGCTATCTTCTTCTTCCTTTTAGTTGGGAAATGATGCTACATCTCTTAGAACATTTCCAGCACGAATGGCGATCACAGGCTCATGTCATTTGTATGCGGTTGTAAATTAAACAAATAGCGAATTACCTGTAGTGTAAATCATAGTTAATTTCATATAAAAGATAGATATTACTGTATATTCTTCCCATTGGTGATTTCTAGATCATAGTATAAGAACGCCAAAGAAAATAACATCGCAATTTATTTGTTTTTTTTTAGAAAAGAAAACACAGATATGCAAACGGTATAATTTTAATGGTAGTCTTACCAAGTTCCTATGTTTGACGGCAAGTACAAGAGTCTAATTAGTTAGTTTCTCCCTTCTTCTCCTTTCTCTGGGTTTCTATCTTCTTCTTGTGGTTTCCTTAGCTAATCCTGATGTTCTCATACTATACCTGTATACATGTGGCATACTTTTACTGAGTCTTGCTTATACGCCGACATATTGTTTAACGTGGGTATAAATTAAATAAATACCCCGAGGATTGCATTTCAGTTCATAAACAAAATCACATCTGGGCATCCTTGCCATTCGTTAGCCAGTGCCAAAGTAATTAGGATATATAAGAAAGTGGAAGAATATGTAGTTATGAGGTGAATCGTATTGGCCAGTCACACCGAAGTGGCGCTTGCTTGTTCCAATTCGATGGAATTTGAAGAAGGAAGATTGATGCCATTGCCTAAGGGTAAAGAAGCCTAGGTTTATCCGGTGGAAGCAGTGGGAGCTTTGCTGCTGGTTATACAAAGCCTATACAGAATGCAGTTTCCAAGTTCTTGAAAAACATGGCGAGAGAGCGAGTGGATATCTTGTAGTTTTCTCTAATTTTGACTGCCTCTTTTCATCTTTCACTTTTAGGTGAAAAACAAATTTTCTATGTTCTCTCGTTGAGCTAAAATATGGACTGGTTCATGGATCTATATTCAGAAGAGGCGAAGATAAAGGTCAGTGCCTGGTATGGTTGCAATTGTAGAAAATCCTGCAGACTCTAAATTATTTTTCGTATGGACTGCAAATTAGATTGCGGTCACGCTTCATTACTCTTACTAGTGACAGTTCTATAAAGACTGGATTATCACCTCATCTAGCAGCTGGAAAATTTCAGTTTCTTGTGACTGCTCGATGCTTGGATATCACTGTTTGTAGATAGCAGACATACTTTCCCTATTTTTTACGAGTTATTTTTCTTGGAGGATAACAGGAATCATGGTTTGTACTAGGAATGTCAAAATGTAAACGTTGACCTATCTGTCTCGTAATGGTACACAGTTCCCATTTTTTATTTGCTTATTATTCGAAATCATACCCAGCTACATTTTCCAGTGGATGAGCAGAGAAGCATCCTTATTACAATTACGAGTATAGCCTCACGTGGTTTTTTCTCTCAAGCGAAAGAGATTTGATATTTGGGTTGCTTGCTCGGAGTGAAGAGTCCAAAATGCTGCTCGATCCCGGCAGCTTTTAGGTTCTCGTCGAACATTGCGAATAAGTATGCCTCGATGGCCTGGCCGGCCTTCTTGGGCGTGCCTTGCTTCACATGGCTGATCAACTTTGCATAGTAAGTGCCTGCATTGTCTACTGAAGCTGCAGTGCCTCCTTCTGATGGCCATCCACTCTCTGATACCACAATTGCCAAACTTGACCCACCAGCTTTTTCCAAGGCGGAGTAGAGGGAGTCCACCAATGCATCAAACAGGTTTTGGTACTGATATGCACCATCCGTTACCACCACTCCTGGTGATGTAAAGAGAGCATAGGCAAGATCAATGCTCTGCATATTCTGTACGTAGCTGAAGTAGGGGTAGATGTTGGCCAGGAGCGGTGAGCCGTTATTGACCAAGAAGCTTATTATGGGGCTTATGAATTGATTTGCAGCGTCACTGAATGCCCCGCTCGATGGGGGGTAGGATACGCCTAGCAGACTCGTGTCAATTGCCGTGGAGACCTTGATCTGGCCCTGCAAATTGGCGGATGCGAGGGCGTTTTGGATGTTCTGCATTGCGGGGAGGACATATTGGGCTTTTGTATCACCCGGGGGGACTTCATTCCCGACCGCAATGTACTTGATTTTGACATCGGACGAGAATGCTACAACATTGTTTTGGACCCAGTTGGACGCTGCGGTGGGGTCAGTTAGGGCCTGGAGGTTGTCGTTAAGAACGCCGAGGATGAGTTCGATGTTGGATCCTTTCAGGGCCTGGAGAGTAGCTTGGTCTGGATCGTAAATCCTCATCCTTCCGATGCTGTTTGCCTTGTATAGCTCGATCACTTCTGCTTGACTAGGCAGATTGTCACCATTTCGTCCATAGCAGACGCCTACGGATTGCGCACCTGAATTGAAAATGAAATGATGCAGTGATGAAAAGAGAACCCAACGTTTTTTACGGTTTCACGAGCAATCAAACAGTTGAGCGCAGTTAGCAACTGAATTTGTTTCTACTATAGTGTTCGATAGGAGCATCTACTCCAATCACTCTATCAATACCATCTAGATTTAGACATGTCCTGGATACGCTTGGTCGATACCTTGGGTTCAAAGAAAACATCTGTTCTCATTACAGAATGATACATACTAACGGAAAAGTAGAAGAAGGAACCTGTCAGTTCTGTTCCCGCTAGTAGCAGGCCGAGAGCGAGCATTAGCGAAGCCATAACAATCTTGTTACTCATTTTGTCGAAACGACTATGAGGAAAACTAAGGGAACAAAGCCGAGCCCCAGATGCTGATCTCCAAAGATGTTCGGCATAAGGACCTAAACCAACTATTAATATGCAACTCGATGGCCTAAGATTCGAATATGAAGAGCTTATTATTCCAAGATGGTCAGCAGCCGACTTCTTGCGGCGTCATTGCGTCAATCACTCAATGAGATGTAACGTAGCACGACCAGTTCCTTGGACGTTCATGAAGCAGGATGGACGCCCAATGAAATCGTGACAAGAAGCCAATGCTTCCCGAATTGCGTGGCCGCGTGCATGTTCTCTCGTTTCGCCATAACTGGCGGGATAATTTTTTATGGCGGGGACGTGCCCTTGCTTGCTTCTTCTCCTCTCTCGTCCACCTTGGGCTGCTAAGGATGCCGGTCCAACATGCCTAACCTAAAATACTGAATGAGTCCAACAAAAATCAGTGACCAGGCTTTTATTAGATTGTTTGGTTGAATGACTCGCTTTCGATTGCCAAGATTGTTAAGCACGGCAAACCGCCCTATTCGAAGCAAGTATCCCCCAAGAACACGGCACGACTGAAGTTCTCTTGAGAATAGAAAGCATGGCCAAAACCAAAAACGTGTTCTTAAGAATACTTTTCTTGAATAGATACTTGTCAATCGCCAAGTTTTGAATAGATACTTGTCCTTATTTTTCAATGTTCACAATTTCTCCAAATGGTTCATAAACGTTTTCCTAGAAATTGTTTCCCGCGAAACAAACAGAACCTTAAACTTAAGAGGGTCGAATGGGATCTTTAGGAACAATCACAATTCATGAGTATCTTCTCTTCTTTTTGTAGGAAATTGACTCGAGAAAAGTGCCCAGAACAAGCTTGAAAGATGGAACATCATTCTATTCGTGGTCCAACTCTACAAACCGTTTGGAGAAATTGCACTTTGTTACCGTGCTTAAAACAAGGTGAAGATTCACCCAACAATGATAATTTGAAGGTAAAACTCGATAGTTACCGTGATCAACGGTGACACTGACCGAAAATGTGAAGATAATTGCTAGTCCCAAGAAAGCGTTTATGAGATACTAACAAATAAGATGTTGCCACATGGCAATTTACTAAGTGCCACATCACATAAGGTATTTGGCGATATTTCATGAGGACACGGGCTAAGAATCGTGTCATAGGGGTGTCCATAATACTTAGATCAAGCCGACCCAACCCAAACCGAAATTTTCATGAGCATATGGGCTAAGAGTAGTGCCACTACTGTAGACTTTAAAACACCGGCCACCGTTTCCTGCGCTCGAGTCCAGACTGAATTTGTTGCAACCGCCACGCGTCGAGCTACGGTTGGGAGATTCCAGCCGGAGAGCAGCGGTTGAAGCCATCGTGGGGTGATGCTCTCGGGAGCTCGCTGGCCTTACCGTGAGCGCGAGGCTATCTTAGGACCGCTCCCTTATTTGTGATTTTTTTTCCAAAAATATCAGCAGTGTTTTGCACCACCAGCTACACTGTGTGTGTGTGAGAGAGAGAGGTATTACAAACAGACCAATTGTTAATCCGCGACAAAATCTGAAAATATCAAAATGAAAATACACGTCTGAATTTTATCGATGACGTGGATACGAAAACTACAACTAAGGAACAGTCGAAATTTAATTGACGACATGTTTGGACAATAAATATATTGTGCCAGAAGTAAAGATAACTGAAAATTAGTAAATTTATTTGATTTGTGCGGCACTCTTTAGTAGATGAGTGATTGTATTTATAGTGGTAGTCCCATAATTACTTTTGAGCAATTTTTGGCGGTTGTATCAATGTTCTTCCATCTTTGTGGATTTTGTGCCAATATTCTCATGAACCATCCTATCCTCGGACAGTTGCTCCTCGAAAAACGCATGCCAATTGCACCATGACCTTGATTGACTTCAAACTAGTAACTGTATCTCAAGGTTCCTTATGTATTCAGTCTTCTTTTTACACCTTGACAAGATCTTATCAATACTCTTGTCAATCATTGTTAATCACTTGTCGCCATATATCGACAACAGATCGAATGTGAATATCAACGTGTACTAATATCGATATCAATCTTAATAATTGTCAATAATGCATCGAGTGCGTGGTAATATCCATGCATTAGCCACATGTTCATCCATGACATCTTTTGGTATAAATAAATTCAATAGATTGGATATGGCATTTTATAATATACAGATATGATTTTCAGGATTTGTGTATATTGACGATGAGTTTGAATTTGTATCAGGTTTCCCAATTCACACAGCGTGAATGCTTCGAGGGGAGTCTTGACCAAAGCCCCCCGTTCGACGGGGTCATCATGAGCGTGTGCTGGATTTTCTCTGTTGTCCTTTTCAACCGAGTTGCCCTCTATTTTGCAGAATTTCTAAGCCTACTTTTGTTCCGTGCGTGTTTTCACACTGCTAATTTCCTTCATTCACACGCATTATTGTTGTGTTGAGAGGGGCCTCAAGTCGACCATTTGGGTCAACTAGGAGGAAGGAGCGGCATGGACTTAGAACTCGGAGAGCGGACCGCATCCAAAAATTTTATAGGAATTCCCTGCTTAAATTCACGTTTGAAAATTCAGGGTCGGATCAAGTTGTGTAACAGATTGATTCACAAGAATTCGTAATTTTATTAGAAAGGATCTATAATATCGAATGCAAAAGAATGCAATAAAGATTAAAAATGCAATAGAGATTGAGGGTGCGGCGTTACAAATGTATTTTTATCAAGAGTCAAATTATTGGCGGATTTGATCGTTTATATTTTCATAAAAACGTGAATGAGGCCTTCGAGCAAAAAATTTAGGTGTTAATAATAATATCCCTTAAATATTAGTAAGTTATTATTTCTTTTTAAATAATCCCTTGGGCGAAACTTTGTTGTTATTTTTCTATCAACTATCCAGACTGCATATGAAACCCGGTCTCGTGAATTGTTAGACTGGACCGTAGAATTTCTTTAGATATTAACATTGCAATCTGACCTGTTTTGTTCAGATTTGGAAAAGAAGAAGCCTTTTTTCTTATGGGCAAAAGTGATCAGTGTAGGTAAAGTTCTAAATTTGACACAAAATTTATGGAGTGTAAATAAGCAGCACAATTTAACTCTTTCCTAGAGGGAAAAAAGAGCAGTGCTAGACATAAGAAAGATGGTTATTGATGTGTAATTGTGTTTATATAGTAAGATGGGTGGAGTATGAAGTGGAAAATAGTGCGGTGGCTTTTTTAGGCAAGTTTTGTCTTCAATTTTTCATTTTCTTTGCAAAGTCAAGAGTTTTGCAATTAAGTGAATCATGTTTTAACATTTTTTTATTCGAATAACCATATTTAACGTTCAATAATAACTTTCCACCTCATTTGGTACACTGCTTTTTAAAATCTTTACATAATTAGTACCATTTGGGGTGGGGAAGAAAGATAAGTGGGCTCATAAGTTTCTTGGGTACACATTACTTTCCTCAAAGGCGAACGCGTTTTCTTGAGTAGGACCAGCCACTTCTTTTCATGACAGTGACATGGGAGACAATTACCCTGCACTCTTGATGGTCCTCTAGATCCATGCTCAATGTGTAAGGGCTGCTTGAGGTTCTCCTTCCAAGGCGTGTTCTCCTGCTCAGATAATGCAGAAGTTCTCCTTTTTTCAACAAGTATAATCTAATTTTCCTTCGTTAATTTCCTTTGCGTAGATCTGGTGTATCTCTCTCTACTTGTGCTTTTGTTCCTGGTGAAATAAGGAGAAAGATCTCTGTACTTTAGGCATACACAAATCTGGTGGTTTGGCTCTGTTTGGAGGATTCAAGGATTTTGCATCGATATCAAGTCTATCTGGTCAGCTGTCAACATGACTTAGGAATCCTTTATGTTTCTATATGCATCTTTTTTTTTTTTTTATTGATCTTGTCTGTTTTTAACTGTTCTATGCTTTTGCTTGGCCTCTTCTCTGTTTTTCATGTCATGTCCTCTTTGTAGGTAAAAGCACAAAGAATGCCTAGGGAGTTAGATCGATTTCGCGAGTATGTGGAAGATGTAGAGAACAACAAGTGGAAGTGCCGGTTTTGCGGCAACAAGTATGGGGGAAGTGCTACAAGGATCCGGGCGCACCTCGCTGGAATTCCGCGTTATGGTATTAAAGGTTGTGAGAAAGTTGATCATCATGTGAGAGCAGAAGCCTCGCAGAAAATTGAAGGTAAAGGCAGTGCGTTGGATATAAGCACGGGAGGTGTATCAGGCGAAGGAATGGAAAGAACAGCTTTTGGCATGAGTCAAATCGTATTCCAAAGTGACGATGCGTTGAATCCCAATGACACGCAGAACTCGAATCAACCTGGGTGCACGCCACAGCAACCATCTTGCTATTTTCCGACCGGAACTGGTGCTGCTTTAGCATGCCTTCAGGATCAAGTTTCTCTACCTCCTAGTGATTTGCCGCTGGATGATCTAGATACTTCCCAGCAGCCCGATCTATCGAACCATTGGTTGGATGCATCGCATGGAAATGAAATTGCTTCATCTCTCCAGCAACTTTCGATGGACTGGTCGGCTTTATCTTCTCTTGATCTAAGTGAGCTACCGGCGATTCCTGAGCTACCCACTCATTTTGAATTTGGGGGTGATGTTTTACCCACTCCTCTACTCGGTAAACATAACTACAACTGGCATTCCCCAATATTCTAATGAACAACATCTAACCTTTGAGGAACAATTTGCAGATGGAATCACTCCAGATTCGCTGCTATAATCAACGGACTGGTCAAATCATCACCCCTCTCTGCCAGAGAATCTTCTTGAATCTCGTGATGTAATTTTAAACACTTCTGAGGAAATACAAACGAATGCTCCAATGACGAGTCATCCAAACAATGCTCCTACACCTCCTCAAATTCTAGTTGGCATGGATCCATGTATGCCATCATCATCACAAGTTCCAAATGATGTTCCTACACCTCCTCAAATTCCACCTCGTGGAACAGGCCTGATTGGCCCATTGTCATTACAAGGTCTATGGTTATTTACAAAAATTACTCCTTATATATCACCGTGTTATGCTATCATGAGACTCTAACCGGTGGAGTTTTTAAATTGCAGAATTAAATACGAACAAGGATGCGCCAATGACAAGTCATCCAAAGACAGGATACAACTTCGAGGAGAATAGAGCTTTGAAAAGAAAACTAGAACTACTCTATAGCAAAGAAGCTAGCACAAGGGATGAGTTAAAATTTGCTGCATCTCTATATCTAAAGAAGCCAAGAATGGAAATTTTGAATTGGTTGGCGAATGTGGAGCAGCTTAGAATTGATTGTACAGAAGCAGCAAGTGACGATTGTTTGCCACCATATCAACAAGTGGATATACTGATGCATGAAGCAGAAGACCTTAGGAGACAAGGCAAAGGACTATTTGAGGAGAGAGAGACCAAAGTCAGTAAATTGTTAGAAAAGAAGATGGTGGGAGAGGCATTTGAGAGAAATACTTCAAAGATTTTGGAGTACCTAGTAGGGAATCAAATATCCTGACTAGGCATCTATGGAATGGGGGGTGTTGGTAAAATGACTATTATGGTGCACATATATAATAGACTCAAAGATGCAAACTATGGCAATGTGTTATGGATTACCGTGTCACAATATTTCAACATAAAAAGATTGCAGGACGTCATTAGGAAGGAACTAGGTTTGGGCATACTAAAGAAAACGATGTGATGAAACGAGCAGCAAGTTTGTTCGATTGTTTAATGGGAAAAGGCAAATCTACAATAATCCTTGATGATGTGTGGGAACACTTTGATTTTTACGAGGTGGGAATCCCAACAGGAGCAGATGGAATAAAGTTAGTCTTAACCACTCGATCCTTAGAGGTATGCTGCCGGATGCATTGTCAAGAAATGATAAAAATTGAACCTCTATCTCCAATAGAAGCCGAGAGTTTATTTTTGGAGGAACTTAGGTCCGAAGTCACTCTTAATTTGGAAATTGAAGCAATTGTGAAGTCCTTTGTTCGAAAATGTGCAGGCTTGCCACTTGCAATCATCACGATGGCAAGAAGTATGCCTAGAGTGGCCGATGTGTTTGAATGGAAAGATTCCTTGGAAAAATTGAGAGAATCAAATATGGGGCAAACAAATATGGAAAGGAAGGTATTAATGAAACTAGAATTAAGTTACAATCACCTTGGTAATCATGAAGTCCAACAATGTTTCCTATCTTGTGCACTTTATCTAGAAGATGAACGGATTGATAAGTTTGAGTTGATAGAATTCTTTATTGACCAAGGATTGATTGGTCGATTGAATACGAGGGAGAAACAATATGATAGAGGCCTCACCATATTGAACAAACTGGAAAATGTTTGCCTATTGGAAGATCATGGGAGATAGATAAAGATGCACGATTTGATTAGAGACATGGCATTGCACATCATGAGTGTGACTTCGATTGTAAAAGCAAGAAAGGGGTTGCGGAGGATACCATCCGAAGAATATTGGATGGATGCTTTGGAGAAAGTTTCTCTGATGAACAATGATATTGAAGGATTTCCCTTGAACATGTCACCAAATTGTTCTAAACTATCAACTTTTCTATTGAATACAATATCATTGCATGATTTAGTTATCCCTGATTCTTTCTTCAAGCATTTATGGGGGCTAAAGGTTCTAAACCTGAGTGAATGTAGACTAAGGGAACTTCCATATTCCATATCATACTTGGTAAACTTGACAGCACTATTGCTTAAAAGATGTAATAAATTGCATCGTATCCCTCATTTAGGGAAGCTCAAATCTTTGAGAAAGTTGGACATATCTTTTTGTGTTGAGGTTGAACCACTCGAGGGTCTAGAGATGTTAGTGAACTTGAGATACCTTGACATAACTTATACATGCATAGAGAGATTACCCAAAGGAATATTGGGGGCTTTGTTAAACTTGCAGTATCTTGGAGCTAAGCTAGTAAATGAAGAAGAAATTACAAAATTGTGGGCATTGGAGTCACTTCTTTGCTACTTTGACGATGTGGATGATTTCAACAAGTTTGTGAGGGTGGTTAGTAAGCGAGGGAATAACCCTTGCTATTACAAAATCACCATGCTTCAAAAATCTTTTGCGGCTATTGGGCCAATAGGTTTTGGTGTTCTATTACGGGATTGTAAGAGGAGTGTCAACATTATGAAGAGTCATGCTATTGTGAGTGCAAAAGGGGAAAGCAGTGGTAGTGGCAGCGGCATTTGTACTTTGATTCCCCAAGATGTGCATAATTTGACAGCATGGTTTTGCAACGGTGCGACAAATTTGCTTGACATGGGTCCACTTGGAAAGCTTGAGGAGCTACAAATAAGTTACTGGAAAAACTTGCGAGTGCTCTGCAGAGGACAAGATGAAGAAGTAATCGACATCCATGACTCCCCTACCCCTCTCCTCTTTAGAAGTCTTAGGGATTTGAAAATATATGAATGTCCAAAACTGAAGTATCTCTTTGGGCATGAGCCTAAATTCTCCCTTCCGCATCTACAAAGGATTGATATATTGTCTTGTGAGAAAATAGTGGGGATAACAATGGCAACTACATCACCACCATCGTATCCACCCCAGCCTTCCCTAGTCTAGAAGAGATAAATGTTGAGGGGTGTGATAAAATGAAGAGAGTGGTGAAATCTGAGTGGCTGCCCCACTTCCCTAATATGAGAAGCCTCAAGGTATCCAGATCTAAGAACATGGAGGAGATAATTGGAGGTCTTTCCTCATACATGTCAATTGAAGAGATTTCTCTGGAACGACTTTTGGTAGAAGGATGCCATGAGTTGCCACTCCATCTTCGAAATCTTCAAACTATCCAAGTCATTGGCTGTGAAGGAATGGCATAGATGATAAGTGGAGCAAGACAAGGCCAAGAAGGGAGCATGACAACTCTGATAAACAACACCCCTTCATCCTCCCAGACTTCAATTTCTCTCTCAAAGATGAATTCCTTGAGGCTATTCAATCTACCCCAGTTGAAGAGCATATGTGAAGTCCCAATAACTTGCAATTCCATGAACTATTTGGAGGTGGTCAGATGCCCAAAACTAAACAGGATTCCTTTGGAGCTACAATTACATGATATTGAGGACCTTCCGTATATTAAGGTGGAAGGTGAGGAAAAGTGGAAGACGTTGATATGGGATCATCCTGATGCTCAGGTTAATCTTCAATCTCATCATCTCTATTTCAATGGCAATCTTTGTGTTCTAGAAGGCCGGTGCAAACGTGAGTTATCAATATAATTTCCTTCATTCCCGATAGAAATGAAAAATATTGAAAAAATTATCAATAATAATAATAATAATAATAATAATAATAATAATAACAACAAACAATATAGGAAAAAAATATACGAGATAACATTTTCCTATTTTACTGTGCAAATACTACTCTTATGGATTTATTGAATCAATTAGTCCGTAATCAGAATTAGAATTAGAATCAAATCAAATCGTATCTCCAACAATTCCTTTAAATTCGTTACGAAGATGATGTTGCCCTTCTTGTTATAGTCATGTAGCTATAAAGACTAGGATAAGAACTAGAGTGGTGCAGCTCTAACACTGGCTTTTGCCTTGAATCCCCCCGATGCTAGTTTCGAAGAAGTCCGATGAAAGGCCTTTGCTATTTTAATTACTCGAGCATGCTTTCCTGCAAACTCAAGTTGCCATAAGAATTACTTCCTCGTATGCCGTACTAGCAGAAGTCCTTCACAAGAACTCCGAGATGCCTTCTAGAGCAAAGGTGGGTTGCAAGATGGGATTATATATTGCATCCTATGAGGAGATTTGGGTAGCTTGGCGACAACGGCTACAGTGAATTTTAGTCTTAGTAGAAAATTGAAAGATAGAAATTTGCTTTGCCTTCACAAGCATCGCAAGCTTACAACTCCGATCCATAATTCAATAGATTGGGTATGACATTTTGTGTTACAAGTATGGTTTTTAGAGATTCACGTGTGTTGACGTTGAGTCTTGAGTTTGTACTACGTTTCTTAATTCTCTGTCTGTGACTCCATGAGCAAGCTTCACGTTGTTTCTCTTCCATTTGTTAATGATGTGTGTTTGTAATTCGGGCCTTGTTCAAACTCGGATTGTTGTAGTTCACTGATATGAAAACACACTTGCAATCGCCCTGTCGTTGAAAACAAATCGAAATCTCTTAGATAAATCTGTGATAATTGTAAGTGTTAGAGGTCAAGGGAGAGTTTAGCGCCTACCGTGTTTGATGAAATTCTTCAGTTAGTAGCGTACTTGGCTATTGATTGTTTGTTCATAGCATGTGTGCTTGGTTGTTGTCGATGATTGATTTGCATTCATAATCCACGTGCTGCTTTATTTTAGTTTGGATTATTTCTTATTCAACCATGAGACTTGTGTCACATGCCGATCGATCTAGCGTTCCTTTGCCCATGCGGCCTAGGAATTTCTCTCAAGTCAGCCTTTCTCACACTCAGGATCTGGATCGTAGACAGAGAAGCTTTGGATTATATTCACTTGTAAAAAATGAGATAATACAAATGAGGGGGAGGAGACCCTATTTATACAAATACAAGGCACACCGTATCCGTAGATCTCTCCTCGATCTAATGGTGGAGATTATATCTCCCCAACTACCAACTATCCGCATTTATTGCATACGAATACAATTACCGTATCGTCCGCCTCTAGAAGTATTCTAGAAGACTCAAGAAAACCATAAGTGTCGAGGACACAAGCCGAGGGTCGTTGGGTCCATAAACGTGTCACGGTCGGCCTATAAGAACCTCTTGGATCGGCTTTCTTTGGGCCGTGACACTTGCACAGATCAAGCTTGCTTTGTTTTTTTAAGCCGTTTTTCTGGGTTTGGAAGGTGGATTCTGAGATGATGGTTAGTATAGGGAGACAATATTGCTTCGACTCTGTCTTGGGTTAATTGGACTCTGCTGTTGAAAGATGACTAGAGTTGGAAAATAAAATTTGTTTCCACTTTGTTGTCATTGCCCGTAAAGCGTTCATGAAAATTTCTCAAAGGAATTTGACTTGAAAGTTTGAAAATTTCAGCATATATAGTTCAAGTCAATTGTGTAAATTCGAATGTTCATAAAGCCTCACTATTTTTAGCACCTAGAATTTTTTATGCTTTGCATTGTCCAAGATATTGGCTAGTTTGGATCCAAGTACTTGCTTGTCTTATGCATGCAACCTATTCGTATGAAGAGCAATCTATTGTGTGGTTTTGTTTATCAGTAAATTTACGATCCAAAACCCATCTATATTTAACCCAAAACCAGCCTATACACATTTTATGATTGGTATATGGCATGGGCCAAACTTTCACCATGGCCTTCACGGCCTTGTTCATAGCCCTGTTGATATTTCAGGATCACTTGCATTGGTTGTAAGCTTTGTGATTTCTGTTCAATTAAGCCCTCTCGAGAGAGTTTAGCGCCTATGATGTGTTTGATGAAATTCCTAAGCGTGCTTGGCTATTGATTATTTGTTCATGGCATGTGTGCTTAATTGTTGTTGATGATCGATATGTATTCATAATCCATTTTGGTATCGTTGTTGATTTATTTTAGTTTGGATTATTTCTTATTCAACAGTGAGAATTCCACATATCAATCTTGCTTTGTCTTTTTTAAGCCATTTTTCTGGATTTGGAAGGTGGGTTCTTAGATGATGGCTAGTATAGGAAGACAATATTGCTTTTTGACCCTGTCTTGGGTTAATTTGGCTCTGCAATTCAAAGAAGATAAGTGTTCGTGAAAATTTCTTGAAGGAATTTGACTTGAAAATTTCAGCATAGATAGATTAAAATTAGTTATGTAAATTAGAATATTCATATATTCTCGCTATTTCAACATCTAGAATATATTTGATACTTAGCACTATGCAAGACATTGGTTAGTTTGGGTCCAATTACTTGATTGTCTTATGCATGCAACCATATACATGTGGAGAGCAATCTATGGGGCGATTTTATTTATTAGTAAGTTTACAGCCCAAAACCCATCTTCATTTAACTCAAAATCGAAGTTGAAACATGTTTAATGATTTATACATGGCTTGAGCTAGACTTTCATTGTCACCTTCATGCTCCTATTTATAACTTGATACCAAAAACTCCCTCACTAACTCAACAAGCAAGCCAGTTGTTGGAGGTGCTCTTTCTTCACAAGCAATAATTTAAGGAGAAAAAATGCTTAAAAAAAGAACAAAAGAATCTCAAGTTTGGTCAGGTATGGATCGGATATTGGTCGAGTCAAGTATAGATCGAGAAATGTATATTGCAATTATATGATAATTTGGGACAGACTATTTATGACTCAATTTAGATCATCCCAACTCACTATTTGACAAACCTACACACTGCAGGCCAAGAGGTAGGATGGGGTAGAGCTAGCATTAGCCCTACGCCGTCCCATGAATCCATCCTGTTTTCAAAGTTTTCATTGTATGTAAACACAAACAAATATATATATAGGACTTTAAGAACTATCTCTTCTTCTTACAAGCCATGATTTATGGCAGATGCAAGCCGCAAGACAATTGTTTCCCATGTATTCCACCTTCAAATTGTTTTGCATCCACAATTTTGTGATATTTAGATTTTGTGTGACTCAATAAAATCTGTTTATTCTTTTTCAAAACCTACCCATGAAGCCATTTCTTATCATTACTCTATCTTTTTTAACATAATTATTGTAATAATAATAAATGGAAAATGGAAAATATAATAATATATGAATGTCAAAAATAATGCGGTGCTCCGCAAGGATTCGTTGTTCCGAGAAGAGAACTACCTCAGCCCCCCCTCAAGGGGGAAGGAGGCATGTTTTTCGTCCCACCTTACGCCCGTCCTTAGAATTTATGTGATTATTGCGAAAGCACATATCAAAGGAATGTTACTATTTATTTTTTTTTTTTTTTGGGTGCAAATCTTGCGGTTTACACGATGATTCTTTACAAATGTTACATTTGAAGGTTTTCACGTGCCGATGTGTAATTTTTTTTTTTTCATAAAGTTTTCAAACTTTGAATAATATTATGTACTCCAGCTGAGAAAATAAAAAAGGCAATTACTTAGACACGTGCAATCTAATTATTCAAGTCAAACATATTTCCGATGTCCACATCCAATCAACGCGATAATAATAACAAGATTTCTATCCGCATAATTTCAAAGATCTCATTGTAATAATAAGGAAGAGCATGTTTAAATGAATGTATCAAGTTGCAATTTCAATTGCAATAACTTGCATATATAGTGGACACAATAAATGTAATATGGTGTTTGGACTCTCAAAGTAATTTCTATCATATAAATATAATCTTCAAAAGCAAATTCCATGATCCCCTACCCTAATGATACTCCACGTGTGTATAGCAAGCAAAAAATATCATTATTAAAAAGCTTTAAAAGAAAAAAAAATAATGAAGAGACTAGAGAACGACGGATGACCATGACCACCTAACCTGCCGATTGAGGCAATTGACACTAACCATCATCACTTGCCCTCATCCTGTTTGGGAATCAAGCTTTCTATTTGCATAACTTGAAAATAAATAAATAATGGACATACATCCAATGTCCATCTTTGTTCAACGTGATAATAATGACAAATTTTCTATCTGCATAGTTTGAAATATCTCATGCTAATAATGAGGAAGAGCACGTTGAATTGAATGAGTGTACTCAGGTACAACTTCAATTGCAATAACATGCATAGACAGTGGATGCAATAAGTGCAATCCGGTGTTTGGACTCTCAAAGCGATCCCTCATTTTTCATCATATAAAATTAATCTTCAAAATCAAATCCCATGAACCCCTAAATGATCCTCCACGTGAGCATAGCAAGCAAAAAATATTATTATTAAAAAGCTTTAAAAAAAAAAAATAATAATAATAATAGAGGGAACAGAGAACGACGGATGACCATAATGACCCGACCCGGTCCCCGGTCGAGGCAGTTGAAACCGGTCATCATCACCCGCGCCCTCCTCGTCGCCGCGAATCTCTGTCCAGACCGACTTCCCGGCCCACTCTCGGCAACCATCACCCTCCGCGACACGCGCTCCCACGCCACCCCCGAGCCGGTGGGATAATCTTCGCCGTGCGTGCCCTCCACGCCCTCCAAGCGCGAGTCACGCGGGGAGCTCCCCGCCCCGCCCCGCGAGGGCAGGCGTGTAAATTCCCATCGATGCCGTCGGACCGAAGAAGCCGAACACTTTGGACCGAAGTAACTACAGCGCTTTAGGTGTCCCAACAAAAAAGCACGCACTTTAAAGCATCGGGCCGGCGTTCCCTGCGCTCGACCCCAGCTTGAACCCATTGCGACCGCCACGCGTCGAGCCAGTTGGACGGTTCCATCCTCGGGGCCCGCGGTTGAAGCCATCGAGCGGCGGAGCTCGCCGGGCTTACCGTGGGCACGGGGATAGCTTAGGACCGTCTCCTTTATTTATGATATTTTTTCAAAAATCTCAGCAGTTTTTTGCTCCACCAGCTTCACTGAGAGAGAGAGAGAGAGGAAGAGGGGGTTGATGCTGCAGCTAGATCGCAGCTTCCTTGATTTGCAAGCACAGCCCTGGTACATTCTCTCTCTCTTTTCTTTGCCTGTGATTTGTATAAAACGTTCTCGTGTCGAAACGTGGGTTGTCGCGTCTTCTTGATCCTTGGTCGTGGCTTGTATCAGGAATGCTAGGCGGTGCGTTCCGGGGTAGCGCATTGGGCAGGTAAATTGCAGATCTGGCTTGCCCTCGAGCTACATTGGCGATTTCTCCCGTCTCGCGGTTTCTGGGTTGACTTGGTTTTGGTGGGTTGTGCTCTGCTGAGCTCCATTTGGTGTATCCTTGCCTTATTTAGGGGTCAGTTGTCTGCTTCTTGTTTCTGAATCGCTTCGATGTTAGCTGGGAGATCACAGGACGGACTGCGTTTGTTGATTGGTCTGGTTGTTTGAATTTGAAATGAGAAACTGTCCTGTAATTGATGGCTTGGGGATTTAAAAAAAAAAAACTGGTCTTTCTGCGAAAGAATCGATGATCCTTGAAGGACGCGACAAGAAGGTTAGGTTGCCGTTATATGGATCCATTTTACAGGCGGTAGAGAGTCCGGAATGAATTGGTGTTGGTCATGGTGATGGGTGAAGATCTAGCATGTTCCCATCTTTTACTGTTGTATTGTCGAGCGTCGTGCAATATGTGGCCGCTCAGTGAAGTCGACAAAGAGGTAATGAGCAAAGCTTCTGGTCAGGATTTGGGATTGTAGTGCTGACAGTTCTAGTAGGCCCCTGTTTTGCACGCTTGTTTAAACTTCTCAACCGTTATTCTTCAAGATGAGTAATTTGGTTTGTTCTGGTCGTCTTGTTCTGTGATGAGCTAAAACTTCAACTACTCCAGCTGGGACTTTTTCCTCTATCGACGCCTGAGCTGTTTTACTTCGGGCTGTGCAGGAGCTGAGTTTGAGGTTCTTGCTGCATTGGTTCCTGCCTTCCTGCCATGGGTAGAGCTAAATCACCTGGTAGATGGATCAAGACATTGCTATTTGGGAAAAAACCATCAAAACACAATGTTAAGGGAAGAGAGGTATTCTTTTTAGCTACAACAAACCCTGTAACTTCTTAGTTTAATGTCAGGAATCCTGATTCCTAATGTTCTGACGTTCTTGTATGTTGTAAATAAAAGCATGATAGTTATATGACAGTTCCTGCCCAGCGCTTGTGTTCTTTTCGTCTGACTAAGGTACCTTGGTAATTTCTTCTCTTTTGAACTAATGTGCCACTACCATCATGCGCAGAAAATTACAAATGACGCAGTGGTCCAGGTTGGTGCTAGGGCACCTGAAGCTAATTATCACGTGACTTCTCAGCCTAATGCTGAAAGTGATGATTGGAATAGCAGAAAACAAGAATCAGAGAGAAAGAATGAGGAAGTTCTACTCAAAGATCGAGGGATTGAGACTGATGAGGATCTGGACATGGCTCAAACTCAGGATGCAACTCAAAATCCAGATATAATCAGGCAAGAGATGGCTGCAACAAAGACGCAAGCTGCTTTCAGGGGTTATTTGGTATTTATTCTGAGATTTATCTTCTCTACTCTTCCCTACTGTCCTTAGACATTCGTTATACTTAAAGAATGGATAACTATCTGAATATGAAACGTGCTCTGGAGAATGTTCCTAATAGTTTATTCTTCAATAAAACCTCCTTTCTTTTGAATGGCCACTGTTTACTTAGACCAGGCTTGTTTATGGATTTTGTTTTGTTTTCATGATGAAGGCTCGTCGTGCATTTCAAGCTCTCAAGGGAATCATTCGGTTACAAGCACTTATCCGTGGGCATTTGGTTCGGAGACAGGCAGTTGCTACTTTGTCCTGCATGCTGGGAATAGTTAAATTGCAGGCACTTGTTCGAGGGAGAAATGTCAGGCAATCTACCACTGGGCTTGAAGTACACAAGTTACTAATATGTCAGGTACTTCAGGGTGAAGCAATGCTTATAGCGGATGATAGAATAGCTCCTTTTCTTTCATATGGATGTCTTTACTTGTGACAAAAATGGCATCCTATCCAACTATAATGTCACTGGGGCTTTAATGCCTCACATGCCTTGGAGTGGTGGGCCATTGATAAACAATGTAGACGAAAGCAAAGTTAGCATAGTGTTTGTGAGTAACATTAACATGTCACAGATTAAATATTTGTTATGGTGCGAACTGCTTGGATCATTCACTCTAAGATAGATATATCTACTTATTTCTGATGTCGCATTGCTGAATGATAATATGCCAACAGTCTTGTATAGCTTTACTTATATGAAATCAACAAACAGTGATGTCTGCAACTTGCTTCATGGGGTGTCTGCTACTTGTTTGTTGAGATGTCACTTCTCTGGTTAGTTGAAGGTACTTCGATGTGTCATTTCTTTGAACAGTGATGTGTGACACAAGTGCCTACTAGGCAGGATTTAACTGTGTATGCATTGTCACGGGCACACACTTGTGCGTGTGCGGGAGGGAGGGAGGGAGGGAGGAGGAGGAGGAGGAGGAGGAAGGAAGGGGGGGGGGGGGGGGGGGGGATTCTTCTTACATTACTTTTGAATCCTTTGTTCCTCTGCTGCCTTTCATTTTTCTCCTGTGTTCATGATGATGGATTACTGACTGAGTTACATTTCCTTATAAATTATCTGACAGGGCATGTCAGGGGATTCTGCCAAAGTTGATTTAAGTACTCAGCTTGCCAATGTTTCAGCAAATGATTTCATTCGAAAGGTAATACAGCATCATGAAGTATTGAATTGCAAGTTTGCTATTCAAAAGTATTCTTCTGATTCCGTTCCTACATGCCCTCCATGCAACCACTGCATGATGCTGTAGCTTGTTGCTTCATCACCAACTGTCATGCCTCTGCACCTCAATTATGATTCTGCGGAGCCAAATTCAGTTTCGAGTTGGTTAGCATGCTGGTCAGCATCCGTTTTCTGGAAACCAGTTTCCCAACCGAGAAAAATCTCCAAATCACAGAGAAAGCAGGGTTACTCACAAAATTCAGAAACTGAAACTCGTAGGACGAAGCGTGGTGTCCAGAAAACTCCTGCTTCCAATGTTGACATTATTTCAGCGCGCACAACCACAGAGACGCCTAAACGCAATGTAAGGAAGGTGTCTGGCCATTCTTTGGATCCTTCACAGGATAGTCCACAGAATGAGATCCAAAAGGTCAAACGTAGTTTGAGAAAGGTCCACAATCCTATTGTAGAGAATGCTGTGATCCAGTCTGAAATTGAATGTGTAGATCCCAAGGACAGTTTGGAAAGGCCATCCATCACTAGGGGAGTTGATGTTTTTGAGCAGAACAATAAAACTTCTGATGAGAAAATGGAGAGTGATACAATATTGACCTCATCAAATTTGCCTGATACAGAAAAGATTCAGGAGCCACTGGAAATAGATGACAGAGCTGATATTCCTTTTGATGGTCAAGTAGTATTTGACTCAAATGCTTCAGTGAAGAACCATGTTGAAGATGACAGTGGTCCTGTAACAAATGGCCATCAGGAATCCAAAAATCAAGAAGTCGAGATCCAGAGGGATGATTCAGCTAGCGATGAGAAACGTAGATCAGGCCGTAAATCTTCCACACCCTCAAAGCAAGAGTATGAGGAGAATGGCTCACGGAGCAGTCCGGCACTTCCAAGTTATATGGCAGCAACTGCATCTGCAAAGGCCAAACTGAGAGCGCAAGGTTCTCCGAGGTTTGGACAGGACGGGGCAGAAAAGAGTAATCTGTCGAGACGTCACTCTCTTCCTTCCCCAGCTAACAGCAAAATCAACTCACAGTCACCAAGAACCCAGAAACCTGATCAGGGGAGTGGCAAAGGTGGGAATAAAAGTGACAGATCATCAAGAGATTCTAATGGTAAGAAACTATGAATTACTACTTATTTCTTCGACAACTTGAGTATTTTGTTTGTCATTCTATTGTGTTGGAATACTGGATTTGATTGAAGGGTAGATGAAGTAATTTAGAGAATGCTTGCTCTCAACTCTCTTTTGGAATTACATGTTTTCTCTGTGTGGGGCAAATCCTATAAATGAAGTTGGTTATGTGTACTTTCCAAATCTTTTACCTAAGTCAAATCACATTATGCTAGTGAATATGGCAAGCGAGAAATGGTCCCAAATGCATGTCACCCTAGCAGACTTAAATTTTCTGATATTTGCTTGTTTTGATAAGAAGGATTTCTAGAGAAACTAATCTTGCAATATACTCTGTACTGATCTAAGTGAAATCGGCCTTTGGAAAGATCCTAGGGAAATACTCCCCCCACCTCCCCCCCGGCACGCGCACACACAAAAGAATCATTAAATTCCAAAACTAGAAATTTTTTGTTATTTAGCTACTTACTGAGGATGGTATTTATTGTTTCAATTTCACAGGGAAGGCTGAGTGGAGAAGGTGACTTTCAGAAACACTATGGTTCGAGTCTAATTCAAGAAACATTGTGTGCAGATTTCAGTAGAAGAATTAGTTTTGAAGCTTAATTCGTGGTGTCTGGTTTGCTGGTTCTCTAGACTTTGAGTTGGATTTGTTAGTGCAGGTAACATCATGATTTTTGGAGTCTCACCATGTTAATGTCTCAAAATAGTGTTGAACTCATTATTGGTCAGTACTATGGTACCATACATGCATATTTGTATAGTTGTGCATCTGTTTAGCTACCTCTGTTGGTCCGCTGATGTTAGGCATCGTGAACATTTTCATCTGTAACGTGTGGCACCGATTGATGATTAATTCTGCTGATGTTTCTAGTGTGCTTGGTTTATTCAAAATTAGATTCTTTTTTGCCTCTTAATCATTCTTTGCTTGTAAATTCTCGTGAGAAGGCTGGACTTAGATGCTTGTAATAGGCAATGTAGCTAGGTCATCATCGTCCACGACATATGACTCAAGCGGCACATTAAGTTGGGAGGCTCTTGGAGCGACGATCGACTCGCAGTTGCTTTTCTTGGATGACTGCATTTGGTTGGCCTTTAGGCAAACTGTTTATGAAAATGCAAAATACTTTAAGGATAAAAGGGCTTTTTGAAATGTAAATAGTGATTGATAAATTGTAATTTTAAAGTGTATTTAGAAACAATTTTGATTTAAATGATGTTAGGAAAAATGACACTTTATAAAGGACTTCTCCTACTATTAAAATAAAAAACTCAAACTGGGAAGGACAATCCTTGAAAAGTATGTCAGTGTTGAAAAAGGTAGAGAAAAATTACAAATCGTCAATCTCTACTCGAATGGACAGCTGTTTAAACCGTATCTTTTGAAAAATCTCTGTTTTTTAGCAAATCCGGTCAAACAATTGAAAATTGTACTAAGATCAAACCCTATCCTCTGGAGATTCCCAAGTTTCTACGCCGCTGGGGGATAATGAAATTTTCCAAATTGGTGTGCTTCGACTTTGAATTTTCGGTAAGCAAGAAAGGAAATCAAAAAGGTTTTGTGCTAAGTATTCATGGGTTATGGACTAATTAAGGCCATAATCCCAACAATGAAGATGCAACAATGAGACGTAATCAAATCATTAATGAGTAATAACTGCCCTTAAGCCATCTATTGTCTATAAACAATGATCAGTGCAACTTTGAATTTCTCAATAAATCGATAAGATTCATTCCAAAGATAAGTGTCTCAAGCCAACTTATACATATCGGATTTTGTTCCACATTCCTAATTTACACCTTAGCCAAGAGATCGTCCCAAGCGGCAATCGAAACGTTCCTAATCTACACCTTAGCCAAGAGATTGTGCCAAGCAGCAATCGAACTCGAGACGCCAACTCGACATCGCCAAAACCCCCTCTTTGCGCTCATCTCTCTCTATTCATTCCTTACCTCAATGCACGTTTCTCTCCAAACAAACGACTTATCGTACGCTTAATAAGTCGTTTGTAACCCAATTCTTGAATTTTCTGGGTCTTAGGAAATCACGTGCCTTGTCAGAAAACCCATCATTCAAAGGAAAAAACAAGCCGGAAAATTCAATGATTTGCATCACGGAATACGCTTTTTCCTCCCATCGAACTCACGATTTCAATGCCCATCGCCCTCGCCTTTCGCCGAAGAAAAAAAACACGTGAGTGGCCAGCAGCTTTCCCAAGAATCCTGCCACGCACTTTCCCATCATCGTCGTCATCATCATCATTGCCGTCGCCATCATCATCTCTTCACCAAGGGCTATTAGTAGCATCTTGGATCGACTTTCGTTCGTGCATTAAATCGAGCGCGGTTCAATTCCATTACCATATAAGAAAAACTCGGGATAAGTTGCTTACTCATCCTTATCCAAAACCCAAAAAAATTACCTCAACTGAATCCCATCTCTATCTCTCTACTCACCCCTCCCTATTTATTCATTCTTGCCTCTCCTCATCACCATCATTCTCTCCCAAGCGAATTTTCTACGCTCTCTCTCTCTCTGGTTCTTTTGCCTTGTTCCGGTCTCGAAAGATGGGCAACGTCGGCTTCCTGTCTGCTCTTCTTCTGGCGGCGTTCCTCGTCGCCGGCGGCGTCGGCGCGCGTGACCATCCGGGCATTGGCGTGTACGAGCTCAGGAGCGGATACTTCACCGCGCAGTTCACGAACTACGGTGCAACCATGCTCTCCCTCGTTCTCCCCGATAAAAACGGTACGTTTTGGCACGCTCTCTTGCTCTTCCTAGTTCTGATCAGGTTCGGATTGATCGTTCTCGTTTGAACAGTGTCTTGTGGTCGCTTTCGTATGGCCTTCCGGGTTCCCGGGGTCATGTGGCCTTGTTTTGAACGTTGCCGGTTGTTTTTCACGTGTCCCGGTCACTTCTTTCTCACACCTTGTCTTTCTCAGGTAAATTGGATGACGTCGTTCTCGGCTTCGATTCGCTCAAGGGCTACAAGGTATGGCCTTGCCCGTCTTCCTTTGCACCACTGATTCTCCAGCATCGATGACTTAATAAGATCGATCATGTGGATTAACCAAAATCAGTGTATACTAAACCGCACGGAATTTTCAACGACTCAATCAGCATGCATTCGTGTTGAACCTTCGCGGTATGAAAGCTAGAGGATCGATAGAAAATATTGTTTTAACAGGGCGATGAGAATGCAGGGATGTCTACATGAAATGTAAATCTTCGTTTTTCGTCGGTCCATGAAATATCTTGCGCTTATTTGTTAAATCTGCTGCAGAATGATACTACCTACTTTGGAGCTGTGGTCGGACGCGTCGCCAACAGAATTGGAGGGGCTCAATTCACTCTGAACGGGACTGACTACAAATTGGTAGCCAATGATGGCAATAACACTCTTCACGGTAGCTCATGTCTTTCCCTTGCCTGCTGTATTCTCCTTTGTCCGCGATTTGTCTTTTAAATTTAGTCTGGCCTGAACTGTTGTTTGGGCTTGAAACCTTTTCGCAATCGAATATCAGGTGGCAGCAAAGGGTTGCCGATGTTATCTGGAGGGTGCATAGCTATGACACAGAGAGTCATGTTACATTTACTTACGACAGCTTTAATGGCGAACAAGGTAAAATCTTTTTTGAATTTTCCATGATGTTCTAGACGTTTTGTCAGTTCTCCGGCTGCTTAACTCGAATCCTAGTCTGCCTTTCGACCAAATCATTACTTTTGTTTTGGCTTCGTTTGATTTGAAGTGCTGATATACATATTGTTCATGCGGCCAGCGATGAATGATCTGAACTCCAATCCATAATGAACAATATCCTTGAACAGACTTTAATCCATAATTGCTGCCTAAAGAGATCAAATGAGACGTGATTGGATTTTTTTTTTTTCGCTCTGCAGGCTTTCCCGGTGATCTGTCTGTATACGTCACCTATCTGCTCATTGGGACCGACAAGTTAGGCGTCAAACTGGAGGCGAAGGCAGTTGACAAGTCGACTCCAGTTAATCTCGCCCTTCACACCTATTGGAACCTCGCAGGCCAAAACAGTGGCAACATCCTTTCTCATGAAATCCAGCTTTTTGCATCGAAAATCACTCCAGTCGACAGTGCTCTTATACCCACGGGTGAAATCCGCGACATCCGAAGATCGCCATACGACTTCCTAGAACCTCACACAATCGGGAGCCAGATCAATGAGGTGCCCGGTGGGTATGACATCAACTACGTGCTAGATGACACCGGAACCAAGCACTTGAAGAAGGTTGCCATCGTGCAAGATAACCACTCGGGAAGGAAGTTGGAACTGTGGAGCAATCAGCCCGGAGTGCAGTTTTACACAAGCAATATGATTGATCATGTGGTAGGGAAAGGCGGATTTGTTTACACGAAATACGCCGGTCTTTGCTTGGAGACACAAGGGTTCCCTGATGCAGTGAATCACCCAAATTTCCCCTCGCAGATAGTGAATCCTGGACAGCATTATGAGAATGTCATGGTCTTTCGGTTCTCAGCTCACTAAATTCCAGCTTCGTTAGAAGTTGTTTTTTGAGACATGCTCAAGACCAGGAACTTTTTCCCTTACTTTCTTGTCGATGTTATCAACCATCGTTTTATGTTGATTTTTTGGTAGAGATGGTTATGAGCATTCAGGAAGAATATTTTCTATGCACTGATCTGGTCCAATTTATGAAATTTCAGAAAACTGGTATTGATAGCTGATCAATCTTTTGACATCAACTTGTTCTTGAATTAGACCCACCAGTCTATATTAGATAGTCAATCAAATTGCCATCTGAATGTGGAAACGACGAAACTATTTGCATTTTTCAGATGCTAAAGATGATAGCAAACTCTCAAAACAGTGATCTAACCAGCCAATGATGGAACTGGCCAACCAACATAATATATATTTATAAAAAAAAGGCTAGCCAGATAGAGAAAGCTAACAACCTAAATTATTGAGAAGAGAACTAGGTTACTATATCTATCATCACGTTGCTGAACTACTTCATATCGTCTTCGTTTGGTTTGAGACTTACCAGAAACAAGGATGTTCAAAGTCTTTTCTTTTTCAGACGGAAGAAAGGGAACGTTTCAAGGGTTCTATCAATCTCCTTATCAGATTCACCAGAGGGAACTTTCGTTCTTGCAAAAATTAAGAAGAACGAGAACCACAAGAAAAGGCTCGGAAGCACCTCAATCTTTGCCCGTACAGACCAGAATACAATGAAAAACTTGTATGTAGGAGTACCTTAGCCAATCAAAAAAAAATAATAGTAATGCTAAACTTGTTTGTCTGTTGAACAACTACTAAAGATAAAAGCCAACAACCTCATGATTGAGATTGACCTTAGAGATTACTGCAAGAAAAGAAACCTAACAGGAACATGAAAAGGACTACACGGGCAGATATTGCTCCCGAATTCAAATCAATGTCAAAGTCCAAATTAAAGCCGCTACTCCTCGTCAAGAAAGGCTGAGAATCACATAGGCATTGGAAACCGACACAATGGACAGAGATTACTCCTCTGCAGCCAGTTCACAATGCATTCTTCATGATAGTTGTGCAAACAAGGCATCCGAACGGCTTCTGAACCAACCATAATACGGTCCAAACAAATCACGCATTTTTCCTCTGACCCTCCTCCAACTTCGACTTTCTCTAGAGCCTGGATTGATGACCAGCTCGCAGCCCCTGACCCGCTTGCGTGAACGCTCATCAGTTCAGCCTGTACCTCAGGAACAGGCAATGTCTCTCCAGGGACTTCTTGAACCACCCTTATGGACACGACCATTGGAAGAGTCCTCAAGTCCTTGTTTACTGACGCATTGGCGATTGACCGAGCTGCTTCATGGATTTTCCGGATCATGAGCGGCTGAACATGGTATGGAACATTGACCTGGGAAAGCATGCTGGAGATGGTCGACCAGGATGTGGCATCTCGTATCAGATGGTCGCGGCTGTGCCTGAAGGGCTTGTAAGTTGTGGGGCTTATGTGTGGATTACTGCTGCTATCAGCATCATCGCTCCCCATCCTTACATACACAAAATTTGCATAGATTTCAATCAAGAACTCATCGCGTTGTGAAAGGGTCTCTTCAGGCACAGAATCTTGAGGCTGCCATGCCTCACAGAGATGTGGAAACATTGCTGTGCTTGCCGTCTTTTCTCACAGAGAGAGAGAGAGAGAGAGAATTGTATTTTAGGCACTCGTGGATATTGAATGGTATTTATTGGGTCTTGGAAGCATTACTTTAATGAGAATCAATCAATCAATCAAACAGGTAAGTAGTGACTTTGAAGTGAAGCAGGAGAACGCAGTAATAGCAGTTAGGGATATTGGTGTTGGTGTTGGCGTTGGAATTGGATTCGGATAGATCATTGCTTTCAGACCGAGTTTAATCTGTTTTCTTTTTGTTTCTGCCAGCAGATTAAAAGTGGGGTATAACATGCAACGGAATCACGAAATTTGATAGGGCCAATTGTAATGTGCCGTTTAATAAAAGAATCTTTCTTTTCTGGTAGGCGTTGACTTCCACTTATCTTCATCATTGGGTTAGTTGACTGATATTTCACCAATTTTAAACGGGACTTCGAAAAAATGAAAGATTTTTTTTTCTTTCTTTCTTTCTTTTCTCTCTCTCTCTCTCTCTCTCTCTCTCTCAAGATTCTTGAATGGGCATGAACGTGTTAGATGCAGTTCAAGAAATAATACATGAAAAGCAAAGGCAAGGTAATTCCTGTGAAATAGAAACAAAAATATCAGGACAAGTATTGACCCACAGCTCCACAATTTTTTACCCTTCTTCGCTTTTGTATTTGCCCTTTTTTGTTGCTAATTGGTACAAGAATTACAATGGGCCGAGGACAAACAGAACGCTCTGATGGAGGAAAGGAACCATATGATCTTGAAGAATAGACTTGTTGTGTCGAATGAGTGAGATTCCGAGTAAATTCATTTGCCAATTGCATATATAAAGACAAAAGAAAAAGAACTGATTCTACTGTAACTACAAATTGCTATGCCGAAACCGATGTTCTTCACACGGCCAAATTTTCAGGCCTTTCTTTTCATCTTTGAAGTGATTATCAAGCTTTTAATCTTGTCAGGGATCAGGATGTATGCACATTTTCATCTACTTCGAGAAAACTGCTACCAGGAACCTCCTTAGTGACTCCTCTTTGCTTCATCTCCTCTCTTACTTCTTTCACGACATCCCACTCAGCCACTGAAGCGCACACATTTGACATCAGCACGTAGTCCTCGCTACTCTTAGGCCCCAATTCATGTATATGATCCATAACTTGACTCACCAATTCGGGGCGTCCTTGGTTTTGACAAGCCACGAGGAGCATTCGCCACAGAATCATATCTGGTTCAACTGGCATATTTGCCACAAAGTCAAATGCGTCTTCAACTAGCCCAGCTCTACATAATAGATCCACCATGCAGCCGCAGTGCTCCATCCATGGCTTGATATTATATTCCTTTATCATAAGATCGAAACATTTTCTTGCATATTCTACTAAACCAGCATGGCTGCAAGCGAATAGTACACAGAGGAAGACGATCCCATCGGGTTTTGAGGTTTGCCTCTGCATTTGAACGAACCTCGTCAAAGCAGCCACGCCTTGTCCGTGCATTGCTAGAGCCTGAATCATAGTGGTCCAAGTTATTAGTGTTCTCTCCTTCATCCCATCGAAAATTTGACAAGTCTTCAAGATGTTACCACATTTTGCATGCATTCTCATAAGGGCATTAGCCAGAGCAGTCCTCTCCCTTTTAGGTCCATATTTCTCAACTATCAGAGTAATCCATTCACCAAGTTCGGAGCTTCCCAACTCCGAGCACACCAAAATAACACTTAACAGAGTAACCTCGTCTGGTCTTACATTGGCAGACTCCATTTGTCTATAAACAGACAATGCTTCATTAAAATAACCGTTGCATGCATAGCCATCAATCATTGCAGTCCACGAAACAACGTTCCTTGTAGCCATTGAACGGAAAATCCTGCAAGCATTCGGTAAAGAACTGCATTTGGAGTACATCCCTATCAAGGCATTCTGAACAAAGACATCCAGATCGACATCATTTTTTAGCAAATAACCATGGACAGATTTCCCTTCTCTCGAGGCCTTTAGTGCCGAACAAGCCGAGAGAATGCTCACTGCAGTCACTTCATTTATGCTCACATTGTCACAGACCATAGTGCGAGCAACTTCAAGAGCTTCCTTAGAGCAGTTCCGTCCAATATACGAGGCAATAAGAGAGTTCCAAGCAACTAAGTCTCTACGAGGCATTTCGTCGAACACTTTCTGCATGCTCCGAATTTCGTCGAACACCGCATACATATTAAGGAGGGCAGTCTGCACGATGATCTCCGACACAAAACCCATCTTCAAAATCTGGGCATGCATCAGTTTCCCTTCATCAATCGCGGGAATCAATCCGCAAGCCTTGATCACGAACAGAACAGTGTAGGAGTCCACCGTCCTGTTCAGTCCCCTCAAATGGGAGTACACCAAGACGGCATTTTGAGGGTCGTTCCTCTCCAAGTAACCCCTGATGACGGCGTTCCACGTGAACGAGTCGAGACCCTCGATTCCCCGAGCGACGGAATGAGCCGCGGAAACCGCGGAGGGGGACGGGCTTGCCGACAGAGCCGCGACGAGCTTGCCCGCCACGACCGGGTCGAGGAGGAGCCCCGTGGTGGTCAGGTGAGCGTGCATCTGGTCGAGGTGGGTCGCGCGCTTGCATGATTGCAGGCGCGAGGCGATTTCTCGAAACGGGTCGAGGTGCTTGGCGGTGCTCGAATTCAAGAATCTGGAGAAGCGAGGGCATGGCGGCTTCGGTGGCATCGGGATTCAGGGGACCCGACATGTCGGACCATCATTTCTAGCTTCGGACTCTTTCATTCATGGGTCGTTGTACTTCTATTTTTAAGAAGACGACATGTGAACGTACTTGTCAAAATTGGTTGTCGTTGGAATACGTGAATTGCAAGATTTAGATTGAAACGGAAATTAAAGAGTAAAAATCAATCCAGACGGGAATCCGTCTCGGCTGATTTGGGAAAAAGGTTGCTTACAAAGGCGGTAAGGCTTAAAAATCGAACACCCTTTAAATTTCTCCTAGATAGATGGCTTACACACCCGGCGTGGGAAATAATACAATCGAAGATCTAGAAGAGAGTTAGCCATTCGATATTTTGAGCTAAATCGAGATTGAAGTTGGAAAGGCGAGTGAATTGGTCCCGAGTTTGGGACTGAGTCGATTTTGTCAAGGCAATCAGCTTGGGATGGCTAGAACATATGTAAATTGTTTGCCTCAAGCAAAAGAATTTGCGTGAGCTTTTTCGAAGTGAAGTACATATTCTCAAGATCATCTGCTGGTTTGGGAAGTGAGTGCCCTTATCAAAGACATTGAAGACCTGCTTCTATTATTTCTAGACCTTGAGTGGATCCACTCGAGAGAAGTTACAAAAGTTGCGAATTAAATTGTCAAAACACATTATAGACAAGCCCTTCCTTGCAATTGGGTTTCAAACCTTCCTTGGGCCCTTTTGTAATTTGTTATGCTCTGATGCAGATTTTGCATTTCGGTTGGTACCTTAGTCCATCCAATTCGAAATCTCACAGACCTAGCAATATCATAAACAAGTAATCTTACCGACCCGGATATACGATTCGGTTCGGGCTGACAATCGATAGCACCCAAGCCCACAAAAGAAATGGGCCCTCATGGTCGCAATTGAGAAAGGATTGATGACGATTTGGACTTCTCCAGTGGCCCATGCATCTTCCTCCTCGTCGATTCGGGATGAGGAGTTCAATTGCCACCTCTGAGCTAGAGGATTAAGGTACGATTTAGGGGATTTTTGGTTTTCCTTTTAATTGATTTTAGACAATACGGTTCACATAGCGTAAACTTGTATGCTAATTTACCAACGACAATTCAGAATTTCTTGAATAACCAACATGACATCAGTGTCAAATCAAATCCCATCATTTACATTTCCCGACAGAAAATACAATAAAGAAAAGCGACGTGTCGAAGTATGCGGAGAATGGAATGCCCAATTGGTCAAGAATTGCTCTACAACAGTATGAAATTTTTCATGTCCCGGTACAACGTTTTATTGGGCAATGGATTCAACGGGCTCGATAATATAAACCATGCCAATAAGACAGTGGGGGATGAAAAAGAAATTAATGAACAGATAAGCGAGTTCATTGTCTTTGAATTGCACTTGGTACGATTAAATTCTTCGGCCATATGCTTTTGATCACAATTGAAGATCCATCAATAATGAGCAGAAGTTTAGGGCGTGCATGGTTGCACTCTTTTTTTTTTTGTTCATGAATAGATTTTCTGTTTTTTTTGTTAACAAAATGAAATAAAAAAAAAAAAAAAAAACTTGTTTATTGTTTAAACAATTTTTAAGAACAAATTTTCTCCCTCATTTCTTTTCTTCTTTTTTTCTTTTCTTCTTCTTTTTTCTTTGGCCGGTCGCCAACCTCAGCCATGGCCGGCGACCAGCTGTCGAGGGTCAGCGAACTCGCCGAAGTGTCATCGGCCCCTAGCGAGGTCGAGCTCGCCCAGCCACTAGCGAGAATCGGCGTCGTCAGACCACTGCCAGGTCGACGTTGCCTAGCGGTGGCTTGGCGAGGCCGAGCCTCGCCTGTGCCGATGACGCTTGGCCTCGCTTGCACCGGTGACGCTCAGCCTCGCCTTGGCTAGGCGAGCTCATGCTCGCCTAGAGACGATGAGGCCAAGCTCACCCCACCACTAGTGAGGCTCAGCCTCACCGAGCCACCGCTAGGCGACTGGTGGTTGGGCAAGCTCGGCCTCGCCGGATCTAGGTGAGGCCACCAGCCCTTGTCGGTCGGTTGCCGGCCATGGCCAAGGCTGGCGCCGAATCGACAAAAGTAAAAGAAAGAAAAAAAAAGGAAATTTTAAATTTAAAAATAAATAATAAAGAAAAATAAGGAAAAATAAATTTAAAAAATTAAAAGAAACAAAAAAAGAACACAAATTTACCAAACATATTTTATATATTTTTTTATTCCGGAATAAGTTTACAAAAGCGTTTCGGGTCAAAAATTGTTTCGGAGTAAAAATAATTTTTTATTTTTGTTCACTTAACACTTTTTAAACAAAACACAAATAAACACGCCTTAGTAAATTCTCTAGATGACAATACTAAATGTGTGAAAGACACTGGCCACTTAGGACCAAACCTATGTCTGCCTTTTGCACTTCTAAATCACAAGACCACATTATCTGATCCTAAAGCACAATACTCGAAAAATAAAAATATTAGACTTTGTCTATTTCATTAAGAAAATAAATGATTTAAAAATTATTAAATTAATAATGATCTCTTATATATCATTTTGAAAAATGAATGAACATAAAAAAAAAAAAAAAAAAACTTTCTTAAGCATGCAATATTTATTTCGCAAAAAAAGAAAAAAAGAAAAAGAATGATCGAAAAAATATTTTTCTAAAAATAATCATTTATATATCACTTTAAAAAAATAAATAAACGAAAAAATATTTTAATCATTCACAAAAATATTTGAAATAATGAAAATAATTTTTATTGATAATTATTTCAGACAATCATTTTTAGAAATTTTAAAATTATTCTTTTTTTGTGAAATAAAAAGTACTTTAATAAAAAAATTTTGAAAATTAATAAAAGTATTGCGCATGCCATTGACTAGGACTAGTTTCCACATAGGCTAAATTCACTTCTGCTTCATCCAATTGCACTTCACCTAACTGCAATATTCCCACCACTAGGGTTTTGACAAAGATTCTGTAGGTATAATCAAAAAGCTAAAATTTTTAAAAATATATATTTATTAGTTCATCTATTTTTTTTGTTTAATTAAATGAAGAGGATGCTTTTCCTACGTGCTTCTTTTTGTCCATTTGCCTTTTGTTCATCTGATTTATATGGGGGTTTTATTAATCAAAAAGTCAGCTGTCAGTGACCTAGTAGCTGTGTAGAAAATTATATAATTAAGAGGGAGTGTGGAATATTCTTGTCCATGAATCTGAAAAAATAAAAATAAAAGGGAGGAAAAATTTTATTTGACCAATTCCAAATAAAGACAACATTCTCCTAGAGGCCGAATATTGTTTATGATGCTCCTATAGTTCATTGACAGCGATAGCAATCCTTTACGATGACCATTATTATTATTGGACAGTGCTATTTCCATCCATAATTTAGCTAAAAAGTAATTGACCAAAGTATTCTTTTCCCTCTCTTCAATTTATTGTTTTCTTTTGGGATAACGACATAAACAATCCCTCAATTTTTGCTCAATGTGTAACTTGGTCCCTAAACTTTAGCTCAACGTACAATGTGATTTTTAAACTTTTATTTTGTTTAATATAGTCTCTAAAATTTTGATATATATTCAATACAGTTTTCTAATTATGTGAAAATCTTCAATGTAATCTTTTCATTAATTAAAGATGAGTGATTGTATTGAAGATTTTCATATAGTTTATAAACGATATTGAATATGTATCGAACATTTAGGGACTACATTGAACAAATTAAAAGTTCAGGGATTGTGCCAAAGTTAAGGGACTATTTGTGTCATTTTCCCTTCTTTAAAAAAAAATCAATCTAATTAACAAAACTACCTTTATTTCTCTAATCTCCACTATTTTATCGTTTTCACAATATATATGTCAAATTACATCCAACAAGATAGTATCTTGTCATGTATCTTGTTATCGCTTTGCTTAGAGAAGATCGTCAATTTTAATTTATAGTCTCATATTTTTAATCACAAAAGTTACATAGAAAGTTAGAAATTTCTAATTGTGATGGCTTATGAACACACACTTAGTTGCCCATTATTCATCAAAAATTTTGCGGGAATCTTTATTTCAAAGTTGAAAATTAAAATTCAATCTAATTATCTAACCGATTTTGACCTTGTGGGTGTTTTTCCGAAATAAGTTTGTAGGTTTCCAAAGTTAAATGCCATTGATTTATACTTTCTTTTGAACAAATTACAATTTTAATGGGAATTGCAAGATGGATTAGAAAATTTATTTTCACATTCCGCACTTTCAAACTCACATCAGATTTTTATAGGGAAAGTTTTAAGCATATTTTAAAGCTTTGATCCACTTGTTTATGAGATTGAATCTACAATAAATATCCATCACTTTCTTCATAATAGGAGTAGAATAGCAAGAAGTTTATTTTTTTCCCCTTTATGTGATTATCTTCTGTTGATATTTAAATATGATTTGAATATAAATGTTTGACATTTGATCACGTTTCTAACAAATTAACCTTTTTCATATATTGATCAATTTTTCTTTTCCATTTTTGATTGAGATTGGCAAAATAATTAAATTGAATTTTCATTTTCGACTTTAAAACATATCTTTGCTTACATTATTTGAAAAAATAGGCAATTAATTATGTTTTCAAATGCTGTCATGAATAGAAACTTCTTTTGATCGAAACTGTAACTTGTAAGACTATAAATTAAAATTATTATTATTATTATTATTATTATTATTATTATTATTATTATTATTATTATTATTATTATTATTATTATTGTTATTATTATTATTAGTTACTACTACTACTATCATCGGCTCATAAAGAATGGAAATCAAATACATCTTATAATGCATTTGGTAACATTTCTATTTCTAAGAATAATTTATGTTTACGAGATAGTATTTTCTATTTCTACTCCCTAAATGAGTTTCTAAGTAGAAAAACATGTATGATAATTACACAAAATTTCTTTTCTCGGGATAGAAAAAAATGAATGTATTTAATATGACCCTTAAATTTTTTTGTGATGTAGATTTTTTTTTTAATTTTTAAATAATTTTCAAAGATTTTATTTTTCTTTTCTTTTTTTTTTTCCTCTTCTAGCCATCACCAAGTCTGATAAGCTAGAGGAGGAAGAAGAAGAAAAGAAAAAAAAATGGTCTTATTTTAGAATTCTTTTCGAAAACAAAGATGTATTTTTTTTTTTTACCTCTCGTTTTTATTCCAAATCAATTTATTGGCTACTGATCTATTCCAAGAAATAAAAAAATTATTTGATGTTATCAAATGGATTACTATTCTTCTCTTCTTATGAAAAACAAAAAAAAATATAAAAATAGATAAATAGAATGATTATCAAACATAGATGTAGAGACATTTTCTTGATTTTATCATTAGACCTCCCCACCATTTCTTTTCTTGAGGTGTAAACTTTTCTTTCACCAATTCAAATCAAACCTTTCGTGGTAATTAGCTCCATGATTGCAATGGATCAGTAAAATCAACATGGCCCTTATAGGCACTCTTTCATTCCTATTTTTCCCTTTTTATATCTGAATGCGAGAGGGAATATGTACGCGATGGTCCTGTTCATGTAAAAACCGCGATCTATTTTGGGAGAATTTTTTTAAAGCGCACGTAATCACTATTCAATCTTTATAACCTTTTCATGTCTCATATATGTGAAATAAGTGTGCATGGATATTCCAAATCGCTGCCCAAACCTGGATTCTGGCAACTTGAGAAGGCTCCTTGCCAAAAGTATCGCTCCTGAAAAGTGTACAGTTGAATTTTTTTGGAGACATCCAGCACTGATAAAAGGGAATAAGATGATGTGAGAAATGACGTGGAGCATGAGATGACAAAAAGGCCATAACATCAATCAAATCTCTACAACTTAATTATTCGATTCTGTAATCAAATATATATATATTTGGGGATAAAATATTAATAAGGAATAATTAACAATAAAGTTGCATGTTATTCTGCTGGCAGAACCATTATCGATCGTCTGAGAAAATAGCCTGTTACAATCGAATAGAATTCACAAAATCTAATTTATTTATTGTTTGCCCATAGCATCAGATGCAATATTAGACATTCGAAATAAAAAAGATTCTTTATGAATAGGATTGATAGTGAATGTGATCTAGGGTTTGGTTGTTATGTCCAGGTGACCTCTTATTAATTCAAGAATCACAATGATTTAGAATTTAAGTAAATAGAGGAAATTTCCTTAAACACAAAATTCAATCAACTCACAACTAACAGTAAGCAAAGAAATCAAATATCGATTGAGAAAAAAATATATGAATTTGTATAATTAATTATCGTTATATTTAATACTCCTCTCTCACAATTTTTATTAATTTTTGTATATTTTTCAAGCATTTTTCTAGTCGGTATACTTTAAAGCATTAAAAAGCTCTGAAAAGTGCATGATGAAAAAGCAGTTAGTATCAACACAAATAGGACTGCTATTAGACACCGCAAGTTGAGGCCCGAAAGTCAATCGCAATTTTTTTTTTTTTATGGTTAAGTTCATTTTACGTCTATATTTTTTTTCCAATTTTTAGTATTTTCTGTACTTTTTTGCTGAGTTAATTATATTTGCATGACTTTGCAAATATTCCCTTTTTAATTTTTTCCTTTTTCGTTTATTTCTTCTAACAAAACCAAATGTTGCTAACCTTGCTTATTGATTTCAGCTGTATACTTACTACATTGGCAACTACTAGCTCAGTTTTAGGCTTTTAGTTCAACTTTCAAATTTTCACCCACATACCAAAAGTAGTATGAGATACGAAGATTAGAACGAATTAATGATTTGCATAATTGTAACACTTGACTCATGATTGGCATATACCAAAAGTAGTATGAGATACAAAGATTAGAGCAAATTAATGCTTGGCACGATCATATCACCCGACTCATGATTGGCATATTTATTTCATTGATTTATGAAACAACCACTAATTTGCATAACCATCACATTTTCCTTTGTAATTTGTGGCTCGATATTGTTAGATCTCTGGTCATTGATAGTTTCAATTTTGATTTCAGTTTCAATTAGCGCGTGAGAGATTCCTAAGCAAAAGGCGCGTAGTGCGATTAGATACTATTTCATGGAGACAATTAGTTAGCGCGTGAAAGATTCCTAGGCAAAAGATCGCGTATTGCAACTTTACATATCGTAATCAATCATCAATATGTTACTATTAATTACTGATTGCATATTTCTATTTCAAACATGAGAAATCACTTTTGAAAAGAGGCATGGCATAGGCTTTGTAACTATTTCGTACCTCATGGCGTTGAACCCATGATAATTACTTAATTGTTCAATTTTCTCCAAAACATGCAAAACATTCCTAGGGGAGATAAAACACGCACTGAATTGTAATCATTGAATTTCTTCATTATTGGTATATTGAACCAACATTCAAAACATCATTGAACGATGATCAATGATGATCCCACATCATTTGCACAAAATATTGTATATTTCATCATTCCTCCATCTTGCGTTAATCAAATTATTCGTCTTGATATTTAGTGTTCCATGATTGATTGGATATTTATTACAGGTAATCTTTAGAAAGAACTTCAAAAATGTTAGGAGGATGCCTTTGTGTGCTAGTTTCCATAGAAAGGCTACTTTCCTTAAGTTTGATTTGAGGAGATAATGTCGTTGCTAAATCTTTAAGGAGAGCAACGAAAAGAAATGCAACATTACCTCCCATATTTGATCAACATATGGATTTCTTTCCTTATAATTAAAGCATCAAGAAATTCCCAAATTAAATTTGATACAATGCCCTATTATCCACCAGATGCAAAGCATACGATGACCGCCAAAGCGATTGGTTTAGTAATAAAGAAGTCATTCATCTATCACAAGTTTGATTCATATTGCAAGAATACATCGAAGGGCCTGTGCTTCTCTGCTTGTGACATACCTTGTGCAAGGCCCTCAAGTTAAAGGGCGTTGCGGAATAATTATGATTCAAATCAAATATTCAATAATGCAAATTCACTTAAAAAAAAAAAGATGAAACAATCCATGCCGAACATTTCGCCGCACCATTTCACTTTTGAAAGAAAATAGCAAAAAAAAAAAAAAAATGACGTACCTACCATTTCTATTCGTTGGCCACTTATGGCCCTACCCAATTAACTAGACCATGATATCAAATATTTACCAATTCCACTCCGATTTTTTTTTCCTAAATTGGAACTAGTGCTTACTAAGGGCGATTTACTTCCCTATTATCCGCCAACCATTGAAGACCCTTATCACACCAAATTTGCTCTCTTTTTCGACAAAAAAAAATAGAAAACCGAAAAGAAAAGAAAAAAAAAAAACAAGAAACTGCCCTCCCCTCGAAAGAACATGAAAATCGTGAGCCCACACGTTCAAACAAAATTTTTCCCCACCGCTTCACGATTTCCCGGGTTCTTTTTGCTCTTAAATGGAAAATCAGATTTCCCTCATGCAAAAGGTTAAAAAAGAAAAAAGGGAAGCAAAATGCCAAAAAAGAGGAAAAAGAAATAAATAAAAGCAAAGAAACCGAAAAAAATCCACCAAAACAAGCAAGCCCTGCACGCCGCGCGTGGGGGCTTGCCGCAGCACGTTGCGCGGATGGCGGTTACCGGTTCCCACTCCCCGGCTCCGGTGCCTCGCCATAATCTCGTCAATTCTTGTTTAAATATTTAAATATTAATACGCATCTTTATTCGTGGATTTAAAGTTATTATAATTATGGCTTCACAAAATTTCACAATATTCATGTGTCGAACTATTGTGCTTATGCTCTCATCGCTAGAGTAAAAGAAAATTAAAAATCGTAAATGAATCGTGTGTTATAAATTTGTGGCGATTTGTACATCTTTTCAATATTCATTTTTGGTAATATTTCAACATAGACATGAATTTATAGTTCTTATGGAGTCTTAATGAGTCTCAGATTTTCAAAGATTTACGCCTTTCACATGTTTGAGTCAAAATCTCGTTTTATCTTATTTTTTGGTATTTTCATGTTATATAAAAATTTAAATTTTTTCAAGAAAATGTAATTTCTTACTCTTTATGCATGTTCTATCAATAATCAAGCACTCTTTTCAACCACTTTTGTCAAAAGAACAAGAGTTTAAATTGTGCAATGTTAAGGCAAATTTAATTTCTATATCACAAAAAATCCCAATTTAATACATACTTAACAGATTTATGCCAAATTAATTTTCACATCACAAAAATCTCAAATTTATACACCCTTACATCCATCTTAGATTACTTTTCATATCACAAAAATATCAAATTAATACACTATGATAGATCTCTCACAATCTTAAAAATAAAGTTGCGTTGAAAGATTGCATAATTTAAGCAAATCTTTGAAATATAAGGTAGTTATAAGGGCAAAAGCGACAGATTTTTTCCAATCTAAATTCATTTTCTTAAGATCAAACGACTTTCCCGAAAATTACATCGTTCATGACACCCATTTTATTGGTCACACAAGTGATATTGGGCAAAAAAGCTAATAGATGGCGGATCAATTTGGGATTTTAGTGCCTCAGTTTGAGATAATTTGTAACTCAATTATTAGTTCATGAGAAAATTGTAGTAATTTCAAATGGCTTTTTTTTTTGTCATTTTTTTCCCACTTATTTTGGGTCATATTCTTTTTTTTTTTGTCGAAATTTTTTTGGTCATATTCACCCGAAGGAAAATTTCTCAGCGGGGAAGAAGGGCCACGTGGCACGTGGGCCCCCCACGTCGCTACTTTCTGTTAAGGAAATTTCACCCACGGACCCCGGGGGGAAGAGCCGAGCCCCAGTCGAGGCTCGGGCGCACGCGCCGCCACGCGCGCGCCGACCCCCACGCGCGGCTCCCTCCCCGTCCCTCGCCCACGCGCGGGCCGGCCGCGACTATAAAACGGGGCGTGACCCCTACTGGGGGTCCCCCCACCAAACCACCGAAGAGAAAAAACAAAAAAATTATTATTATGTGAGGAGAATCCACAGAGGTAGAGATAGAGAGAGAAAGTGCGCTTGGGGCTCTGTGAATTTTCTGTACTGAAAGCGATAGATAGAGAGAGAAAGAGAGGGCAAGAGGATTCTGTGATAGCGCCATTCACCGCAGCGGACGGCGACGGCGACGGCAACGACGACGACAGCGACAGCGACAGCGACACAAATTTCAGGATACCACCCCCGACGAAAAAAAAAAGAAAAAAAGAAAAACGAAGGGAAATTTTTTTTAAAGGAAAAACTAAAAGGGAAAAAGAGAAAAAAGAAAATCCCGCCTAGCCAACGTGTAAGCTCCCTCCCCTGCCTCCCCTGCATCTGCCTCTGTTTCTGTTCTGTTCCTGTCTCTCTCTGTCTCTCTCTATATGCATTGCACGCGCGTACGCACGCAGCTGAATCGTTCCCGAGATTTTCTCTGTCTTCCTCTCCCCCTTCCCCCGTTCGCCTGCGTTCGCGTTCGGCCGCCCGGGGAAATTCTCCCTCCTCCTCTCTTCCTCTGTTTCTCTCTGTCTCTCTGTCTCTCTCTCTTGCCGCGACGTTTTCCGGGGGTCCCGATGGTTTTGGGAATGCCCGCCGTCGTCCCTTCTCTTCTCGTTGGCTCAGGTGAGGGAGGAGGAATCTCGGGTCCGTCGTGCTTGAGTCGGCCGCGGCTTCCTTGGCGTCGCGTTTCGGGGGCTGAATGCGTTCCGGTCGAATTCTGTTCCGTTTCGTTTGTTGGGTGCCGGAGGTTGCTGCATGTTCTTCTCGTTTCCGGTGCTTTTTTACTCGACTTTCGTCTTCTCTCTGCAGCTAAAGATCCGATTTTTTTTTTTTTAATTTTTTTTTTGCCTCCCACGTAATTACGATCCGCTCCGAGTGTGGAATGAGCGTGAAGTCTTTGTTTCTTTTAGACGTTGAATTCCGGGCTACGGGAACTTGCGGGATTTTGATTCGTTCTGGCACTGGCATTTGCATGGATATGAATAAAAAGTTTCGAAGATCCGCTTTTAGTTTGTTCTTGCGTGTGTTTTTATGGCTAGTTCCTGCCCGGGATGTCTTTGCTTTCTGGAAAATGCGTGAGTGGGTTTGCTCGATTCCCACCGGAGATCGCGTATCGGGTCGAGTAGATTGTTCTGTGCTTGGTTCCATTATAAATCCGGACTATTTACTGATTCGAAATGCGTTGTGTTTTTTGATGAGCAAGAAGGAAAGCTCGTTGGACTTGGATAGTAGAAAAAGTCTGGCAAACATGTTGGAAGCTCTATCTTACCTTGTTATGCGACACTTGCCTAGCTCGTGCCAGGAAGAGAGCAGATGGGTTTATAATACTTTTCGTGTGCTTGAGCATTCGAAACAATTGGATGATGCAGATGAATTCTCACTGACAAAGTTTTCCAGGCCACTGGACACACATTACAGGTGGGATACGATGCAGGGTGCTCGGGATCGCTCTGTTTCTAAAGTTGCTCGACTCGGTGACAAGCATCAAGCCGGCGAGAAAGAGGATTCGAGTTCCCTCGTACATCAGATTGGCCGCGATAACTCCATCAATTGCCTCCTCCGCTGCTCGAGGTCTGATTACGGCTCCCTAGCGGCTGTGAACCGGAGCTTTCGTTCTCTGATCAAGAGTGGCGAGCTCTACCGGCTGAGAAGGCAAATGGGAATCGTCGAACACTGGGTTTACTTCTCCTGCAATCACGTCGAGTGGGACGCGTTTGATCCCATTCGTAGCCGTTGGTTGCACTTGCCCAAGATGAGTACGGACGAGTGTTTCGCTTCCACTGATAAGGAGTCGCTGGCTGTCGGTACTGAACTCCTTGTCTTTGGAAGGGAGATAATGTCTCATATCATATACAAGTACAGCCTCCTGACGAACACTTGGACATCGGGCATGGAGATGAACGTGCCTAGGTGCTTGTTCGGGTCGGCCAGCCTCGGAGAAATCGGAATCCTAGCTGGTGGTTGTGATCCAAGAGGCAACGTCCTGAGCTCTGCTGAGCTATATAACTCGGACACCGGGAGGTGGGAGATGCTGCCAGACATGCATAAAGCCAGAAAGATGTGCTCTGGGGTGTTCATGGATGGGAAGTTTTATGTGATCGGCGGGATTGGACCAGGGAACATGAAGTCTCTCACCTGCGGAGAAGTGTACGATATGGAGACTAGGACATGGAGGGAGATACCTAATATGTTCCCAGCCCGGAATGGTGGGACTGGGGTGACTGAGGCTCCTTCTGCGGCTGAGGCTCCTCCCCTCCTTGCGGTGGTGAACAATGAGCTCTACGCAGCTGATCATGCAGCGAAGGAGGTCAGGAAGTATGACAAGGTCAGGAACTCATGGTCTATAGTGGGGAGCTTGCCAGAGCGTGCCATGTCAACGAATGGTTGGGGTATCGCTTTTCGGGGATGTGGAGAGAGGATAGTTGTTATCGGCGGACCCAGGGCTTTAGCGGGTGGAACTATTGAACTCAACTCCTGGGTTCCCAGTGAAGGGCCACCACAGTGGAAGCTGCTAGCCAGAAGAAAACCATCAGGTACTTTGTGTTCAACTGTGCTGTGATGGGATGCTGAGGCTCCTGCTGCAGCTTCCTGTGGTGCCGCTTGAGCTCAATGGAAGGGGTGGCTTTTATAGAGAAAGGTGTCAGCTGGATGGTAATCTTTGCTCTTCAGTAATCTAGATTTGCAAATAAATTAATAGGAGGGTCTGGAGAGTTCTTTTTCTTCCGTTACATATTCCGTTTTTTCACATTGCGTCTTTCTTGTCTTATTCACCTTCTAAAGTTTTCCAAGGGGGGTGCCATGTAGAGAGGTACATGTGAATATCGGAAGCACCAAATGATGTAAAAATGTCTGCTCTTCACAAAAAATTGAGGCATTACTGCAAACTGTACAAATCTTTGCTAATCTCATGTGTTGAATGTTCTCGACTTGGCAACCAGATGTATTTGTTGAACAAATTCATAATCAACATATCCCAAAAGATGTTATGAACCAAATGGAAAGCACAGGATGCATGATGTTAAATGAATGAATAAACCAAAAGAAAGTTGTATATGCACTGAAAGATGGGTCTGAGAAAGCAGCAGCCTAACATGAAATCATGAACTGATGTTTGTCAAATAAAGACATATCTTTTCTGAGCAGACTAATGAGTAGAAAGGCATAGCATGTCAAGTGTTTGTGTGAGTTAGAAAGCAAACCTTGAATCCCTTGTACATTATTTCATGTTATGCACAAAAGGAAATTGAAATCCTTATGTTCTTGTTATTCATGACCTTGAAGTGCTAGCCATGAAATTGTAGATCCTGGATGGACCAATAAAGGCAGCGGTATATGCATCTAAATGTTGAATCTATGGAGGGAACACATTACCTGTAGCAAGTCACCACAAAAAAAAAAAAAAAAAAAAAAAAAAAAGGAAAAGGCAAAACAATGTGCTGTAGAAGTTGAGTTCTGGGCTAGCATGGAATTGACAATTCAATTTCTCATGGTTTGCCATTAGATCGTGTTTGAAAGACTGCCCAATAGACATTATGGTTCTAGGTTAAGAATCAAAGTCCTATAGATTTGATTCAACTAATGCTGTAAATTTTAAAAGAATTTTTAATTTAAATCTACATTGCATATAAATGATATTTTGGAATCCTAATGCCTATTAAGTTTATCTTTCGGAAACTGCCATGAATGTTAGTGATTTACATATCCTTGTATGTATCTTTTTCGCAATAGGTGTGACAGTCCTACAATTACAGATGTAAACATGAATGTATGCTCTGTGTAGTCCTTCCACAATAAGTATCTTTTTCAATCAAAACATGTTTTAGTTCTGGCTACTTCTGTTTCGTTCAGTGTCTAGGCAGTCTCAGAGCTTTGGCAACCACGTTTCTTTGATCACTACATCTTTATTAGATCCTTGGCCAGCCATTTGATCATACAGTTAAGCCCTCAGGGAAGGAAATGAAATGCAGTTAAGATCACATTTGATTATTTTATTATGCAACCACTGTCTTGGAAGTCTCAGAGCTTGGAGCAAGCATGTGCCCTCTTTTTTGGATCTTGGTCGTCCAGTTGACAATTTACACAATATATTGTATGGTGCAATCTCATGTTTATTTGATTACCTATGGCAAGTTCCCACTGTGGATATGTATTTTCAAGTTTGATGCTAGCTTCCCTCTTCTAAGGTTTTGACATACTATCATTAGGTGACATTATCACATCACGGTGAAAGCTAAATTAATATTACATGTTTGTTGAGACTTGCCGATCTTTGATATTCACCAGGAAAAGATCAATTAGGATGGTTGTTTGAGAAAGCAATTTGTTTTCCTTTCATTTCTTTTGTTTTAGTACATCAATGAGCATAGCCTGTTCTAAGATCATTCTTATTGTGCCACTCTTATTTCATGATTCAATTTCAGGAAACTCTGTTAAGATGTAATGATAATTCATTGGAAGCAATCAGAGTAATTTTAATTAACTTGCCACCAGTTAATATTAGGAAAAATAGCATACTGCACCATTCTTCTAAGTACATGTGCAATTTCTTTTATGACAGAAAAGCTGAGGTATTGATGAAGACAGCAAGGTGACAGTAGGATCACTTGGATGCAATGACGAGTGAGCCTGTTTTCAAAGAGTTTGTAACTGGAAGATCCATCTGTCTAGCCTGTCTAATATTTGGGTGTAAAAGATTGAGAACTAACTTTGTTTAAGATGCCACTTTGTAATGTAGAAAACGGGAGATAGTTCCATTCATTCTTTAAGTGACTGATTTTTCATTTCTTATAATCAGCCGTAGCTCACAATGTAATTTTTAGAGCAATGTGCACTATGGCTGTAATGCTGGATGCACCCTAGAACATAATTTGGCCATTTGTAAATTCTCCTCTAGTGTTCTAAAGCATTGTTTAACAGAAAATCCAGGTGCACGAAGTTTTGTTTTTCTCAATAATTATTAAGGTTGTAAGTTAGTCTGGTCGAATGGTTTCTAGTCAATGATGTCTCATTTCCATACATGGAAGAAACCAGGAAGACAATCAGGCTCATGTTACAGCTGTACTTTGGCTCTCCCTCTGTAAAATCGGATCTCTTTGATGCAGAGCTTTAAATGGGTAACCTGCTTAAACGTTTGGGAAATACAGGCGAGAAAGACACCAGCTATATCTTTATGGAATAATTTCTAGTCAATGACATCTCATTTCCATGCATGGAAGGCACCAGGAAGACATTCAGGCTCATGGAATAGCTGTACTTTCGCTCTCTCTGTGTACAATCGGATCTCTTTTGATGCAGAGCTTTAAATGGCTTTAAATGGGCAATCCGCTCAATCGCGAGGGAAATACGGGTGAAAAAGACACCATTTATGTCTTCATGAAACGGTTTCTAGTCAATGATTCTCATTTCCATGCATGAAAGACATGAGGAAGACATTCACGCTCATCGTATGGTTGTTTTTTGGCTTTTTGTGTACAATCGGATATCTTTCGAGCAGAGCTTTAAATGGGTAACCCGCTAAAACATGAGGGAAATACAGGAGAGGAAAACACCGTCTCTATCTTTATGAAACGGTTCCCAGTCAATGATGTCTTATTCCATGCATGGAAGACACTAGGAAGACATTCAGGCTCATGGTACAACTGTACTTGGGCTTTCTCTGTGGACAATCGGATCTCTTTCAATGCAGAGCTTTAAATGGGTAACTTGCTTAAACGCGAGGGAAATATGGGCGAGAAAGACACAAGCTATATCTTTATGAAACGGTTCCTAGTCAATGATGTCTCATTTCCATGCATGGAAGACACCAGGAAGACATTCGGGCTCATGGAATAACTGCACTTTGGCTTTCTTTGTGTACAATCTCTTTAGATGCAGAGCTTTAAATGGGTAACCCCCTTAAAAGCGAGGGAATTATGGGCGAGAAAGACACCGGCTATGTCTTTATGAAAAGGTCCATAATCAATGATGTCTTATTTTCATGCACGGAGGACATTAGGAAGACATTCAGGTTCATTGTATAACTGTACTTTGGCTCTTTGTGTATGATCGGATCTCTTTTGATGCAAATGCTTTAAATGGGTAACTCGCTTAAACGTGAGGAAAGTGGGGGGCGAGAAACATGGGAAAAGAACTACTGATGGCTATCTGTTGGAAAAGCTCTTTTTCTTCTCAATTACGCTTCCTTAACCATAATGGTTGCAGATAAGTCTTTGTTTGGAGGTTTCTTTGTGGAATTGAAACGGTTACATGGAGATAAATGTCCTTTTCCTTGCATGAATTGACACCAGTAGATCGTTCACTCACATAGCCGTACTTTGGCTCACTTTCTGCTTCACACTCGGTGCCTCTTTTTCATGCAAAGGCTTACAAATTGGTAACAACAATGCGAGGGAAGTTACAGTTTGAGAACAGGGCAAAATGGGCTATTGATAGCTCGCTGCTGTAGAAAGCTTGTTCTTTACCGAGTTATTGCTTTCTTGCTGGGGATGCTCGCGAGCAAGTTTTACGTGAAGCCTTTTTCCGGAAACCCCTCAGGTTCGAACGAGTGTTGTCGTTTTGCTTTGCATGAATTGACACTAGTAGAACATTTGGGCACACATAGCTGTAGTCTGTCTCTCTCTGTGTTGTGCTCTTTTTGACCTCTTTTTATGCACAATTTCGAGAAGGCATTAACATGTCTTTCCAGCCTTATTATTAAGGATGGGAAAGATATGCCTTTCTGTGAAATAGTAGGGATTTTATTGAAGGGATTATCCGTTTTTATAGCACTAAAATAAAGTAGTGGTCAAGTTAGTCTAAATCAATTGCATGGTGGCTTGCCGTGTCTTGTGATCGAGTCATGTCCAAGGTTACTGTTCCTATAACAAGGTCAAGCATCATTTCCTCTAAAAGGACTTCTGTCTTCGGAGGGCATAATTGATTTTCCTACATGACGAACCAGGAGTATAAAGTTCCCTCTTTTAAGACATAAATAACAGACATTAACTACAAAATTTATTTGACTCCTTTTGTTTCATTTTTGGCTGCTAACCTTAGAGGTTATTAAACATATTAACTGAGTGAACATACTTTATGTTTGGCTTCAACATCAACAATGTGCTAATACTCCGTTACTTCAAAGTTCATTTATAACTTACCAACTCAATGAAAGCACTAGTTTCTGCTGCGGCATCTATCTAAATTGTCTTGTTGACCCAAGTTTCTTAGTTGTTACCAAAAATGAAACAGGAATTGTGGACGATGCCACTTCTTTTGGACTTGCTCTGCACATTGGTCCCCCTCCACTGCAGATTCTGCATAAAAGGAAAAATGGATAATTTAGATTTTTCTTGTTCTCTCTACATAACATAAACTAACAAAAGTACAGTTGTGGAAAGTAAAAACATGGGGAAAAAGAGCGAGCTGGGCCAAATTCTTTTGTTGCTGCTGGGAGTACTGTCACGTGAGTGGTGAAACATGCAATGCAATTCAGACAATTTCTGTCACATGGGTTCTTCTCCTGCATTATGCTCTGATTCAGGACCAAAAAGGTCTACCATGAGCAATGGCTGAGAATGTCCAGTGATTTTGGGCCTCTTTCATCTCAAAAGCTAATTCAAAGAATAAAACTTTCTCTCACACTTATAAATTGACCACCTGCCTCTTTCATAAGGAACGTGAGATAATCCCACCAATTTTTTTTCTTCTCTTAGTTATTGAGATTTTACACATTATTCAGTGAAAAAGTTAATGGATTTTCTTAATGTGTTTTTGTTGAGTGGTTTTGGATCTCTTTTCCTTCAAAAGCTAATTCAAAGAATAAGGCTTTCTTTCACACTTATAAATTGACTATTTGCCCCTTTCATAACTGGATGTGGGATATTCCCAACAATTTCTTTCTTAGTTATTGAGATTTTACACATTATTCAGTGAAAATGTGGAGCCTTTATTCTGAGTCAGGCTGTACGCTGCTCTAATTGACTAGGTCCGGTTGGGCCAGACCTTTGGGCTTTACCCATCGGGCTCAGCTCGTCACATTTTGGTGTTAAAAGGTGGGCTAGTACGCCCGCCTTGGAGGGCTCGACCTGACTCAGTTCGACTTGGTCCATCTAACTCAAATTTTGTGTACGGCTCGGACACACGACCATCGAAGCCCACAAGATCGTCCACTCTTTCTTACCATAGGCATCATGTCAACTAGAGTTTTCTTCCAAGTGACTTTCCACGGACGGGAGATTTTCAAGGCACAATAGGCTGAGGAATGGCTAGGATGATCAAGCAAACCTTGGAACTTTTAAGGCTGCGTTTGATAGTTTAGACAATTTTACTGGATAGGATAAGTTTGGACAGGATAAGGATAAGATAGGATTTGAAATATCTTATGCAACGTTTGATAATGTCCGGATATACATGGACAAAACTGGATTAAACGTAAAAAAACAAAAAATCAATTCGTTGAGATTTGGAAAAGAAAAAATTTGATTATTGTAATCGTGAAAACTATATATGATTGCTGCCCAGGCCTGCCATGACCACCTCCACCGTTGGGAACATCCACCGATGCCATCCTGCCTCTACTTTAGTCCATATGGTCATCATAAACTTGCTTAGTCCCTCACTCGTCTCTCTTATCTGCCTCGCACCTCTCACGTTGCATTGACCTTCTTGATCGCACCCGTCATCCATCCTCTCTGCCTTGTTGTCTCTCTTTCTCGGAATCACATTGGCCAGGCGTCCAGAGGGAGATCCAAAAGTTTCAGCTCTTCATCAACCAAACCAGAATGCTGAGCATAGTTGAAGCGTCCAGATTTGATATACATATGGATCATCTGTTCTCTACTTGAAGATCCCAAGAAAAATTCATAGTACTTATTTTTAGTGGCAATATTGTAATTGTATGCTTGATTCTAGAGAAATCTTGTAAATATAGTGAAATTGAATCTCCACCGTCAAATTAAGAGGATCTAGAATTGTATATATGTAGGGATCTCCTCCTTTTTTATCATCCCTGCCGTTTCCTTTTTATCTCTTGACTGACGTTCCCCCACTCCTCGTTTTCTTTTTTGCTCGCCTCCGTTAACTCAAATCATGAGCTTAAATTTCAAATAAGCAAAGGCCAAAAGTCATGATGCGATGACCGGTCGATCGCTCGATGCAACGGTCCAATGTTCACGACAAAAAAATTCAGATAAAAAACGAAGCAAAGGCAGGAATCAAATGTAGAAATCAAAACAGCTCTAGAGAATACTAAGAAAGGAGACAACCCCGGTTTTGTCGGGGGCAATAACAAATCTTGATTCGGAATTAGCCGCGGAACGGAATAACACGATCGGAGTGAGCGATGCCGGTGACGACTCAATCTTGGTTATGATGTCTCGGTTGAACAACGGTGATGATGAAACGGCCGTTCAGTTAGGGATCGAATTCCACCATTATTGGCAAATTTGGTCCCTGAATTTTTTTATGAAATGCAATGACAATCCAATCACATAAATTGAGGTGTCAATAACTGAAGTCTGAAGCTTGCTGATGGAGTTACAGGAAATTAAGAAACCTAATACGAACTCAGATTCAATGTCAATATACATGAATCTATTGAATAACACCAAATACCATATCCAATCTATTGAATTATGAATCGGAGTTGTTAGCTTGTAATGCCCTGCGAGGGCAAAGCAAACTTTGATCCTTTAATTTATCTACCATGACTAAATTCGCTCGAGCTGCCGTCGCCGAGTTGCCCAGGATTTCCTCCCAGAAGGCAGCATCAGGCGCGCACCTTCAGCACCTACTGCCCGCACTCCTTTGCCCAGGTCCAGCCTTGCCCGCCTGACATCTCCAAGTTCCACTGCCTCGTGAAGGACCTCTGCCGGTACGACATATGAAGAAAAGTAATTCATATGGCAACCTGAAAGTTTGCAGGAAAGCATGCTCAAGTAATTAAAATAGCAGCTGAAGGCCTTTCAGTAGGACTTCTTCAAAAGCAGCATCGGGGGATTCACTTCTTCTTGGCGGATGATCCTGCGAAAGCCAATGTTAGAGCTGCACGACTCTAGTTCACTGCATGAATATAAAACAGGAGCTATTACATCTTCGTGACGATTTTTAAGCCATTGTTGGATATACGATTCAATTTGATTCTGATTCTAATTATGATTATGGACTAATTGATTCAATCAATCGGTAAGATCAGATATTTAGAACGTAAAATATGAAAACATTATCTTGTATTTTTCCTATTTTATGTTTTTTGTATTATAAATAGGCTTATGTACATGTACAAAACATATAGCAATCCAAATGATAATTCCTTCTACATTTTTCGATTTCTATTGGAAATGAAGGAAATTATATTGATAACTCACATGAATTGCGGCTTTCTAGAATACAGAGACTGCCACGGAAAATGAGATGAGATTGAAGAATAGCTTGAGCATTGGGATGATCCCATATCAACGTCTTCCACTTTTCCTCACCTTCCACTTTAATAAATGGAAGGTTCTCAGTATCACGTAATTGCAGTTGCAAAGGAATCTTGTTCAGTTTTGGGCATTTGTACACCTTCAAATTTTCCATGGAATCGCAAGTTATTGGGACTTCACATATGCTCTTCAGCTGGGGTAGATTGATTAGCCGCAAGCATTTCAGCTTTGGGAGAGAAATTGAAGACCGAGAGGATGAAGGGGTGTTGTTTTCAGGAGTCGTTATGCTTCCTTCTTGGCCTTGTCCCACTCTGCTTATCATCTCCACCATTCCTTTGCAGCCAATGACTTGAATACATTGAAGATTTCGAAGATGGTTCAGCAACTCACCCGGAAACAGCTTTCTCACGTTATGGCAACCTACCATCGAAAGCTGTTCTAGAGAAATCTCTTCAATTGGCATGTATGAGGGAGGACCTCCGATTATCTCCTCCATGTTCTCACAATGGAGTACTACTATTGTTCTCAGGTTACAAAAGTGAGGCAACCAATCAGATTCCACCACTCTCTTCATTTTATGACACTTATAAACAAAAATAACTTCTAGACTAGGGAAGGCTGGGGCGGATGCGGTGATGGTGATGTAACTGCTGTTATCCCCACCATTTCCTCACATTCATGTATTTCAATCTTTTGAAGATGCGGAAGGTAGAATGTAGGCCATGCCCAAAGAGATACTTTAGTTTCGGACATTTCGAGATACTCAGCTCTCTAAGGCTTGGGAAGATGAGAGGGGTAGGGGTTGGGCTAGGCGAGTCGTGGATGTCGATTGTTTCTTCATCTTGTCCTCCACAAAGCCCCCGCAAGTTTTTCCATTTGAATATTTTTAGCTCCTCAAGGTTTTCAAGCGGACCCACGTCAGACAAATTTGTTGTACCGTCGCAATTGCTCGCTGTCAATTTCTGCACATCTTGGGGAATCAAAATACAAATGCCATTGCCACTGCTTTCCCCTCCCACGCTCACAATAGCATGACTCCTCGTCTCAATGTTGACACTCCTCTCACAATTCTTTAATTGAGCATCATCACTCACTTGATCAAAATCCTTGAATTCTTGTTGACCCACCTTGAGATTGTAATAGTGAAGGTTATTTATCTTCTTAAAAGCTACCCTCACAAACTTGTTGAAATCATCAACATCTTCAAAGGAGCATTCAAGTGTCTCCAATGCCCCCAATTTTGTGATGTCTTCTCCACTTACTACCTTAACTTTAAGATATTGTAAGTTTAGCAAATTCCCCAATGTTCCTTTGGGTAATCTCTTTATGCATGTATAAGATAGGTCAAGGTATCTCAAGTTCACCAACATTTCCAAACCTTCGAGCACTTTAACCCTAGCACAGCAAAAAATGTCCAACTTTCTCAAAGATCTGAGCTTCCCTAAATAAGGAATATGGCGCAATTCTTGTCACAATTTCTAAGCAATAGTGCTCTCAAGTTTACCAAGTTTGAAATGGAATATGGAAGTTCTCTTAAGGTAACATCCACTCAAGTTTAGAACCTTTAGCCCCCATAATTGTTTGAAGAAAGAATTAGGGATGACCACATCATGCAACAAGCTTCTATTCAATAGAAAAGTTGATAGTTTAGGACAATGTGGTGACATGTTCAAGGGAAATTCTACAATAAAATTCTCCATCAAAGAAACTTTCTCCAAACCATTCGTCCAATATTCTTCGGATGGTATCGTCCTCAACCTCTTTCTTGCTTTTACAATCGAAGTCACACTCATGATGTGCAATGCCATGTCTCTAATCAAATCGTGCATCTTCATTGTGCTCCCATGAACTTCCAATAGGCAAACATTTGCCAGTTTGTTTAGTATGGTGAGGCCTCTAACATATTGTTTCTCCCTTGTATTCAATCGACCAATCAATCCTTGGTCAATAAAGAATTCTATCAACTCGAACTTATCAATCCGTTCATCTTCTGGATAAAGTGCACAAGATAGGAAACACTGTTGGATTTCATGATTACCAAGGCGATTGTAACTGAATTCTAGTTTCTTTAAGACCACCTTTTCCATATCCGTCTGCCCCATATCTGATTCTCTCAATTTCTCCAAGCAATCATTCCATTCATACACATCGGTTACTCCTCGCATGCTTCTTGCCATTGCGATGACTGCAAGTGGCAACCCCGCACATTCTTGAACAATGGACTTTACAGCCGTTATAGTTTCCAAATCAAGGGCCACTTCGGATCCAAGCTCCTCCAAAAATAAACTCTCAGCTTCTATATGCGATAGAGGTTCTATTTTTATCATTTCTTGACATTGCATCTGGCGACATACCTCGAAGGATCGAGTGGTTAAGACCAACTTCATTCCATATGGGATTCCCACCTCTTTAAGATCAAAGCATTCCCACACATCATCTAGGATTACTATAGATTTGCCCTTTTTCGTTAAGAAATCACACAACATTGCTGCTCGTCTCCTCACATCCTTTTCTTGTTGTATGCCCAAACCTAGTTCCTTCGCAATGGCATCTTGCAACCTTTGTGTGTTGAAATCCTGTGACACAGTGATCCATAACACTTTGTCATAAGTTGCTTCTTCGAGGAGTCTATTATGTATGTGCACCATAATAGTCGTTTTACCAACACCCCCCATTCCATAAATGCCTAGTCGGGATATTTGATTCCCTACTAGGAACTCCAAAATCTTTGTAGTATTTCTCTGAAATGCCTCTCCCACCATCTTTTCTTCTAACAATTTACTGACTTTGGTCTCTGTCGCTTCAAATAGTCCTTTGTCTTGTCTCATAAGGTCTTCTGCTTCATCCATCAGTATAAATACCTGTTGATGCAGTGGCAAACAATCCTCGCTTGCTGCTTCAGGACAATCATTTCTAAGCTTCTCCACATTCGCCAGCCAATTCACAACTTCCATTCTCGGCTTCTTTAGGGATAGAGATGCAGCAAATTCTAACTCATCCATTATGCCACCTTCTTTTCTATAGAGTAGTTCTAGTCTTCTTTTCAAATCTCTATTCTCTTCAAAGTTATTGCCTGTGTTCAGATGACTCGTCATTTGCACACCCTCATGTATATCTAATTCTGCAATTAAAATTCCATCAGTTAGGGTCTCATGATAGCATTCTTGCTGCCCCCATAATAATGTAACATATATAAGGATTAATTTTTGTAAATAACCAGAGACCTGGTAGTGATGATGGGCCTATCATGTCTGTTCCACAAGGTAGAATCTGAGGAAGTGGAGGAGCATTATTTGGACCTTGTGACGATAATGGCATACATGGATCCATGTCCGTTAGAGCTTGTGGGTGACATGTGACTAAATGGTTTTTCCATGATGATGATGGCACGGTTGGATTCTGATGCGCTGTCTTGAGATTAATGGATTGATGTGGAAGACTTTGACGTTGAGGGTGCACCGAAGCTGCTTGCAATAAAATATTCAAGTGTAAGATCAATCAACAATTGGACTTTCAAATCAGGCCATGGGTATAGGTAAAACAACATCTAGAACTTGATCACACAAAATATCTATAGCAAAAATCTCAAAGTTAATATTTTGATGAAAGAAAGTGTGCAATAAAAAGGAAGTGACATTGGAGATGTAGAATATGCAATGATGCTTGGCATGTTCCTGATTAGGGAACCCCTATAGATATCTTGTTTAAAAACGCATCATATCTTAAATTTTGACCACATAATTTGGGAATATCTAAAGATCTAACGGAACCATAATAGCAACGTAGATTAATTTAGACACACCGTGGGATGATGATGGGCCTACTGTATTTGTTGACGCCTCTGGAACTAGCGAATCAATCACTGTTGCCTCAAAATTTTGAGAGTCACTTGTATGCTGTGATGCAATTGAGGGATCGATGTCCATTGGAGTTTGAGAAGGAAACCGACAAATATCATTCCCATCTCCCTTGTCACACTTTGGTGAGAGCTGACCAGGATGCTGGACAGTGTCGGTCGGACTTGTGTTGTTGCATACAGGAACCACTCCCTCTACATAGGGTTGACCACAATCCTGCAAACGATTTGCACCGTTCACATCAAGACATGAATCAATTTGTAATGACGATCCCACTGTTGGATTATGCAGTTCATTCGTTTGTATTTCCGCAGAAGTGTTTACATCTACATCGCAAAATTCAAGAAGATTCTTTGGCGGAGAGCGATGAAGATTTGACCAGTCTGTTGAATGTAGCGGTGAATCTGGAGTGATTCCATCTGCAAAATGTTCGTCAAAGCTTAGAAATTGTTCATTTGAAAATTGGGGAATGCTGGTCGTAGACTCGTAGCTATGTTAATGAGTAGAGAAGTGGGTAAAACATCACCTCCAATGAACTCCTGCAGCCCACCTGACCTACTGTTGCCGAGGACATGATCATTTGGGAATGATGATAGCCCTCTTGCCTTTTGTTGTTCCCTCTCTGGCTCAGGAAGAGTTGGTAGCTCAAGAAGCGCTGCTAGCTCAGTAAAATCAAGGGAAAGTGAAGCCGACGAGTCCATCGGAAGTTGCTGGAGAGAGGAAGCAATTTCATTACCGCGTGCTGCATCCAATCTATGATTCGATAGATCCGGTTGCTGGGAGGTATCTAGATTATCCAGAGGCATATCACCAGGAGGCAGAGAAACTTGATCCCGAGGCCCTGCTGAAGCAGTACCAATTCCGGTCGGCCAATAGCAAGATGGTTGCGGTGGCGCACACCCAGGTTGATTCGAGTTCTGCGTGTCATTGGGATTCGATGCGTTGTCACTTTGGAATACAATTTGACTTGTGCCAAAAACTATTCTTTCCAGTCCTTCGCCCGATGCGCCTCCCGTGCTTATATCCAACGCACTGCCTTTACCTTCAATTTTCTGCAAGGCTTCTGCTCTCACATGATGATCAACTTTCTCACAACCTTTAATACCATAACGCGGAATTCCAGCGAGGTGCGCGCGGATCCTTGTAGCACTTCCACTATACTTGTTGCCGCAAAATCGGCACTTCCACTTGTTGTTCTCCACATATTCCACGTAGCCACGAAATCGATCTAACTCCCTGGGCATTCTTTTGCCTATTACCTACAAAGAGCACATGACATGAAAAACAGAGAAAAAAGGCCAAGCAAAAGCACAGGACAGTTAAAAAACAAACAAGATCGATAAAACAAGATGCATATAGAATCATAAAGGAATCCAAAGTTATGTTAACAGTTAGCTAATCAGATAGACTTGATATCAATGCAAAATCCTTGAATCTTCCTAATAGAGCCAAACCACCTAAGTTGTGTATGCCCAAAGTACAGAGATCCTCCTCCTTATTTCACCATGAACAAAAGTGAAGGTAGAGAGAGATACACTAGATATACACAGAGGAAATTAACAAAGGAAAATTAGATTATACTTACCAAAAAAAGAGAGAGAGGAAAACTTTAGGATTATCTAAGCAGGAGAACACGCCTTGGAAGGAGAATCTCAAGCAGCCCTTACACATTAAGCATGGATCTAGAGGAGCATCAAGAGTGTAGGGTAATGGTCTCCCACATCTTTGTCAACAGAAGGAGTGGACGGTCTTGCTCCAAAAAACGCATTCGCCTTTGAGCCAATTTCAGCTTTGGCTGTAAGGAAGCTGCTGTGCAGCCAATAACTATTGAGCCCACTCATCTTGTTTTTCCCCACCGGAAATAGTACAAATTACATAAAGATTTTAAAAAAGCGGTGTACCAAATGAGGTGGAAAGCTATTATTGAACATTAAAATATGGTTATTCAAATAAATAAAAAAGGGTTAAAATATGGTTCTCAATCTCTATTGCATTCTTTCGCGTTTAATATTGTAGATCCTCCTAATAAAATTACGAATTCTTGTAAACCAATCAGTTACACGACCTTATCTGGCTCTGAATTTTCCAAGGCGAATTTAAGCGGGGGTTCTCATAAAAGATTTTGGACGCGGTACGCTCTCCGAGTTCAAGTCCTTGCCGCTCCTTCCTTCCGGTTGACCGAAATGGTCGACTTGAGGCCACTCTCAACACGACGTTCTTGCGTGCAAGGTTAAATAAAAGGGGGGATTGAAAGTGGCGTCAAAACTCAAAAGGCGTCCAAAAGGACGTGGCAGTGTAAATCCAGCACACACTCATGATGACCACATCTTCAGCAAGATTGAAGAGTAAAATAGCAAACAAAAAGCAGGAAAATAACGCCGCCCGTCGAAGCATTCGCGCCGTGTGAATTAGGAAACCTAATACGGATTCTGACTTGGCGTCAATATACACGAATTTCTGACAATCATATCCGTATAACACAAATTGCCAAATCCGATATATCGAATCTATTTACACCAAAAAAATGACCAAATCATCGGCATGGATGAGCACATGGCTAATGCATGGATATTGCAAGCACGTGATGCATTGTCGACAATTATTAAGATCGATATCGATATTAGTACACGTCTATATTCACTCTCAATCGGTTGTCGATATATGGCCACATGTGAGTAACGATGACTCACAAGAGTATTGATAAGATCTTGTGAAGGTGTTAGAAGAAAACTAAATACATGAGGAGTCTTGAGATATGATTACCAGTTCGAAGTCACTAGGAAACAAGGCAATCGAGGCCATGGAACAATTGGTATACATTTTTGGAGGACCAACTGTCCGAGAATAGGATCGTGGTGTTGTGAGAATATGGGCACATGAAATAATTAAACTTCAGTAAGTAAAACCCGATACAAGTCGAGCAGAGAATATACAAGGCTTTGTTATTATGCCCCAAGATAGGATTGTCCTAAGAGCAATGTATAAAAATAAGCGTGGATTGAGTTAATAAATGCAAATTTATTGATCTAACTATATAGAAGACAGATTCCATTGTTAATAGAACGAGACTAGTAGTGAATACTAAACTTGGAATGAAACTAGAAATAAAAACACCTAAATACTATCTAACCATTTTTTTAAAAATCTTTTTGAGTAAGTAAATTGTTTGTCTTTTCTGCTCGCCTCTGCTAATACAAATCACGAGCTTAAATTTCAAATAAGCGAAGGCTAAAATTCATGATGCGATGACTGGTCGATCGCTCGATACGACGATCCAATGCACGACAACAAGATCAGATACAAAAACGAAGCAAAGGCAGGAAACAAATGTAGAAAGCGAAACAACTCTAGAGAATAATAAGAAAGGAGACAGCCCCGGTTTTGTGGGGGCAATAATGAATCTTGATTTAGAATCAGCCACGGAACGGGATAACACGATTGGAGCGAGCGACGCCGGCGACGACTCAATCTTGGTTATGGTCGCTGGCGATGTCTTGGTTGAATGGCGGCACCGGTGAAACGGCTGGGCCGTTTTAATCATCAACTCCGTCCGGTGACCGATAGCGACGTGAAAGCACAAGGGGCAACGAAGCTCAGTTTCAACAGACCTAGCTCGTCAAATCAGTTTGCCTACGACTTGGCTGGAAGAAACATGCAGAACCAGGAGTAGAGAAACAAAGCAAGGGAGAAAAACTGCAGGTAAAATTAACTCTAAGCCTCCATTAGTTTGATGGACAATATGGTGTTTCTGAAAATTATTTTCCAGAAAAATAATCATTATTTTTCGGTGTTTGGCTGAAATTTGAAAATGAAGTGAAAATATTTTTGTCTTGTTTTGTAAAGAAAATCTTTTCTTGCATGCACTCATTTTAAATATATATTTTTATTTTTTTAAATATATATTTTTTCTTTCTCTTCTTCTTCAATCTTGGCCAGTCGTCGGCCACGGAGGCGATCGGCAACCGGCCAAGGCCAAAGAAGAAGAAGAGAATGAAAGAAATAAAAGAAAAATTAAAAACTCAATTTAAAAAAAAAAACCAAAACATAAAGATGAAATGAAAATGTGTTTCCTTGATTAGTTTATTTTTCAAACGAATGTCGAAAAATTTGAAAAATATCTTTTAGGGAGTTATTTCTGTGAAATGAACAAAGTCTTAAGATCAGTTGGACAGAACGACCTTATTGTAACGAGAGGGCGTGAGCAACCGTTATTCAGACATGGTTCAGCAAAGTCTCGGCATTTGACGCCGCAATTCAGTGACCGATCGGAAACAAAACGAAGCAGAAACCCAATAGATGAATCCGGAATGAATCGAAACCATTTTTGAAGCTTATTTGGAGGGAAACAACCTGGTAGACGTGGCGGCGCGCATCGTTCTCCAGGGAAAACTTTGAAGCTCAACGAATGCTCCCGTCCCTGTTGCTTGTAAGAGCGATATCGTCCACTTCGATTTGAAGAGTTAGCGAAGCTGAATCTATCGAGAGAAACTTATTTGCTCGTGAAGAGAATTCGGCGAGGATTGGCGACAACGACTCTGTAAAGTACGGGAAGGTATCGGAACCGAGCAAAACCGAAAGGAGTAGAAAATATCTTATGTAACGTTTGATAATGTCCGGATATACATGGACAAAACTGGATTAAACGTAAGAAAACAAAAAATCAATTCGTTGAGATTTGGAAAAGAAAAAATTTGATTATCTTAGTCGTGAAAACTATATATGATTGCTGCCCAGGCCTGCCATGACCACCTCCACCGTTGGGAACATCCACCGACGCGGTCCTGCCTCTACTCCAGTCCTTATGGTCATCATGAACTTGCTTAGTCCCTCACTCGTCTCTCTTATCTGCCTCGCCCCTCTCACGTTGCGTTGACCTTTTTGATCGCACCCATCATCCATCCTCTCTGCCTTGTTGTTGTCTCTCTTTCTCGGAATCACATTGGCCAAGCGTCCAGAGGGAGATCCAAAAGTTTCAGCTCTTCATCAACCAAACCAGAATGCTGAGCATAGTTGAAGCATCCAGATTTGATATACATATGGATCATCTGTTCTCTACTTGAAGATCCCAAGAAAAATTCATAGTACTTATTTTTAGAGGCAATATTGTAATTGTATGCTTGACTCTAGAGAAATCTTGTAAATATAGTGAAATTGAATCTCCATCATCAGATTAAGGGGATCTAGGATTGTAATTAGAGAGCTGAGGTGTATTTATGTAGGGATCTCCTCCCTTTTCATCATCCCTGCCGTTTCCTTTTCATCTCGACTGATGTTCCCCCACTCCTCGTTTGTCGTTTCTGCTCGCCTCCGCTAACTCAAATCATGAGCTTAAATTTCAAATAAGCAACAGCCAAAAGTCATGATGCGATGACCGGTCGATCGCTCGATGCAACGGTCCAATGCACGACAACAAAATTCAGATAAAAAAACGAAGCAGAGGCAGGAATCAAATGTAGAAAGCGAAACAGCTCTAGAGAATACTAAGAAAGGAGACAGCCCCGGTTTCATCGGGGGCAATAACAAATCTTGATTTGGAATCAGCCACGGAACGGAATAACACGATCGGAGCGAGCCATGCCAGTGACGACTCAATCTTGGTTATGATGTCTCGGTTGAACAGCGGTGATGGTGAAACGGCCTTGCAGTTATAATCAGCAACTCTGTCCAGTGATCCGACAGTGGCGCGAAAGCACAAAGCTCAGTTCAATAGACGTAGCACGTCAAATCAGTTTTGCCTACTACTCCGGCTGGAAAAAAGAAGGCAAAACCAGAACTAGAGAAACAAAGCAAGGGAGAAAAACTGAACGTAAAATTAACTCTTAAGACTCGGTTGGACAGAAACGACCTGATTGTGACGAGAGGGCGTAAGCAACGGTTACTCAGCGACGGTTCCGCATAGCCTCGGCATTCGGCACTGCAATTCAGTGACTGCTCAAAAAAGAAACGAAGCAGAAACCGATAGATAAATGCAGAATGAATCGAAACCATTTTTGGAGCTTATTTTGTCACACCCCAATCCACATGAACAAGGGCATGACACGGCCGTCCTTTCACCAAAGGACGCAATCTCAACGTAACCAAGATTCAGCCCGATATCAACATGTGTACATTTATATATATATATAAAATTCACCAAACCAAAACATATACCTTATGTAAATATTAACTTATAAACTTATCAACTATATATAAGTCATATCAAAAAGTACCAACCACAAAAGTTCTCCCTGAAGGAATACTCACGCCTACTCGCGACTTGTTGAAGAACTTGAAAAACAAATAGATGAGAGGAGTGAGCTATCACGGCTCAGAAAATAACACATTTATTCTAAGCAGATCGATAAATCACTATGCATATTTAAAAACACAATCCTAACTCATTTTAACATAATATATAATATAACTCAAATACATGTATTAATGGTTTAGTCAATTAGTCAATATCATAAAACATGTATCAATGGTCTATTCCATTGATTAATCTCATCAAACCACACATTGATGGTTTATTCTATCGACCAAACTCAAATCACATGTCAATGGTCCACTCCATTGACCAATTCATGCTCAAATGTCTAGCCATGGTCATGTGTAACGCCCGTGACAAGACAACTAAGATTCCCCCCTTGGCAAGATCTCCACCTATTATTAGCTGGTGGCTCGGCTCATAATGATATCCTATATTAGTATGCGCATACCCACACACCTCTCAGGGTTCACAGAGATATTGAGTGCCAACCACCAATCATAATATCCAGTAAACCAATATCAGAAGGAAAGTCATATCACAACTCAAAATTTGATATATAAATATCAAAGCATTTTTCAAAATGTCTTAATATTTTTTCATAAAAAATTTCACATATAATTTTCAAACAACTATTCAAATCGAATTCGAAATATAACTCATTTTCGAACAACAGAAATGACAGTAATAGCTCGATCATGTTTTATGTAACAAGAGATGCCTTTTTATCAACTCATAGAATATATAAATCCATCATGTTTCTCAAAACATGACTTTAAAAATACAAAGAAGAAATAGTGTCACTCACCTGGGAAAAACCAAAAATCAACTATGATGCTTACTCGAACTACGCACTCGGATCTCTAACAATTAATGGAAAAACAATATCAAGAGGCCGAGTAAAAAGGATATTCTCATAACGGCCTAAGAAGCACCGACACTCTTCGGAAGCTTTCGTGTCGTGTCCGACACTCCGACACGTATCCGACATGCTCCGACAAATTTCGACATGCGGTCAACGAATGTTGGATAATCTAACATGTGGTCAACTCTTCTCGACACGCTCCGATATGCGATTCTAACACGCATGGGGTCAATTATAAAAATTTCCAATACTCGAGGGGTTAGAATGTAAATATATAAAAAAAATAATGAAAAAAAAAAGAGGAAAGAAGAAAATTCTTACTCTCAAGTTTCTCACTTATAAGTTCTGATCTTCCCGTGAGTGACGATGGAATGCCCCTTTTCTTGTTGGTGTCGTTCCGTTGCCCCCACCTACTCAAGGTTATAATTTTTTTTTTTTGTTTCTTTCCGCTTTTCGCAAGCATCACTTGCGAGTTATCTCTTTCGGTCTATGTTATTGGAATGATTTCCTTTTCTTTTGGTCATGCTTCGAGAGTTCGTCTTAGATTTTCATTTTTCTCGAACCTTGTTTTGCAGAAGAGCTCCAAGCTAGTCTATATCATGAACTCCGAACTCTGTTTAGTACTATAAGAAATCTCATTAATCTCCGACAAGTATAAGAAAACATGACATGTTCTTTCAAGTTTACTCTTTCATGTTTGCAATTTTAGAATCTCGTTCAATTTCTGTCAAATTAAAACAATGAATGATATTAACAAATGTTGGATTAATATTTTTAGTATAAATTAATTCTATGCTCTTTTTATTATTATTTATTTATTTTTGCATTTATATAAAAATATATATATTTAATATATAACGTGTCGAACGTGTCGGAATTTTCTATTTTTTTTAGAAATGACGTGTCAGCGTGTCGTGTCGTGTCGTGTCGCATATTCGTATCAATACTACATAGATAATGGCTTGCCTATACTAGGCCTATTTGTCGATAAAATGACACCTATGCACCATGAAAGCTCGCATTTAATGGAAACCATTGTTTTCCGTTAGGTGCGACCCATGTGCCAATTTCGTTGCGCCATTACTTCCTCCACAAAATTTTGTTTCAAATCGTCTTACAGTCTTTAGAAAGCTCTCTTGACGTACTACAACAATCCCAACTCAGCCGCCCCAAAACAACATCGAAAACAACAACAAAAAATGCTCAAACCTATTGTTTGCTATAGTTCCATAATGCGCCCTCAACTTTAAAATTCCATTTTGGACAAATCGTAAGCTCAAATCAAGATCCGTAAGATACTATAGCTCACAACATCCCAAAGTACTACTTCTACAAAAATATGCAGCTCAACGACTCAAAAATTGGGTTTCGCCACATAAATATCCAAGAAATCCGAATTTCAAGCCCTAATTGTGACGATTGCTTCAAGTAGATGATTAAAGGCCCCGATTTCTTGCCGGTGTTGTAAAAAACACTTGAGTCAGCTTGATGAGGCGTTCGGATCCCGAGCGCGCCAATTTTTTTTTTCTCTTTTTCCCCTTTTTTTTTCTTTTCTCTTCTTTCTCTCTTCTCCCCTGTTTCTCCGTTTCCCCTGTTTTCATTTCTGCCGAATGCCTCCCTCTCTCCTCTCTTTAAAACAGCAGAAGCTTCCACAATTCTCCTTCAGCTTCCTTTGCTGACTTTTCAAACCCTGTTTTTCTAGAAAAGCCCATATTTTACATATTTGGAGAGAAACAACCTGGTAGATGTGGCGGCGCAACGACTCTGTAAAGTAAAAATGGACGGGAAAGTGTTGGAACCGAGCAAAATCAAAAGGAGAATAAAATACGTGCTCGGCTTATAGCTTAGTGGTTGTCGTCGAAGTCCATGAAATGATATGAGCGCGAGACGATGATGCGATGATGGTTCCGGGGCTGGTCAGGAGAGCAGTCTCTACACGGTGACGTTGGCTTCTTTTCTTTCAACGAAATATCCCGTGAACAGGGGAGGACAGAGGCCAAAAACCAGCGCCTCGGATGGATGAAGATGTACAGGAAACTCGCAAGTAGCACTGATCAAAATCAACATGCCTCTGATCACGAATGCGATGGAATGAATGCACAAACCATGCGGAGTCGGTGATTTCGGTTAGGGATAGAGTTCTACCGTTATTGGCACATTTAGTCCCTGAAATTCTTTATGAAATGCAATGACAATCTAATCACAAAAATTGAGGTTTCAATAACTGAAGCTTGTTCAGGGAGCTACAATGTACATGAATATATTGAATAACACAAAATGCCGTATCCAATCTATGGAATTATGGATCAGAGTTGTTAGCTTGCGATGCCGTGTGAGGGCAAAGCAAACTTCGACCCTTTAATTTTGGCGTGCTCCTTCAGCGCCGTCATGAGCTGCCCAAGATTTCATCCCAGAAGGCAGCATTAGGCGCGCTTCTTCAGCGCCTACTTCCGGCACTCCTTTACCCAAGTCCAGGTCCAGCCCCTCCCGCAGTTCGGCTGTCTTATGAAAGACCTCCGCCGATACGGCATATGAAGAAAAGTAATTCTTATGGCAACTTGAAAGTTTGCAGAAAAGCATGTAATTAAAATAGCAGCTGAATGCCTTTTAGTAGGACTTCTTCGAAAGCAGCATCGGGGGATTCACTTCTTCTTGGCAGAAGATTCTCCCAAAGCCAGAGTTAGAGCTACACGACTGTAGTACTCTGCATGAATATAAAAAGAAGAGCTACTACATCTTCATAACGATTTTTAAGCAATTGCTGGAGATACGATTTGATTTGATTCTAATTCTAATTCTGATTATGGACTAATTGATTCGATCAATTGGTAAGATCAAATATTTAGAACGTAAAACACGAAAACGTTATCTTGTATATTTTTTCCTATTTTATCTTTTTAGTATTATAAATAGGCTGAGCACATGTGCAAAACGCATAGCAATACAATCCATAACTCCTTCAATATTTTTCGATTTCTATTAGGAATGAAGGTAATTGTATCGATAACTCACGAGAATTGCGCCGGCCTTCTAGAATATAATTACCCATGCGGAAATGGAGATGAGATTGAAGAAGATCCTGAGCATTGGGATGATCCCATATTAGCGACTTCCACTTTTCCTCACTTTCCACCACAATAAGTGGAAGGTCCTCAATATCACGGAATCGCAATTGCAAAGGAATCCTGTTCAACTCTAGGCATCTTATCACCGTCAAATGTTCCATGGAATCGCAAGTTATTGGGACTTCACATATGCTCTTTAGCTGGGGTAGATCGCATAGGCACAAGGAATCCAGCTTTGAGAGAGAAAATGAAGATTGGGAGGATGAAGGAATGTTGTTTGCAGGAGTCATTGTGCTTCCTTCTTGGTCTTGTCCTGCTCTACTTATCATCTCCACCATTCCTTTACAACCTATGACACGTATACTTTGAAGATTTCGGAGATGGAGCAGCCACTCATGCGAAAATAGCTTTCTCATGTTATTGCAATTGTCTACCAAAAGCCCTTCCAAAGAAATCTCTTCAACTGACATGTATGGGGGAGGATCTCCTATTATCTCCTCCATGTTCTCACAACGGTATACTAAGATATTTCTCAAGTTAGAGAAATGGGGCAACCACTCAGATTCTACCACTCTCTTCATTTTATCACACTCACAAACAATAATATTTTCTAGACTAGGGAAGGCAGGGGGTAGATGTGGAGGTAGTGATGTAACTGCTACTGTTATCCCCACCATTTCCTCACATTCCCTTATTACTATCTCTCGTAAGTGTGGAAGACAGAATTTAGGCCCATGCCCAAAGAGATACTTCAATTTCGGACATTTTTTTATTATCAAAACCCTAAGGCTTGGGAAGAGGGGAAGGGTAGGGTTTGGGCCAAGGGATTCATGGATGTCGATTATTTTTTCATCTTGTCCTCCACTCAGCACACACAAGTTTTTCCATTTGACTATTTTTAGCTTCTCAAGGTTTTCAAATAGACCCACGTCAGACAAATTTGTTGTACCGTCACAGTTGGTTGCTCTCAATACTTGCACATCTTGGGGAATCAAAATACAAACGCCATTGCTACTGCCATCCCCTCCCACGCTCACAATAGCATGGCTCCTCCTCTCAATGTGGACACCCCTCTCACAATTCCCAAATTGAGCGTCATCACTTACTTTCATATAATCCTTCAATTCTTCTTGACCCACTTTGAGATTGTAATAGCGAAGGTTATTTCTCTTCTCAAAAGCTACCCTCACAAACTTGTTGAAATCATCCACATCTTCAAAGCAATATACAAGTGTCTCCAATGCCCACAAGTTTGTAATGTCTTCTCCATTTGCTACCTCAACTTTAAGATATTGCAAGTTTCGCAAAGCCCCCAATGTTCCTTTGGGTAATCTACCTATGCATGTATGAGAAAGGTCAAGGTATCTCAAATTCACTAGCATTTCCAGACCCTCGAGCGCTTCAACCCTAGTACAGCCAAAAATGTCCAACTTTCTCAAAGATCTGAGCTTCCCTAAATGAGGGATACGGCGCAATTTCTCACATTTTCTAAGTAACAGTGCTCTCAAGTTTACCAAGTCTGAAATGGAATCTGGAAGTTCTTTGAGGTAACATCCACTTAGGTTTAGAACCTTTAGCCCCCATAATTGTTTGAAGAAAGAGTCGGGGATGACCAAATCATAGGACGAGTTTTTATTCAATAGAAAAGTTGATAGTTTAGGACAATTAGGGGACATGTTCAAGGGAAATTCTTCAATATAATTCTCCATCAAAGAAACTTTCTCCAAAGCATCAGTCCAATATTCTTGGATGGTATCCTCCGCAACCCCTTTCCTGCTTTTACAATCGAAGTCACACTCATGATGTGCAATGCCATATCTCTAATCAAATCGTGCATCTTCATTGTGCTCTCATGAACTTCCAATAGGCAAACATTTGCCAGTTTTTTCAATATGGTGAGGCCTCTAACATATTGTGTCTCCCTTGTATTCAAACGAACAATCAATCCTTGATCAATAAAGAATTCTATCAACTCGAACTTATCAATTTGTTTATCTTCTGGATAAAGTGCACAAGATAGGAAACACCGTTGGACTTCATGATTACGAAGGCGATTATAACTGAATTCTAGTTTCTTTAAGACCCCATTTTCCATATCCGTTTGCCCCATATCTGATTCTCTCAATTTCTCCAAGCAATCATTCCATTCATACACATCAGTAACTCCTCGCATGCTTCTTGCCATTGTGATGATTGCAAGTGGCAATCCCGCACATTCTTGAACAATGGACTTTATAGCTGTTCTAGTTTCCAAATCATGGGCCACTTTTGATCCAAGCTCCTCCAAAAATAAACTCTCAGCTTCTGCATGAGATAGAGGTTCTATTTTTATCATTTCTTGACATTGCATCTGGCAGCATACCTCGAAGGATCGAGTGGTTAAGACCAACTTAATTCCATCTGTGATTCCCACCTCTTTAAGATCAAAGCATTCCCACACATCATCGAGGATCACTATAGATTTGCCTCTTTTTGTTAAACAATCACACAACATTGCTGCTCGTCTTCTCACATCCTTTTCTTGTAGTGTGCCCAAATCTAGTTCCTTTGCAATGGCGTCCTGCAACTTTTGTGTGTTGAAATCCTGTGACACAGTGATCCATAACATGTTGCCATAGGTTGCTTCTTCAAGGAGTCTATTATGTATGTGCACCATAATAGCCGTTTTACCAACACCTCCCATTCCATAAATGCCTAGTCGGGATATTTGATTCCCTACTAGGAAGTCCAAAATCTTTGTAGTATTTCTCCGAAATGCCTCCCCCACCATCTTTTCTTCTAACAATTTATTGACTTTGGTCTCTATCGCCTCAAATAGTCCTTTGTCTTGTCTTATAAGGTCTTCTGCTTCATGCATCAGTATATATACCTGTTGATGTGCTGGCAAACAATCCTCGCTTGCTGCTTCAGGACAATCATTTCTAAGCTTCTCCACATTCGCCAACCAATTCGCAACTTCCATTCTTGGCTTCTTAAAGGATAGAGATGCAGCAAATTCTAACTCATCCCTTATGCTAGCTTCTTTTTTATAGAGTAGTTCCAGTTTTCTTTTCAAATTTCTATTCTCTTCAAAGTTGTTGCCTATGTTTGGATGACTCATCATAGACACCCTCTCGTTCGTATCTAGTTCTGCAGTTTAAAAATTCCATCGGTTAGAGTCTCATGATAGCATTCTTGCTGCCCCATAATAATGTGACATGGTGATACATAAGGATTAATTTTTGTAAATAACCATAGACCTGGTAATGACGATGGACCTAACAAGCCTGTTCCACAAGGTAGAATAAGAGGAGGTGGAGGAGCATTATTTGAAGCTTGTGATGATGGTGGCATACATGGATCCATGTCCAGTGGAGTTTGTGGGTGACATGTGACTAAATGGTTTTTCCATGATGATGATGATGGCAAGGTTGGATTCCGATGCGTTGTCTTGGGATTATTGGATCGATGTGGAACAATTTGATGTTGAGGGCTCATCGAATCTGCTTACAATAAAATATTCAAGTGTAAGATTAATCAACATTTGGACTTTCAAATCAAGCCATCGGTAAACAACATCCAGATACTTGATTACACAAAATATCTACAATGAAAAACAACATCCGCAAAAGTTAAATATTTTGATGAAAGGGACTGTGCTATGAAAAGGAAGTGATATTAGACATATGGAATATGCAATGATGCTAGCATGTTCCTGATTGGAGAACCCCGGTGATATCTTGTTTAAAAACACATCATATGTTAGATTTCGATAAAATAATGTAGTGATGTAGATTAATCCAGACGCACCGTGTGATGATGATGGGCCTATTGCATTTGTTGACGCTGCTGGAACTAGCAAATCAAGGACACTTGAATGTTGTGATGCAATCGAGGGATCTATGTCCGTTGGAGTTCGCGAAGGAAACTGACGGATATCATTCCCATCTTCCTTGTCACACCTTGGGGGAAGTTGACTAGGATGTTGGACAGGATCCACTTCCACTTCACACGGTTGACCACAATCCTGCCAACGATTTGCACCGTCCACATCAAGGGATGAATCAATTTGTAATGATGATACCACTGTCGGATTATGTTGTTCATTCATTTGTATTTCCTCGGAAGTGTTTACAATTTCATCACGAGATTCAGGAAGATTCTCCAGCAGAGAGTGGTGACTATTTGACCAATTTGTTGAATGTAGCAGTGAATCTGGAGTGATTCCATCTGCAAATTGTTCGTCAGAGCTTAGATATTGTTCCTTTGAATATTAGGGAATGCTGGTCGTAGTTATGTTAATGAGTAGAGGAATGGGTAAAACATCACCTCCAATGAACTCCTGCAGCTCGTTTGACATACTGTTGCCAAGGACTTGATCATTTGGGAATGATGATAGCCCTCTCGAACCTTGTTGTTCCCTTTCGGATTCAAGATGAGTTGGTTGCTCAAGAAGCGCTGCTAACTCAGTAAAATCAAGAGAAGGTGAAGCCAACGAGTCCATCGGAAGTTGCTGGGGAGATGAAGCAATTTCATTTCCATGTGCTGCATCCAACCTATGGCTCGATAGATCGGGTTGCTGGGAGGTATCTAGATTATCCAGAGGCATATCACCAATCGGCAAGGACACTTGATCCTGAGGGCATGCTGAAGCACTACGAATTCCAGTGGACCTATGGCAAGATGGTTGCTGCGGCGCGCACCAGGGTTGATTCGAGTTCTGCGTGTCATTGGGATTCGACGCATCGTCACTTTGGAATACAATTTGACTTGCGCCAAAAACTATTCTTTCTGTTACTTCACCCGATGCGCCTCCCGTGCTTATATCCAACGCACTACCTTTACCTTCAATTTTCTGCAAGGCTTCTGATCTCACATGATGATCAACTTTCTCACAACCTTTAATACCATAACGCGGAATTCCAGCGAGATGCGCCCGGATCCTTGTAGCACTTCCGCCGTACTTGTTGCCGCAAAACTGGCACTTCCACTTGTTGTTCTGCACATATTCCACATACTCACGAAATCGATCTAACTCCCTAGGCATTCTTTTTGCGGTTACCTACAAAGAGGACATGACATGAAAAACAGAGACAATGCCCAGCAAAAGCACAGAACAGTTAAAAATAGATAAGATCAATAAAAAAAGATGCATATAGAAATGTAAAGGATTCCTAAGTCATGTTAACAGTTTGCTGACCAGATAGACTTGATATCGATGCAAAATCCTTGAATCCTCTTAACAGAGCCAAACTATCATACCCCAAATCCTATAGGGATGAGAGGATAACACAGCCATCTTTTCCCTAAAGGACACAGCCTCACACTATACCCCAAGTATCCAGCTCCCAATAGTTCTTGTGATAGTGCTCTCGCTCTATTGAACACTAACTGAGGCACCTCAAAAACATTATAAGAAAAAGGAATAAGCTACCATGGTCCAGAGTAATATATTTCTTCTAAGTAAATTGAACAATCACTATGTACTTTAAACACAAATATAACTCACTAATAAACCTTCAAGACCAAAAATGCAATATTTCTTACTTTAACATAATATGTTCAAGACAGAAATATTCAAGATGATAGCAAATAAATATCAATGGTACAACCCATTAGTCGATATCATAAAAATAAACGTTGATGGTTCATTCCACCAATCTCATAAAACACACGTCAACGGTTCATTCCATTGGTTAGTCTCATGCTACACATCAATGGTTTATCCCATTGATCCATCTCATATGAAACTACACGTCAGTAGTCCATTCATCGATCAATCTCTTGCTCAAGTATCAAACCATGGTCATGTATAACACTTGTGACAATGCGATGAAGATTCCTCTCTTGGTTAGGTCTCCACCTATTATTAGTTGGTGGCTCGACCCACTAGGATATCTAAGATCAGTATCGCATATCCACAAGCCCCTCACTAGGCTTACATCGATATTGAGCATTAACACCAATCCATAACAACCTCCACAATTCACAAAGTCAAATTAAAATATAAGTTCCATAAATCAAAATATATAATCTTTCTGCAACACGGCTTATTCATCATAAATATTTTTCGTATTGCATTTCTCAAGTCATTTCAGAACTTGTTTCTTAAACTAAAATAAATTTCACATACCTTTTCACAACACATTTCAAAAACCAAGTTCACCAATCAACAATTATATACATATAACCTTTTGCAACAACTTTGCAAAAAGATTTGGCAAACCATTCACAAATACCAAATTGTAGTAAATGCTTGATCTAGATTTTATGCAACAAGACATGCTTTATACACCAAATCTCCATAACTTTCAAGACATGCATTTACAAACTCATAGAAGAAATAATATCATTTACCAAGGAAGGCCAAAAACCAACTTACGCTATTTATTCGAATTGACATAGTTGAATTCCTAACAAATAATCGAAAAGCAATATCAAAGACCAAGTAAAATGATATTCTAATGAACAACTCGACTATACTACGCTTATTTGTCGATAAAATGACACCTACGCACCAGCGGGAAATTTGCCTATAGCATAAACCTAATGTTGTTCGCTAAGCATAGCCCGCGTGCTAAATTCCATCGCATCATAACTTCCTCCACAAAATTTTGTTTCAAGCAATCTTATAGTCTTTAGAAAGTGCTCTTGATATACTACAATAACCCCAACTCAGCTGCCTCAAAACCTCACCAAAGAGGGTTAAAAATTGGGCCCAAAATTACTGTTTGTTACTGTTCCAGAATGCGCGCCAAACTTGAAAATTTTGTTCTAGACAAACTATAAGCTCAAATCACGATCTATAAAATGCTATAACTTCAAAACACCCTAAAATATCATTTCTAGACAAAAAAAAATTGTGCTCAACGACTCAAAAATCGGACTTCGCCACTCAAATATCCCAAAAATCTGAATTTGAAGCCTTAACTGCAACGATTCGCTCGAATAGATGATTAGAGGCTTCGGTCACTTACCGGCGTTGCCAAACTTAGTTGAGTCGGCTTTGTGAGTTGCACGGATCCCGAGCACGTGAAATTTTTCCCCTTTCTCCTTTCTCCTTTTTCTTCTTTCTCGGGGAGCCCTTTTTCCCCGTTTCTACCGTGCTCTTCTCTCTCTCCCTTCCTCTCTTTTTAAAGCTGAAGTGCACTCTTTTTCCTCTATTTTTGACCACTCAACTCTTCGTCTCTTTCCTTTTTCTCTCTAGCGCGAGCTCTGGGGTTCTTTTTCATTTTGAACCAAGCAACCCCTTTTGCCCCCACCTTTGGTAACTTTTCGACGATCGTTTTTTTTTTTATACGCCGCATACTACACAAATCTCCTGAGTTGTGTATGCCAAAGTACAGATATCTCTCTCCTTATCTCACCAGGAACAAAACCGAAGGTAGAGAGAGATACACTAGATCTACACGGGAAATTAACAAAAGAAAGTTAGATTATACTTACCGAAAAAAGGGAGGAAAACTTCTGGATTATCTGAGCAGGAGAACACGCCTTCGAAGGAGAATCTCAAGCAGCCTTGTGGATCCATAGGAGCATCGAGAGTGCAAGGTAATTGTCTCCATGTCACTGTCGTCAAACGGGGTGGACGGTCCTACTCAAGAAAACGCGTTCACCGTTGACATAATTTCAGCTTTGGCTGTAAGGAAACTAATGTGCAGCCAAGAACTTTTGAGCCTACTTATCTTTTTTTCCCCACCCGAAATAGTACAAATTACATAAAGATTTTTAAAAAGCAGTGTATCAAATGAGGTGGAAAACTATCATTGAACGTTGAAATATGGTTATTCGGGTTGAAATATGGTTCACTTAATTGCCAAATTCTCTAAGCTTTTCAAAGAAAAAGAAAAATTAAAAAAAAAAAAAACTTATCCCAAAAGGCTACCGCACTAGGAATGATTTACATTGTATTTGTTAAGAAAACCTAGGAAGTAATGCTGCTTATTTACTGTCCATAAATATTGTCTCAAGTGTAGAACTTTACCGACACTAATCATTTATGCCCTCGTTTACAAATCCGGGTCAGATTGCAATGTCAATGTCTAAGGAAATTCTATGGTCCAATCTAACAATTCACGAGACCAATTTCATATGCAATTTGAATTGTTGATAAAAAAGAAAAACAAATTGCACCCAAGGAATGATTTAAAAAGAAATATTAACTTATAATATTTAAGGAATATTATTGTTGACACCTAAATTTTTCACTCGAATGCCTCATTCACATTTTCATGAAAATATTAGCGATCAAATCCGTCAATAATTTAACTCCTAATAAAAATACAATTGTAATGCCGCATTCTTGATTTCTATTGTGTTCTCAATTTCTATTACATTCTTTTGCGTTCAATATCGTAGATCTTTCTAATAAAATTACGAATTCTTGTAAACCAACCTGTTACCTAACCCTATCCGACCCTGAATTTTCCAAGGAGAATTTAAGTGGGGAAATTCCCATTTGGACGTGGTCCGCTCTCCGAGTTCAAGTCCTTACCGTTCCTCCCTTGAGGTTGACCGAAATGGTCGACTTGAGGCCACCCTCAACACGCCCATGCGGGTGTTAATGAAGGAAATAAGCAATGTGAGAACACGCAAGTAACAAAAAGGGGATCGAAATTGGCGTCAAAAGGCGTCACAAAGGACACCGCAATGGAAATCCAGCACACCATCTTCGACAAGATAGAGAGTAAAAAAGCACACAAAAAGCAGGAAAATAAAGTCGCCCGTCGAAGCATTCACGCCATGTGAATTAAGAAACCTAATACGAATTCTGACTTGGCGTCAGTATGCACGAATCTCCAAAAATCATCTGTATAACACAAATTGCCATATCTGATATATCAAATCTAGTTACACCAAAAAACGACCAAGTCGTCGGCATGGATGAGCACATAACTAATGCATGGATATCACCAAATACGTGATGCGTTATTGACAATTATTAAGATCAATATTGATATTAATACATGTCTATATCCACCCCCGATCGGTTGTCGATATACGGCAACATGTGATTAACAACGATAGACACAAGTATTGACAAGATCTTATCAAGCTGTTAGAAGAAGACTAAATACATGGGGAGTCTCAAGATATGGTTACACAATTCAAAGTCACTTGGGAACAAGGCACTCAAGGTCATGGACCAATTGGCATACGTTTTGGGAGGAGCAGCTGTCCGAGAATAGGATAGTGATGTCGTGAGAATATGGGCACATAATCCATGGAGATGGAGGAATATGGATATAATTGCCGAAAATTGCTCAAAAGCAACTATGGCACTACCACTATCATTATCATTACCTCATCTACTTAAGAACTCCACGTAAATCAAATAAATTTACTATTTTTCAGGTATATTTACCTTCCTGCATTTTTATTTTTCAAACTCACGTCGTCGATTAAATTCCAACATATTTCCTACGTGACATCCTGATTTTCAAGTTCTGATTTCAATCAGATAAATCAGGCCTTTCATCAACGTGATTATAGTGTTTTTTTCTGGGATGGCCACTCATGAAATAACTAATCTATCCGGTGAAGCCAATAAGGTATTTTTAATACAATAGACTTGAGAGTTCAACCAGGAATTGATTGCTTGACCATGCTAGTCTGCAAGGGTCATTACGACACAATTAAAAATCGATTAGAAACCGGAGATAGATCGATTTGACTAAGATGGTGATCAAAGTATGAGTGATTCCACATGATTGCAAAATTCTCGTTGATTAACACTAAATCGATTTTCCATCATTTTAGGTACATTGTGTCTGTATTTGAAATCTTGAGATTTTCACGACTACTGAGCATCACCAATGTGTTGAATGGGTTCATTGTGGTTAGAAGAAAATCGACCACGGGTCAATTGCACAAAAAATTCTTAAAAGTTACTCGGTAGGTAAGGTCATACTAAAAGAAAGTTTGATTGAAAATAACTGCGAATTTGAATTCGATTTCAGAAATTTGAAGTCTTGTCGTGTCATGAGTCAATCTAGAAATGTCGACTCACCTTTTGAGGAAATTCTGGCGAGTTCGGGATTTTTACAAAAAATCGTTGCAGATGATTTGGAAAACGAACGAAAGTTTAGATTGGCCAATTTGAAGAGACTTTTGGCATATGGTGTAAGTGAATCGGTAAATGGAAGTTGTTTGGGCTTTTTCTGCGTTTGAATTAGACCTCAAACGGATTTGTTTGTTCAGAAAATCGGATGCCGAGAAAAATGAAATAAAAGTTGGTTTCAAAGAAAATTCATGGAATTAAAGAACCGTCTTAGTTTGGACTTCAAGTGTGCAAGTTGGCGAAGAAATTGGTCCTAAAATGACCAATTGATGATGTTGTTTGAAGGTGAGTATAAGATGTTTTATTCAACATTTTGTTCCTTTTCCCTTGGACACTCACGGCCATGTACATTTCTCTCTTTATCGTGCGTGCTTCCCAATCATCCGAAGCTCATACAAGAATATTTAATTCTTTTTCTACCTTTTGATCTTGGACTCTTCTTTCCCCTCTCTCTCTATTTCTTTTTCTCTTTTGGCGTGTGCCCCTCTCTGGCCGACGTTGCCCCCATCTCACCCGCACATTTATTTTCTCTCTCTCTCTCGGTTCATGCCCCATCGACGTCCCTCTGCAGAATTCTTCGTTGCTTTTTCTGTTTGACCAAGCTTGCACTTATCCAATAAACAAATATCTCTCTCTTGGCTACGTGGACGAGCACTCTCCCCTGTCTCGTGCGGCTTCTGCTCCGTTCGCTGTCCCCCTCATCAAGACCGAAGGAGTCTTCTTTTCTTTCATGCTTTTGCTGCCCCATCTCCCTGCAACGTCATCCTCGCCAGCAACAGACTTCATCTCTCCCTCTCGTTGACTCCGTGGACGCCAGCAACCGCTCGAAGACGCCCACGCCTCCACCGAATCCGAACTTCCCCACCGATTTTCCTCTACCACGTCCAAACTGCCACGCTTTTGTTTTCATCTCCACCGGTCAACCTTCAAGCCCACAGAAGCTCCATCGTTGACTCTTCTGCCAGCACGCCTTCACCACCTGGCGTCTTCTTCAGCAAGCAAACGCCAGCAGCTGCTTCCGCCATCTTCGAATCCTGCTGCCAGTGAAGCCGCGTGCGTCTCCCCTCGGTTCCAACAACTTCGGTCCGTTCGATATTTCAGTAGTTTTGAAATATTTATTAGAAATTATGATTGTCATGAAAGTCATCATTTTTATAACGGCTTTTTCAATGGTCATATAACGGTTTTCTAATGGTTGTATAACGGTCGTCTAACGGCTTTATAACTTTTGATTTATTACTTCATAAACTCTTCATTATTTTATAACGGTCTTTTTTTTAATTACCAATTAATTTATGATGATCTACTAACGGCTCTCTCTTTTCCTTGTTTAAATATAAATTAAACTTCAAACCAATATCTTAGTAGAGACAATATGTTCTCACATATTTCCTTTTCTTTTTGCTGGGTTATACACAAAAGTTGTTATGTTTCCTTCTAATATTCAGTGTGGAGTATAGAAGAACGTTTGTTGTATCTTGGGAGGATAACTGCCGAAGCCTTACGCACCAAGTTTCGTACTCCGAGGGGCGAAATTATCCTTAAGGCTAGTGTTTGCACGCCTCGGACATTTCATTTTATTTTCTAATCTTTTGTAATGTATTTCCAATAATTATTATTATTTTATGTATCCTAATACTTTTTCCAACAATCTTAAGGATAAGACTTCTGTTGTGCAATGTGAGCTATGATGCAATTCGATGATGTCACAACTCGAGAAGTGATGGGGTGAGCCTGGGGTACATTCGTGTGAGGTGGAGGTGATGCTGAGCAACAACATGGGCGACGGATGCTGACAGCTTATTGAATGAAGTTCGAGGTGGCCACTTCAATTCTTTGTGCAGTATTGGATTATTGATACTGCTCGGAAATTTTTAATGAATTGTCCAAGAGAAGAAACTAGTGATGTTGTCTCGTGAAATTCGACGGTGCTCAAGTATGGATTGTCGAATGTGCTGATAATATTTAAATGATCTCATCTCCAACTGTCGCGACCCAAATTTTCGGGTATGAACCACCTAGGGTTTGGCTAATGGATTGTTAAGCCTAGACTTAACGCGGGCTCTCCCAAGCCCATACCAATTCGCGACTTAGGTTTGAATTCTTAACATGCAAATGATTTTCAATCAGGAGTCGCCACTAATCTATTTTTGGTGGGTCGATTAGAAACCCAAGTAAAGTAACTCCTACGAACCAAAGATTTATGAGTTCAGGGACTTGGTTACACCAGACTATCCTAGTGCCCTTTCGGTACCTTTCTATTTCATTTTCAAAAAAAAAAAAATGTTTGGCAATTGAATTGATTTTAGTTTAACTTCCTAACATGTGAGGTGATCATACAGGTGCGCATACCACCAATTTAACACTCAAGAAAACAATTAAATAATGCAAAACATACCTCGAAGCAATGAAAGCATCTGCATTGTTAAATCAGAATTCACATCTGCAATCCTAGGTATGATTTCTAATTAACACGCAATTTTAATTTTTTGTTTTCATTTATTTAATGAAAAACATGACTTATGCAATGCATGTCACTATTTTAACATGAAATGAATTCATTATAATTCTTTTATATTTTCCATGAAATTTGAAATTAAAGAAATGCAACAATTAAATATGCAATCTAAATTAATCAAATGACCTAACTCTAATGACGGGTAATGCGATGCAATGACATAAAAAATTATTTTAACTAAAATGACACGCAACATACAATTTAGTATGCGAGTTATATGTCATGCGACATTTATTAAATGACTTAATCTAATGACGAGGAAGTTTAATTAAATGAACCTACTAAATGACGTGCATTTGATATTTCTATTTTTAAAAAATGCAAAAATGATCTAGCTAGATTAAAATTCTATCTAATTTAAACTAAGGATTAAGTCATTATCTTAATCTAACATGCAATTTATCTAAAAAGATTATCTAAATTTAAAATGAAACATGCCATTCTAACCTAATATGCTCAATGATTTTTTTGTGATTTTCTTTATGAAAATTCGAAATTAAAATTAATACATAATTAAACATGCAATTCAAATAACAAACTAACAACCTAAATGGATGCATTTTTTTTTTGTTTTTTTTATATTTTTCTAAATTCGAAATAAAATCCCTATTTTAGATATGCAAAATAACAAGAAATATTCCAAAACAAACTGAACCTTAATTCAATTTTTTTCTTAGTGGTTTTCCAAAACAAGTGATTATCAACTAAACCTTAAATCTAAACAAACAAGATATTCAACAAATAAATGATTAAAATAAAGCGAAAAAATAACATGTTATCTGCGTCAAATTAACGATTACTTTTAAGAACATCCACGACAAGAAATCAAAATAATTAAAATTTTGATTCAAATCTTACGGATCAAATTAATAATTATATTGATTCAACAATTAATATCTTATCAACAAACCCCAAGAATTAATATAATTAAAAAAATGACCCGACATCTTTTTACGGGTCAAATTAATAATTACAATAATTTTAGAGATAACTCCTGTGAGTAATGCCTACAATATCCATAACCTAAAGGCACCTCACAATATTCAAACTTAAACAATAATAATAAAACTAACTAAAAGTAAAGTAAAATAATATAAAATAAGAAAAATAAAAATAAAAGAAAAATAAACAACCTAAGGAAAATGGAGGGGCAACCAATTCGTCGATATCGGGTAGGGGGTTTGGGTCGCCGGTGCGGTTGGACGGCGATCGCTCAACTTGGCTTGGGCAAAGGCGGAGCAAGGCGGACAGGCGGTTGTTGTGGCGTGCGTCGCTCGGAGGAGCTCGTCGGGTGGTAGGTGGATCGCGCGAGCTCGCGGGCAAAGGAACCTTAGTGGTGACATAGCGAGGCGGATCGACTCGGGTGTTGCAGAGGCGCGAGATTGCAGCGGCGCGGGGGTGTGGGATCGCAACGTGGCGGCGCGGCGTCGGATGGAGCGAACTATCGGAGTGGGGCTCAGGCGCGGCAGGCTTCGGCCACCGAGCGAGCAGGAGGCGAGCTGCTGAGGCGGAGGTCTGAGCGGCGTGCAGTGGGGTCGCGGATCATTGGTGTGAGGCGGTGCTGGTGAGGCGATCGGTGCGGCTCGGTGGCTTCGCGGCTGCGGGTGGAGGACGGTGTCGCTGGTGCTCGAGCAGATCTGGGCAGAGGGTCTGAGCGGATCGGGAAGCGGCGGCGTTGGCAGAGGAGTGGCGGTCGGCGACTCGGAGGTGGCTGGTGGCCTGGTGGGCGGCTAGCCAACGGGCGGAAGCGTCGAAGAAGATGATGAATAGTGCTAGGATTTCTCCTTTTTTTTTTGGGTTTTTTTTCTCTCTCCTGTTGCACGTCCCTTCCTCTCCGCCCCTTCACTTTTCTGCATAAGCTTTTTGATTTTTACCTTTCCTCTTCTTTCCTTTCGACGAAGAGAAACCTAGAAAAAGCCCCCTTTTATAGAGTGAGAACAAACCAATCTGTTCTACCAACGAAGATTTCATATATTGACTCAACGATTGAAGATAATCTAAAAAATTTTGTGAAGATTTTCCAGATAATTCACTCAAGATAAAGCTCCATTATCCAACTCTAAAATCTTTCGAAATCTCTATCCGCAACAAAATATTTTAGATTATTCCTTATCCTCCTTAATATTCCCAACGATTTTACCACTAAAAGACTAAAGATAAGATTGCAATATGATTTTTTTTAAATGTCAAAAATCACCGTAATATCGCATCAAATCTCAATTTCCCACGAGATAATTAATTTAAAAAAACACTGGGCTTGGGCTAATTTACTCCTTTCGCGGGCCTAATCTGGCTTGCCAAGCTAGAGCTCAGAAATATTAATTCACATCCCTCCACCACTAGTCCTAAAAAATAAAATGCAAATATGCAGACTAAAAAATAAATGCATCTAAATTTATATGCTATGCAATTAATATTTTTTCAGGGATATAATTACCTCTAATTTTCTATACAATAAATAAATGACCGGCTCGCCAAAATTTAGGTGTCAACACCAACGAAACAGCTAAGTCCAATATTTTGTTCTTTTGATTTTCAGTAACCTTATGTTTGTGTATTTCTAGTTTAACCTATGCACTTTTTATTAGTAGAGGCATTGACTGTTGAGAACAATCTGGAGTACCATACATTGTCCAGTTGCCTTTTTCAGTGAAATATTTTAAGCTATATTAATGTTGCTTTGCTTTAGGATAATGCCTATGGATTCCCAAGTTGAAATTGTCGTAGCTACCGCCATCACTATTGGAATTGAAAGAGGACTCGGAGATGGTGAATAACAAGTTTTGCATATTCGTGGATGGTTTGCCATGCAACATTGCTTAGCATTAACGAAAAAGAGCTTTTGATCATTTTGGTAAGGTTATCAAGTGCTAGGTAAAATTGTTCTTTAAAACTTCATCATCTATGTCTTTCCAAGAGGAAGGCGGATATTTGTTAGTGTTTTCTCTCTCAAGTTTGTAATTATTATTTGGTAAGCATGCATCTAGGAATGGAGTTTGGGGCACTCAATGATTTTATATTTTTCACTAATGAATTCATTAGTCAGTGTTTGGAATTTCACTTTTAGTATGATCAATCCATTTGGAGGTAGTCTTTGAGAATGCTTGTGACATTGTGTTTCTAGCAATTTATCAAGTAAATTTTGGTAAATCTTGATTTTATCCTCGAAGGGCAATACTCCGGTTTGGTTAACAATGCTTTGTTTTCATCTTTGAATTGTTTGATTGACTGTATGATCCTATGAATGTGGGGCTAATTGGGCCATGCATGTTTGGATTGTTAAGATATAATGTGCATTGCACATCTTGTGGCATTCGATCTGAAACATTTGGGATTGTTTCGCTTCTTTGAGATCCGAGTGTAATGAGAAGTTTTAGTTGGTCGAATCTAGTGGTTGTTTGGCTTGTGTAGGCATTCTCTTTTTCGGACTTGTGCTCTTATTCTGTTGGCTACGTTGTTGGTGCTTGAGATGAAAGCTTTTGGCCTAGTGATCTTGGTTTGTGTCGTGAATTAACATGTGCTTGAGGTGAAAGCTTTTGGCATTCTATGCAAAGTTGGAAATTCTTTATGTAAAATTGTATACTAATTTAACCCAAATAAGAATAGTGAGAAAATTGTAATGGTGATATTTGATCAGTATAAGAAAACTTAGTTGCTTATTAGGGGAGAAAGACAAAAGTAAACTTTATAATTACCATATTGTGTAGCGATCTAGGATGAATATTTCTTTCTGTCTTTGCTTGCTTTAAACTATTTCTTCGGATTGTCTAAGAATGTTTCTTCATTTATTAGTGTGATTACCAAGTTGGTAAAGGTAATGAAGTGCAAACTTGATTCATACCTATTTGCTGCTTATTGTTCATCATCATGCTACACCATATACATCGCCACCATTTCTGCAAGTCTATTTGACTAGCCGACTCCTAATGGTATCTAAAAAGCTTGAACTCCTAATTCGATTATCATCTTGCAAATCTTCTTTTCCTGGTGGAGAGTCAGATTCAGTTAAATGGCAAATGAATTTTATGGGATTATTGTTATGTTTTCAAGGGCAATCTTAAATCACGTAATGCCAAGTTGACGGAAATTTTTGTTATTTCTTTTGGCATCTAGCATGTGCATATCACATGAATATTCTGAGTTTTATTTGTTGTCATGTTTGTGTACATTAGCTTTGGATGGTTGTTGAAAAGATTCACTGTCATATTTAATATAATTGGCACTATTTTGTTTTATAACATGAACATAACATGAACATGCATATCTATATGTTTGATATGATGTTTATACATGTTGTATCACTTGTTGTGACATTGTGAATGCATGTATTTGTTATGGGCTCTAGCCATGGGCTGTTTTGCTCTTCTCATTGATATTCTCATTGCTAGCAATGTCTCATTCATCTAGATTATTTTTTAGTTGGTATGAAATGGGGCATGGCTAAAAGCTATATGTTCTCCACTGTCTAGGATGCCTCGCTATGATCTAATTAAGGCATCTTATATAGTGGATTTCCCACTGTATTAGAATGATACAATGATGTAACTAGATTTCAAATTCAGATGAGACAAAATCCATTAATGGATATATGTTCACCTTTGTGGAGGTTATATAGCTTGGAAATAAAACAAATTGGTGGGGAAAATAGCAATCCTGCTAAACCAAAAGTTGACTTGGTTGAAGCAGATGATTTGATGAAGTAATTGTTGTGGTCATTCCCATGCCAATATATGGCTAATCGAAATTATGGGTGGTAGACTCAAGTGTTGCCAGTCATATATGTGTAAACAAAATGCCTTATCCTCTTAAGCTCTAATGGGGGAAGGAGAAGAAAATATTCACTATTTTTTGGTAAATTGAGAACTATTCAAGTTCTTGAAAAAAAGAGAAAATTCTTCTCACTCATATATGAAAATGAGGCTAAGTAGTTGAGAAACTCTTAGCAGATATTCCTTTGGGAATAAATTAACACCTTATGTGTCTAAGTATTGTGATTGCCAAGTGGCAATAACCATTGCAATGAAAAATTTTCAATGGTAAAAATGGACACATCTGATTGAAGGATGACGTGATAAAGCAATTGCTTAATGATTGAATTATGTCCATTGATTATATGAAGTCGGAAATGGATTTTGGCCAATCCTCTAACTATACATCGAGGGAATGGGACAAGCCAACTGAAAAAAAATCAACAATGATAGTAACCCAACCTATGTGATTGGTGATCCTATGAATTAGGTTCATATGGGTAATAACAAGTCATTTGTTGATCTACTGCACTGTAAAAAATTATTGTCCCTCCTAAGGTGAAAAGAGTGCAAAATTGCAAAGAAAAAGAGGTTGAGCTAAGCTGTTAATGAAATTCTATAGCCATTATTGGTGGTGTATTAATCTGCAATATACACTTGATGGAATCACCTATATAAGTGTGGAGTGGGGTCGCTCTTATGAGAACTTTTGGCGAAAATCTCTAAAGCGCTTATGAATAAAACCAAGCACGCGCATGGCCTATTAGCGCAAAACCGCGTTGAACAACAAAGTTTGTGGGGGTGTAATGTGATTGGTGAAAATTATAATTCACAAAAAGAAATTCTTGGTTCATAATAGTTTCAAACTTCACCAATGATTTCATGAATTATATTTCATCCTTTCTAGGGTTGGTTCATAGCCTAACAAGCACCAATTCCAATGCATTACTCTCCAATAACCCAGCATTATTATATTTTCTTGTCAAAACTTTCTGAAATATGTGGGGGGATTGTTGGATATTTCAATAGTTTTGAAATATTTATTAGAAATTATGATCGTCATAAAAGTCATCATTTTTGTAACGGCTTTTTCAACGGTCATATAACGGCTTTCTAATGGTTGTATAACAGTTGTCAAACGGCTTTATAACTTTTGATTTATTACTTCATAAATTCTTCATTATTTTATAACGGTCTTTTTTTAATTACCAATTGATTTATGAGGATTTACTAACGGCTCTCTCTCTCTCTCTCTCTCTCTTTTTGGTAAAAACTAACGGCTCTCTCTTTTCCTTGTTTAAATATAAATTAAACTTCAAACCACAATCTTAGTAGATACAAATATGTTCTCACATATTTCCTTTTCTTTTTGCTGAGTTATACACAAAAGTTGTTTTGTTTCCTTCTAATATTTAGTGCGGAGTATAGAAGAAGGTCTGTTGTATCTTGGGAGGATAGTCGTCGAAGCCTTACGCACCGAGTTTCGTACTCCGAGGGGCGGAATTATCCTTAAGGACAGTGTTTGCACGCCTCAGTCATTTCATTTTATTTTCTAATCTTTTGTAATGTATTTCTAATAATTATTATTATTTTATGTATTCTAATACTTTTTCCAACACGGTCATCTGCCGCGTGTTCCATCAGCCTTCTTCAAGTGGCCAACAAATCCAGCGTCTTCGTTCGCTTCCTCCCACGCTCGAGCGTCGACAGCTCCATCGAAGACCAGGCCCACGAAATCTGCAAGCCCACCTTCGATTATGTTCAAGCCTAGCAGTTGCTCAATTCAGCCCGTTAATTTCAGCTTATTATAGCCCACTTGAATCCTAGTTCAGCCCAACAAGTTAGCAGGCCCAGCCCAACTTGGGTCCAACCCAAAATCAAGAATAAACCTCAGCTTGGGCTGAAATTTATTGGGCCAGTTCTAGGCCCGGTCTAAGCTTCGTCGATGCCGTCGCAAGCTCAAGTTTCGGCCGCCGTCGCGTCACCATCGCTGCAGTGATCCGGTCTTCGCTTTGCACAAGTGAGTTTTGCTCACTAATGCTTTCTTAGTTTGTTAATTATGCTTAAGGGTTGATTATATTTAATTAAGCGCAATTAGGTGGATAGATTAGTTTAGATAAGTTGGATTGGTGATTATTAGATAATTGCAAAGCATGTTAAGCAATTGAATTATGCAATTAGCAAGTAGAGACGTACTATTAATTATTGAATGTATATCGGGATTTTCCCGACCCTTATCGGGCTTCAATTAGGCATTACAGTGCCTAAATTGGATTTTTAGTATTTAATTATTAATTTTCGAAATTAATTTAATTATTTATCTATTTTTCGGAAATTAGGCTGGGATAGCCAATGAGCGAAATTTCATGCTGATTGTTGTGGTGCAGTTCGTTTATTTAATTGAGTTTTGAATTGTGCCTAATTGATTTAAATGTGAATTTTTAGGATATGTTCCTAAATGGTTGTTTTTGATTATTTGATTGAGAAATGATCGAGTATCGGTTGTCAGTATCGATAGTAGAGTGGAGGTTAAGTATTGCATCATAAAAAGGGCACGTGGGCTCAGTGAATTGATGCATTACTTTGGCAAACTAGTGCCTAAGAGAATGCACGTGGAGCCCAATGTTTCAATATGGCATCATTAAAAGGACACGTGAGCTTAGTGAATTGATGCATCACTTTGGCAAACTAGTGCCTTAAAGAATGCATGTGGGTCCAGTATTGAGTACGGCATCGTGAAAGGGACACTTGGGCTCGGTGATTCGATGCATCATCTTGGCGAACTAGTGCCTAAGAGAATGCTTAAGTATGTCATCTTGGCGAAGAGGTTGCCTTAGAGAATGTACATGGGCTCGAAGACTCGGTACGTCGTACTAGAGAATGCATATGGGCTCGATGACTAGATATCCCACCTTGAATAATGTACGTGGGTCGATGAGTAGGTAGGTTGTCTTAGAGAAGGCACGTGGGCTTGGAGACTTGGTACGTCATCCTGGAGAAAGCATATGGGCTCGACGACTAGATATTCCATCGGGGGGAATTTATGGTATTGATTGAAACAACCAAGAGATGGTCCGATTGACATGTAATCGATTCGGTTGATTGATTGATATTTTGATTTGTTGTGATTGATTGGGTGCCTATTATGAATCGTGCTAATATGTAGGTGGAATCTGAGTCTAAGGTAAGTCCTCTAACCTATATGTGCATAGGCAGCCCATATGGCATATTGGTTTACTAATCGAGTCTTAGGGGGTAGAACTTGCTGAGACGTTGTCTCTCTGGTTATTGAATAACCATTTTCAGGCTCCTAGATGGCGGTCACGAAGGACCGGAAGCCCTAGAGTCTAAGGAGGTGGAGATTGAAGGATCAGCAATGTGTCCGGCTAGTGGGTCATAGAACCATTACCTTTTGTAGAGCCGATAGATTTTGTAAATAGCTTGCTGTTGTAAATAAACAAGTTTGTTTATAAAAGGTTTATTCAGGTTGTGAAAAATTTGGAGTCCTACTTTCCTATCCCATTGTTTTATTGTTTGGGGATTATTTATATGCTTCCGCATGCGTATATTAAATGAATGGGTCGGCGATGTGTCCTGGGACATCGCTATTAATCGACTAAGGAGGGATGGGCACGTGCTCAGAGGATTGGAGCGTGACATCCTAAGATAGCCTCACGCTCATGGTATTTCTGACGAGCTCTCCGCAATATGGCTTTAGCTAAGGACTCTTTGGTTGGAATCCCCCAACCATGGCTCAACACGTGGCGGTTGCAACAAATACAATTTGGACTCCAACACAGGAAATGATAGCTGGTGCTTCAAAGTGTGTGCTTTTCATTGGACACCTAAAGCACGAATGATAACCATTATGGCTAGAGATTGATTTGTGGAAGAGAAATACATTTTTATTTATATTCTTGGATGAGTTTCTGAGTAAAAATATATATTTGATAACAACACAAAATTTTTCCTCTTTGGCAGCGGCGAACAGCAGGGGTAGCAGCGATCGGCCGTGACAAACGATGGCACTAGTGGACGACGATCAGTGATGGCAACGACAATTGGTAGGTGGCGGCAAGTGGCGGAGGGAACCGATGGCGAGTGGCCAAGGAGCGACGGCAGATGGTGACTAGGGACGGTGGTTGGGGAGCGGTGGCGGTGGCCGACGGATGGTGAACAACCGCGGCGGACGACGGAAGGCGACAACAAATGGGTAGCCTGCTAGTAGCAAGAACAATTGATGAGAAGAGTTTTTACTTCTCATTTCTGTTTTAAATATAAAGAAGTAAAAACTTTTACTTTTGATTTTTATTTCAAACTTATTTTTGGAATAAAAATCTATTCCGGAAATAAAAGAATAAAATAATTTTACCAAATAGTTTAGAAACAAGTGTGGAATAGAAATATAATGATTATCAAATGCACTCCTAAGTGCTGCGGTTACTTTGGTGCAATCCGACAACATCTTGCGAATTTACATGTCTACCCTTGTGGACCTGAGATGGGGGAGGGAGGGACCTCCCGTACACCTCGCTGTTGGAAGACAAGGAGCGCATGCACGGCGAGGATCGTCCCTCTGGCTTGGCGAGGGGGGCGTGTGGGCCGAGCATGTTGTGAACTTGACAGTTATCAAGAGTGGGCCGAGAAGTCAGTTTGAACAGAGATACGCAGTGATGAGGAGCCCCGGTGATGATGATCGGTGTCAACTGCTTTAGCTAGGGGTAGGGTCAGATCATCATGGTCATCCGTTGTTCTCTGGTCTCTCCATTATATATCTTTCTCTTTTTTTCTTTTTTTCTTTTTTCTTTTTTTATATTAAAACTTTTTAATAATGGTATTTTTTTTTTTTTTTCTGAGTATTTCCACGTGGATGATGATTAGGGGAATCATGGGATTTGCTTTTGAAGATTACATTTATATGATAGAAAAATGAAAGATTACTTTGAGAGTCCAGACATCGGATTGCACTAATTGCGTCCACTGTATATGCGTGTTATTGCAATTGAAATTGTAGATTTACGCACTCATTCAACGTGCTCTTCCTCAGTATTACAATGAGATCTTTGAAATTATGCAAATAAAAAATGTCATTATTATCGTCTCGCCCAGATCCGACGAGGGGTGGTGGGCCCTCGCCGACTCCCTGCCACCGCCGGGAAGGGCCGGCGACGGAGTGGGGAGGGTCGGCCGGGGTCGCCGGGCCTTGGCCAGGGGCTGGTGAGGCCGCCCGACTAGCGGCAAGGGCCTGCGAGCCCTCGCCCAGATCTAGGGCGAGGGTCGCGGCCCTCGCCACGATCCGGCAAGGCTCGCAGCCCTCGCCATCGGTCGGCTGGGGGCCGGCGACCCCACCCGACCTTCCCCCCTCCGTCGCCGGCCCTTCCCGGCAACGGCGGGGAGGCGGCGGTGGCAAGGGCTCAGCCCTCAGCCGCCCCATTCGACCTCCTCCCCCCCCTCTTTTTTATTTTTTTTTTTTTTTTTTTTTTTTTTTTTTAATTTTTTTTTTAAATTTTCTTAATTTTTTAAATATTTTTAAAATTTCTTAATTTTTTAATTTTTTGAATATTTTAAATAAAATTAATTTTAAATCTAATTTAATTAATTTTATATTATTATTTACACGTAGGTATTACCGAAACGGCGTCGTTTTTGCATTTTCTCCATCGTCAAAGCGTGCAAAACCAAACTCGCCAGAAGAAAGTTTACGTAAAGCCATTTGCCGGATTTTCGCAGAGTGGCACTTAAGTGCCCCATTTAACTTCAAAACTGCACTCAAGTGTACCATTTTAAAGTTATGAAAGACTTAAGTGTCCTCCCGTCTTACAGACTTGGGCTGTTCTTCTACCCCTATATTTTGCAAGGGTTACAGACGCCTAACATTTGTAAAAAGTCATTGTGTAAATAGCAAGATTTGTAGAAAGAAAAAAATCAAAAAATAAATAGTAACAGTTACCTTTTATTTTTTGTCGGTACTAATAACAGTTACTTGAAATGTGCACAAAATGTATTACGATAACAATACTCTCAAATCACGAAATCCGAGTGACCGACACGTGACGGGGCGAAAAACATGCCCCTTCCCTGTGAGGGCCGAGGTAGCTTTCTCTTCTCGAGACAACGTACCCTCGCGAAGCACTGCTTTAATCTTGGCATTCGTTTATTATTATATTTAGCATTTTTCATTATTAATATCAATACAATAATTATGTAAAAAGATAGAGAAATAATAAGAAATGGCTTCACGGCTAGGTTTTGAAAAAGAATAAACTCTTGAACTGATTTTATTGAGTCAAATAAACTCTAAATATCACAAAATTGTGGATGCGAAACAAATTTTTTTTTTTTTCCAAACAGAACCTATTATATATAAGGACCAAACCGATTACAAGCAGCAGCTATCGCATCAGCGTAAATAAGATCTAAAAGAGGGGAAGGGGGAAAAACAGCCCAGTTACTTCGCTTGGATGCGAAACAATTTGAAAACGGAACACATGGGAAGCAATTGTCCTGCCTTGCTTACCAAGAAAACTTTCAGACTTTCACATCTATATATATACCTTAGAGCTGCCACTAACTTTCTTGGACGCTGGTTAGGAAATAAGCACGCGAGGTGGCTTTACTTCCACGAATTAGAGATTCATATCCAGGGATTTGACTACAATAATAGTCTAATTAACGCACTTCCAGTACTTAATCTCGCTTTGGTTATCGAAAACATGAATCATGCAATCTTTCCACTTTTAATTCCCTAAACATGTTCCTCTACATGTCCATGCACAATCGAACTCAACGTAATAGGCCATATATACATATGTCCACATCCAAGTGATCAAAACAAAAACACAAAAATCAAGTACAACGATAATGAAATAATTAAAGTTCAGTACGTAAAACCCGATATGATTCAGGCAAAGAATACACAAGGCCTTGTTATTACACCCTGGGACAAGAGTGGTGCATAAAATTAAGCGTGGATTGGGTTAATAAATGTAAATTTATTAACTGACCAAAAAAAAATGTAAATTATTGATCTAAATATATAGAAGTCAAATTTCATTGTGATAAGAATGAGACTAGTCATGAATACTAAACTAGAAACTAGAAATAAAAACACATAAATACTACCAATCGTTTTTTTTTTATAATCTTTTTGAGATAATAAATCGTTTTGTCTTTCCTGCTCACCTCCGCTAACTCAAATCATAAGGTTAAATTTCAAACAAGCAAAAGCTAAAAATCATGATGCGATGACCCGTCAATTGCTCGACGCAACGATCCAATGCACGACAACAAAATCAGATAAAAAACGAAGCAAAGGCAGGAATCAAATTTAGAAAGCGAAACAGCTCTAGAGAATACTAAGAAAGGAGACAGCCCCGGTTTCGTCGGGGGCAATAACAAATCTTGATTTGAAATCAGCCACGGAACGGAATAACACGATCGGAGCGAGCGATGCCGGTGACCACTCAATCTTGGTTATGATGTCTCGGTTGAACAGCGGTGATGATGAAACGGCCGTGCAGTTATAATCAGCAACTCTGTCCAGTGATCGGCTTATAGCTTATCGGTTGTCGTCGAAGTCTATGAAGTGATGTGAGCGCGAGACGATGATGCGATGGTGGTTCTGGGACTGGTCAGGAGAGCAGTCTCTACACGGTGACGTTGGCTTCTTTCCGTTCAACAAAATATCCCGTGAGCAAGGAAGGAAGTAGGCCAAAAACCAGCGCCTCGGATGGATGAAGATGTGCAGGAAACTCGCGAGTAGCGCTGATCAAAATCAACGTGCCTCTGATCACGAATGCGATGGAATGAATACACAAACCGTGCGGGGTCGGTGATTTCGGTTAGGGATCGAATTCCACCATTATTGGCAAATTTGGTCCCTGAATTTTTTTATGAAATGCAATGACAATCCAATCACATAAATTGAGGTGTCAATAACTGAACGGGGAATTAAGAAACCTAATATGAACTCAGATTTAACGTCAATATACATGAATCTATTGAATAACACCAAATGCCATATCCAATCTATTGAATTATGGATCGGAGTTGTTAGTTGCAATGCCTGTGAGGGCAAAGCAAACTTTGATCCTTTAATTTAGCTACCATGACTAAATTCGCTCAAGCTGCCGTCGCTGAGCTGCCCAGGATTTCCTCCCGGAAGGCAGCATCAGGTGCGTACCTTCGGCACCTACTGCCCGCACTCCTTTGCCCAGGTCCAGCCCTGCCCGCCCGACATCTCCAAGTTCCACTGCCTCGTGAAAGACCTCCGCCGGTACAACATATGAAGAAAAGTAATTCATATGGCAACCTGAAAGTTTGCAGGAAAGCATGCTCAAGTAATTAAAATAGCAGCTGAAGGCCTTTCAGTAGGACTTCTTCGAAAGCAGCATCGGGGGGAGCCACTTCTTCTTGGTGAACGATCCTGTGAAAGCCAGTGTTAGAGCTGCACGACTCTAGTTCGCTGCATGAATATAAAAAGAAGAGCTATTACATCTTTGTAACGATTTTAAGCCATTGCTGGAGATATGATACGATTCGATTCTGATTCTAATTCTGATTATGGACTAATTGGATTCAATCAATTGGTAAGATAAGATATTTGGAATGTAAAATACGAAAACGTTATCTTGTATATTGTTTCCTATTTTATCCTTTTAGTATTATAAATAGGCTGAGAACATGTGCAAAACATGTAGCAATACAATCCATAATTCCTTCAATGTTTTTCGATTCTATCAGGAATGAAGTAATTATAATCTATAACTCACAAGAATTGTGCCAGCCTTCTAGAATATATTGATCCTCCAATTGCACCGGTCTACTAGAATATAATGACCCTCGCAGAAATGGAGATGAGATTGAAGAAGATCCTGAGCATTGGGATGATCCCATATCAGCGTCTTCCACTTTTCCTCACTTTCAACCACAATAAGCGGAAGCACTGCAATATCACGGAATCGCAATTGCAAAGGAATCCTGTTCAACTCTAGGCAGCTAAGCACCGCCAAATCTTCCATGGAATCGCAAGTTATTGGGACTTCACATATGCTCTTCAGCTGGGGTAGATTGATTAACCACAAATCCGTCAGCTCTGGGAGAGAAATTGAAGACCGGGAGGATGGAGGGGTGTTGTTTATAGGTTTCATTATGCTTCCTTCGTGGTCTTGTCCCACTCCTTTTATCATCTCCACCATTTCTTCGTAGTCTATGGCACGGATACTTTGAAGATTTCGAAGATGGAGAAGCCACTCATGGGAAAACAGCTTTCTCATGTTATAGCACTCTTCTATCGAAAGCCGTTCTAAAGAAATCTCTTCAACCGGCATATATGGGGGAGGACCTCTGATAATCTCCTCCATGTTCTCACAATTGAGTAAATTGATATATCGCAGATTAGAGAAGTGGGGCGGCCACTCAGATTCCATAACTCTCTTCATTTTATCACACCTCATAACTGTTATCTTTTCTAGACTCGGGAGGTTTGGGGCCGGTTGTGGTGGTGGTGATGTTATCCCCACCATTTCCTCACAGTTATCTATTGGAATCTCTCGTAAATGTGGAAGGTAGAATTTAGGTCTGTGTCCAAAGAGATACTTCAGTTTTGGACACGTCCTTATTATCAAAACCCTAAGGCTTGGGAAGATTAGAGGGGTTGGGGCTGGGGCAGGACAATCATAGATGTTGATTATTTCTTCATCTTGTCCTCCACTGAGCACCCGCAAGTTTTTCCATTTGACTATTATTAGCTTCTCAAGGTTTTCAAGCAGACTCACACCAGACAAATTTCTTGTACGGTCGCAATTGATTGCTCTTAATACCTGCACATCTTGGGGAATCAAAATACAAATGCCACAACAATTGATTTCCCCTCCCACGCTCACAATAGCATGACTCCTCGTCTCAATGTGGACACTCCTCTCACAATTCCTAAATTGATGATCATCTAATGATTTCACATAATCCTCTGATTTTGTTTGATCCACGTTGAGATTGTAATACCGAGGGTTATTTCTCTTCTTGAAAGCTACCCTCACAAACTTGTTGAAATCATCCACACCTTCAAAGTACCATACAAGGGTCTCCAATGCCCACAATTTTGCAATGTCTTCTCCATTTACTGTCTCAACTTTAAGATATTGCAAGTTTCGCAAAACCCCCAATGTTCCTTTGGGTAATATATTTGCAAATGTAAGAGATAGGTCAAGGTATCTCAAATTCACCAGCATTTCGAGACCCTCGAGCGCTTCAACCCTACAACAAGAAGAAATATCCAACTTTCTCAAAGATCTTAGCTTCCCTAAATAAGGAATACGGTGCAAGCCCCGACATCCGCTAAGCAATAGTGCTCTCAAGTTTACCAAGTCTGAAATGGAACCTGGAAGTTCTCCGAAACTTTCGTAGTTAACTACACTCAAGTTTAGAACCTTCAGCCCCCATAATTGCCTGAAGAAAGAATCGGGGATGGCCTCATAGAAGAAGCTTCTATTCAATAATAAAGTCGATAGTTTAGGACTATTTGGTGACATGTCCAAGGGAAATTCTTCAATATAATTCCCCATCAGAGAAACTTTCTCCAAAGCATCTGTCCAATATTCTTCAGATGGTATCCTCCTCAATCCCTTTCTTGCTTTTACAATCGAAGTCACACTCATGATGTGTAATGCCATGTCTCTAATCAAATCGTGCATCTTCATCATGCTCCCATGAACTTCCAATAGGCAAACATTTGCCAGTTTGTTCAATATGGTGAGGCCTCTATTGTATTGTTTTTCCCTCGTATTCAATCGATCAATCAATCCTTGATCAATAAAGAATTCTATCAACTCAAACTTGTCAATCAATTCATCTTCTGGATAAAGTGCACAAGATAAGAAACACTGTTGAATTTCATGATCACCAAGGCAATTGTAACTGAATTCCAATTTCATTAAGACTTGCGTTTCCATATCCGTTTTCCCCATATATGATTCTCTCAATTTTTCCAAGTAATTCTTCCATTCAAACACATCGGTCACTCCTCGCATGCTCCTAGCAATTGTGATGATTGCAAGCGGCAAGCCTGCACATTCTCGAACAATGGACTGCACAACTGGTCTAGTTTCCAAACTAAGGGTCACTTCGGGTCCAAGCTCCTCCAAAAATAAGCTCTCAGCTTCTGTATGAGATAGAGGTTCTATTCTTATCATTTCTTGACAACACATTCGGTGGCATACCTCAAAGGATCGAGTGGTTAAGACCAACTTAATTCCATCTGCTCTAATTGGGATTCCCACCTCTTTAAGATCGAAGCGTTCCCACACATCATCAAGGATTATTATAGATTTGCCTCTTTTTGTTAAACAATCACACAACATTGCCACTCGTTTCCTCACATCCGTTTCTTGTAGAATGCTCGAATGTAGTTTCTTCCAAATTGCATCTTGCAACCTTTGTATGTTGAAATCTTGTGACACAGTGATTCATAACACTTTGCCATTTTCTTTTTTTTCAAAGAGTCTATTATGTGTGTGCACCATAATAGTTGTTTTACCAACACCCCCCATTCCATAAATGCCAAGTCGGGATATTTGATTCCCTTCTAGATACTCTAAAATCTTCATAGTATTTCTTTTAAATGCCTCTCCCACCATCTTTTCTTCTAGCAATTTACTGACTTTGGTCTCTCTCGCCTCAAATAGTCCTTTGCCTTGTCTCCTAATGTCTTCTGCCTCTCGCATTAGTATGTCCACCTATTGATGTGGTGGCAAACAATCTTCGCTTGCTGCTTCAGTACAATCAATTCTAAGCTTCTCCACATTTGCCAACCAATTCGCAACTTCCATTCTCAGCTTCTTTAGACATAGAGATTCAGCAAAATTTAACTCATCCCTTACGTCAACTTCTCTTCTATAGAGTATTCTAGTTTTCTCTTCAAAGCTTTATTCTCTTCAAAGTTGCTCCCTGTGTTTGGATGACTCGTCATTGGCACCTCCTCATTCATATCTAATTCTGCAATTTATAATTTCCATCGGTTAGAGTCTCATGATAGCATTCTTGCTGCCCCATAATAATGTAACTGGTGATACATAAGGATTAATTTTTGTATAAAATTATAGACCTGGTAATGACGATTGGCCTAGTAAGCCTGTTCCACGAGGTAGGATCTGAGAAGGTGGAGGAGCGTTATTTGGGGCTTGTGATGATGATGGCATACATGGATACATGTCCATCAGAGTTTCCGAGTGACATGTGACTAATTGGTTTTTCCATGATGATGGTGGCATGGTTGGATTCTGCTGCGCTGTCTCCAGATTGATGTATTGATGTAGAATACTTCGACGTTGAGGCGGCACCGAAGCTGCTAGCGATATATTCAATAGTAAGATCAATCAACAATTGGACTTTTGAATCAAGCCATCGTTACAGATATAACAACATCTAGAACTTGATCACACAAAATATATACAATGAAAATCAACATCTGCGGAAGTTACATATTTTGATGAAAGAAACGGTGCAATAAAAAGGAAGTGATATTGGACATATGGAACATGCAATGATGCTTGATGTATTCTTGATTGGAGAACCTTGTTGATATCTTGTCTAAAAACGCATCATATGTTAGATTTTGATAAAATAATCTAGGGATATTTAAGGATCTAACGGAACTATGGTAGCAATGCAGATAAATCCAGACACACCTTGTGATGATGATGGGCCGATTGTACTCGTTGCCGGCTCTAGAACTAGCGAATCAACGAAATTTGAATGCTGTGATGCAATTGAGGGATCTGCGTCCAGTGGAGTTCGAGAAGGAAACCGACGGACATCATTCGCATCTTCCTTGTCACACCTTGGGGAGAGCTGACCAGGATGTTGGACAGTGTCGGTCGGACTTGCATTGCTGCATACAGGATCCACTTCCACTACACACGGTTGACCACAATCCCGCCAACGATTTGCGCCGTCCACATCAGGGAATGAATCAATTTGTAATGGTGATACCACTGTCGGATCGTGCGGTTCATTCGTTTGTATTTCCTCGAAAGTGTTTACAATTTCATCACGAGATCCAGGAAGATTCTCCAGCAGAGAGTGGTGATTATTTGACCAATTTGTTGAATGTAGCAACGAATCTGGAGTGATTCCATCTGCAAATTGTTCGTCAAAGCTTAGATATTGTTCCTTTGAATATTAGGGAATGCTGGTCGTAGTTATGTTAATGAGTAGAGGAATGGGCAAAACATCACCTCCAATGAACTCCTGCAGCTCATTTGACGTACTGTTGCGAAGGACCTGATCATTTGGGAATGATGATAGCCCTATTGAATTTTGTTGTTCCCTCCCTGATTCAAGATGAGTTGGTAGCTGTGGAAGCGCTGGTAGCTCACTTAGATCAAGAGAAGATAAAGTAGATCAGTCCATTGGAAGTTGCTGGACAGACGAAGCAATTTCACTTCCATATGTTGCGTCCAACCTATGGTTCGATAGATCGGGTTGCTGGGAGGTATCTAGACTATCCAGAGACATATCACTAGTAGGCAAATACACTTGATCCTGAGGGCATGCTGAAGGAGTACCAATTCCAGTCCACCTATAGCAAGATGGTTGCTGCGGCGCGCACCAGGGTTGATTCGAGTTCTGCGTGTCGTTGGGATTCCATGCATCGTCACTTGGGAGTACACTTTGACTCGCGCCAAAAACTGTTCTTTCCATTCCTTCGTCCGATGTGCCTCCCGTGCTTTTATCCAACCCGCTGCCTTTACCATTAAATGTCTCCAAGGCTTCTGCTCTCACTGGATCTTTAACTTTCTCACAAGCTTTGATACCATGGGCTGGAATTCCAGCGAGGTGCGCCCGGATCCTTGGAGTACTTCCGGCAAACTCGTTGCCACAAAACTTGCACCTCCACCTTCTGTTCTCCAAATCATCCACATACTCACGAAATGGATCTCGCTCTTTAGGCATTCTTTTTGCTATTACCTACAAAGAGGACATGAGATGAAAGACAGAGAAAATGCCAAGCAAAAGCACGGAACTTTTAAAAACAGACAAGATCAATAAAACAAGATGCATATAGAAACGTAAAGGACTCCAAAGTTATGTTAACAGTTAGCTGGCCAGATAGACTTGATATCGAGGCAAAATCCTCGAATCCTCTTAACAGAGCCAAACCACCTGAGTTGTGTATGCCCAAAGTATAGAGATCTCTCTCCTTATTTCACCAGGAACAAAAGCGAAGCTAGAGAGAGAAACACTAGATCTACACAGGGGAAATTAACAAAAGAAAATTAGATTATATTTACCAAATAAAAGAAGAAAAAATTCTGGATTATCTGAGCAGGAGAACACGCCTTGAAAGGAGAATCTCAAGCAGCCCAGTGGATCCAGAGGAGCATCAAGAGTGCCAGGTAATTGTCGTCAAAAGGAGTGGGCGGTCCTACTTAAGAGAACGCGTTCACCTTTGATCCAATTTCAGCTTTGGCTGTAGGAACACAATGTGCGGCCAAGAATTTTTTAGCCTCCTTATCTTTTTTTTCCCCACCCGAAATAGTACAAATTACATAAAGATTTTTAAAAAACGGTGAACCAAATGAGGTGGGAAAGCTATTATTGAACGTTAAAATATGGTTCACTTAATTGCCAAACTGTCTAGACTTTGCAAAGAAAATGAAAAATTAAAACAAAACTTATCTAAAAAGGCTACCGCGCTAGTGGGAAAAAAAGAGCAAAGCCATAAATATTGTCTCAAATTTAGAACCTTAACTCTACACTAATCACTTATGCCCATATGAAAAAGGCTATTTCGTTTACAAATCCGAACAAAACAGGTCATATTGCAATGTCAATGTCTAAGGAAATTCTACAATCTAGTCTAACAATTCACAAGACTGATTTCATACACAATTTGGATCGTTGATAAAAAAAAAAAAATTCTGCCCAAGGAATGATTTTAAAAAGAAATATTAACTTATTAATATTTAAGAATTATTATTGTTGACGTTTAAATTTTTGACTCAAAGGCCTTATTCTTTAGCAATCAAATCCGTCGATAATTGGACTCCTGATAAAAATACATTTGTAATACCGCATTCTCAATTTCTATTGCGTTCTGCATTCTTTCGTGTTTAATATTGTAGTTATTTTCTAATTGTTGATGTAAGGACCCGGGCCTCCCACTATGTAATATTATCCGCTTTAGGCCTTCGGCCCTCACAGCTTTAAAATGCGTTAAGCAAGTTAGAGAACCCAAACCTTATAAACTAGCCCATGACTTCCCTCCTAAATGATGTGGGACAGGAGATGTGTCCTCTCCCGAATGTGCTATCCCTCTTCCCCGCGCACCGTCGTTTGGGCTGTCACACTCTACCCCCCTTAGGAGTACAACGCCTTTGCTGTGGCCCCACACGCGGTCGAGAGTCGACTCTGATCACATTTGTAAGAATCTGGGCCTCGCGCTTTGGGCCTTCAACCCTCACGGCTTTAAAACACATTCACATTGGTCAGAGAACCCAAGTCTTATAATCTAGCTCAGGACTCTCCCCTAAGTGATGTGAGATAGGAGACGCGCCCCCTCTCTGCGCACGTCTGGGGACCAAAGCACGGACGCACCGCCATCCCTCCTCCCCGCACACCATTGCTTGGGCCGTCATAGGTAGAAATGCGTGGGGAGGAGGGATGGCGATGTGTCCGTGCCTCGGTCCCAAGACGTGCGTAGAGAGGGGGCGCGTCTCTTGTCCCACATTGCTTAGGAGAGGAGTCTTGGACTAGCTTATAAGGTTTGGGTGTCTTTAATAGTACATACATGTTTTATTGGAGTAGTATGGGCTGTCCTAAAAAGAACAAAACTGTGAGGACTTTTATAAATGGTATCAAAGCCGACTTCCGATCGCGTGCGGAAGCTATGAGGGCCGAAGGCCCAACAAATAATATTACACAGTGTGAGGCCCGGGTCCTTACAGTTGACACCCAAAAAATACCCCTATGGGCATGTGCAAGGCACGAGGGACAAAAAGCTTTGGAACAGTCATGGCAACCATATATGGGCCATAATTTACATTAGCCTGACCCATAAAATATTTTTTTAAAAAGGATAATTAAGGATTTTGAGGAATTTCGAGTTGACCTTAGATAGACCAAGACATGTGATATCATGATGAAGTAACAAGGCACCACGCATTGAAGCCAAAGATCAATGATGAATATGAAACCTTGGCAGGAAAGATAGACAGGAACATGTTAAAAGGCGCCAAATTTGAAAGAGGAGCAATTAATACTTGCTGAGTAAGTCATGACATAATTGTCGAACAAGCATGGATAAGGCGGTTCGACTTGAAACGTGGAGCGACTCTTGAGAAGGAAGTAACTAATCATTGACAGTTACCAAGTTAGTCTATATATACCACAAGCCATCTAATAGAGAGCCCCTCGGGAACAACATACAAAATTACTCTATATTGCCTTTATCTTTACTTAACCTTAGCCTAGCTGTAGCTTAAAATTTCCATCGTAGATTCAACTCTTGCGAGTGTCTATATCTCAGGAGGTGCTGTCAATTAGATTATAGTGCTAACCCATTGTCCAATGTCGCCAATTAAATTCCGGCATTGTGTCATCATCCTTATCTAAAGACGGTGTTCATTAAATGTCACTTTGATCCAGCATTGTTGATTAGATTATAATATTGTATTCGCATACGCATCTAAGAGCAGTGTGTACTAGATGTTATTATTATTGTCCAGTGTCGTCGATTAAATTCCAACGTTATGTCCTCATATCCATTTCAGACTATTGTGTTCATCACCATCCAACACCGTTGCTTTGGGGCGGTTGATACGGCAATTACTCAAATTGGAAAGGTTGCCATAGACTATGTTAAGCTATTGAAGCATGGAGACTCACACTATCGCTGCAAGTCTCCGAAGGGTACTTCTCTTGGACGATTGTGTGCCTTGATTAAGAAGTGTAGCGGCAGTTTGGCTTTACTTGGGAACATATTAGGCAGCACATGGCCAGGCTATCGACCCGAATACTCCGACGATCTTGATTTGTGGGTGCCCTCATGTTGGCAAGAGCTCTTTCATTAAACAAGATCACAAGGGCCGATGTTGATGTGCAACCATATGCTTTCACAACAGTCTTTGCTGGTCATACTGACTATAAATATCTGCTAAGATGTAGTATCTCTAGCTTTCCTTTTTGTAGGTTGGTGGCTGGCTTTCATAGAAATGAACCCATTTCTTCGGCCTCACCCCAGATCGTCCGTGCAATAGCAATGAAACAGAGGCCAAGAACACGGACTGTGTTGGTTGCCGAGGGATTCTAAGGCTGGCAAAGTGTGTCCACTGCTCGCATGCTGCAAGCACACGTATCACAAAGCTTGTGTTGAACCATGGTTTTTGGAGAAATGACGATGCCCGATATGTAGCGCAAGTCCAGGTGGGCAAACCATTGGTCACCGAGGTCAATGAACCAGCACCGTGGGTCGATGAACCAGTGCCACAGGTTCTGCAAGTTCTTCTCATAGTTTCACTGAGGGCTGGAGCACACTGTGGATGAATTTCATGACCAAAAATAGCCAGTAATTTCAGTCACCGTCTGGTGTTGGTTACTTTGAATCACGACATATCATCTTGTAGATAATTCAATGTGCTTTTTGGTTTGGCTTCAAAATCATCATGCCTGGCCAAAGATCAGGTTCATAAAAAGGAATGTCTATGACACAATCACTTGTCAAGGCAAAGAATCACTAACAGAGAGTAAACCGCAACCTCTGTCCCTAGCCAGGCCTCATCCAGTTGCTTGAAGAGGCACAGACGACAAAGGACACCGCCGTGGGAGCTACAACAAATGAAATCGATCTGTGCCATCATAGCCCATCCTGGTCAGACAGCCATGCCATGCCGAGTGGCAGGATTAAGAGAGTATGCTTTGCATCTAAGGGAATACTAAGGGAACCATTACACAGAGAAAGAATGGACTGAAAAGCATTCTCAAGGATTTCATTTCGGTTGCTCCTCTGCTAAAAATCATGCAATCAGGACAAGTGATAAGTCAGCAGCAAAGCAAGAAAACTAAAGCTGCTTCCAAACAAGAGATATACTGCTCTTTCACAGGCCTCATGGAGTTTAGTATGTACAATCTACAGAGCATCTAGCAGAGTTTTATGTAAATCAAAACAAGTTTTTGCATACTATGGAAGTTACGGATCAAGCACCATAAACTTCACAAAGGCACTCTTACAAATAAATGAATCATTGCCATTGGGAAGTGATCATCCTCATATAGTTGGTAATCTCCCACATTTTACAAATTCATATAACAATTGCAGACCAAATCGACATACTCCGAATTTCTATACCGGGACCAACACACCAGTCTGCAACAGTCAACCTGCAATTATGTATCAATGCATCCTTTCAGATTCGATTTCGCGACCAGAGAAAGATCAATGCATACCCATGTCGAACTTGTCGAGAATGGCGTTCATCTGAGCACAAATCGCCAAGCTGTTGCTCATGAACTCCCTCGGCCTGGTGAACCGATCCCTGACCTCATCAAGAACCGTCGACCCCATCTCCTGCAACCCCTCCAGGCACGTTTCTTGATCCGTCATGGCCGCGCTCACCCACGTCTGGATGTCGCTCATCTTCAGCTCCGTCAAGACCTTCTCTCCCGGCCCTACGTCCATGGCCGCCACCGAGTCGTTGAGCCGGCTCTTCGCGTCCTCCAGCTGGCCTGCGCAGTCCCCGAGGGCGCCCTTGGAGCCCGCGTCGTTCGAGCTCTTGACCAGGTCCCGCACGAACAGGGAGGCGTTGGACACCTCGTCGACGCACACCCGGAGGGAGAGCTCGAAGATGGCTTCTGGGTCGGGCTTGACGGAGCTGTTGAGGGAGGATATGCTCGCGAAGCACGAGTCCTGGTGCTGGGTCACGCTGCAGACTGCCCGGATCGACTGGGCCGAGCTGGATCTGAGCGACTGCGCCTCCGATTCCTCGGTGTTCGACTCCCGGATGAGGGCTCCAACGAGGAAGCCGAGGGCTATGCTCAGCAGAAGGATCGAGGAGACGGTGAGGGCGACTATCAGAGGTCTCTTGTTGGCTCTGTGGTGCTGTGAAATCGGAGCTTCGGGGCTGTTCAGTTTGCCGTAGCCCTTCAAGACGTTGATGGATTCCATGCTCGTGTCGGTAGTTTCGTTTCTCTTTGCTTGTGCAGGAGGCGAAGAAGATGAGGGAGATGGATGTTGGACGAGGCTCGTGAACAAGCGTTTTGACATCTTCCGAGCTGACACATTCCGGACATCAAACCCACGATTGATTATCTATAGTTTATCATCGTCCAAACGATAAAGTCAAGGGCCCACCTACGACCCAACACAAATCAACGTGCAAGAGCTCGCCAATCCAACGTTCTAAATTGAGTTAGAATTCTGAATTCACATCTAGACCGACCCGGCATTCAAAATTTCCAAATCCGTCCAAGGTAATTTACTAAAGGTCGCTGGGTAGTTTTAGCATTTCCAATCCTATCATACCTTACAATCAAGATCGAATCTTTAGCCACGTTTGGGAGCTTTTACGAACACCTGAGTTATCAATTCAACTACGGCAATTGGCAAAACTTGAAGTTATGACCAGTGGCCGAGAATAGTCACCTTGAAACCAAATTATACATATAACCTGACCATATTCCAAAAGGGTGAAATGCTGTCATGATGCAAGCGAGTCCCTACCCGAGTAGAACCGCGAAAAGTTCCAAAATTAAATTATACTGCAACGTCAACACCAAAAAAGAATAAAAATTGGCCCATGGAATGACAGCTAGCATTGGATAACAAGAACCCGTCCAATGATCTAATCCTCGTCCTCTTCATCTCCATCGCCACCAGAAGCCTTCTTAGCAGCAGCCTTGGTGTTCTTTCGCTTCACTCTTCCAGGTCGCCCTCCTCCAAATGGGCTCGTAAGTGAGAAGTCAATGTGCTTTTGCGAATCGACCCTCACCATGAAAGATGGGATGTTCACGACTTGCCTCCCAACCCTGCCAAGTTAGAAGCAAAGATCAAATCAGTACATCGACCATGATCTAAGACAGCAATATTATTTGGTAGCATGAGAGGAACACACAAGCAGCTAGCTTTTGATTCAGATTTCACAGGATTTAGAGAAATGCAAGGAAGCTGTTACTTTGATTGATCAACACATGGGGAACTGAATGTTCAAACTGCTACTCTCACAGTCTCACCATCCTCCTGACTATAGAAACTTATCAAAATTTCACACCTCATGTTGCATGATATTACTAACAATTATGAATGACACAAGAATGAAACAGACTCACCATAACCCAGACTCACAGCCTTTAAACCACTAAGAAGACTAATCCATTTTCCAATATCCATTACAGAAACTTCTCCACTGCCCATTGCATAATCTAATCTTTCCAAGAAGATATTTATATGGCTCATCTAATATTCAACTCAAATGAACTAGATGCTCCAACTGTTAACTACAAAACAACCCAACACAAAATTACTGTATCATATTTGACCTCTAAGAAATAAACATCCAAAGTTGGTATTCCTCAATACACAAAGCATCAATGTACAAAACAGGCCCTGCACATGCATCTACATCTGTGATACACCATGTGCCTATTTTAACTTTAAAAATCTAACCTGATATGTCTCTGCCTGATGAGCACCCTGGCATGGTGGATTGATTTTGCCATTCCAGACTTGAAGACAAGTGTCTGCAGGCGACGCTCCAGGAAGTTTTCAACAGTCAAGGCTAAGACATAATCAAGCTTGTTCTGACTTTCATCCAGCAAACCATAGCGATTCATCCTCCGAAGAAGAGCCTCACCCTCAAAGATTCGACGAGGGTTCTTCTCATCAAGGGTCAAAAGCATCCTTGCATTGTTACGGATACGGCTCAGAACATACTGAACTCTCCAGAGTTCTCTCTTGCATCTAAGACCATATTCTCCCACCAGCTTCAGCTCAGCATCCAATCGCTCCTTCTCATAAGGGCGACGGGGCTTCTTAAATGTCTTCCCATCTGAAGTCAAAACAAATGAAGATGTAAAGAGTTTCCTAGAAATCACTCACTCATTGTCAACCACAGAGATGCTGCATATCTAGGTGACTGACAACACATCCATGAGTCTACTGCAGCAGGAACATAAAGGAGATATGTAAAGTACAAGTTCCCATCATTTCCATCCTAGTCCATGGAAATAAAGTTCTTTACAATTGAGTAGAACCTTTTTCCTCTTTCAACTAAGTAGCATTCTAAGCACGTGCTCGCTCCAATCCATCATCTGAAGCTATGAATACCGAACTGAGGACTCAATTTGGTGTTGCAAATGTGAACTAATTCAAGCAATTCCTTTTCTCAGAATCTTTGCAGTTGCTCCAACGAGCAGATATCGCTAAACGTAACTACCAACTGGATCCAACCGCGAAAAGATCGGAGACCCACAAAACAGAGCATCTGCAATAGTCTTCAATTCAACCTCATCACTTGGTCAGCCGACAACCCTTTTTCGCTCGCTACATTTTTCATCTAGAGGGGTGAACGAAAATGCAAAATGAAAACACTTCAAACCACCCCAACCCCCGAAAGACAAAAGACAAGACAAAAGATCTCCTTGTCGATCTATCCCAAACCAAACAGATCGAGCGACATACACAAATCATCATAGGACCCGAAACACCAACGCCTTCAGAACCGCATCGGATCACACATTTCCAACATCCCAAGAACGAAGAGGCATGCATTCAAGAACATGCGGACACCCACCAGTGGTTACACAAACTACTGACAAAAACACAGAGACGGAGACAGAGAGGGAGACGTTACAGTTGCGATAGAAGAGACGTGCACCATGGCTCCTCACCGGCGAAGCTAAGCTCTGCGGCTGCCCACCGGGATCGTGGCGGCGGAAAATCAAGCCTTCTCCCCGAGAAAGATGCAATCTTTATGGCTCTTTGAGTTTCTAAGTGCGCCTTATAAGGGGTAAGGAAAACCCTCAAAAACCCTAACGCTGGATCTTCCATCAATAACAACCCGTCGAAAAGGTCCCGAGGGCCCAATCCAGAGGCCCATCCAGAGGCCCACAGGCAACCTCTCCCGAGCTTATTGGGCCATACTGTCATCCGAGGGCCCATTCTTGATCTTGGGCCTCTCAGGCCCACGTTTAATTCATCCGCTCTTCGAGTCAGGTCCGGCTTTTGTGGAAGGGGAAAATGACATAAATAGTTTCCGAACTTTGGGCCAACATGTGATGTCTTCCCTAAACTTTTAATTTGCATAATGTGATTTATGAACTTTAGTGTAGTTCTTGAAATTTTAATTTATTTAGTATGATCTATGAAATTTTGATACATTTTTAATTTAATCGTTGAATTATATGAAAATATTCAATATTACTTATAAACTTGAATTAATGAAAAATAATATCGGAGATCTTCATAAAAAGACTAAGTTGAGTATGTATTAAAAGCCTATGAAAGTCATATTGTATTGTACATTGAACCAAAATTTATGCATCATTTAAGTTATTATTCCTTTTGTGTCAAGTTCTGAAAGCTAATGAAATGAAATCTCATCATTCAAGTTCACACGAGAGTTACAGCCCTGAGTCCCTGACCCAATCCTCTTACCAAATTCATCTATCCGATCCTGATTCGATTTTGATGTGTGACCATCGCATGTGGGCTGAAGAAGTTACGATCACGTACGATTCATCGATCAATCATGTTGGAAGTTAGGCCGAAGAGCGGATTCACGAGCCGTCCCAATCATCTGACGCGACAAACAGTGACGCACGCTCGCCTCCTGTCGCCATCGATGTCTCCATCTCGATTCCTATATCGGGCCTAAACGGGATAACCCCCCCGTTTTTGGAATAAAAAATCCGAGCTTGATATGAACCCACATCTTGAATTTCCCTCTGTTTTTTCGAACGTGGAAAGCTTCCCACGCTCGTTTCGCATTTAATTCTCTTCGTCATCGCCCTCGTTTCGATCCGAGCCAACCCAAATCCGGTTTCAGATTTTCTGTACGTTGGAGGGAAAACGAAAAGAATCCCTTTTTTGTCTTCCGGGGCGACGGTGTCTTGCTCTCTCTCTCTCTCTCTCTCTACCCTTTTCGGTTTCGCATCTCTCTCTTCATTTTCTTGGTTTTCGCCGTTGTTTTTACACCCGGAATCAAGAACCCGAGGACCCATCATCGGGTTCTCGTCCGTTACGTGGTCTGCGAGTTTATACGGGTCTCTGAGGCCGTCGTGGGTCGGAAAATCTTTGAAATTTTTGTGGTGGCAGCAGCGGGGTTCGGGGATAGGCAGGAAGAGGAGTTTTTCTCTTTGGGTTTGGTTCCTGTGGGAGTCCAAACAGGATGGCGACTACTATCGGGATGATGGACAGCGCTTACTTCGTGGGGAGGAACGAGATTCTGACTTGGATCAACGGTAGGCTGCAGCTCAGTCTCTCTCGCATTGAAGAGGTATAACTTTGATTTCTCTCCATCTGGGTGTTGATACGGCATGTGGGTTGTTTGAATTTGAGTTATTTTTTTCCGCCCATTTTCACAAATTGATGGTGAGGTTTTATCCTTCGTTAAACTATGGATATGTGGGTCAGTATGGGAACCCTCCGTTCTGTAGCTTTGAAAAGAATGGATTAGATAAGGCTTAATAAGGCTTCTGTTGGAGTGTTAGATCAAACCCGTTGTTTTAAATTTTCTCTGCTTTGGCAAGGTGTAAGATGAAACATAGTCGATAGTTCAAAATTTTCACTTTTCAGCCTGGTTAGTTTCGTCTAGTTAAGAAAAATTTCAAGTAAGTTACCAGCACATGAGTCTATATGTATGCACTGTATGCATCAAATGATGGCTACAGTCATTTAATCAGAGCAATTGAGAATGGTATGGGCAATGGTTCGAAGAAAATTCAAGAAAATTCAGCGATTCGAACAGAGATCACCATATGTCTGTATGACAAGTTTACAAAGTTGGTGGTGTCATGCTAAATTCGAAGATTTTCTGTATTAATGGGCTTTCTTGGCCAATGAAATTGGATACTGCAATGGTTCATTAATAATGAGATATGGGATGTTTAGAACTGCAAATCAGGTCGTGATTTTTATTGAGAAGTGTCAATGTCGGTTGAGGTAGGAATGTGGTTCGATAATGACGGTGACAGCATCTAATTATTCTGTCATCCATCAATTTCTAGGGCCAAGTCTTAGAGTCTTAGGCATAATCTATCTTACTTCTTTTTTTTAGGTCAAAAAAATGATCTTACTTATATGCTTACTTCTGATTGCAGTTTCAGAGAAGTCATGTCAATCCAATCTGATGCCCAAAGTGTGTTAATATTTATATCGAGTGCATCAAACTATACCATATTGCACTTTCTGTGGTGATTCTTAGAATAAAACCAAAACAATTCATTCTATTGATGACCTCCTTAAGAATTGACGTTGGTTATGTATGTTGTAAGAAATTCCAATTACTAGTTTGAATTTCTTTTATGACAGAACATCAGTCATTGTTTCTTCATCTGAAGAATATCAGCGATTGTTCACTTTTATGAATCGGTGCATTCTGTTAATTCCTGTCAAACTTAGCTGGTCAAGATGCTTTTAATGCAACATATCTTGACAGGCTGCATCTGGCGCAGTCCAATGCCAATTGATGGACATGACCTATCCAGGAGTAGTTCCCATGCACAAGGTAATAGCACAATTCCGTTTCCTTGTTAGGTTTATTCTGTTTTGCAGAATAGCCCTTTCCATTCTGACTTGATTATACTGTTTTGCAGGTGAATTTTGATGCAAAGACAGAATATGATATGATTCAAAACTACAAGGTTCTGCAGGAAGCATTTAACAAGTTGAAGATTGACAAGGTAATAAGTGATATTGCATTGGATCGCAGATTCTTTTAATGTCAAAGTTTTAGTATGCTTTTACAATGCAGCAAGAACATAATTTTGATCCATTTGAGAAAGGTAACTCAGATGTTAGTTCATTTGGGTGCTTCTGATCTGTGACCACCTCTTGACCTGCTGTGTGAATGGCTGCATCAAACATTAAGCTCTAAGGAATTTTGTGGTGAAAGATTTGCCTTTCATAGTAAGTGTGTGTGTGTGAGTACAGCTTGTGATGAAAATTTTTTGTAGTGTACTTGATTTTTTGGCTCATTTCCTGTCAGACAACTTCAAAGCTAGAAGACCAGCTAAATGGTTTTTTCCCTGCCAGGTTTAGCAAAAAACTGTGAGATATTCATAGCAACTGTGTCAATTTGAAATTCATTCTGTATAAGTCAGTTGCATTTCAATCATGTAATTGGTGAACTAACTAGTCTTCCAATTGTCCAAGTGGCATTGTTTCTGTTTGAGCACTTTGTTTGAAGCCTGAACTGGATTGGTATGTAAAATAAGCACTTTCGACTTGTAGCTACATGTTTGCAGAAATTGAGAAAGGCAATGTCCGTAATATATAGCTGTCTTGTTGTGCTTGAGGAGCATATGTAAAAGAGAAACCACCAATTCAGATCTGTTGTTCTAATCTATGGCTTTCTTGGCAGCATATTGAAGTCAACAGGCTTGTCAAAGGCCGACCCCTGGACAATTTGGAGTTTCTACAATGGTTGAAGCGCTACTGTGATGCTGTCAATGGTGGCATAATGAATGAGTATGCAACTTCCTGTTTAACTATGGTTGCATTCACGCTTCCTTCCAAATAATGTTTTCATTGTTTAAACTTTTGGGTGGTATTTCTTGATAAGAATCCCTTTTTGTCTCAACTCGGCAGAAACTACAATCCTGTGGAAAGACGCTCTAAGGGTGGCAGGGAAAGAGTTCCTAGGAGTTCGCAGAAGAATTCAAAATCGTTGCAAGCAAACAATGCTTGTAACATAAGCTCGACGGATACAGTTGGTGTCACCAAAGCTTCTGGTTAGCTTGGCAGAAATTCAGGAGCTGTTACAAGTTTCTCTCTCTCCCCTCTACTTGACAATTATATAGTGAGTTGGTTGTAATTTTGTAGGGCCTCGTCAAGGGAGGATGAGTGAAACGGTGGGTGCTGCTGATTCTTCTCGGGAAATTCAAGCTTTGTCAAAAGAGGTAACCGAAATAGGATTGGGAAGTTGTTTTCTTGCCTTCATGTTTTGCTATTAAAATGTTTGCATCAAAGCAAGAAATTTGGTATGAGATTAGTAGATTGCCACATTTAGTTGTTTCCTTACATCAGAAACTTATGATGCTGATACATGCTAGTGCATTGTGTACAATCTCTGTGCGCGCTCCTCGCATGCACACTTGTATACATGCATGCTTCATGTCAGTGGAGGCTGTTCCATATTTTCTTACCTTTTAAAGGATTTTCGGGGATATGTTCTTGTTTTTGTCCGCTCATCTGGGCGGATCGTCATTCTTAGATAGATTCTTCAGATGATCATATTGACTATATTTTTCACATTTTACAGGTTGCAGATCTCAAGCTATCTGTGGATTTCCTGGAAAAAGAACGGGATTTTTACTTTGCAAAATTGCGAGATATAGAGATACTTTGTCAGACTCCCGAATTGGAGGATATCCCTGTAAGAGATTCAAGAACTCGTTCATTTATACTGATGAAATCTTCTTCTCCATTTCATCCTTTGGTCATTGTACTTTTTATGAAGACATGTCTCGTCATTCTTTTCTCTGATGAATATATGAATTTCGATACAGATGTCAATGGCCGTGAAGAAGATACTGTACGCTGCCGATGCAAAGGAATCGGCTCTTGAAGAAGCTCGGGAATACATGCGGAAATCCAATCATGACTGAACCGTGTGATGTCTTTTCATTACAGAACTAGGATATCTTTCACCATGTCGGAACATGCAGTTCAATCTCCACAATGTACTTTCAGGCATTGCATGTGCCGTGAGAATAAAACTGCAAATTGTTGATGAAGATCCCAGTTAACCGCGTGACCAAATTGTTGATGAAGATCCCAGTTAACAGCTTATCCGTACTGGTCACGCCATAACATGAATTGCAGTGATTCACAACGAAGTAAATCGATCTTTGCACATTCTATTTTTCTCATTTACACAAAATTTCAAGTTCAGGAGTTTGGGGAGACTGTTTGCCTACATTTTCTGCAAACAACTCCCCCCAGTTTTGTTTATCGGCATTACAAATATAGTTTGGATAAAGCCAGAATGATTTAGCAGAAAGAAGCTGGCTTGCAAATATTCACAAAGTGTAACTAGTAGGTGAGGAATGCACAGATTTTGGCTAAAAGAAGAAAAGGGATTCCCAACACTCCTACGATGCCTATCACAGCTCCAGGTTCAAAGAAAGCTTACAAGAAGCTGAGATCATGTCTCGCTTCCCCAAAAGTTTCAGCGCAATCCCATCCACATTCATTTGATAGAGAAGTGAGATGCCAGGACACATGAGGCAAGAGATGGACAAGAGATGAAAATAAAGCAACACAACCTTCCAACCCCAAGTACTACATAGTTCATCTGAAGAATTTACACCATTACATGCCCTAAATACACAGAAGCAAAAGAACAGTGACGGCAACTGCAACGGTAGAACTACTGCAAATAACAAAAGGCTGCATGTACATTATCACCAAAAAGCAGAAAGACAGTGAAATGTGGTACTGCAACACAACACACCCTGACATTGTACATCTCTGTTAGTAGGCATCACCAACTCTAGAATTTGAAGTAGAACATTATGAATAATGATAGTCCTCTTCAAATCCTGCAAAAGCCCCCCTAGTTTCAGACTTATGAGCCTGCACAGAAAGAAATTGAGGAAGAAATTAAGTGGCTTCACAGCTATCCCGAGACTTCAAAATCAGATTATGAAACACAAATTTCTCAAATAATTTGGTGCTCTGGTGGTAGTCAACCAGAGAAATAGGAGAGATTGCATCAAGAACTGTTTACTCTTCAGAATCTAGCTAAGACGTACCCTATGGATGATATTTTCGAACTGTTCAGTTCCATGCTCTTCAATATACTTCTCTGCAGCCGTCAAAATGTCATCTGGCTTTTTAAAGACATCCTCCTTCCTTGGGACATACCAGATGTTAATAGTCTGAGGGTTGACAAAGACAGGCCTCACAAAATGTTCATATACATATGCAGCACCGCTGAAATATGGTATGACCAACCAGCAGGTCAAAATCAACTTTGCATATGGCCATATGGGGACCCTGCCAAAGATTCAAGAATCTGTAAAGATGTGAAGACCACAAAGCCTATGCAAAAACATGTCCTAGACATGTAACATGTGTCTTCTGTTTACTAGGAAATCCTCCGCAAGTCCGTAATACAATCAGGAAAGGCTGAGGGAATGATACAGATCACTTTCTATTATTTAACATGACATAAATAAACACAGCCTTGATTGGAGAGTACCAGCCCCTGACAACATAATGAGAATAATGCTTGTTGTTGGCGATCACTTTTTAATTCTATAACCTTAGCAGAGATTTTAACGCAAGAACACTAACCACACAATATCATTCTCAATCTTCATCTTTTTTACCAAAGTCACTATGCTAATCAAGTAGGACGCTGATGATACCCATCTTAAGAATGCAGCAACCAGCCGAGCACATCCAAGAGGTAGAATAGTCCTATATCTAAAGCATTTGATGACACTATGACCTAGAAGACTCTGACAAAAGCTTCAACTACCAGGGGATTGCTACGAATCAGGTCACATCTGCATTGCTGTTGGTATTTATGATGTCCCATTCCCAGCTGTTTGCGCATACAACACATTCCAAATTGTAGAATGGCTAACAGGCCTTGGAAGTATATTGCAGGCTATAAGAAAAGGTCAACCTACCCTGATTATGAGAGTCTAAAATGATGTGCACTGAATACAGCTCTTGCAACACAATCCTCAAAAAACCATCTTGACATTCTTTGTAAACAGCGATTTACATGACTTTGATGCAATAGCAACACATTGCAAACTGCAATAACTACTTCATGGACAGCAAAAGGAATGCAATTTACCATTCAAGGAGTTTGTTAAAGGTGAGCTCAAAGAGAGTGAGAAGGGAATACAGAACCCAATAGGTAAGCCACTGCTGATCATCTATAGGAGATTTAGTCTCAATTGCCCTGACGGAAGCATACCTGTAAGCAAAATGATTTTGATCAGACACAAAATCAACTAGGAATTAAACCACAATATCAAAGTAAAAGCGAAAGGAAGCTAAAAATTTCAGTTAATGTGATCAGAAACCGACTTACAGAGGATACACAAGACTGATAACCGGCCTGAAACAAAACACAATGGATCCCCAATTAGTTGACCCATTAACTAAAACGCATAAAAACCACAACTTCAACAGATTCCACGTATGCCCCTTTAGCTCTATACACCAATTATCAACTTCAAGAGATTCCAAGTAAAGCCCTTCAGCTCCGTACACCAAATTACCATCTTTAGCTAGCTCACACGATCGAAACGCATCAACCCAATGGTTTTTTTTTCCTTTTTTTGCAAGAATTTTGGATTCTCCAGGAAAAGATCAAGAAAGAAATAGTGGGCAAAGCGAATGAAGGGGAAAGAAGGCGTACCCAGCAAGCACATCGAAGTTCTTCAGCACCACCTTGAGGAAGCTTCCAGCTCCCGATCCCATTATTCCCTCTGAAATGCGCGTCTTCCTCAGCGTCCTCCTCCGTCAAATTACAGCCCTTGCGTGTCGCAGAAGAGAGAAAAAGAGTAGTACTATTATAGGGTTTCAGGTAGAAATTAGTTCGAGAGAGAAAGAGATAGAGAGAATCCGAGCTTTAAAAAAGGCAGAGACGCAAAAGCATTGAAAGACAAAAACATGGGAGCTCCCCGAAGGCAGATCGCAGGAATTCATTCGGCAAAGCGCATCACGGTGTCGGTGAGCTCAGCCGTTCGGCCTATCACGACGCGCCACGCGGGACAATCAGTTTGACTTTGACCCCGGTGGCTTCGGACAGTGGATTCGGTCGCCGGACTACGGTGCGCCCTCAACCACCGGATCTTTCGACGGCGGTGGGTTCGGTTGCGGCAGATGAGATCCCAGGAAAAGGCCCCTGGTCCCCGTCGAAACCACGAAAGTGCCACTTCGCATGTGCTCTTGATTGCATCACACGATGGTCTTCTGTCTTCTTCCGTGCGTACGTACGTGCGTTCTGTCTGCAGAGCGGCGCTTTACAGATTTAATGATTTGTAGCGATGGATGGATTCTTAATAAAGGTTCCACCTTTAGTTTGAAGATGCTCTACTTTGCTCCTACCATCTATCGTTATCAACCGAAATAATGATATAAATAATTCTCATACAATTAAGAACTATATAGTACATTGAGATAAAATTCGAGAATTACATTGAATAAATTAAAAGTTCAGGAATCAAATTGGATATTCAGCTAAAATAATCTAAGGACTATTTATGTCATTTTCTCATATCGACTTGCCTATGCTAACTGCGCTGAGTTGAAACTACTGTCTTGTAAGGTTTTCGAAGTGAAGCGGAGCAGAGAGAACTCCACAAACCCAGAAAACTGATTTGCCCTTTATCCATCATCCATGTACAGACTGCCGGTCCAAGATGCCAGAGGGGATAAAGCAGAAGGAGCAAATTCAAGAATACGATGGTACAGATTCCTCAGAGTCTAAGAACTGGGTTTTTTACAGGCCATTGTCGGGGCCGGTTTCCTCATTGCTGCAACCATTATCGCCGCCACAAAGCGGGAGTTCATTCCTCCAAGGGGCTTGGTCGCCGAGGAGCTGTGATGGCCACGAATCTGCAGAAGTGGGATATCTCGGGTGTGGCTTGCTCACGTGTGGGGCGTGCATGGGATACGAGGAGATATCGGGTTGAAGGGGGGGTTGAAGGGGGACGATGATCACCGCGTGTGTTTGCTGCAATGGCTGTTCTACGGTAGCCAACCCAGCAGTGTCTCCAGCAGGTTGGGTACATTCAGGAGGTGGTGCATTCAGATCAGGCTTCGACTCAGCTACCCGGGCTCTTAGCTCGCTCTGCAATTTCTCTACTTGGGCTTCTAATGCAGAATTCTCCTCTTTCAGCTCATTTTTCTCGACCGTCACCTGAACCAGCATTTCACAAAGTTATCGCCCCTAGAACTTTAAACAAACTGATGCCAAATGAAACTTCAAGAAATTTTCAGTGTGATGATCACATAGAAGAGTGAAATAGTCAAATGACAGGAACTTTCCAAAGCAGAGTCCTACTACGTTCATATTTGTGTTAAAAGAAAAATTGACATACAAAAACTAACAGGTATAAATGTTCTATTTATAGAGGAAATAAGTTTCAGAGTGATAGGCAAGGACACGAGACCGAGAATGGTTGACACATCAAAACTTAGGAGCCTACATTTCAGGAACAGTGGACATGCCCAAACATCAGCATCAACAGAGATTCAATAGAAGTTAGTACTTACATAGCGAGACTCAGACACGAGAGCAACATTCTCCTTTTTAAGATCCTCAATCTGGCCAAATATTTCTTTCAATAGGCGAGCAGCTTCACACAGTATTGAGGCCTTGCCATTGTTCTGCTGATTCAATTCTGCACAAGATACTTACCACAGTGAGGTCAAATCCAAACAGAGTGATTTGAGTTACTAATTAGAATAATAATATCTGAGCAGATAAACTGAAAAGGAGATAGCATCTTGCTATAACATTTAGCAGATGATATGGTCCATTAAACAAGATGATAATTACCAAGTGCATTTGCCAAATCTTGGAAAAGCTCATTCAAATGCTCACGCTTTTGTTTCTCCCGCTCGGCTTTGTGAATTCTTTTCGGTACTTTACCCTGAGTCTTTTTGCAAGGAGATGACCTGCAAATGCAAAACAAAAATTTATAAGGCCACAAAGCATAAAATGAAAATGATTCAAAACAGCACATGTCCATGCCATGCCAAGAAAATGAATGGCCTGAGAATTTTATCAGATTGAAAACTGGACAACCCTGTCCATTTTTACTAGATGTACACAGCAAAACAGTCTGAAGCCCTAAGGAACAATCAGTAAAACAAGCACTTAAAAGATTCATATTTAAAAGATAATGGTGATCTTCCATCTAGGATTACCATTTCAAGTAAAAGTGCACAAGTCAGTTAGACTTAATGTCTACAAAAGAAACATTAAAGCCAACTCCAGATATAGAAAGCCAAGACTTGTACTGTTTCTACACTTTACCATAAAACATTCAAGATCAAGTTATAATTGTTAATTACTAAATTCAGGCATAACCAAACTTCTGGAACATTTTTTCCCATATAAATTGATTGGCAAATCTGTAATGATACAAGCAACTAGTAAATTAAGCCTATACACACCACATCTCAACTAACACTTACCACCAGTTAATTACAATGATGCACCAATTCAGTTAACAGAAGCCTAAAGCTCCATTAAACTTATGCACTATGTGGATCTAATGATATTTTGAACCATTTAGCTTAAGGTCCTTATGTCTGACACAAGCAAAATGACCTTGTCAATCTCATTAACTATGCAGGCTCCCATCGTAGTTTGAAGCTAATAAGCTAAACTTTAGGAACCATTAGGCAGACTGACACTTGTTCTCAGTCAATGTTCATTATGTTGAACAAAAGTGCATGCCATCTGCTCGACTCACGGTTCATTGGCGTGATTACTTGCATTCCACACACCAATTACACGCAGCATGGACTCCATGAACTTAGAGATGCACAGCAGTCACAGCAACCACGATCAACCAAAACGGCCAAATGGGAACTAACCTTCCTGCCGATAGTGATGCCGCCGCCGCCCCGTTGGAATTGTCGCCGGATGACGTGGTCGCCTCCGAAACCATGTCTGCCGCGGCGCTAACGCAAATCACTGAAGAAACCAAAGGAGGCCGATCAAACTTCTATTTCATTTGCCCAACTATATGCAGGCACTAGCCAATTCCAAAACTAATCTACAAAATTTGACCTTCTTCTTCTGCAACCAAACACAGAACCACCCAGGTCCTATGGCACAGAACCCAAATATTCATTCATAACCCAGAAAACAAAAGGAGATCTTTCGACCAGAACCGAATCGGGAAACCATCAAATTAAATCCCCAGACAAACAAAGCACCAAGATCAAGCCTAGGAAGACAAGAAAATCAAGAATCACAGAAACCAGAGCAAGAAAAGAAAAGAAAAGAAATCTCAACAGGCAAAGCAGAGATCCAAAATCAAACCAAACTAACTGCTAATGGAGAGAAAAAGCGTGAATCGATCTACCTGGAAAAAGGGCAGATTCCCAGGGCAACACCCAAACGATGAATCGGGACAATTCCCTAAGAAAGGCAGGAAATTGCAAGAAATTCTAGGGTTGGAGAGAGAGAAGAGAGAGAGAGAGAGAAGGCATATATGATTGAAGAAGTAGGTATGAGAGAGAAAGAAAGAAAGAGAGAGAGAAGAGAGAGAGGGACACGGAAACAGGAAGGAGCGTGGCGAACACCTGCCGATGCGAAGCTTAGAATCGCGTGCTCTCCTCTCTCCACGTGCCCTTCCTCCATCCCTTTTGTCTCCTTCCTCCTCCCCCTCTTGCATTCCACCCCAGATCAGCACCCCCCATCACGCCCCTCAAAAAATAAAAAAATCAATTTTTTTTCAAAATAATACTTCTTTTTCGGAAAATGGGTCGTCGAGAAAATCGATCTGCGAAATCAAGAACGAATTTTTAATCAGCAAACCCACAGAAAACCTCGTAATTCGACAGAATCGGCGCTAAAAATTTCAGCTTTGGCCACGGATTCTGGATAATTCCGAAAATCAAAAAAGAAAAAGAAAAAAAGGGGGGGACAAGAAGGAGGAGGAAGGCGTGTGGCGTTCACGAGCTGGATGGATGGCGTGACCGAGGAACGAGGATGATGTCGAGGTCGGGCCTTTGTCTGGCCCACTCGAAGCGTGTGCGGTCCACGCTCGGCAGCCTTCAACTCGTCTTCTTTTTTCCCTTTTTTAGAATTTTTAGAATTACGGGAAAAAATTATTTGTGAACCATACATGATTTATTATTTTTTTCTCAATTGCTGAGAATTTCAAGAATCATTAAGAAAACTATGCCAACACAAATTTTAAAGAAAATCAAATCATTAAAAAGGGATTCATGCCGAAGTAAATTAAGACCGATATTATTACCCGTCAAAGATTTTGGTGATTGTCCATTCTCATTGTGGAAGGTATTTACATATTTAGAGAGCAACGAATGAATAAAAAATTCCAAACTCGAACAAATATATATTATGATTTCACGACGTTTAGAACATTTGATCATCAAATTAAATAACTATCGCATTAGTCAATTCCTTGTGTGAAAGTATGTTGCATCAAGGCTTGGTGTTTCAATGGTTATTGTGTTTTAAATGTTAAAACTTCAAAATGAGCCGATTCAAAGCCAAATCTTAAATTGACTCCGTGTGTTTCATTCCTTTTTGAAACTAATAATCAAATTGACAAGGCTTGTAATTGAACTGCCCAATACCCGATTTATTTCTTTTTCAATTGTTGAAAATTTCAAGAATCATTAAACAAAATCAAATCATTAAAAGAGATTCATGCCAAGGCAAATTAAGACCGATATTATTACCCGTCAAAGATATCGATGATTGTCCGTTCTCATGATGGAAGGTATTCACATATTTAGACTTCATTCATTTTGTGAAAAATGTAGCATTTTTAAAAATGTTTCTAAGAATCCATTTTATAGGAAAACGACAATAGTGCTGAAACTTGAAAATAAATAAAAAATATTTTTCGGTATTTGGCGATAAAGGAGGAAAAGAGAAAAAAAAAAAAAAGAAAAGGAAAAATAGAAAAAAATTTAAAAATAAAAATCTCAAATGATTAAAAATTCGAATTTTAAGGGGGAAATGGAAAAGGTGTCTTAGTGGAAAAAGGTGCTGGTCTAGAAGTGAAAGAAAAATTATGGGAAATATTTTCCATTTTTTAAAAAGTGATCAACATTTTTTCTTATATTTTCCCTAATCAATTCATTTTTCATGAAATAAATGTCAAAAAATTTAGAAAACGTTTTACTAAAAATTAGTTTTCATGATCGTTTTACGAAAAATGAGTCGTCCACTCTCTAGCAGATCATCCCAAAAAAAAATCAAAATTTTAAAAATAATATTTATTTTTTGGGAAAATGGGTCGTCAAGAAAATTGATCTGCGAAATCAAAGTACGAATTTTTAATCAGCCAATCCAAGTAAAGCCTTGTAACTCGACAGAATTCGTGACGAAATCGCTCCAAAATTTCAGCTTTGGCCACGGATTCTGGGTATTTCCGAAAATCCAAAAAAGGAAAAAAGAGGAGGAGCAAGGCGTGTGGCGTTCACGAGCTGGAGGGATGGAGTGACCGAGGAACGAGGATGATGCCGAGCCCCGGCCCTTGTCTGGTCCACTCCAAGCGTGTGCCGTCCACGCTCGCCAGCCTTCAACTCGTCTTCTTCGTTTCTTTTTTTAGAATTTTCAGAATTACGGAAAAAAAAATTATATGTGGACCATACATATACCCTGATTTTTTTTTTCAATTGCTGAAAATTTCATGTGTCGTTAAAGAAAACTATGCCAAAACAAATTAAAGAAAGTCAAATCATTAAAGAGAATTTTGCCAAAGCAAAAAAAGATTTGACGTTATTACCCGTTAAAGATTTCAACAATTGTTCGCTCTCATGATAGAACATATTTACATATATATTTTTATTAAAAAGAAATTTCTATTCATTATCAAAATGATTTATGAAAATAAATCTCAAAAGTCACAATAATAAAAGCAAGCCCATGAAGCTCCAAAACAAATAAAAAACTAGAAATTAAAGTGTTTCATTAGAGCATGATAGTTAATGATAATCATAGGCTTGTCCTTCAAGAATATATTTGGGACTACATCGAAATGAAAGGATCGACAGTCAATTATCAAGTCACAATGCACTATCAATGATAAGCATGTGTCAGGATCTCCATCTATAATTATGGTTTCACTCTCGGCAATATACACCTAGGTTTACCATCCCTAGTACCATCATCATATGGAGACAACATAAAAATGTTGAAGAAACTCATATTTGACACATGTAAGAGCAAGCCCTGAAGCCAATATGAAGTGTCAAACCTTTGAATAAAAATATGTTGAATGAATACAACACTAAAACTGCTGTGAACTCCATTGAAACTAGAAGTGGAGTAATTATTTATTAAAACTCCAAAATCTAAAATTAGATCGGAGAGAAAAGCTCCCAGATATAAGATCGGGAGAGTAAAACTCTCAAATCTAAAACTAGATTGGGAGAGTATGGAAAGAAACAAAAGGGAACAAAAGGAAAAGGAACTAGGAGGGGGGAGAGAGATATGTCAAATCCCTCCCCTCCATAAGTGGAAAAGATGAAGAAGGGTTCAAAGAGGGAGGAAGGGAAAGGGGGTGGGAGAGGAGCAATAATAACAAATTCCAAACTCAAACATATATAGTATGAGTTCGAGATGTGATATGTGACGTTAAAAACATTTGATCATTGAATTAAATAACAATCGCATTAGTCAATTCCTTGTGTGAAAATAATGTTGCGTCAAGGCATGGTGTTTCATTGGTTCTTATGTTTTAAATATTAAAACTTAACAATGGGCCAGTACAAAGTTAGGATCTTGAATTGATCTGTGGGTTTCAATTCCTTTTTTTGAATCGAGAATTAAATTGGCAAAACTTGGAACTCAATTGCCAGTTCCAAGCTAATTCCAAGCCAATTCTTGATTCTACTTGAGAAACGGGATATTTTTTTTTTTTTTTTTTGGGGACAAGTGAAAGCAAGTCTGGTAAAAGTGGAAGAAGAGTGAAATCAAACAAAAGGCGAATGCAATGCAGTGGCTATTATGGACAATCGGCAGAAAATAAGATGGAAAAGAGAGAGGGAGATGGATTGTCAAGCCTTAAGCAACGGGGAGAGAGAGAGAGAGAGAGAGAGATCAATGTGGCTTTGGTTTTTACCTGCAGCTTCTTTTACACTTTCAAGCTCATACAGAGAGAGAGAGAGAGTTTGTGACGAGAAAGATGATAGGCCCCTAAGTTTAGGTTTATGAGGTTTCAACTTTTTCAAAAGAAAAGAAATTCCAAGTACCAAAATTTGATACAAGGGAAAACTTAAATGCTAAAAATTAGCAAAGTGGCATTAAGTGTCACTTTTTTAAAAAAATGGGATACTTGAGTGTCACTTCCGGCAAATTCTATCGAAAATCTTACGTGGCTTCCATTTATTAATTTTGCTCATTTATGTAGTTCGTTGGAAAGCTAACTCACTAAAAAAAAAAACACAAAAACAACATCGTTTTGGCATAATTCAAATTTTAATATAAAAATTAATTAAATTAAATTTAAAATCAATTTTTTAAAAAAAAAAGGCTCTCAGCCGATGGCTATATTCATCTTCCTTTTTTTTAAAAAAAATATTTTAAATTTAATTTAAGAAATTTTTATATTAATTATTTATTTACATCGTTAGGCGCAAAAAAACGTCGTCATTTTGCACTTGGTTTATCACATTAGTATTTTAGTCGTACTTTTTCGATGTTAGCACTTAACTAATCTATTTTATTTTGATTTTAACATTTAAGTGTTACTTTCTTAACTTTTGGCACTTAAGTGTCAAATTATGTCAAGTTTTGACACTTTAGGTGTCCCAGACTCATTTTTCAAAATTGTGACATTTTCTAATTGTATAAGATCTTTTGGTACATACAAACATAAGCAAACTTGTTGATGTTGAAAAAGTGGTGCAGCCTGTCGCTTAGTTTACAGAGATAATGTGTTTGATTCTTTAAGCGTGCGCTGAATGAATTCTTTTTAGGTAAATCGGTTTCTAGCCCGTTGACTTGGAGCCGGCCAGTTTAAAGCTAGAAAGATAATTGGTCTAGTTTCCGGAATTGGGAACTAGCTTTAAACCACTGGTGCAAGGCTGGCTTGGGGCCCTATACTCTGCAAAGTTGAGAGGACATGAGGTGGCTTGCAACTCACATTTATAATATACAGTATGACTTGAGTGGCGAGATATAAAAACAGAGGTCTAAGTTTGAAAAAGAAAAATATAAAAGAAAATGAGTATGAGGTAATTGCCAATATATTTAGCCTCATTGATGTAGCTCAAAAAAATTTATGATTCCATCCTCATGAGTAGTGGCGATGATACCTTGTAAATCGAGATGGTCTTAGCTTGAGATGTGTTATAATAATTAAACATTAAACCATGCAAGGCGTGATTTAATATTTAATTATTTTAACAAGATGATTAGGGTAGATACTTGCCTATGCATATTGTTCAGCTATGTGGTAATCACACATCGTGAAATTATATATCATTTATTTGCATTTGAATAAAAAAAAAATTATGATGTGGCAAGTTATTGTCATTTTCATATCATGGTAGAAAGCAAATGCATCTACTCATATTCGTTTTGAATTAATGTTGTTGTATTTGATACTAGATCCTTTTTTTAGAAATTAGAATTATGGAAAAAAAATGTGTGAAACCATATACCCCGATTTTTTTTTTCAATTGCTGAAAATTTCATGAATCATTAAAGAAAAATATGCCAAAATTTTTTTTAAAAAAATCAAATCATTAAAGAGAATTATATCGAAGCGGTTTACGACTAATGTTATTACCCGTCAAAGATTTTGGCGGTTGTCCATTTTCACGATAAAACGTATTTACATATTTAGAGAGCAACAAATGAATAAAAAATTCTAAACTTGAACACATATACATTATGAGTTCATGACGTGATTTGTGACATTTAGAACATTTGATCATCAAATTAAATAGATATCCCATTAGCCAATTCCATGTGTGAAAGCGGTGTCACTTTAGGGCAAGGTGTTTCGATGGTTCTCATGTTTTAAAGATCGAAACTTCAGAATGGGCCGGCTCTAAGGTAGTGTCTTGAATTGACCATGTGGGTTCCAGTTCTTTTTCAGAACCGAGAATCAAATCGGCAAGGCTTGGAACCAAATTGCCTGATTCTTAGTTGATTCTTGATTTACGACAATCAAAATTCTTCTTTATTTATTGATTTATTTTTCGAACAAGTGAAAGCAAGTCTGGTAAAAAAAAGAAGAGTGAAGTCAAACAAAAGGCGAATGCAATGCAGTGGCAATCATGGACAATCAGCAGAAAATAAGATGAAAAGGAGAGGGAGATGGATAGTCGAGCCTTGAGCAACGGGGAGAGAGAGAGAGAGAGAGAGAGAGAGATAAGGCATTTTCTACGCGGCTTTGGCTTTGGCTTTTACCTGCAACTTATTCTATACTTTTAATCTCAGAGAGACAGACAGACAGAGAGAGTTTTGTGACGAGAGAGATGATAGGCCCCAAGTTTAGATTTGTAGGGTTTTAACATTCTCAAATTTCGTGACATTTTCTAACTGTATATAGTCTTCTGGTACATACAAACGTAAGCAAGACGTTGATCAAGTGGTGCAGCGCATGCGCTTAGTTTAAAGAGATAATGGGTTTTGATTCTTCAAGCGTGCGTTGGATCAATTCTTTATAGGTAAACCGGTTTCTTGCCCGATCACTTGGGACCAGCTCGGTTTCCAAATAGAACCAGCCAGTTTAGGGTATAGAGTTGGGAACACAACTAATAAAGACCGGTTTCCCATTTGTAAAGTCGAGAACTAGGCTGTTTGGCCCTATTTGGTTTGGATTTAGGAAAATATCATCGGGGAAATGTAAATATCTTTGAGTTAAAGAGATTTTCCAAAATACAAATAGTGTTTAGTGAATTATAATTTTAAAGTGGATTAGGAAACAATGGCTTTTTGATAAAAAATTACATTTTGTAGACAACTTTTACAATTTTTTTTTTAAAACGTTTTAATTTTGTTTGGTGCAATTCGATCATCGGTGGCCAAAATAGCTGTTGGCTCACCTAAGGTGACGGCATCATGACCTTAGGCGTTCACTTGAGTCCCGTGACCCAAGCATTGCCAAGGTTGCAATGACCTGAGCAATGCTTGGGTTGTATCGTCACCTAGGTTGCCGTGACCCAAGCAATAGTTGTGGGGTGTTGCCCAAGGTTGCATGACCCCAAGCGGCAATCACCCAGTGGTCACAACCCCAAGGCAATGATCGTCGACACACATCACCCCTTGGCTGGAGGTCATCAACCTCTATTTGGCTTCTCCATGCAAACAATAAAAAAGATGGACAACAAATGAGGGGCCAAGACTTGCATTTTGAGAATGCTACTTCCCAAAGACCTCTAGACCTGCTTTGGACTAAAAGCCCTTAGAGTTAGGGATGAGCATGATCCGAGTGAACGGTTTCCCAATCCTAGAATCAATAACTGCCTACTAAGGATCAATTTCGAAAAATTGGAATTAGGAATCGCTCGTTAGTTTCATGGATCCACACGAAAACTAGATCGTCGGTTTAGTCTAGTTCCTAGGTAAGTCCATGGAATCGGTCCCATCAAGTTTCTTTTTTTCAACAAGCCAAAGTAAAGCAAAAAAAAAAGAACTTCCCTATTTTTAATTACAAGATTAGTGAAAAGATTGGACTCATATTAAAAGTTAGAGTTGATATTATGAGTCGATAGGAGTTGAGCTTAAGAGTTAAGACCGTGGGTGAGAGATAGATAAATGACTTATATAAGGTGAGAATGAGACAAGACGAGTATTCAATTAATGGATGTTGAGCTTCAAATTAGGAATTTTAAGATTTTCATTTTTCTTAATTTTTTAGTCGGAAATTTTTCTTTAAAATTGAATAGATATTTATATATTATTGGTTCGGTCTAGTTTGAGTGGATGGATAGGCAGTTTCACACCTAATCATACCACTATTTACCGGTTCCAATAAATTAGAATTGAGAATCGGACCAGTTTCTTTAAGAACCGTTGGTTTCAATTCGGTATGATTTAGTTCGATTTCTTTAAGAACCGTGGTTTCAATCAAGTCCGGCTTGGCTTCCGACTTGCATTCACAATTTATAGTATGGCTGGAGTGGCGAGATTTAAAAAAACAAAGGTCCAACTTTGCAAAAGAAAAATATAAAAGAAAATGCGTATGAGATAATCGTCAATATATTTAGCCTTGCTGATGTAGCTTGGATAAATTTATGATTCCATCATCATGACCGGTGGGATGATGCCTTGTTGATCAAGATAGTCTTAGCTAGAGATGAGGAGGTTACATACTCATCTATGCATATTAATGAGCTATGTGGTGATCATGCATTGTGAAAATATATGTTATTTACTTGCATTTGAATAAAAAATTTATGACTCATGACAAGATATTATTATTTAAATATCCTGGTAGTAAATAAATATATCTACTCATATTTGTTTTAAATTCATATTGTTGTATCATACTAGGTCAATTGATAACATACTTTCTTACCTTAACCTAGAAATTTCACTTTCTAAACTTTGACTATCCCCTTTATTTACAAACATGAAGTGATGGAGGAGGCTAGATACTTATGCATATTGGTGAGATATGTGGTGATCGTGCATTGTGAAATTATATGTTATTTACTTGCATTTGAATAAAAAAATTATGACACATTACAAGTTATCATTATTTAAATATTATGGTAGAAAATAGATATATCTACTCATATTCATTTTAAATCATGCTGTTGTATCACACTGGGTCAACTGATAACATAATTTCTTATCTTAAATCTAGAGATTCAGCTTTCTAAATTTTGAGTAACTTCTTTATTGCAAATATGCAGTGATGGATCTACCTCTTGTGATGAGCTTTGGATACCGCTATCCATAGAGTATGACTATCAACATGCCCTATTTGTTTTAAATTCATGCTGTCGTATCACACGGATCAATTGATAACATAATTTCTTATCTTAAATTTAGAGATTCCACTTTTTAAATTTTGAGTAACCCCTTTATTTACAAATATATAGTGACGGATCTACCTCTTACAATGAGCTTTGGATACTGCTATCTCTAGAGTATGACAATCAACATGTTGTCGTACCTGGTTCTGCGGTTGAACACGGTAGGTGTAGCTCTTTATTTTGGGTTCGCGCTGGGTTACTTCAATATAACCCTCATCACTTCGTTACTTGGTATGCTCGTAGTAATGGCTAGTTGATGGGACCTATCAAAGTGTTCGATGGTCCACTGGGTTTTGATTATGGAGGTGATGCATCGGGGCCTAATAGGCCGCTGAGTAGAGTGACAGCTTGGATATGGTACAAACAAGTTTTTGTTCAGATGATAGCATACACATGATGGCGTTAGGTTAATCCCCAGTATGTTGGATTCTCATAATGTCACGCCTCAAACGTCCGTCTTGGAAATTCAACATAATTAGGATATTGACCTAGCATCTCTATATAAGTACCATCATCTAGTCAAAGCCTATCTTTACAGTATCAAAGCTACCACTCTCCTCAAGCTTTAGGCATCAATTCGTCACATCCATCACTTAAATATGATGGACAATCGAACCATCTCAAAGGTCCCACCAACTCCCCAAATGCACAAGCATACCAAGCAATAGGTAAAAATACCAAAAAAATTTTAAACCTATTATATTAGTACCAATTCAATCCTAAACTTTTCAGTTTGACTAATTCAATACTAAACCTTCTTACATTGGTATTAATTCAGCCTATTAGGCCAATTTTTTTACATATTTTTAACATGGACTTTTTTTTTTTCTTTTCGGTGGCCATCACCAAAGTGGAGACGGAGGCTTCTAGGCCGGAGGCTTGCTGACCACTAGGAGAGGGTTGCTAAGCCCTCGCTAGCCATCGGCGAGGGTTGCAACCCTCATTTGACCTTGCCCAAGGTCGTAGGCGAGGTGGCTTTGCTCGGATCTGGGCAAGGCTTGGCCTTGCTACGGGTGAAGGCGGTTGGCAATGGCCACCTTCGCCCACGGCAAGGCCTGGCGAGGGTTGCATTGGTCTCACTGGCTACATGCAAGGTCGCATTCGCCCACGACAAGGCCAGGGTGAGGTTGGCCTCTCACAGATCCAAGAGAAGCCGCCTCGCCTAGGGCCCTAGGTGAGGTCAGGTGAGGGTCGCGACTCTAATCAGTGTCAGTGAGGGCTTTGCGGCCCTCACCTAGTGGCCAGCAAAGCTTGCCAGCTGCTACGAGGATGGTCCAAGGAGGAATGAGGGATAAAAGAAAAGGAAAAAAAATAAAAATAAAAATAAAAAATAATAAAAACAATAAAAATTACTGCATCAGTGTCGACCGGCCAAAATTAGCCGGATGGACTGAGTTAGTATCGATATTAAAAGGTTTAAGACTGAATTAATCTAATTAAAAAGTTTAGAATTGAATTGATACCAATATAATAGATTTATGCTTGTTTTGATACTTTTTCCCGAGCAATGGAGTGCACCCCATTTTCACCCAAATGGAAGAGCTGCAGTAATACCTTCACAAGTTGAACAGGGAGAGAATTGTCTCCATTTGCACGAATGGAGACAGGATCTGTCCGTCAAGATGACCTGGACATATGCCAAGCAGCAGCATCAAATCATCAGGACGGTCATTCAGTAACCCATGGATGGTTTTCATAGATTTTGAGAAGCACATCGAAAACCATTCTTTCCAAGATTCAAAAGGCGTTCAATATCTGCACCTGCCCTCGCAGCAGCAGCTTCAGCTTTGATCTGTTTAAGCAAAAACCAGCACCGAGTCCAAGCAGAATCCATGTCAAGAATTAGATCCCGTGATGCGTAAATTACCTCGTCTTCGGAGGCTGGAACGTGCCAAAATGATACCAACTTTGAGTTCCGAAACCAGATCAGGAACATAGATGCCTGTCAGCTTGCCATTGGTAAGTGCAACTGCCAGGGAAGCGACTGATTACTGAACAAAAAGCTTAACTTTTTATCATAACATGGTCTAACTAATGGCGATGCAGCATCCTTGCCAGATACAGTTCGAGCATCACTTCCATGTAGAATCGCGAGCTGTAGGATGAAGGAAAACGAGAGGAAGGAATCTCCTCCTATCATCTAAGGTGACCTCTGCCGAGAGCAAGGTACCTGGGTAAAAGGACATGAGAATGATGAGATTTATTACTTCCTAGGGGAAAAGTTGCACCTGAGTTGACATCTTGTAAGGACGTGCATACAGCAAGAACAGAAAAATATGCAAGCCCAGAGACCGCACCCGATGAATGACCCGAAGACGAATCCGGGGCGGGACTCTGCGAAGAATTGTGCGAACCCATGTGAAAAAGAAAGTGAAACGGGACAAAGCAGACAAACCAGATGAGTGCGGTTTTCGCTCTCGAATGGTTCCACCGAACCGCAATCCTAGGCATCGCCATTTTCTTTGATGGCGACAACGACGATGATGGCGACGATGATGATGCCCTTGGACCGCTCCTTGCGGTGTTCTCCCCAAAATGTGCTTCCGCGGTTGCCTGATTTGGTTCTTCGGAGGAAGAAGAAGAGCGAAGGAACAGTCTTCAGCCTCACTCCATCTTCCTGTAAAACAATGATTTTGACAGTAGAGGTTAAATCTTAAGTTACTTCTGCTGCTAGCATGGCTAAAATAGACGCAAATATCAAACTCTAAAGTACCTTGCATATTATTAACGATATTACTTTCATCTAGACTTATCAAATGGGTGGATTGTGTTAGATTTGAATTGGGTCATAAATGATCTGACACAAATTGACTTATTAATCCATTTATGACCCATTTATTCGTAATGTAAATTTATCAACTCATACCCGACCTAACTTATACTCGACTCAAATTGCTGAATACTTTTACATTTAACTAAATCTAGGAAAAACTTTTTCTTATGATTTTAAATATATATATTATTATGATTATATATATATATATATATTATTAAAACTCTTCCATACAATTACAAATTTAATGGATAAATTTATATATATATAAATTTTTTTTTTTAAATTAGGCCCCATTTATATCATGAAAAATCTAATATTTTTTAAAATGATAATATTTTTGGTGTTTGGTTGAACCATGAAAATGAAATAGAAAATTTTTCCATTTTGTATGGAAAATCTAATTTGATTTTCGTGCTTTTTAAAATATATATAATTTTTATAATTTTTATTTTTTGAAAAATATAATTTTAATTATTTTTATTTTTTGAAATTATTTTTTATTTTTAAAATAAAAAATTTCTTTTTGTTTTCACCCCCTCATCATGGTTGGCGGCTGTGATCGACAATAGGCGAGTTGAAGCCTTGCCATAAGTCAGCGAGGCTTAGGCTCGCTTAATTCCAAAAAGCCAAGCCTTGCCAGCCTTGGGTGAGGTCGAGCTCGCCTCGATGTCGATGAGTTAAAGTCTCACCAGATCAAGAGGCCCCAACCTTGCTAGTATCGCTTCGAGTTCTCCCGATCTGGTAAGGCCGAGTGAGGTTGTTGGTGAGGTTGGGGTCTCCTCGATCACTTGAGCTCATCAATCACTAGCATTTAGGCCAACAAGCTCGATCTCACCAAATTTAGTGAGCTAGAGTCTTGTTAGATGGGGATGCCCAACCTTTTTGTGTCGAGTCGGCTAGCTCGGCCTCACCATATCTAGTGAGCTTCGAGTTTGCCTCGTTGCCAATGAGAGTTTTGCAATCCTTGGTTGGTGGCTAACATCAAACTTCACAACGAAAAAAGAAAGTAAAAGAAAGGAAAAAAAACATTAAAAAAATGAAAAAAAAAAATTATAAGAAAAAATCAAAATTTTTAAAAAATAAAATTTATAAAAACTACTAAAGAAGATGAATCTCATTAATGGGTTGACTTCATTAATAATCTTTATAAATTAAATGGATTTAAAGACAAACTCATTTACAACTCATGTATCACTAAACTTGCATACAGCCCAAACTCATTTATTAAAACTTAGCTAACCCTTATATGATCAATCTCATTGTATATGGGTTCTACGTGGATTTTCATCTCATTTTGACATCTCAGTTCTGTAAAGTTATTGATATTCAAATCAATTAGGATCATTGCAAATTACTACAGTGCTGAGTCAAAAAGAAATTCTCGATAACGATACGTTAAATCTAGCAAGTTCGTACATTGCATGATTGCTCGGGAGGTGGAAAAAGGGAAAATTCCTATCCTTTCTTGCACATGTGTCGACACACGAGGTGCCGAGCCAGAACGAGCGGTTAGCCCTCCCTAATCGAGACGAATCAAGGACACAAAGATCTCCCAAAGTAAGATGAACAATCTACCCCCATCATGACAATTAAAGGAGGAGACACGAAAGTGATCCGACGGGGCCCAATATCTATACATCGACGGCTGGGATTAGCCAGAAACCTTTTGGCCCTTATCGAGGGTCATCGGATTTCCATTGATTCAAAAATTTGTAATTTTTTTTTTGCTAAATTTTTAATTTGATTTAGACCCTCATGATAATTCTTTTTTTCCTTTAAAAAAGGAGAAAAATTGCTGTCTTGGGTCTTGGCAAAAAGACCCATGGGCCATGGGTGAGTCTTGGTCGTACCGTGTTCGGATTTACCGTCCACCACGTGATGTTCATGTACCACTCTCTAGTAGTCCCGCGGCCACGACATGACACGACGCACAACTCAAAAGAAGTATTTCGTGCATCTATTACATGGGTTATTGCGCCGCCACCGACCCGGTCCAACTCACGTGACGCGCCCCCGACCGAATTCTTCATCTAGGGTTTGAAAACCATCTATTCCAGTCGGCTTTGCGACGTTCCATTAACACGTGGTTTGGTAGAAAATTAAAATCTCCTGTGTCTACATGCGTGCGACGGGAATGTTGAAGTCATGCGACACTACTTCACGTGGGATCCATTTAAAATCTTGGCTTGCTAGATAGAGGATGTGTTTTGATACTCATCAATGTCGTGTACGTAATCTCTTGGATCAATTGAAATATTGACTTTGCTCGCTAGCTGGAAGGGGGATACGTTTCGATTTCAAAAGCACGATTGAGATAGATTTGCACTAGCAGCTAGACTGTCTTGTGCAATTCATTGATCAATAGTGGCTCTCGAAGCCTCAAACACTAGGTAGTTAACTTTAAAAAAATCGCACAAAGCAGGAGATCTCGGGTGTTAGGATATGGTTCACATTTCCCATTAACAGATGGCATGGAGTCCACTCCTCATCGAGTGGGTAAGGGTTGGGGACAACTCCCCGAGCCGCTGGAAAGTTTTTATACTTTTTTATACTTTATTGATAGTTTGGACCTAAACTCATGAAAAGCTACAAGTATATATAATCTCTTTATTTTTTGTAATTGAAAGATGGAACAGAAAGTTACAATATGCTAATTATATTGGAATTTTCCGATGGATGTAGTTCTAATTTGAGGGTAAAGCATGATGAAATCTCATGTGTTAAATTCTCTTTCTTCTTCAACGCCTAACATCGAGTTCAATTCTTACTCGATGCGACCGCCTAGCAGTTAGGCCACCGAAGAGTTTTAACTCTTTCCGAATTCCTCAGCATGGGCAGAGTACGTGAATCTCATGTCTTTGAACAAACTGAATGATCCATTTCGTCTCATGCGCGGAAAAATTACACGAGACGACATCGTCCGACAGCTTACATCAAGGAGGAAAATCGTGAAATCAGGCTCCCGCGCGTTTCGAATTACTCTCGACATTCATGCCAATCGTTCGTTTCCATGGTCCTCGACTCCTTGGCACCACTCAATTGCGACTTCCCCAGCGATGAGAAGAACCGACAGGTTCAAAAAAAAATTACCTACTTTCGTGCGACGGCCATGTCCGTAGCAGAAGTCCGCATTAAACTCGACCGGAGAAAGTCAAAGAAAAGGACAGGCGCGGTCGCGAATTTCATGCGTGCGTGGAAGATCCTCCAGCACACATGATGCCCAGAGACACAGTCTCCAGAAATCATCGTCGCCAAGGATGGAAAAATGCAGTGCACATGCAAATCGATTTCATACTTTCTGGATTCGCAAAGGCATTGTGCATCACATGCCGATAAGTCGATTGTCCTATTCGGTTGTCGGTTTGATAGAGAACTTTCGTTGAGCAAGACACTATATGTTTTACGAGATGTTTAAATTGTCAAATGAATGTATGGTTTGATATTTAAATATTCAAATACTCTCATTTTTCCATGGATTGGACTTTGGTTGAGACTAAGCGTAGAAGTATATAATAATGGACATGAAAATATCTGAATTCGGGATGTCTTACTTTAGTTCCTTTCAAAATTCCATGAAACCGCTACTAACAATCTAAAAAGCTTTAGTTATGATATTTTGGTGTGTTTATATTTAAATATTTCAATAGTGAGGAAAACATTTCAATAAGTGCATGATGGGCAATTGAAATTGTGGGAATTTTAGGAGCGAATCCACTCTAGAGACCTTTATGGGTCGAGTTTGTTCGTGCTCCTCCAAGGCTATCCTTTTGCAGTCGAAAACAACTCGAAACGACATGATTCATCAAAACGGTAGCTTTCATATAAGATTTGATTGACAAAACAAAACAAGCGATAATTATTCTAGACTTACGAGCGCTACATGGTTAGTCGCAATGAGCATCCCTTGCGCACTTGTTAATCATACGTAATTTTAAAATAATCGAATTTCCAAGAAATTGATTTTCCAAAATGCGACCGCAATCAGTGTAATGAAAACCGCAAGCTCGCCCTCGAAAGGCTCTCGATGAGGTGTAATTTTTCGATTGGCTCTCGTCGACGCACGCCAAAACAATCATAGCCCCCTCTCTCTGGAGAACGTTCTTGATTTTTTTTATGTAATTTAATAAACTCCCCCAAAAAAGGGGAAGAAAAAAAAACAACACCCGACACCTTTCAATTAATTAAATTCGCTTTCGACCAAAAAAAATCAATTAAATTCGCTAAAGGGTTTCTCCTTGGGATCTGCCAAATCCGCCTTTCCCTTTTTCCCACATTTCATTTTACAACTAACATAAAGATAATAAAAAAAATAAAAGAAGGAAATTTCCCCCCCGAGTCACGTCCGGTCAGTCCCACACTGAAATGGGGAACGACTGCACCAATCGCCGCCCGCCACGTGGCAGGCCCAATTTCTTTATTTCGATTTATTAATCAATTAAAGCGAAAAAGGGATTAAAAGGGAAAATATAAAATACTCCGGTACATTCAACTCCAGATTCCGCGCTCTTTCTCTCTACCCCCGGACCCCTCTTTCTCTCTCTGAGCTGAGACGACCCAATCATTCACTGAGCCCCATCAAGACCCCCGGGCCCGCCAAACGAACGGTCCAGATTTAATGACCCCGGCGGGCCCCCTCCCAAAGTAGGGCCACTGAAACCCACCACTGATCTCCAACTGGTCACTAGGCAAAGGCAAAAGAAAATTAAAAAAAAAATTAAAAAAATGAAAAGGGTATCGCGTCGACTCGTTTTATGGTCAATTCTCGACTCGGCCGACATGGTCAGTCACTGAGCGAGAACTCGAATTCTCTAGCGACCCGGTTCGGCTCTCGTGGGCCTATTACTGTATGATCGATATAGTAACCATAAAACGAATCTTGTAATTGTTTGTAGCAACATTGATTATTCAAGACTAAATCGAGTAAAAAAGAAAAAAAAAGGAGGGAGAGAGAGAGAGAGAGAGAGGAGGAGGAATGATTCACCTGTTTGTCAGTGACAATTGTGCATTTGCTAGGGCAATGACCAGCAGCTGGGCCTCCCCTACCTGAGCAACACCTGGAACTGCCCTCTCTGTGGGGCCCCTCCCCCCACCCCCACCCCCACCTCTCTCCTCAGCCGTCTGATCATCACCATCATCAGCATCCATCATCTCCCATCCGTCCTCCCATTGGGGTCATGTTAGGAATCATCAAATCACATTGATTCACAAACCCCCTCTCTCCCCCTCTCTCCCCCTCTCTCTCTATCCCCAACATTGAAGTGACACTGTTCCATCTCTTCCCTCTTTTCCAAGTACTCAAAAGGCAATTGTGGTCCTCCCACTTGCAGCAAAAACACACACACACAGAGTAAGAGAGAGAAAGACAGATAGGTGCTGGTTAGGTGGGAGTCTTGCCAATCAAATGCATTACATTTGAATATAGGTGGTGATGATTTTGACCCATTTGATCCCAAAAGAAAAAACAAAGCATTATATAAGATTATACAAGCATGTTTTTGGAGGGGGTGGGGGCAATCTGCACGAGAGACTAGAAATGGGTGCGCAAGAAAAGGGGAGAAAAAAGAAAGAAGACGACCCAGATCAGAATTTTTGCCCTAATCCTAAAAAGGGAATCCTCCATAATCCACCCTGTTAAAAAGTGTCTTCTTGCAAGCCTTGATAATCATCAATCCATATGTAATCACACAGGAGAAAAAAAAAAATTGGGAAAATAGTAATAATGATAGGTAATATCAGTGAATTTTTTTTTTTTTTGAAAAAAAAGAAAAGAGAAGAAGAAGCTCAGCTCATCCAATTAACGACAACCAAAAACCTCACGTGTGTACAACACATCAATCAAACTAGCCCACCAAATTCAATCGCCGCCGGGATCTGAGAACGGTGGCTGCCGTTCGTCGCCGCCGCCGCCCCCACCGCCGCCGCCGCCGCCGCCGTGGTGCGAGTGTGAGCCGCTTGCCTGGGATTCCGACACGCCGGAGCTCGACATGGGCCGGTACGGGCTCAGCCCGCCGAGCATGTTGAATTGCCCTTCGCTGCCGCCGGCGGCCCCGGCGGCGGCGGCGGCCGAGCCCAAATGCTGACCTGGCATTAGGGCGACGGGCGCGGGGAAGTTCATGAAATGCAGGCCGCTGGACATGGTTCCTCGGTACAAGGCGGCGTTATTGCTGACTGAGGCGGGGAACGTCCATACAGGATCGCCGCTCATGACCTGGTTGCTCGGGTTCGTCACCATCCAGAAGTTCGCCGGGAGATTCCCGTGGCTCGCCGGAAGGACGCCGGAGCTCGACTGCAACAGGTAGCTCCCGGCATGCGACTGAGGCTGAGACTGAGAATTGGCCGACAGATCAAGCTGATCGGCCCTTCGCTTCTTGCTCATGCCCTCGTGATCGGCGCCCTCCGACAGCTCCAAATTCGAAGCTTCCCGGAGCTCCTGCTTGGCCTGAAACAGCATGGAGCTCAAATTGCTCGAGGAGCCCTGGAAATTGAGCAGCGTCGTCGTCGATTCCGGCGACAGCCCGATCCCAGGGAACAAGGAGGGGTTGCCCCGGCGCTGCGGCGGGAGCGAGAAGTTGGGGCTGAAGTAGCTCGATCGGAGCTGCGACGGAACCGACATGCTCGAGCCGGAGCTGCGGAGCGAGATGTTAAGGGACGTGAAGTTGGCCGGGATGGTGCCCGTACCGGTGGCGGCGATCACGGCAGGCTCCGCCTGCTGGAGGAGCCACTCGATGGTCTCCCCGTCGGACTTGTGCCCGAGCTCGCGGGTGAGCTGGAAGACCCTGGCGGCGCAGAGGGCCGGCATGCGGATGCGCCTCCCCCGCCCGTCCACCTTCGTGTGCCGGTCCTTCGTCGAGGTCCGCTTCGGCGGCGGTTTCTTGGACCCCGCCGCCCCCGCCCCCGCCCCCGCCGCCGCCAGTGGCTGCTGCTGCTGCTGATCCTCCGCCGGGACGATCTGGAGGGTGTTCGAGGTGGAGGACGATCGGTTAGGGTTCGGGGGCGCGTCGTCGGAGGACATGGCGAGGGAGGGATAGTTGGAGGTCGAGCATGGTTGCTCGTCCTCCTTCTTCTCCAGCAACTGGAAGGGGAAGGTGGGGCGTCGGTGGTGGTGGTGGTGGTGGTGGTGGAAGTGGTCGTGATCACCTCCTTCCATTATCACATGTAATCCAAGCTCTCCTCTCCCTCTCCCTTTCTCCCTCTAGCAAAACCCACCCTCGTTCTATTCTCTCTTCTTCTTGCTTCTTGCCTGCACAGCTCCTTCTCCTCCTCCTTCTTCCCCGAGAGTGAGCGAGAGTTGCAGAGAGTTTGTGGAATTGCTTTGCTTTCGCAGGCGTCTGAGTTAGAGAGAGAAAGAGAGAGGATAAGGAAGAGGAGAGAGAGAGAGAGAGAGGGGCAAAGCTAAAAAGGGCTTTGAGGGAACAAAAAGATAATGAGTGGGAATTATATGGGTGAGCTTTAAAAAGCTGATTTTATTTTTCTTCTCAATTCCTCTCCCTTCCCCATTGAAAAAATTAATTTTTTTCTTTTGCTTTCTTTGCTGTACCTTGTTGAGCTTTTAATTCCTTCCCTCTCTACCGACCAAAAAAAAAAAAAAAATTCTCTCCCTCTCTCTCTCTTTCTCTCTCTCTCTCGAACAAAAATAAAATCCAGTTCATCACTTTTGTCACAACTGCTAACCAGGTCAGTTTTAGGCTTTTGAAGTGTAATCTAGATACTTGCCAGAGAGAAAGAAATAAATAAAAAAGAAAAGAAATATAGTCTAAATTGCATGACATCGGCCCAACTGAATTAGATTAGATTGATGGGCGAAATTTGAATATCCAAGTGTCGCATTACCATCAAATATCGTGGGGGGTTGTAACAAAAGTGGATGTTAGATGTATTTTTGATATTATGTTATGATTGAAGTGATGCTTGCCGACCCATGACTTTTGTTCGTTGCAACAATGTCAATTTTGTGATATTTCTCATGACTTTTGTTCATTGCGATGATGTCCATTTTGTGAGATTTCTCATTGATCAAACATTGTGCTTTTACTTGATATTTTACTTAGTTTAACCATATCAAGGAAAAAAATAAGTTCTCGGTATGTGATTATTTCCTAACTTATGAGAGAATTTTCTATAAAACATATCTTGTCATTTTTTCAATGACTTGCTTAAAAGGTATCAAAGCTCCATTGATTTCAATATTGTCTCTTTAGTAAATCAAGAGATATATTTTAATACTTGAAAAGCACACGGAACAATTTCAGGTGCGTATGTGATGGTCTAAGGTAGTAGTTTCACTTGAAGAATTGATGTGATATATAGTAGTTGTTCTATTCTAATAATTTTTTTTGTATTAACTATATTATAGTTGACTCATAACTTATTAGCTTAAGTTTTTGAATGAATATATGTCCTATTGATATGTTAATGGACTAGACCTTGGCCTTTCTTTTTATAGTCTCAATTAAAAATTTAATGCAGCATGGAGCAATTATTACTCATTAGATTAGTTCTTTTGAGTGAATATATGTTTGACTAGAAATGCCAATTGAGTTGATATATGATTTCCTCTTTATGATCACTTTATATAAAACTATCAAATATTTATTGCACAACTCAACATGAGTGTATTGAGTATTCGATTGTTCTTCCGAATTGAGTATTCGCTTGTTCTTCTGAATTGAGTATCATGCCATTGCAATACATTCCTAAAGTGAATAGAGGATGTTTGGTATTGATTTTCATTGTTCTAATGCTGTTGTAATCTTTCTTTTCTTTGGGCATGTTTTTTTTTTTTTTACGGGGGGGTGGGGGGTGGTTTGGGGTATGAGAAGTTGCTCTTTTTTTTTTTATTGTGGTCGGACAGCCATTGGTTCAGACTCCACGTGAGGTGCCCTCTTTTTTCTATCATTCAATCCATAAAGACAATGGGCATTGGAATTGGGGTGGGCCCCAGTCCCAAGTCAAAAAGATAAATTTTGAGAGAGAGAAAGAGAGAGAGGGAAGGGGCTTATAAAGGAAAGATTATGAGGTGGGTCCCCTTCCCCATTCAAGTAATCATTCCCTGCTGCCTTTGGCCCTTTGCCTTTTGCTCTGCATCAAAGCTTTGTTTGTGGGGATCAGAAAACAGAACAAAAGAAACTGAAGAGAGAGAAAAGAAAGAGAACACACACCCGTCTTTGGGATACCCTAAGCTCTCTCAGTAGCTATCTCTCGACATGCATGTTGCCTTTTCCTTGGGATCCTTTGGCTAGATTTGATTGTTGGCTCACCTAATTTTTCACCCCTATGATCAGGTGAAGGGCGGTGTTGGGACTACTCTCTAGGGTCTATTTTCATTTGGGGATGGATATGCAAGGCACGGATTCTTCGCATCCCGCATTTCTCGATTTTGACATGATAGATTCGCCGCATCGAAATGGATATAAGATATAATTTGCAAGACAATCGGATGAGAAATCAAGAGGAGATTGATATTAGCCTTGTAAAGCCCAACTAATATGTTTTTTGAAATATGTATCGATTACAAGTATTTGGCAATTACAAGTTCATTTGACTATATTCTTTTTGGAGATGTAGACTATACCACTCACCATAGTGACATTACTTCATTTAAAATGCAATTAAGAAGGAAAATATGCACTCAGACATTTGATAGCCATAGAAGAGCAATCTAGATAATAATTTACTGCTTTAGAATCATATCAAAATAGGGATAAAATCTAAAAACTTACTGGAAAATGAGCAAAGGTGTATGTTTAGCCTATTAGGTGGTACCCCCGAGGCATCGTTGCCCCATGGGAATATGGGATCGGGGAAAAACTATCTTGCCCCAGACGAGACATGGGGGATGGCTAGGTCGAGCTTTCCTAGATGGGGCTGGGACGGGAAACACAATCCCCAACCTCATCTAGTGTCGTTTCTAGTTATATACACATCTTGAATAGTCCAATCCACATCTTTAGATAAGTTAAAAGATAGATAATTTATTCTCAAACATAGGAACATTCAAAGGATGTTGGCCTTACTAATTATCAACGAGAAAAAGAGAAGATTATAAGGGAATATTATATCTAGGACCATGAATTGGGGAAAATAATTGAGCAAAGTTTAAGAACTTAATCATACCAAAGGATGCCTTTTTGCCATTATTTTTAACGCCTTCTGAGGATGGTGCTTCAAAGGGACCATGTCCGAGGCAGATGCTTATCTGGGTCCTGTCGAGATCACCTATAGGAGTCTATAAATGACAATCCCTGCAAATTTCAAGTATTCTTTTCGAATGATGCTTTAAGGGTGGGAATATGCACTTATGATGTCACACTAACAAGACGACAGATTACGTGCGAGGCCTAGTTAAATAACCTTTGATTAGCGAGTACTTTGGTCGATTAGCGTTCCTTTTCGTGACTTTGATTTTCGCGAATATGCATGGGCCCCTCTTGTGCTTCTTTTTCTCTGTAAGATCAATGTCGATCATGGTTTGGTGATGTTAATACAATATTATATCCACGTCGAGAGCTGTCCAACTCCGATATTTAACCCCAATTTCGAGCGTGTCTGGTTTGACATCTAACAAATTCGTTGTGTCCAGTTCTGGATTTCTACCAAAGTTGAAATACAGTGGGAGATAATTGGAATGAATTCAAGCATGTTTAATGGAAAATTTGAATGGTATTATTTATGTTTAATTTTTCATATATGGAAGGTAATAAACAACTAAATATCGATAAAACATATCCATTGGAGCACTCTCTTCTCATTTATAAATTTTATCTTTAGCTATATTCCAATCTCGAAAATATTGGAATGGCGGAATGGGACACGGTGGTGGCGAAGGTAATTCCCTCTTGGGGCATTGAAAACGACAGTCAAATTGGGGAGTCAATAACTTCATGCTAATCACTTTCACCCCCACCTTTTCCATTCTTTGGCTGCATCGATAAGCAAAAACACATGCCGTTTTCAACATGATGAAAAGTAAGTTTATCCGATAGGTAACTTTTCTGTAAAGGGTATAATTTGTTTTTTTTTTTTTTTTTTGATCCTCCTCCATTATTTTTGGGCTGTCACATTAGGGTTTTGCACATGCACGTTGTTTCTCGATGTCGTTGTCAGTGTCGCACGGTTGTGGTGGAGAGAGGCTCTGTCTTTGCTCCCACTTTTGCCCTGACTGAGCATGAAGAGAAAACGTCACATTGCATGTTTAAAATAACTACATCGTCCAATTTAGCTCCTTTATTTACTGCCCAAATAGTTTGAGCCTCCCAACTTTTTACCCTCTCCAGACGGAAAATTACCTCCAGAAAATGGGTTTTTTTTTTTTTTTTAGTTTTAAGCACCGGATCCAAGCTCTCGAGATAACCTTAAAGAAAAAGCCCGACGTGGACGAGACGCGGACGGACCTCGAATTACCGCTGTTTCGACGGTTCTTGCTGATTGAGTGTGTTGCAATTGCGGGATATTGTGGGTTTTTTCTGATGAATATGTTTTCAAACACGTGGCAAGACCTAGTGGGCGAGCGTGTGTGGATGCTGTGTAATAAGTGACAAATTAGAGAGGGCGATGAGTATTTGGTCTGAGGAAAAAACTGCCCTGATTCACGACGCGAATGTGGACCAGTTTGGCTGAGGATTGTGGACCAGAAGTTAGTCAATGCTGCCTTTTCTGAGACCACAAGCTTCAGCTCCCTTATGCCATCCTGACATCGACGTCTTACCTTCTCTCCTTTCTCCTGTACGGTCCCTCATTTTCCCGTTTAGCTATGTCTGTCCATCTACATGATACATGCATATATGATATCTTGCAAGTCCAAAATTTTAGTGTATAAGTGGACTCTTGTTCTTGAGATTTAAAATGCAACTTAAAAGGGTTCTAGAAACCCCAAGATCTTTATTATATGGCTGATCCCCCGAGATCATGGTCGGGCAAGTTGTTTATAATTGACGCAATTTAATGACAAATGGAGGTTGCTGAAGTATAGAAATTTATAAATTAAGGGTTCCTGTCAATCTCTATGTTGACCTTGGTCTGTAGGTCTTCTCTTTTGTCAGCTTATTTCTATATTTTCTTGATTCTTTTGGGTGAAAAGAGGGTACTGTATGCTCCATTAATGGCTGGATTGCCGGAAAGAGCTGTACGTTGGGTGAGTGTATTCCAGATGAGAGAGAGAGAGAGAGAGAGAGAGATGGATGGACTGGTACCAACACCCAAAGAAGATTTTATAAATTGATGACTTTTGCATTATTGAATCATTTGAGAACATAGTGAATTGCCCAAAAAAACAAAAGGAGGGAACTCGTGGTTGAGCTTGTGCTGCCAGCGAGATAGACCAGGTCCTCTCCTTGTTTCCCTGCATTATGAATTGTGAACTCTTCATCATGTTTTCTCATGTCAATCTCACTTTCATTTTGATCCAACTATCTTCACCTTTGCCCCTATTTCTGTCACCGAGTTGCGAGTTTGACAGCATTGTGATTGATTGTACACTATTTGCTTGGTTTAAAGATGACATATGGTGCCTCATATTGACGTATAAGCTGTGTAAATAATCAAGACTCTAGGAAAGAACATGTAATTAAGTTCATGAGATCAACTCCAGAAACCCAATTAGATGAGGTTATATTAGGACCCAACTCATTCATTTTGGCATGTTTTGACTAGTGACCCAGTCAAAGATTAATTAAAGTAGACTCCGTGAGCCTTACGTATGGGCCAACGCTTGACCTTAACTAACCCCATTTTGGCTTCTCCCTAAGCCGAATTGCACTTTGGAGCTGAATAAGATTTGTCCTTAATTGAAAGTTCAATGTCTCCACAATAATTACGTAATCCCAACTATCTCAGTTTCATTATTATTATCATGTGTCTTCAACCGATTTCGGGTTAAGTTGTGCATGTCCAGCCCAAAGACCAAGTGACCCGACACAAAAAGCTCATTATCATTAATATCTTGAGATTTAGGTGTCGTTCCTTTGATAATCGCTGTACGTATCGAATACTTTTTGATGAGCCAGGATATTTGAGAAAAGTGAAAAACCAAAAAGGAAAATATTCTCTTTGTAGTTTCTTAAGGAGTAAAATACCGAAAGAGAAATTATAATGTGATGGAATTGGCCATGGTTGGTGCGCACTATAAATACTCAAAACTATATTTAGGCCTCTACTTTAACAAGATGGCCAGCTTCATGAGAAACTGTTGCTGATTGGATCAAACGTCACGTTGAGGGAAATATCTGGACAGTTGGAATCTTTTATGTCTCCAAATGGAGCTAGGGCTGACGTCACAAAGAAAAAAAAACAGCCTCTAGAACGAATATAAAGCTAAAATAGCCAGCCTCTGTGCGTCACATCAACTTCATTTTTAACTTGGTTCTTTGCATGGCCCTATTGGGAAATATCCCTTTCATACAATTCTCATGACTATTTAGATATCATTATTAGGATTATGCTTCTATTTTAAGTGTTCTGAACGTGATTTTTGGGCTTCTCTTTCTCGATTGGTCCCTACCTAATATAGATATTTGGTTCCTTCCAGGGGATGAGTAGGCTTGGTAGCTTTACGAGAGAGTGGGGGAAAGAGGGTTTGTGTCTCCTCAGCGTATTATGGTATTTTCCATCTACCAAGACCCATTAGTTCATATTACACGACACATGACAATAATTGCCTCCAGCTATGAAAAAGTCAGGTTTAGAGAAAATCTGAAAGTTTTCACACGTAACAGGATATTTTCCATACATCAAGATTTAAGGTTCTATTTGGTGATTCGAACTTGAGTCTAGATAGGATAATATATTACTTTATCCGGTGGTTGTGATGTTCTTTAGACTGGATAAATCTGAATATATTCGGATAAAATGTTAGAGGGGTGGGATAAATCTGGTTGTATATAAAATTTTAAAAATTAACTTAGTAGTTTCCATGTACCAAGAAAACCCCAACTTAGGTGAGACTCACTGCTCTTCTCCCCATAAACATCCCACCACCACTTTGGTGGGTGTCCATTGTGTGACATCCTCTATTTAACTTATTCAAGGTATTGTCCACTCTAGTCAGCTTTATATCGAGCCTCATGATTTTGTCATTTGGTATAGGCAGACATTTTCTCAAAATGTCATCCATCCTGATAATGTTCTAGTCTGAGCTCGCTTAACTTTAGAGTTTTAAAGCAAAGGTTGCTGTTACGTCAAAAGGCGCATTAGTGAGTTAATTTCAATTTTCACATATATATCTCAGAATCGCTTTTCCTCTATTCGATGCATAGCTTGGCCCTTTTCGTCATATTTGAAACTTGCCAAGAGCCACTCCCTATCTAGGCACTCTATTCTTGGCCACTGCTCCCCGCCTTTGTCAAATTAGGTTGTTACTAGCCTACTAGCTTTCATACAGTTTGTTCTCAAACCATACACTCACTAGAGAGGATTCTTCTCTGATATCATATTGTGACATCTTTACATTAACTCACTCGAAATGTTATCCATTTTTACTTGTCTCATACCAAACCTCACGATGTTTTCTTTTGGCATATAGACAAGCACTTTCTCAAGAGGTCACCTTTCTTGATAGTGTTCTAACTTGGGCTCACTTAACTTTAGAGTTTCAAAGCAAAATTTGTTGTTACGTCAGAAGGTGCATCCGTAAGTGAATTCTAGTTTTCACATATATCCTATTCGGTACATAGTTTGTTCATTTTTTGGCCCCTTTGCCATCTTATAAGCCTATTAGAAGCTGCTCCTTATCCAGACTCTTTGGTCGAGGCGACCACTTTTAGCCCTTGTCAGACCGAGCTGTTACACATCGTGATTGTCCTCACTCTGTTGTCCTTGAATATCCTCACTAGTGCCCTTGCTCACGAGTCACTTGGAAGGCTAGGAAAGCTAGGGCTCACCACCTCATCCATAGTTTCCTCTCTTTCATAGTTGGTTTTCCAGCTTTTCCACCATCACTGAATCATCTCTCTGTTTCTCTCTACTTCACCTTTGATTGCTCATTCTTAGCCTAATCTCTCTCTCGATCAACTTTAAATGATGCGCTCACCAAGTGTTTGATGAAATGCTAGAGAAAAATCCTCCCTGTCGTTAGTTCAGAATTTTGGTTAATGGAATAGGTCATCCACCTTCATTTCGCTTTGTAGCTTGCCCTCCTTCGTCACACTCCCCCCTATCACAATGCCTCTACCTTTAAATCTCATCTTAGGTTGCACCAAACAAATGATGAGATGTTTTTATAATTCAGAGGATATTTGGAAGATTTTAAATCTCCCTTTATCCTATTATTCGAATCTGAATAAGCAAACGCTGTAAGAATTGCCTCTATTATGAAAAAAGTCGGGCTTCAATAACATATGAAAGTTTTTGCGAGTGTGGCCATGTGTTAATTTTCCCCCTCAAAGGAACACCATTTAATGTTCGCGGCTTGTGAGAGCGCACTATCTCTCTACATATGTATATAATATAAAATAAATAATTACTTTTAAAAGAAAAACAATCATGGATAATATTATGGTCATCTATCGTACCATGTCTTGACACCTGGATAATGTTGGCAATATCTTTTTCACCATTGCTATGAGATGCTGGTGGTCCAAATCATGTTCATGACATTGACTTGTTTGGAATGACATCATAAATTACACATGGTATTCACGGCATTTAAAATAAATAGGTTATTTGAAACTTATGACATACATATATTTATAAAAAAATGCATTTCCCATGTTAACCTATGCAACTTTAGTTTTTAATTATCTATATATTTATCAATTAATATAATGAATGTTTTCCCAACGAGAAAAAAGGCGTGAAACTTAAGGCCCGGATGTCCACGCAGGAGAACGGTATTGCTCATCTTCAATGATTCTTGATTTAAGTGTATTTTCTGGGGCCCACTTCTGCAAGTTGCAAACTCCACGTAGAATATCAAATATCTTATCCAAACAACATTGGGGACAGCCAATGAGAACACGCCACGTAATCATGTTCCCTGGAACCACCATTACACTTGGGGATGACTTTCAATACTCTCTATAAACGGTGTCAAAACCCTCAAGAGGGGCTCGTCAATCATGCAGTAGTGCCAATCTAACTCTTCAACGAGAAATTCTCATAAAAAAAAAAAGTGAAATTACGAAAAGTCTTTTTCTACACTTTTTTTTCCAAATAAAATTGTCGGTGATGCTTTAAGGTTGGCTTGGATTACGCGGGACCACGCTATTCGATTGACAGATAAGATATAATTTCAAATGAGGGTATTTTTATGTTAGGAAAATAATCATATAAGCTATTGTAAAATAAGACAAGAGTTGTTGTGCCCTCTGACGTCATCCGAAGAGTAGTGGACATGATTCTTGTTCCCGAGAAGGCGATGAGATTAGCATGTTTCCTCAAGAGGAGTCATCCAGATGGAGCAACTTCCCTTGCATTTGTTAAACCAAAATTTAGAAACAAATGCTTATTTTAGAACCTTTTATAGCGCCAAATCCAATGTCAAATGTGATAGAAGTGGAAGTGTCGATCGCCCTCATCCTTTTTGGAATGGATTCTTATGAACCCTTCTTTCTAATCATCTCCATCTTCTTGGCCATCAAGCTCTGCCAATGGAGGAAGCTCGGGCTCCCACCGGGTCCTCACCCTTTGCCACTCCTAGGAAACTTACACCAAATCAAACTGAAATCGGTCTCAGCTCGCTGCTTCACTGCGTGGTCGCGGCTTTACGGCCCTGTCATGTCGGTTTGGCTCGGTTCCAATCTGAGCATTGTCGTGTGTACTCCTGAGTTAGGCCAAGGAAGTCCTCAAAGATCATGACCAGGTATTGGCCAGCAGGCACTATGGAGAGTCTACAGTCAAGAACACTAAAGATGGCAAGGGGCTTGTATGGGCCGACTATGGGCCACACTATGTGAAGCTCACAAGAATCTGTGTCCAAGAGCTGTTCTCTGCGAGGAGAATTGAAGCTCTAAGACCCATCAGAGAAGATGAAGTCAGGAACATGGTGGAGTCCAATTTCCAAGATTGCACCTTAGGGAAATTAGGGGAGAAGCTTGGTCATTAGGAAGTGCTTGAACTCGGTCGCATATAATTGCATCTCGTGGCTTGTGTTCAGGAAGAGGTTCATGACAGCGGGGGGTGAGGCGACCGAGCAAGGGTTGAATTTCAAGGAAATAGTCGCCGAAGGGAACCGGCGAGGTGCGTCGCCTTCCCTGTTTTTCTTGGAGCATGTCCAGTGGCTCGATTGGGTTTTTAGGCTGAATTAAGAGGAGTTGATGAGGCATGTTGCTCGGAGGGATCGGCTTGTGCAAGTGATCATCGGAGAGCACAGGCCAAAAGCTGTACAAGGCCGTGCTGGCAAGCAAGACTTTGTGGATGCGTTGCTTGGAATGCAAGAAAACCATGACCTCAGTGAGGAAACCGTAATTGAGTTACTTTGGGAAATGATCACTGCTGGCATGGACACGGTTGCTATCTCAGTCGAATGGGCCATGGCTAAGCTAATCAAGAATCCACGAGCGCAACGCAAGGTCCAAGAACTGGACCAGGTTGTTGGATTGGGTCATTGGATTGCGGAATCTGATCTTTCGAACCTCCCTCCTTTATTTACAATGTGTAGTAAAGGAGGCATTATGATTGCACCCTCCATGTGACAGTTTGAATTTTCACAATCTGTTTTCGATTAAATAAATTAGTCATTCCGTCGTCACGCTGATAGTGCTATTCTCTAAGCTGATTACTCACAAGATAACTGGACTATCTGGGGAAACAATTAAGGAATCTAAATGCAATTAAACTTTAGAATTCGACCAGGAATCGGTTACTCAATCGTGTTCATCCGCTGAGATCATTACAACACTGTCGAAATCAATCAGAGTACAGATATATGTCAATTCAACTGAGATATGTGATCAGTGTGTGAGTGATTCCACATGATTGCAAAATACCCATCAATCGGCACTAGACCGATTTTTCTATTGTTTTGGTATCCGGTTCTCATAATTGAAATCTCGAAATTTTCATGACAACCGATGATCGCCAATGTGTCGGAGATGTATATTGTGACTCAAGATAAATCGATCACGTTTTTATTGCACACAAAATTCTTAAAAGTGACACAGTAGATCAAGTCACACTAAAAGCGCGCCGAAGTGAAATTAATTGAGAATTTGAATCCGAAAATTTTCTGGTGTCATGAGCTATTTTAAAAATGTTGACTTATCTTCCGAAGAATTTTAAGAGATTCCGGGATTTTTATGGAAAACCGTGTTGGACATTACGGAAAATTAGCGGAAATTCGTACGGGCCAAATTAAAGAAAATTTGGACTTCCAAGCCGAGCTTTTGAGTGTTGGGGACTTACAGATAATTGTTTGGGAATTTTTCTCCGTTGAAATTGGACCTCAATTTGGGAAATTGAGTGAGGAAATTGAAGACTAAAAATGGAAAATCGGAACTTTCCAAGGGTCAGCAATTTCGGGCTTCAAAATTGGTTAATTTAGAGAATTTATAAGTTGTAAAGTATTAGGGGACATATAAGATAATATTGAAGACTTTTGGGGACAAGCATTTATGGAATTTGGATCATCCTCTCGATTTTTTTATCCTTATCCCCGCCGGTCTCCCTTGTGCGTCGACGACACCAGCTCATCCGCACGCCCCAAAAATCCCACGGCTGCTTGTTCTTGCTTGATCCTCAACCTCTATCTCTCTCCGCGCATTTCTCTCAAGCCCACAGCTCCCACCGAACGAAATCTCCACCACCTTTTGTTTCCTCAAGTCAATCATTAGGCTTTAGTTGACCGAGGCAGCCCCAAATTTCCACCAAAACCAGCGTCCCAACCTTCACCCGTCTTCATCCCTCCACCCACGCGTATCCACCGAAGCCACGAAGCTGCCCGCGTGCGTCTCGGCCCGGAAAATCCAGCAAATTGGAAGCCCCTTCGTTGACTCCTTCTACCAGCGAGCCCATGCGTCCACCGAAGATCGACGAAGCTGCTCCTCTCTGCCGTTCGTCTTCGTCCGTGTCTCTCGCATGAAGACATCAGCAGCTTCTTCAACGTCCCTCGAAGACCCAGCGAAACCGTCTCCTCCAGCAACGTGTCTTCGGCCCAGCTTTCAGCAGCAGTCCGCGCAAGTTTTCGTGGCCCAACAGCTGGGCTTGTCTTCAGTCCATTAAGTCCAGCAATCTTCTTTTCCAGCCCAGCAATTCCAGTGAAGCCCAGCGAAATTTCAAGAAGCCAGCAGCCCGCGCCACTTGAAGCCTGCAGCAGTTTCGAAGCCCAGCCCAAAAATTTCAGCAGCCCAGTTCGGCCTGGTCCAACAACCCAGTGAATTTCGGCCCTTGAAGCAGGCCCAAGCCCAAGTCTAAGCCCATAATTTTCTGTGGGCTTGCAAGGCTTTTAGGCCCGGTCCGAGTGTCCGCCGTCGCACTGAAAATTTGGATTTTGGTAGTCGTCACATCGTTGTTGCGGTGAACCGGTTTTCGCAATTAACTCCGATGAGTTTATGCACTAAACTCTTTTTAGTAGACTAATAACGTTTAAAGGGGTGTTTAGATTTATTTAATTAGGAATTAGATTGTTAGTTAGATTAAATTAGAAATTTAATTATTTAATCGAGCATGTTAGGTGGTTAGCATGATTTAGCTAAAGCTTAAATAAATTGTACTATTTATCTAGAAGGGTTCGGGAATTTTCTGAATCCGTATTGGTATTTAATTTAATAATTTTGGTCTAGGTTAGTATTTTTATAAATTAAATTAAATTAATTATTTTTCATAAATTAGGCCAAGATAGTTGGTGACTTGAATTTTATGCTAATTTTAATGGTGTGTTTAGTTTTTGCAATTGAATGCTGTATTGTTGAATTGAGTGATGATTGTGATATATAGGTATTTTAATTAAAAAATACCAAATGTTGGGTATTGACATCGAGAGTGGGTTTTAAGTACTATTTTAACTTAGGTGAGCAATATAAATCTATCACAACTTCGGGGAATATTAATACCATTATAGATCTCTAGTAGCTTCGATAAGCAATGGCAAGCAATAATGCTTTAGCAGCTTCAATGAGTACTTTAGATGTCAGTTTCGGCGAGCACATGTCATCTAGCAGCTTCGATGAGAAAATTTTATACGTTAGCTCTAGGGGAGCAATGATATATGAGTATATCTATTTCAACTTAGGCGAGTAGTGTTCGAATCAACATAATTTATGGATGACATTGATGACATTGAGTCGAATGAATCGATTGATTGATGGTGGATTTGAATTGAATTGTTTAATTGAGTATTTGAATTGTATAGACCTATATGGTGGATTTGAGACCAAGGTAAGTCTTTGTGCTTGTATGGTTGTCTTATTAGGACGCTTTTGGGCGCATTTTCCTCCTAATCGGGGTTTAGAGCATGGACTTACTGAGATATTGTCTCATTGGTTATTGTATAACCATTTTTAGGGTCGTCGAGTAGTGGACTTGGAGTTGAGAGGAGATGATCGGAAGCGCAAGTCAGTTAGGACCGCTTCTTTTTGAAAGACTAGTCTTTTGTAGTCTCTTAGCCATAGATTTTTGGTACATGACTCAGCGTATATATATATAAAAGCATGTTTTCTATCCCGAGATAACTACTATTGGGGATTTATTTTCACTTCCGCATGTGCAATAAAAAGAAAGGGGTCGGCGACTTGTTCTGAGAAATCGCAAAAAATTTATCGACTAGAGAGGGATGGACACACGTGCTCGGGATTCGGGGCATGACACTCCAACCCCATTAATGCTTCCTCACAAGGCCAGTGCCAATACCAAGATTGGTCACCATGACATTCCAAAGGGCACTATTGTATCCATAGATCTGTCGGCCATGGGCCGTGACCCGGATCTTTGGCAAGGCCCGCTGGAATTCTGGCCGAAGCGGTTCCTCAAAGTGATGTCGATGTAAAGGGTCAAGATTTCAGGCTCTTGCCGTGCGGGTCAGGGAGACGGGTCTGACCTGCGGCCCAGCTCAGCATAAACTTGGTCGCATCAATGTTGGGCCAGCTACTACACCACTTCTCCTGGGCCGGTGCGGAGGAGATAGACATGACGGAAAACCCAGGATTGGTGTGTGTTACATGCAGAGACCTCTTCAGGCAATACCGACCATGAGGCGCCCAGCAAATTTGTATGACAGAAGTTAGCTATACAATTGCACAATATACTCGGTGAAAACCATAATACCAACTATCAGGAGTACTTTTGTGCTATAGAAGATTTAACAGGAAACGTAAGTTCTACTTGCACAGTCAATGAGAGATGCATGCAAAAGGGTGAAAATGTTCAGAGCTACGACATTCCTGATGGTTGTAAAGGACAAACTCTGCCATGCTAGTAGTGTCTATGAATTTCCATGAGTAATGCGTATCAATTCTCTTTCAAGATTTGAGCACTGTCGAATGCCCAAAAAAAGAAATGACACGAAAGAAAGACCAGATAAGATTGTGAAAATGACATGAACTTCTTGAATTCCCGATTCCTAACTTCCACGCCAGATATTGAAGTTTTAGGATGGTAATATCCGGTTTCATACTTCATGTTAACGTTAACAAATTTTGGTCTCACAGACCAAATTTGACGGGTCCTCAAATTCTTAAAAACATAAATTCCTTCTGTATAGTGATGTTCTTTCTGCAGGAATATAAGCTTAGCTATCTGTATACTTTCTTTTATAAATTCCATGTCACTGCCCTTCATTTTCATGTTATATCTGTGTTGTGGTGCCGATGCAAAGGCTCGAATGCTTTTCATACTCTTTGCCATTCGTTTTTGTCAGAACGGTAAACTTGTGTATTCACTGAACTTGGGGAACAATATTTTTGAATGATTCAGGTTGAAATTGGGAAAATTCACTGCAGTAAGTGTATTTGAAGGCCAAAATACACCATCATCTAAGGACATACTCGGATATTATTCATTAACAGAGATGCTTGTGGCGCCAGTGATGTACTATGTCAGACAAGCCATATCTTTGATACAACAATGATAAATTAGAACAAAACATAATTTAAGCTTGGCAATATTTGAATTTTAAAAAAGCTTATCAACTGCAACTCTGAAACCTGCTATCCTTGCCTGCTCTGCAGAAAGAGCATCCGTGCGGGCATTGCTGATGAGCTGGGAATTTACCTGGATACAAGGAAATGTGAAGAAATTCTTAGGAAGCAATATTAGACAGGACACCATTTTTGTGGTGGCATTATTCAGATGAATTTTCAAGGGCATCTTTGCTCTCAGAATTTGCTCCCAAGGGAGATTTAAATTGGCAAACTGTACACTTCCTTTCATAATGAGTCAAGCACATCACTTGCCTTCGGATCGCTCTTATTGGCCATGGATTGAATAGTGCTTTATGCTGATCACATCTTCTGCCCTAGTTGGAGGGTGGGTCTTGTTTCTTGACCTCAACTGCAAATACTCCTTGAACAAGAACCCTTTGTACTTCGGTGCCTCTTTAATTTCCGTAGTGAACTGCGGCAATGGCTCGACCCACTTGTCTCCGCCTATGTTGTAGAAGAATGCATATGAGTGCCGATCTCTTGCCTGCCTCACCACCCTATGACTCGCACTCTTGAACCTGTCATTACTCAGTACCTACACAAAAGTTTTCAAAATTTCTCTACACATTGCCTATACATGTGCCAGGAATAACAATCAATACTTGCCATATGTTTCATTAGTCATTACTTGAATTACGTCTCCAACGTTGAGGACGAGCGTGCCTTTCACCGGAGTCACTGGTATCCAGTTCCCGTCCTTCTGGACCTCTAGTCCTCCGACTTCATCCTGGAACACAAATGTGATGCAGTTCACATCTTTGTGTTCGGCGACCCCAGTGTTTTCTTTCTCGGTAGCAGGGAAGTAGCGGAATGCTGACATGAGGTCCCACTTCCTGTCATCATTGTACTCCGTCAGCAAATTTGATGGGAGTCCTAAGCACTCATTGATTATGTTTTCAATGATCCTCCCCGTGTTCACAAACTGTGAGAACATCTCTTCCAGGACATCCCTGCAAGACATCGTCAAGAAAAATTCAATTGTTAAAGCTTAAAGCTTAAAGCTTATGGTTCCCCCAATAAGAGTGTTTAGAATATGATTCATTCGGTATGAACTGATTTAAAACTCAAAGGTTCAGAAGCAATGATAACATGAAAAATGCTTATCGAATTCTTTCCTCTTCAAGGGACACCATGGACTATGAAGTTATTGCTTTGCGATACCTGAAGCCAGGTGGATTGATAGGATATACATTGAAGGTGGACCCAGGAGGAAACATCATGAAGAACTCATTCTTGTCGGCCGACCTTTCTGGTTGCTGGCTGTAGCCAGCGGGGATTGGCATGCCAGGCACTGGACCAGACTTCAATTTTTCCTCAGTCGGGTAGTCGAAAAATGTCTTGGAAAGAGCCAGGGCGCTCTTCATCAGCTCAACAGGAACACCATGGTTCACTACTTGGAAGAAGCCATACTCGGAGCACGCATGGCCCATTATTTTAATGGCCTTCCTTTTGCCTTCTTCATCTCCTTCTGCGAAGAAAGGAGAGAGATCCACCGTTGGAATTCCTGAATTCATAGTTAAGGAAATATGCTTTTTGTGCCACTCCCTGATCTCTTCTCAGTTCTGCCTATTTATATGCTGAAATAAAGATTTCAGTAAGTTTGGTTGTTATGACTCCCTTTCAACTAAAACTAAGAGGCTCAGCCAAAAAGAAGAAATTGAAACCAAGAAATTGACAGCAACCCTTGAGGCACTAATAGAACTTTTCAAGGTCGATGAACCTCGTTAAACTAGCGCATGCATTGGTTGTAAAAGAAGTCGAGATTCAACCAAAACATGGTTAATCTATATAAAAATTTGGCTTGACCAGATGTTAAAGCACAAGAAATGGGCGTCACATTTGTGATTCTTTCATGCTACCGCATCGCCATGGCCTAAAAGAGCTTGGGAAATCATCTGCAGGTATGTCCTCATCTCAGAAGATTTTCACATAGCCGACGCAATGTGTCAACTGAAGCACATTTACTCATGCTTCACAGGGCTGCATGAAAGATGCTCAAATTGGCTTCTTCTATCCTTTTCCTTTATCTGGGTGAATTTCACGAGGAAGACAACCGTGACTTTTGTTTCGTAATGTTTATGAAAAAAAAAAAAACTATGTGGTGAAGCCGCCAAAGTACCCATCAGATGATCAATTGCTTGGATATCATCGCTATTAATTAAAGCGAAATGATTGTACCTATAATGACCCAGTTTTATAATGAGGGTGGGAAGTGGTTGCTAGGCCAAAAGGTCTGGATAAAGAGTGATTCTTGGCAAGCTTTTAGAATGGCGAAGGGGGCAGAAAAAATCAATTGGTGTATTGAATAGAGAGAGAGTGATTATAATATATATAAGTATAATTAAATGTGCCTTTTGGCATAACCGCAAGTTTTGCTTTGGGATTCCAAAGTTAAGCATGCTTAGATTAGAATATTACCGGTGTGGGTTACTTCTCGGGAAAAATGCCTGCCCGTGTCACAATATCTACGTTCATGACAATTTGTAAAGGACTGTTAGTTTTCCACAGACTGTTAGTTTGCCTGAATCTTCACCAGATCAACGGTATGAATCTAATCAGCTCTTAATCGCATCCCTACATTCGGGCGAAAATGATTAAATGGTTCCTGAATAAAAAATTGACGAGCTAGTCATCCTGCATAGTTCAATAAAGGGTGGTCTGGCATCACGTGGCCAAGTCCGGAAGAGTTTTGGACCTTTATTCATGATTGGAATTTTATATTTATTGAGTGCAAGGAGTCTAATAAGCAATAGGAATGACTAGTATATCTACAGTTTTGTCTTTTGGAAGATAATATGGTGGGGTCTTCATCCGTTGATTCCTTCTAGTATTTCTGAATGAATTGACAATAGGTGCTTACGGTGAAGTATATGTTTTTTTTTTTTTTAAATTTCATATGACTGCTAGTTTTGAAAAAATATTGGGTGGTTCTGCCTCATCACGTCAACCACATGCCTGTCAACTCGTTGATCGCCACGTGTCTAGGCGGGACCACATTTCATATTTTCAAGAATTTCTTTCTCAAGTACATGCTCTTCTTCCACAAACACCCCCCACTTCATCTTCATTGCCTCCACGGAAATGCCATAGCCATTCCAACGACCAAGCTTCAAAGCTTCAAAGTATCATTGTTTTGAGCCTAACAAGAAAAAAAGTGCTGTTTGTGATATGGTTACTCTCATTTTAAAGAAGCTTGTAAATGATTTTTGCAATGATTAAAGATTTTTGGATATGTGACAATGTAGAAGAGACTATTTTTGTCAATGCTGAAAATCCACTATTCTTCACTATATTAATGGAATAATGCTCTTTTTGCTTGGAAAAAAAATATGGTAGTGGAGAAACAAGTTAAGCCAAGTGAGGGTGCCTAACTTTATTATCCTCTTTAGATGAAGGCAAAGCATGTGTGCATAAACAAACATAGGCGCTAGCAATTCACTCGGTCATTGTAATATGGTCTAACACCTAGTCCATGTTCCTAAGACCTAAGCCCTAGCTCATTTTCCTTTCTTCCTTCAACAAATTTGTGCATTGAAGCAAGAAGACAAGGAGTGAGTGACAATTGAAAATAGGGGCTCATTTGTGAGAAAAGGAAAAGAGGAAAGAGAGAAAAAAAGGAAAAATTTGCATGGATAGTTGATCTAGACCCGTGACAAGCCGAATCAACTTCTTTTTGCAACACTTGGTAGATATTCAAGCCCATTATTCATCTAATCGAAGTAATTTTCTGAATTAGGGTAAGAATTCGAAGTGATGTCAATTTTGAACTTCGAGGTTCGATTAAGAAGTTGTTAAACTGTGATTATTGTGGAAATGATAGTTTAAGATATTGTGGAGTTGTGGTGTTTAACAAAAATTGATTCTGAAGTATGATTTAATCATAACGAATTTTTGAAGTTTCACGTATGAGCTATGCATAACAAACAACATGCGTGATGGATAAAGATGAATGCTTTACTATAAACAGAAACAAGTTTATTTGTTAATATTTAAGAGTCAATTTATTGATGGTTAAGTGTTGTTTAGTCAAGTTTTTTTCTAGATTAGTGTTCTACTCGGGTATTTGATGTCGTATTTCAATTATTTGAGAGGAAGACAATTTCAATGATTCAAGTAACCTCCATAAGTTGGTTTTCAACTTTCTCGGTAAGTAATACCATCTCTTTTATGAATTTCTAAATTCATATCTTGAAATTGTAGTATGAGCTATGAAAGAGTGTGCTTCTTGCATAATTTGGATCGAACTTTTCCTACATTTTTATTTGGTTGAAAAGGCATTGGAAAGCCTTATTTGAAATAGTTGGTAGGGGTCGGTTGTAAATATTTTGATTAAATGCTTTGTGAAGGGAATTGTTGAAAGTTATTCATATTGGTTACGAAATGTCTTTAAGAAATGTATTCTATTTGATAAATGAAATTGTGAAAGGTTATGTGATTCGATTTGTAAAACCAATTTATCATGTGACTTTTTGGTTTTGATTGTAAGTTGTTGGAGAAAGATATTGGTTGATATTGCTTGTGTAATGGTGGGACATTTCCTTTGACCAAGTCAAAGAAGTCGTGAGGCTCACTAGTGTTTAAAAAAAAGGAAATAAAAGGTTGAAGAGTCAAAAAGAAAAGAGAAAAGAAGTGAGTAATGGTTGCTCGCTCCTTTAGGAGATTGAACCAATTTAGGAAAGAAAGAGGAAATAAGAGAGAGGAAAGATAAATAAGAAGAAAAAATAAGAAGAAGAAAAGAAATAGGAAGAAGAGGAAGGGGTTTCACATATGTATACCAATGGAATCTTACCAAATTGACTAAACTACATAATGCAACGTCCGACAAATGCTCGCACCCTTTGCCCTTCTAATTAGCTTAGTTTTCGAGTTTAGAGCTTAAATTCGAAGGTTAGTGAAAATTGAGCTTCGAAGTTCCATTTTTGAATTATGGAACCTTAGGATTTTTTGGGAATGGTGGATTAGGGCACTGTGGAGCCATGAGTTTGTGATACATCGTTTTAGAGCAATAGTTTTATTGGAACGAGATTTTAGGTTTTTATTGGTGAGTTTTAAGTTGTGCTTAGGTTTGAGTAATCGCTTTAGGAAGTGATTTGTTAACGCATATAAGTTATTTTGTTATCATTTCGACATAGGTTAGTTGTTTTGTAGTTGAGTTAGAATTTTATTTGATTTTAATGCTATTCCTAACTTATTTGTTGAGACCATGAATTTGACGATACAAGTACCGTTAATATTTTGGTCATAGGCGACGGGATAAGTGATACTATATCTTCTTTGGTTTTATAAAATCTATGCGTTGAAGTATATATATTGAACTGAAAATAGCATTTTTGTTGTATAAAACGATATTAAGTACTCACTATTTTTCGATTATTTGAGAACGGTTGGAGAAACATATTATAAGATGTTTCGTGATAGTTTACGTATATGTATTGCTTTATGAAAGGGTTTATGAATAATTTGAGAAATAGTTAAGAAATGGATGGATAGCTATGTTGCAAAAAGTTAATTACTTGGTTTATGAGATGATTTCTAGATTGGATTTCTAGTATTGGAGGATGGTTGTTTATACTTAATATGACTGAATCTGATAGGGGGTTGGGGGGTATGTATATTGGTTTAAAATATCCTTCTATGTCAAGCCATCAGCTTTATTGGTGGAGATCTTGTCAATAGAGAAATCTTAATTTCCTTGTCACCAATCGTTGTGTCATAATCATAGTTAGATATGGAGCAAAATGTTAGTCTATAAATGGACTATCGACACGTGTTTTGATATGAGATGGGTTAATGAATGAACCATCGATTTGATTTTTGATAAAAATTAATCAATGGGCTTGACCAATGATGCTTGAATTGTGACGATGATTTAAATAGATTTTCTAATTAGTCTAAGAAACAACTTATATATGATTTAATAAATATTTTACACTTGGGGTTTGAGTTATAAAGTTATGGTATTACTTTGTATATATGCATGGTGGTTGTTCAATTTACTTAGAAGATATGTATTACTAATTGAGGTGTGGTTGCTTATTTCATTCGTCTTTTATGCTTTTAGGTCTATTGGTTAGCAACAAGTAAGGTAAGAGTGGTATCGGTAGGAAACTATAAGAGTGGTATCGATAGGAAACTGTTGAGTATTTTTTTTTTTTTTTTTTTGTGGCTCATGGAAGTTGTGTATATAGTTCATGCTACTTATTGAGTTGATTGAGCTCTAGTTATATATGTTCTTTTTAGTTAATTAAAGAAATTCTAATGTTGTAACCAATCTGCTGATTTATTTAATATGTATATATGGTGATATATCAAAACTTAAGCTTTGGTACCAAAAGATAGTAGACTCTAAAACTACAAAATATGGGATGACATGGCCATTCTTTCACGTGAAGGACATAGCCTTAAACATAACCAACAACCTGAGATTGTGTGGTAGATTTTAATGCATGAGTCTTTTAGTTAGTAACATCTAATTTCATTCTTAGATTCGGATGATCATAGGTATTGATTCAGAGACGCTTGCCTCGCTTTGTAGGAGTAGTAAAGGCAAGCGAGTCACTACTCCCGAAACTAGAAATACACCTCCAGCTTCTTAAGGTTTGACTTCAAGGAGTAGACTAGATGACTAATTTGATAGGAGTTTGGATTTGCATGAAGTCGCAAGTCAAGGAAGAGAACCAAAAGCTGTTTCCTCTGGCTAATTTTGAGTAAGCAATGATCCATTGGTATCGATTGAACGTTAGATTAAAAAGATTGAGGAAAATTTAGAGTTGAAGATGTTCCTGAGAATTAGAAGTTAGCTTTGCCACCTAAGATTTGGTGGGTGAAACAAAGTATTCGTGGAACTGAATAAAGCCAGCCCTTGGAATTAGGGATGCTACTATATCTTGGGAGAACTTTACAAAACTTTTAAATGCTCAATTCTTCTCAATGTCATTCCAAGCAAAGATGAATGGTGATTTTGTGCATATTTCTCAAAGTGAGTCTAATTGTGGAGCATGTAGTTCGGTAGATTTGCAGAGTATTTTATAGCTAATGAGGAAGATAATGCCGAATATTTTCAAAAAGGGCTTTGACCTAAAATTAGCTCCACAATTGTATCTCTAGTACTAACAATTTATAAAGATGCATTAGAATGAGCTATCAAAGAAGAGCAAAACTCTTTAAAGCATGGCACATAGAAAGCACCTAAGCACAAAAGGTTTTTGTAAAACCCATGCCTTGAAGTATATATAGTTAATTGGAAAAAAAACATTTTTGTTCCATAAAATGGGATCAAAACCTTTGCCTTGAACTATCGCCTTAGCGGCGCAGTTGGCTCGAGCTCTCTCCCCCTCACGAAGGGGAGAAGTTCGAATCCCAGAGGCGTTGTTAGGGATTTTTACCTGGAGTACTGTGGTGGTGGATCCTGCAGTCGCTCCCCCAGGGTTTGCTCGCCGGCTGTAGGCTTACGGGATTCCTTGGGTTACCCAAAAAAAAAAAAAAAACCTCAGCCTTGAAGTATATATATTTAATTGGAAAAAAAAAAACATTTTTGTTGCATAAAATGGGATCTAGTATTTACTACTTTTCAGTTATTTGAGAACGGCCGAAAAAATATATTGTGAAATGTGTCATGATAGTTTACGTATGTGTATCGTTTTGTGAAAGAGTTTAAGAATATTTGAGAAATGATTAACAAATGGTGGATGTCTATGTTGCGAAATGTCATTTGTTTGATTTGTGAGATTGATTTTTGTATTGGATTTCTAATATTAAATAATGATTGTTAATGCTTAATATGATTGTGAACCTAGTGAGGAGTTTCTGGGGTGTATGCATAACAATTTAGGATATCCTTCTAAGTCAAGCCATAAGCTTTATAGGTGAAGACATTGCTAATGGGGAAATCTTTGTTGCCTTGTCATTAGGCATTGTGTCATGATCATAATTAGATATTAATCAAAAGATTGATTGATGGATGGACCATTAACATGCGTTTTGATATGAGATGGGTCAATGGATAGGCCATCGATATGGTCTTTTTAGAGGGATTAATTAATAGAATTGACTAATGATGCTTGAGCTGTGATGATGATTTAAATGAGTTTTCTAATTAGTATAAGAAACAACTCGTATATGATTCAATATGTATTTTATACTTGGAGTTTGAGTTATGAAGTTCTGGCAATGATTTTTATATATGCATAGTGGTTGCTTAATTTATCTAGAAGATATATACTACTCATTGAGCTATGGTTACTCATTCAACTTGTTTTTCATATTTTCAAGTCTCTCGGTTAACGACAATTATGGGGAAAGTGCTATTAGTGGGAAACTTTTAAGAGTTGATTTTTTTTAATGGCTCATGGAAGTTGTGTATATAGTTAATGATGATTGTTGGGTTGGCTGAGTTCTACTTGTGTGTGTGTGTGTGTGTGTGTGTGTGTGTCTGATATATTGATATGATTGTTGGTTATATTTGAGGTTACGTTTTTCGTGGAAGGATGACTATATCATTTCCCTTTCCTATAGTTTTGGGGTGTAACAGTTCATACTGCTATGATAAGAATCCATTTAGAGGGGAATATATATACTATTATTAGGACATCCTTCAATGCCAAATTACCAGCTGATATTGGTGGTAGATCTAGTCAACAGAATTAATCTCGGTTGCCTTTGTCATAAAGTTAAACGTGACCATAATTAGATGTTGAACATTAGATTAGTCGATGAAGTGGAACATTGACATTTTACTCGATTGACATTGATCATTGAAATAGACCGTTGATTGTTGATTTGTCATTATGAGTTGATATTGTTATGGATATTATACATAAAAAGATTTGTTGGAAAGATATTATCCACGTTTGATATTTTTTGTATACAATACTCAAGTTTTGAGAATGATATATGATGGCATCCATTTTATAAAGATGCACGGTGAATGTTTGGTCCGCTTGGAAGAGATGTGTTATTCATTAAGTTGTAAGTGCTCACCCATTTTTTTTTTTCAAATCTTTTGAGATTCCTTGAATAATAGTCAATAGTTTGAGAGCATTATTGATTAGGACTTTTGGCAGAATGATTTTTGGGTATGGTTTGAGGTTGCATCCTTTGGAATGAAGGACAATTGTTTCATTCCCTTTTCTGGTAGGAATCAGAGTGTGACAGCCATCTTTTCTTCATATGGCACCCACGTCTTAAGTTTACATTTTAACTAGGCACCAAGGCACGCATGCTCAATAGTTGGAAAAGAAATCACATTGCCGTAAGTTGAAGCAAAGAGCCATAATTCACAAAAGTAATAAATCTAGCCTAAGATTATAGATCTATCAATCAAAAGTTGCAATTGAGTACAAGCAAATTTTTTTAGCTTTGCATGATTCTAGGCTCAAAGTCTAAAGGGATTGAGGGATTATTGTGAAACAAGAGCATGTGACTAAGAAAGAGATTATTGAAAATATGCAACGGAGACCCCATCTAGACATGTGACAATCAGTGAGTGGAGAGGCACATGTGACTAACATGGTGGGGTGGGACTACCTAATATTTTTATGCTAGTTTTGGAGTCATAACGGTATAAATTAAGTGCAGATTTCCGTGCTGGTTAAGCTTTCAAGGCATGCATGGGCCAAGGTTGACTTCGGCCTAAGTCCATCTCCTCATTTCATGTTGCTAGAGAACCACACCCTTTGAAGAACTAAGATTTTACATCACTTGATAATTGCAATTACATCGATAGAAGCTTTTTTAAGTGTTCATACTACAGGGACAATTGAGCAAAAGGGATGAGTAGAATACATAAAGAAGGAAGTGCCAAACAGCTAACTCACTTTTGAATTCTTAAAGAAATCACATGCTTATAAGAAGGTCAGCACATCTTTTTTTTTTTGGTTGAAGAGCTAAAATCAGTTGCATTATCCTCAAAATGTTAATGTGGGAAGGGACAACTCTTCAGATATCCTTATCTTGTTACTCAAAGTGAGAAGATAGAATACTGAAACATATCCCAACTTCTAAAGATACATTCATTGCGCACAATGGATGAGTTCTATACTTCTATTACGCTTTGAATCTTGGATTATGGACTGAAGCACTCACACTCTTCAAGAGCCTTCGTGTCGTGTTGGACACTTTGACGTGTGTTCGACACTTGGTCAACACGTGTCGGAAAATCCGACACCTGGTCAACTTTTTCGACGCTCTTCGACATTCGAGTTGGAATTTTAATATGCGAGTTTTCAACACGTGATTCTGATATTGAGGTCAATTTTAAAAATTCAATAAATGAGATGTCAATATAATATATATATGTGAAAAAATAAAATATGTGAAAAAATAAAACACAATAATAAAGATAATAAATGAAGAAAGAAGAAAAACCTTGTCTTCTCTTTTCTTCCGACTCCCACTTCCTGTGATACACAATTCATCCCTTAAGTTTTTTTTCCCTGTTCCAACATATCTAACATGCGAGTCCAAAATATAGAATGCTTGTTTTTTCCCCAAATTTTCTGAATTATTGAAATAGAGTTGAATTTGTCAAATTGAAACAATGAATGATATTAATAAATGAAAGATTAATGTTTTTAGTGTATATTCATTCCAGACTTTTTTAATTATTTATTTATTTATAAATTTGATTCAAATTAATTTGATTGAAATAATCATAAGAATGATAATTTATTATGTATATATAAAAATATACAACGTGTCGGAATTCTCTAATTTTTTGAAAAATTACGTGTAATCGTGTCGTGTCGTGTCGCGTGTCGTGTGTCGGTGTTGGTGCGACTTAGGTGCATACAAAAGATGAATGGAAAATCATTTCTCTATTGGATGGTTTCAAGATAAACTTGAGAAATGGAACTTTAATAGGAAATGACATTGGAGGACTAGCAAAGGGAAGCAAATGAGCACCTCGATCACAACCCTCAATTAGTTCACCCCTTCTACATATTTCGAGCCATCAGACAATGACAAGTTCTTATTCTTGACTTCAGGGAACACAAGTACTAGTTACTCAAGACATTACGATTGCACATATTCTTAATAGGGATAGTTTCATCCTTGCCTAAGTATTAATGGCATAGTAAGTGATGCCAATCTCATCTTCCGGTCTAGCTGGCGGATCAAGCTTGTTCCTCATCCTCATCTTCTGGTACTCCTTGACTAGTAATCTTTGGTACTTGGGCGGCTCTCCTATCTCCGTAGTAAACTGTGGCAGCGGCTTTACCCATTTGTCCCAATGCAAATTATAGAAGAAGCCGTATGAGTAACGGCTTCTTCCTTTCGATCTCACCACTCTGTGAGTGGCACTCTTGAACTTTTTGTTGCTCAGCACCTTTCCCACGTGAGCCGGGGTGGCCATGCAAAACAAAGACATAGCATTTGTTGTGTGATATGATGAAAAGATGGAACAAGGAACAAAAGATGCAGCGCAAGAGTTAGCAATGGACGATCCATATGTTGATCGCACGCCGAATTAGGGGGAAAAGAGTTGAATGTTTTCATTTACCTGAATGAAATCAGCCACGTTGACCACAATCTGGCCTTCCACGGGAACAACGGGAATCCACTCCCCATTCTTGCAAACTTCGAGGCCTCCAACTTCATCCTGGAACACGAAGGTGATGCAGTTCCCATCTTCATGCTCCGTGATTCCGTTTGCCTCACTCTCTGTCGCAGGGAGATAGTGGAACGCCGCCATGAAATCCCAGTCCTGTTCATTATTGTACTCTTTAAGGAAATTCGAAGGGAGCCCCAAGCAGTCATTTATGATGCTTTCCAAAAGAGAACCAATTCCAACAAAGCGAGAATAGAGATCTTCCATCACACTCCTGTCAAAGTGTAAAAGGGCAATTTTTAGGGAAACATCAGCATATTGACTTTCGATGAGACCAAATGAAAGGGAAGAGAACAAGCGCAGGCCCACTGTGAACTGAGCATTACCTGAGTTCAGGTAGATTTTCAGGGTACACATTCATGCTTGACCCCGGTTGGAACACGAGGAAGTACTCATTCTTATCCACCGAGTGATCAGGTTGTATGTTGTAGCCAACAGGAATCTGACAGTCACCTGGCGCAGGACTCAACTTGAGCTTCTCTTCAGGTGGGTATTGAAAGAATGTCTTGGAGAGTTGGAGGGCTTTATTCATAAGATCAGTGGGTATGCCATGGTTCATTATATTAAAGAAGCCATGCTCAGAGCAAGCCTTGGTTATTGTCTCTATTGCCTGCTTTTTTCCATGCTCATCACCTTCCTCATTGAAGAAAGGAGAGAGATCGACGGTTGAGATGCTTGAGGAGACCATCTCAATTCTTGATTTTCAGTCTTGCTTCTTGTGGTTGCTTGAGCGCTTGTCCCAAACCACCATTGCTTTACATAGAAGTTCACATGCTATTTTGACACATTATCGGTTGAGTTTAAATGCCATATGTACTTGCTATTTTCACACACTATTGGTTGTCCTCAAGTTTAAAATATCATACTTCAATTTAATGAAGATACGATTATCGTGGGACTTCAAATACATAATTTTGATCAGGTCGCAAGAATAACTTTGGCAACTTGAATGAGTAGGGAAGCATATCCGATTTTGTCTATTCAGACCTCTATTTTAAAGGGTGATGGAGTACTCTGGTGCAAAACCATGGATGTCATGAATAGTAAATGTCTTTCAGCAAGTCTCTCCAAAGGTAACAAGTAGGGTGTGTCAGACAATTAGCAGCCAAGAGATCCAGGTATTGCATCAGTCCAAATCATGATGTACATTGAATTCATTAAAGAACAGAAAGGACTACTACATATAGAGTTTTGTCTTTTGGAAGATAGTATGGTGGGATCTTCATCTGTTTATTCCTGGTACTACTATTTCTGAATATAATACAATTAGATTTTCCTGGTGATTTATATACTTGTTTTATACGATTCCATTAGATTTGGAGTCCATAACAATATAAACTAACTATAGGTTTCAATGAAGGTTAGGCTTTCAAGGCATATCTGGGCGGAGGTCGAGTTCGGTCTAAGTCCATCTTTTTGGTTGAAGAATTGATCGATTTTCTGAAAAAGCTTAGACTCCATATGTTCACAGCCCACTTAATTTGAACTTGAGATAGAAAGATATCTTCACAGCCACTTTGATCTGTTAAGCTTCGAAGGTATATGTAAGAAGCTTTCTCAATCAAAGAGTCATCAATCTGACCATTAGAGCTACTGTCTACGCACTCAGAGCTTCAGTTCGCGAGCATTCTCTGCTTCCACAGTTTGTATAACATCTTTTCCCCTTTCAAGAAAATGGAAAAAACTGTGATGATATACTCGGGGTTGTTTTATGCGGACTCCGACAAAGACAGTTTTGAGAGACCAGTTTGAGTCCATTTCAAATGGATAACGATTTGGGTCTTCCTACCAGGATTGTAGAGGCTCGCTCGTACCAGGTAAGTCGTCTTTCATCGACTCGAATTCCAACATTGATATCAAAGCCAAGTTGTGATTTTTGCTTTATTTTTCATTGAGTTTTCTCATTTACCATTTGATATTGAGATCAAGAGATTGTATTCTACATTGTTTGGATCTCTGATAGTCGGAATTGCCATATGAAAAACTCGAAATTGAACTGGAGTGAAAAACGGGTTTGGGGTCACATGATCCGTGAAGTTTTGGCCATTTTTCAAAATAAGTTTTTGGTCAAAATTAATTTTTGAATACATAGGGTGAAAGAGCTCGTCGAGACAAGTTCGGTGATGGGTCGAGCGTCGTTGGGAGACGCTGCACGTGCCCACACACGTGGCCAGAAGCCGTTGCGTGTGGGCGCCACACGCCTAAAGCGTTGGCATAGCCAGCGCATCCGCCACACGCGCCGGTCGGTGAACCGGCACGTGCGCGATGCGCGCCAACCGGCGAACTGGCACGCACTGATCGGCGAACTGGCGTGTGATGACGTCACCCAACGGTCGATAACCGTTGGGATGACGTCATCGATGATGTCAGCGATGGCGATAGTTGGCCGGCCGGTCCCCGACCGGCGACCCGACCCGAGACCTGAGATCCGACCAGTTGACCCAAGACCCGATCCGAGATCCGACCCGTTGACCCGACCCGACCTGACCGTTGACTATTCAACGGTCGGACCGGTCAACCGGTCTGACAATCAAACGGTCGGACCGATCACCAGTTGGACTGGTCGGACCGGCCAGGAGCCATTTGGCTCGATGGCGTGTGCGCCACATGCACTGCGCACTCAGGCGGTGCGTGTGCCACACGCGCTGTGCACTCAGGCGGCACGTGGGGGCGCGTGCGAGCTTCGATTGGAGCATGGTCGGTGGCGTTTGGTTCGTGTGAGTGTCCTTTACATTGTGGTATAATTATTATATACTTTTGAATTTTATAAATGTATGAAAATGTTTTGGAAACCCTATGTATGCATATTTTCTGAGGTTTAATGCATAGTTTATTCATTTGTAGCTTGTATTTTTTGTGGTTTAGGAAATACAGTAGCTAGTTCTTATGCAAATGATGTTATATATGCCGTGTAAAGCTTGGTTCAATGATATGATGTATATTTTTTTAATATACTTGCAATTTTCTAGTTGATAGAAAATTAGAACAATGGTAGGAAATCCATTACATGTGGAATTGCAATTTTAATTATAGTTGAAGCATGATTGTTATTTATACGTCGGTTAGTATCATGCTATGTTTTTTTGTGTTAAGGAAAAATGTATATATTACATAAGGTCATGTAATTATTTTTCCTAGTGGGAGTTCGTAGGTTAGTAGAATTGAAAGGAGTTCTTACCTAGAACTTAAAATTTACGCAAATTAAACTAATTAATGATAATAGAATAATTGTACATAAAGGTTGATTGGGAACATTGTGAACTTTTGCTTTTGTGTCTTTTTGTTGAATTATTATTAATTTAGTTTGTCTTTGCTGTAAATTAAATATATGTGTTACTCTGTATAGTGTGCTAGTATTGATTCTGTGTTTATTATGTCAATGTGTTATAGCAATTGATTATGGCTTCGACATCCAAGACCATTGTGGCTGACCTCAATAAGGGTGAGAAGCTGAACGGTGACAATTATGATATTTTGCACCAAAAGGTTCAGTACATCCTTGAGGAGCAAGATGTTTTGGAAACTCTCAACCATACCATGAATGAACCTGAGCATGGAATTTCAGCTCAACACATGAGAGATCTGGAAGCTTATCAAGCTTGGAAAAAGAAAAATAGCATTGCTCGCATCACGTTGCTGAGCTGTATGCAAGATGATCTCATGTGTGAGTTTGAGAGTTATGACAAAACTCAAGCTATGTGGATTATCTTGAAAGATAAGTTTGGGGGTACATCTACCACTAAGCTGAGGAGACTCACCATTAAGTTTGACACATTCCGAAAGGGCCTAAATGTAACGATGAGGCAGCATCTTCGGGAGATGTCAAACATGATTTGTGAGCTAAAGTCGGCAGATCACTCCCTTATTGATGAACAGCAAGTTCAGGCTATTATAAGGTCTCTTTTTGATAATTTGGAGCATATGAAGATCAATATGATGCATAATAAAAACATTGTCACTCTTGATGATATTGCGCGTCAATAGAATTAGAGGATGAGCGCCTAGAGGCTGCAAGATCATCTACCCATGCTTATGTTGCTGAATCGAGTTCGCGCAGGGCTTCGGGCTTCAAGCGCAAGAGGAATCTTCAGTTCAACAACAAAGGGAAGATGACTGATCATGGATCCAAGAGGGCTAAGACCTTCCAACACAAGAAGCGTGGTGGGAAGAAGGACAAAGCCAAGATGGAGTGCTACAATTGTGGCAAAATGGGTCACTTTGTTCATGAATACACCGAGCCGAAAAAAAGTACTTTATTACTCCATTATTTTGAGTAATGCTTTTGTTTCTAGTACTGTAATGTTTGCTGAATCTCATTCAATGTAGACTATAGACTCAGGAGCAACATACCATGTAACTAGAGACCGAGAAGCATTTGTGGAGTATCGTTGGATACTGCCTGGAAGAAGATGGATATATATTGGGAATAACTCAAGAGTTGAAGTGAAGGGTATCGGCACATGTAAATTAATCTTACGTGGTGGTCGAAACCTGTTCATGCATGATGTCCTTTATGCTCTAGATATTCGACGAAACTTGGTCTCTGTAATTGTTCTTCTTAGCTTAGGTTATGTATTAAATTTCCATGGTGATTGTGTTGACATTTTGTATGGAACAGTTTATTATGGTTCAAGTCAAGTATCGAATGGTTTTATGGTATTAGACATTGACTATAATCAGTACAATGTTAATGTTGATGGTTGTTTTTCTTTAATTGCGTCTTCAAATAACGTTGAAATTGATGCAAGTACTTGGCATGCTAGATTATGTCACATTGGATTGCAAAGAATGCAAAGATTAGTTAGAGAAGGCCTTTTGGGGTCACTCACTAATTTTAGTCTATCCGTATGTGAACATTATCTGACGGGAAAAACAACTAGAAAACCATTCGATAAATGGAGTAGAGCTAAATTTCCATTGCATCTCATACATTCTGACATTTGTAGTCCTTTGAATGTGAGGGCGAGGCATGAAGCCTCATATTTCATCACTTTCATAGATGACTTCACACGTTTCGGTTATGTCTTTCTGATCTCTCATAAGTCAGAAGCATTAGACTGCTTTAGACGATATATAGCGATGATAGAGAATCAGTTAAACAAAACAATAAAGGCATTGAGAACCGATCGTGGACGTGAGTATCTATTGGAGCAATTCAAGGCTCTTTGTGATGAAAATGGAATTGTACGATAATTGACTATTCCTGGTACTCCACAACAAAATGGGGTAGCTGAGAGAAGGAATATAACCATATTGGAAATGGTTAGGTCTATGATGACCCAAGTAAATTTACCTATCTCCTATTGGGAAGATGCGTTATTGACTGCTGCCTATATACTTAACCGTGTGTCCTCAAAATCCATCACTTCCACCTCTTATGAATTATGGACTAGTAGGAAACCTGACTTGAGTAGTCTACATCCATGGGGATGTGCAGCTTATGTTTATGATTCTTCACATAAACATGGTAAATTAGGTTTTAGAGGGAAGAAATGTATCTTTATAAGATATTTTGAATACTCCAAATGGTACGTATTCATAGGTGAACAAGCTGATAGAAGTGTGACCGAAATGGAGTCACGAGATGTCTCATTCTTGAAGAACGATTTTCCTAATAGATGTGAGATTGATAAAAACTTCCAATTATATGAGATGGAAGATCCTGATAACACACCCACTGATGTTGTAGAGGGAAATAAAGATTTACCTCAACACACAAGACCTAGTGGGAGTGTTGCATCGCCTAATGAATTGAATTCAAGAGAAATTCAATTGCGTAAAAGTAATCGTAAAAGTATTCCCCATCGTCATTTTGAGATTGAAGGGGAAGCATTTATGATTGCTCAAAATGACGATGCTGAGCCTAAGACTATTCAAGAGGCTCTCTCATCCTCTGATAAGGTAGAATGGAGAAAAGCTTTGGAAGATGAGATGAAGTCAATGAGGGCAAACCATGTTTGGGACTTGGTTAATCTACCACCCAATCGTAAGGCCATTGGAAACAAATGGGTCTTTAAGATTAAGCATAGGGCGGATGGATCCATTGAAAAGTATAAGGCTCGCCTTGTGGCAAAATGTTATACTCAACAAGAGGGTATAGACTATGAGGAAACTTTTTCACCAGTTGTAAGGTTTACCTCAATACGCCTTATTCTAGCCATCATTGCACATTTGGACCTTGAATTACATCAAATGGATGTAAAGACGGCATTTCTCAATGGAGAATTAGATGAGCAAATTTATATTAAACAACCAATAGGTTTTATAGGTAAAGGTCAAGAGCATAAAGTTTGCAAGCTTCATCGCTCAATATATGGCCTTAAGCAATCATCTATACAGTGGTATCTTCGTTTTCATCGAGCAATAATAACTTTTGGTTTCACGATGATTGAAGAAGATCACTGTGTATATGTCAAGCAGTTCAAAGATAAGTTTGTGATTTTATCACTTTATGTGGACGATATTTTGTTGGCTGGAAATGATAAGGTTTTGATTATCACCATAAAAGAATGATTGTCCTCTAATTTTGAGATGAAGGACATGGGAGAAGCTGCTTATATATTAGGAGTTAAGATCGAAAGAGATCGATCAAGGAAATTGCTTACTTTATCACAAGAGTCTTATATTATGAAGATTCTTGAGCATTTCAATATGCAGCATTGTAATCCCATTGATACCCCTGCCATGCAAGGTGAAAGTCTAAGTACTGAGATGTGTCCTAAGACTTCAGAAGAAATCAATGTGATGGAAACTGTTCCTTACGCTAGTGTAGTCGGAAGTTTGATATATGCTATGATGTGTACTCGACCCGACATATGTTATGCATATCAATCAAATCCCGGTCAGGCACACTGGAAAGCAGTGAAGAGGATTCTGAGATACTTGAAGGGCACCATAGACTATCGACTTTGTTACCATGGGAATGATTTACGCCTATCGGGTTATTCAGATGCCGATTGGGGTGGAGACCTGGATGAGCGTAAATCGACTTCTAGGTATGCGTTCTTGCTCAATGGAGGTGCGATTTCTTGGAATAGCAAGAAACAGACATGCACGGCCTTGTCTACGATTGAGGCAGAATTTATTGCATGTTTTGCCGTAGTGCAAGAAGCAATATGGCTAAAACGTTTCTTGGAAAATTTAGTCACTGTCATTGAAGTTCCAAGATTGGTGACAGTTTATTGCGATAGTCAAGCAGCCATTGCCTACGTGAAAGATCCCAACTATCATGGAAGGACAAAGCACATTGATATAAAGAATAACTTTATCAGAGATATTATAGCGCAGAAAGAAGTGATCCTGCAATACATTTCAACCAATAGAATGGTTGCTGATCCATTTACAAAGGTTATTCCTAGAGACATATTCTTGACCCATAGGATGTCACTAGAATTGCGTAGAATGTGATATTTGTTATTGTAGAGGATAATTGGTTTATGTATTTGTGGATAGATGTATTGTACTTGTTTGTTTATTAGTGATTTGATGTTTTATCAATAAGTACAAATCCACTATAAGACTAGCACAAACACACATATATTATCGAAAAGTATGTCAGCAGGTAATGATTGGCTTACTCACACGAGCAATCGCCTCAAGTGCTGTAGTTAGCATGTTGAGATGAGACGTTATGTACAAATAAATGCTAAAGAGTAAGTTTGGTATATAAAATATGTCGCCTTGATTGGAGTCAAGATGAGGTATGTGATTGATTTATAACAAGATCGAATATGATAGTCCCACAATCATGTATGCCTGAAAGATGTCGGATGCGAGTACTTAATTGGGCGCTATAGAAAAACGAGCTGATATAACACTCGGGCTAAACATGAGTACGTGAGAAGCACATGACTATGTTTAGGCTAAGATCTGTATGGTGGATATATTTGATGATTGACATACGCTCTTATAGAAAGAGTAATCCACTATAGCATGTAATTCGTACTACATGTGCATTGTACGACCAATAAGGGAAGATGAGTAATATTATCCATATTTACTCATTATGTGATCTCTTGAGGTAATTTGTATTTTACCTCAATTTTGTGCCCTATGTTACTTCTGACTATGTTCTTAAAGTGAAAGATTAATGTTGCTACTTTAGCATGTTACGGGCGGTCAAGAATGGATATGGCCTATAGGACATTAAGAGTGTTAGTATAAAATAAACCTTGGCAAATATATGCGGAATAAAATAAAATTCGAGTAAAATAAATGAGTTAGGGAATAGAATAAGAACACAAGATTTATAGTGGTTCGGCTTAATCCAAGCCTACGTCCACTCTCCCACGATAACAGCTTTCTTGGCTGGATTCCACTATGCAATCAACAAGAGATTACAACTTCGAGTGTAAACACTTAGTAGTAGATCACACTATCTCACTAAGTCACTCTTTTGGCATTTCTCTCATGATTACAAACGTTTAAGCTCTCAAGAGACAAGTATATGATCAAAAGTCGCTCAGACTTTGGAATTATAAATTATACGCTCCATCTCTTACTTGCTCATCGGTCCATGATCTCCTTAAATATTCCTCCACTTCCAAACTACCCGTTGGACAGTATCCCGGAGAATCGTCTTCCAATATACCTATTGGACAACTCTGTATCTAAAAGATTTGGTAGCCGTTGAGTGACAAAGGTAAAATCTCAAATTGATTCCGATCGCTCATACAAACGAAATCTTGGTTTCCATAAGTAAAGCTTCTTCATATAGAAAGATCTTGTCTTCAACATCCAATCGTCAATCAATTAGATTGAATCAATCAATCTTGATGTGGAATCCAAACCAGATCACTAGCCGTTATATGATTGGGCTTAAGTTACGATTCATCGAATCTGGATGTAAAGTCTGAGTCTGTAGACTTTACAACTGGGTCTCGTAGACTTTACAATCTCGAGAGTCCGAATATATCCGCTTCGAACAGATTTAGCTTTAAGGTCTGTACCCGGTTCGGAAGCTTCAAGATAGAGTCTCGTCTCTCGGTTCAGCTTCAGCATAGAGTCTGTCTTTTGGTTCATCATTCACGTTCAGTCTGGAATTTGTCAGAGTGAGCAGACTTCTGATGTAGAACAGACTTTGACACTAAAGTCTGGCAGTCTTCAGATTTTGACACAGAAGTCTGACAGTCTTCAGACTTTGACACAGAAGTCTGGAAATCTTCATAATATACTTTGGACATATGTTACGTTCAGTCTTCTGGTCGTCTTCGCACTTTGATAATATCATTTACATGTTCTATTATCTGCATGGTCTATTACTTAACCATTAAACATGTTAGTAGCCTTTGATTTATTTTGTCATATTCAAAACATCATAAGGGATTTCCCTAACAGACATATCTAGAAAAATAGTTGTTTTGAAATTGAGAGAGACATGAGTGTGAAGGAAGACTATTGTTGTTTTACATCTATCACATGTATTTACTGGTCGACCAATTATATCGCCCTATGTGGTTGCGGATGTAATCGTAAATACATGATGTTTTGAGAATAGTCAAGTATAGCTTTTAAGTGATATGTGTACTTGGACTAATGTAACAAAATATGTCTGGGGCACTGTGAGACATCGATTGTTTATTTCTTTTAGGGTTGTAGCCATTATGTCATCCCTAACAGGTGCATAATTTGAGCTCCCAAGTATAGGTATACTCACTGGTCGCACGGCTTATTTGCCAGTATGAATTGTTTTGTAAAGTTGATGAATGTTGAATTTCTTATATTCTTGATAGAGAGCTATCAAGCCCATTATGTATGGGTGGGAGATGTTGTACTTTAGCTAGTTAACTAGTACGTCCATGATGAGGTGCAATTGGGTTGCACCATTTGGATTTGATACGATACGATGGAAGGACACCATTTGTAGGGGTGTCATGGAGACGTATAAAAACCTCCCGAACGTAACCGTTGGACAGTTGGCAATTCATTCGCACCAAATTTTCTCTCCATTTCCATCAAAGAAGAAAAATGAATTCCATTTCACTTTTGTAAGAACGATCGGCATTTACGCCGTGGAAATCGGGTGTTTTCCTCGTGATTGCATCCAGACTAACGTGAGGAAGTGTTATTCGTGAATCATCGGCAATTCAACGTTTGTTCCGGGGCCATTTGCTGTTTGCGCATCCGAATCAGGTAAGTCATCTTCTACGACTTGAATTCCAACAGTAAAACAATTGGATTCTCCCGGTGATGTTTATACTTGTGTTGGAGTCAATAACAATATACACTAACTGTAGGTTTCTATGATGGTTAGGCTGCATATTTGGGTGGAGGTCGAGTTCAGCCTGAGTCCATTTTTTTCAGTTGAAGTATTGTTCTTGAGTAGCTTAGACTCCTCCAGTCACAGGCCATTAAATTTGAACTTGAGAAAGAAAGTGTTCTTAAACTTCGCTGATCTTCACAGCCCACTTTGATCTGTTGAGCCTCAAGGTATCTGTTAGACACTTTCTCAGTCAAAGGGACGCTAATATGACCATTTGAATTACTTTTTACGAACTCAGAACATCGGTCTGCCAGCTTAAGGGCCTTTTTCCAAAATATAACTCACTCCATCTGCAGTTTGTTTGACGTCTTACCCACTTTCACAAAAATGAAAAAAAGCTTTCTGATACCCTCTGGGTTGTGGCATGCAGATTCCAACATTTTAAGACAGTTGTGGGACACCAATTTGAGTCCCATTCAAATTGATATCGATCTGGGTCTTCCCACCATGATTGTAGATGCTCGTATGTCCGCTAGCTTTACCATCTCTAGGATAAGCAGCTTCTTTGACACGTCCTTCCAAATTTCTCATAAGTTTCTACTGAATGACTGGTCCTTCCGAGAAACTTGACGTCGCACGTCTTTAAATTGTTGACCTGTTAGTGGTCCATTCAAATTTTAACAAACCTTCCTTTATTGCTTGTTTATCTTCTACAAATGTTTCTCCAAAATTGTGCACATTTCCCATCTGATAGCTTGTTCTCCTCCATGCTTTAGATGTCATGTTGTCTATACAAGCTGCATATCGCCTGTGTCAATTGAAGTTGTTATGCACATTCAAATACACGCATTAGTATCTTTTGATTATTCTGCCATCTCCAAATCATTATAAGAAGTTTTCTCTACAAAAGCATGGTAAAATTGTAAATTTGGCTTAACTAGATGTTAATGCCCATAAAATATGTGTCATATCTATGATTTATATCACGCTACGGTATCCGGAAAGAACTTGGGAAGAGTAATCTGCTAGTATGTCCTCTTCTCTAAAGATTTCAAACATATCTGACAGAATGTGTCGGCTGAAGCATATTTGCTCATGCTTCATCGGGCCACACATGAAAGACCACCCATTTGGCTTCTTTTATCCTTTTCCTTTGTTTGGTTGGAATTCATAACTAATACATTTAGAGTTTTGTCTTTTGGAAGATAGTACGGTGGAATCTTGATCCGTCACCCGTTTATTCCTCGAATGAATCTTTCTGAATGTAACTTAGGTTCGTCTGGAGTATATGTTTTTTATATTACTCCACTAGATTTGGAGTCAATAACAGTATAAACAAATTATAGTTTTCAATGCTGGTTAGGTGCTATGTACTCCTACTAATGTAGGAAAAAGAGCACGAGAGTGTCGTTCTCTCACCAGGCACAAACATTCTCATATAGCTCGAAAGAGCACTCCATAAGTAAACGTCAATGGTTTGCTTCCATCTTTTCCCTGTTGTTTCAAACAGACGTTCATCCACAATGCGTGTGGATATCAGAAGGCAAATGTCAAAAGCATCTGTAATACTATTTGAGAATACATAAATATTGTACCCTCCCAAAGAAAATACTAGACTTGTGTTCCAACAACAAATCGCTGCTGGCCTACATTGTGGGCATGATTATTGCTCTTGAGAAGGTTACCATGCTTTCTCAAGAGGAGTCATGCAGATAATACTTATCACCCTCTTCCTTCTGAGAATGGATTCATATGAACCCTTCATTCTAATCATCTCCATCTTCTTGGTAATCAAGCTTTGCCACTGGAGGAAGCTCAAGCTCCCAACAGGTTGTTACCCTTCGCCACTCATAGGTAATTTACACCAAATCAAACCGAGCCTGGCCATGGCTCACTTCTTCGCAGAGTAGTCATGGCTTCACAGCCCTGTCATATTGGTTTGGCTCGGTTCCAAACTGAGTATCGTCGTGTCTAGTCCTGAATTGGTCAAGGAAGTCCTCCAAGATCATGACCAAGTATTGGCCAACGGGCACAGGATGGAGTCCCCAATCAAGATTACTAAAGATGGCATGGGGCTTGTATGGGCCGATTAGAGGCCACACTACGCGAAGCTTAGAATAATCTGTGTCCCTGAGCTATTCTCTAGAAGACGAATTGAAGCTCTAAGGCCCATTAACAGCATTTCATCTTTGAAACGTTTGGAAATTTAATTAGTCCCAACTGACTCTTCTCTTCGCCAAACCAACTATATGAGTCAAATCTGCTCTCAATCACATCCTTACTTTTGAATAGACTGAAACCAATACAGTCGTGCATAACTGATAGGTGGTTCCTGAAGAGAAAAAAAAATGAGGAGCAAAAGATTGCACAGAGTTTAACATAGGATGAGTCAGGATCATGTGTCAGTAGGAGGATCATGCGGCCATTATCCAATATAACAAAAGGAGTTGGGACTTTCATTCATGTTTACAATTTAAATTTGTTGAGTGCAAGGAGTCTAATAAACAGCAGCAAGGACTAATATTCTATGGTTTTGTCTTTTGGAAGATAGTAGGGTGGAATCTTCCTCTGTTTATTCATCATATTAATAGTTGTGAATGTACTAAATTAGGTTATTAAGTGCGTATTCTTTGCTGTGATTCCATTACATATGGAGTCAATAACAGTGAACGAATTGTAGTTTTCGATGCTGATTAGGCTTTCTACACGTGTCTGGGTCAAGGTTGAGTTTGGCCTGACTCCATCTTTTCATTTCGTGTTGCTGTATAATCATGTTAGTATGTGTATTTTGGGATGTAAAAAATATGTGGGGCTTCGCAGCAATTGCAACAGCAACGGGACAAGGTATAGGAATTGGGTTATCACATGCATATGGAACTTTGATGGTGCTAGTAGGTTTCTTCTGTACATGAGAATGGAGCACTACAAGCCAATTCAAAGGCCTCGTTAACCTGCATGATACACAGATTATCTCTGCATGCTCATATATATTTGCAGAAAATTGTAGTTTAGAGAAAAATTTAGGAAATCTAGAAAATGGATCAATAATTTAACAAATCACACACTCTTTGGAGAACTGTAAATCTGTAGGATTTTACGTCACTTGGCAATTGTAAGTACATCAGTAGAAGCTTTTCTAAGTCTTCATACTGCAAGGAACGGATGAGCAAAGGGAATTAGCAGAATGCATTGAAGTGCCAAGGCTAACTCGCTTTTAAATTCTTAAAGGAATCATACATCTAATGCTTCTAAGAAGGTCAGCACATCTTGTTTTGGTTGAAGAGCTAAATTCTTTAGCATTATTCCCACAATGTTTATGTTGGTGTCAACATTTCTCCAAAGTTCCTTGTCTTGTTGCTCAAAGTCAGAAGATGGAATACTAAAACATATTCCAATTTCTACAGATGCGTAGTACCTACTCTTTATTTGTTAATTGCCACTGCCATTCACTGGGCACAATGGATGAGTTCTGTACTTCTTTCAAGCTGCATAACTTGAATTACAGATTTGGCACGTTGGTCGTGGATACACATGGTGAGGACAAAGATTGTTCCTTTACTGGAGGTTTCTGAGATTAACTTGAGAGATGAAACTGTAAGAACTGGAAATGACAGCAGACGACTAACAAAGTGAAGCAAAGAAGCATCTTGATTGAAACCCTTATTTAGTTCACACCATTTGCAAATCTTGAAGATAGAACGCAAGAACTACTTGATTAAGACATTCCAGTTGGAAAAATTTTCATCCTTGCTAAGTTTCGATGGCATAATGAGTAATATGGATCACATCTTCCGGTCTAGAAGGCGGATGAGTCTTGTTCCTCACCCTCAGCTGCTGGTACTCCTTGTATAGGAACCCTCTGTACTTGGGTGACTCCCCGATCTCTGTAGTGAACTGTGATAGCGGCTCCACCCATTTGTCCCCGTGCAAGTTATAGAAGAAGGCAAATGAATAACGGCTTCTTCCTTTCGATCTCACAACTCTGTGAGTGGCACTCTTGAACTTTTTGTTGCTCAATACCTTTTCCACCAGGCAGTGTCGACATGCAGTACAAAGATATAGCATCTATTGAGTGATATGATGAAAAGATGGAACAAAGAACGCAGGATGCAGGGCAAGAGCTAGGAATAGATGATCAATATGTTGATCTCATGCCGAAACAGGGGAAAAGAGTTGAACGTCTCACCTGAATGACATCAGCTATATTGACTACAATTTTGCCTTCCGCAGGAACAACGGGGATCCATTCCCCGTCCTTGCGAACTTCAAGGCCTCCGATTTCATCCTGGAACACGAAGGTGATGCAGTTCCCATCTTCATGCTCCGTGATCCCGTTTGTGTCTCTTTCTGTGGCAGGGAAATAGCGTAACGCCGCGATGAAATCCCAGCTCCGGTCATGATTGTACTCTTTTAGGAAATTTGGAGGGAGCCCCAAGCAGTCATTTATGATGCTTTCCAAAAGAGAACCAATTCTAACCAAGTGTGAGAAGACTTCTTCAATCACACTCCTGTCAGAGTAAAGGGCGTCTTTATTAAGAATTATCATCATTTGACTTACGATCAGAGCAAATGAAAGGGAAAACAAGGGCAGCCTCACAGTGATCTGGGCTTTACCTGAGTTCAGGTGGATTTTCAGGGTAGACATTGAAGCTTGACCCTGGTGGCAACACCACCAAGTACTCATTCTTGTCCGGCGAGTGATCTGGATGCTTGCTGTAGCCTGCAGGAAGCGGAGCGCCTGATCCTGGACTTGACTTGAGCTTCTCTTCAGGTGGGTATTGAAAGAATGTCTTGGAGAGTTGGAGGGCTTTATTCATCAGATCAGTGGACATGCCATGGTTCATGATTTGGAAGAAGCCATACTCAGCGCAAGCCCTGGCTATGGTCTCTATTGCCTTCCTTCTCCCATGCTCATCGCCTTCCTCGTTGAAGAAAGGAGAGAGATCAACTGTTGGGATGCTTGAGGAGGCCATTGCAAGTTCTTGTCTCTCGGTCTCTGCTTCTTGTGGTCGCTTGAGTGCTTGTCCTAAACCACCATTGCTTTTTATAAAAAGTCAACATATTCGCATTTTGATTCGCTATTGGTTCTCCTCAAGTTTTAAAATGTCATACTTTATTCTAATTAACGAAGATTACCGAAGGAGTCGGAGCATTTAATGAGCCGGGGAATCGCATCCATTTCCGTCTGATCCGACTGTTATTTTAATGGGTGATGGCGTACTCTTGTGTAAAAATATGAAAGTCATGAAAATAAAGTATTTTTCAGCAGATTCCCCCCCAAGGTAACATCTAGAATGTACTAAACAATCAACAGCCAAGAGATCATGCATCAGCCCAAACCCACTGTGCATTTGTTAACTCGTTAATTATTTCAAAAGAGTCAAGAGACCAGCCTATCACAGCTTTGATTAAATAATCTTGCATTGGGCTATGAGTCTATGAAAAATGTTCGATACGCCAGAACTAGCCGACGGAAACCAACTGGAGTGTATCTGCCCAACCACGCTGAGTTCATCCTCAGAACCAGTAAATTTCACGATGAGCGCCATGGAAAATCTGGCCTAGTCTCATTAACTGCTTTTTTTTCGATCATATTCTATCTTTGTACCATTCATCATACAGCTAAGTAGGGTGTCAATGATTCGGTTCAGTTTGATTTTTTTGAAAAACCGAACCGAACCAAAATTTGGGTTCGGTTCAGTTCGATTTTTCGATTTTTAGTTTTCAGCTTTCAATTTTTAGTTTTTGCATTTGTTTTTTTTTTTCCTTTTTCTGTTGTATATTATAACTTATGAGAGTAATTTTCCTAATCCCCTTTTGATTCATATTTTCAATTTTGGGTTTTCGCTTTTGTTTTCTCACACTAGACAGGATCATCCATGGTCTGCAATACCGCCTGCGAATACTCCAACAGTAGTAAGAACATATGCATATCATGCCTCTATCGATGGGCTTGAATTTCTAGAAAAGCATCCACTACTGTCAATCAGAAAGCATTCACTTTTCCCTGAACAAGTAGATGCTCAGTCGGACCCTACAAATAGCGGAGACGGTTACCCCTAAGAAGAAGAAACGACCAGTCTCGAAAGCAGAGAAAGTTCAGAAATTTCGTCGAACGGTCAACACGCCAACTTAAGAGACGTGCTTAAATATTCATGGGTACCTATTGGGCATCACTCTTCCTCAAGTCAAGTCACATTAAGCTCACTCCCTCCCAAAGAAAATATTGGCTTTTAATGAGAATCGAATTGAATGAAAACCGAATTGAAAAAACTGATTTTTTTAGTTCAATTTAGTTCGGTTTTCGATTCGATCTTTAACACCCCTACAGCTAAGGACTCATTTCCTTCTGTCCACAATGATCAAGAAATATGCATCGGTCATTAGTAATAACACAAAGTGAGTCAATGAAAGCAAAGTTCACTACGGGTCGTGACTTGACCACGCAGTTCGCCTCTTGCCTGACCTCGGGCAAAATATGTCATATGAACTGCTAAGTAATATAGATGAAGAAAAAAGGCAACAAATTCTTGAGTTATCTGTAACTAAGCTAGTTGTTTTATACTCCTACTTATGTATGAACAAGAGCACAAGAATATTGGTGTCACGCCCCAAACATTGAGCGCACGCACGTCCCTTGGTGGTCGACTAAATTGCAACGTTCCCAGGACACATTGCCGACCCAAATGATTCATGCACATGAGGAAGCGAAATAAACAATCTCTAGTCAAAAAATAAACATAGGATAGAAAAGTAGGACAACAATTTTTCCACAAAGCATGCTTTTATAAACAAGCCAAGTTTATATACATAACTTGTCTATCAACAGGGGCCTAACTCCAAAAAGAAGAGCTACTGAGCCATCTAGGCACTAGACTCCTCATCCATAGGCTTCGGGGGCTTTAAGTCTACCACGACACCATCAGGAGTGTCAAGATCCATGGGATGCATTGCTTCCCACTCCGCAGTCCCAACGAGAGGCATGTCGAAACCCAAAAAGGGACCCTCCTAACACCCTTAAGGGAAGCTTATGAACCATGCTATGTATTGGTGAGATACTAATTGAAGTAGGCCCTCATCGACCCATACCACGAACTCAACTAACTCTCGGATCAATGTGATCTTGGGATAGGGAAATAGGTGAACTCAAAATCCAAAGTCTACGAGACCCCGTATTGCACATGACATGCCTCCATCTAAGGATTTGAGAAATTTAAACCATGATAGGGTGAGATAATGTCTTAGTGAGTCCATGCCCTAAACCCCGATTAGGAAGATAATACACCTAGAGGCAGCCTATGCACACATCATAGAGGACTTACCTCGCCTCAGCACCTCCCTGCACGTCAATACAACTCATATAACATATGTATGCAGCAAGTGTACATCTCTAATTGGAACACACCATATCACATGCTAATCAAATACATGGGTCATGATTATAAGGCAAAATCGTTATGATACGTCCTATTTCATGTCACACAATTTTATCCCATAATCAAGCGTAGTTATATCAATCATCCAAGCGTATTCCAATTAGTTACGACTCCACGGGCACGCCAACTCAATAGTTGGCGGTCTTTCGGTGTAATAAGACATTGTCTCACCCCATTGAGCACAGTAACATCTACCTCTAGACGGCATTTCTGAAAGAGCATCGATTTGACTTCTACCACGATCCGGTATCCGTTGACATGGGGCATTCTATATAGGAGCATTGTCCACATGATCTTCATTGGGTGACGGGTTTTCATAATGATTACACGCACATCCAAGTCCAGCCAAGGACATCGTGCTTTGCACTTAAATGCCTCAATTTAAATAATGTGCTTAGCCTATTTTCTTAATATTAAAAATACTTGGTAAAATAGGTTTGTGTGGATATACGATCAGATTGAACCAAAAAATGCAATATTCTCTCTTTTAAAAATCCCATGATTTTATATAGTACCTAAAACATTTTTGGTGTCAAAACTTGACAACCGGTATTTTTCTAATTAAATATCAAACTTCCATGTTTTTGAAATAATAAATCAAAATCATCAATCTGCACCCAATTGCACAAATTAACAATCAATTGTACAAATCAACTACATAGCGATGATCAACACGAAATTCTAGCAACCAATTATCGCAGTATAATTTTTGCTAAATAATAAATAATTAAATAAATGCAAAATAATTAAATAAATCACTAATTAAGCTATATAGACTAATCTAACCACCTAATTGGACTAATTAAATAATCTACTAAGCTAACTAAATCACATAATCTAATTAACCTATAATTAAACTAATCTAACTACCTAATGAATCTAATTAACTATCTAAATGCCTAACCACACTAACTAATCCTCCTAATCCAAACTTAGTCTAAACTAATCCTCCTCTAAGTATAATTAACATTCTAAGTAAAGTTTAGAGTGTAAACTCACCGGTTTAACGAGTTGATGAGTTCACGGTGACGACGATGTGGAGGTGAGCAAGACTTGGGCCTACAACGACACCTAATGAGGCTTGGAAGGGCCCGAAAATGGTCTACAAAGCTCTTAGCCCAAAGTTGAGAGTTGCTTCTGTTTTGGGCTGGAGTGAGCTTGCTCAGGTTGACGGAAGCGAGAGGTGGGCAGCTAGGCGAGTAGGGGACGGGCTGGAGCAGTGAATGGCTGCGATGGCAGCTCGGGGACTAGCGACGATGAGCTGGTGAGCTCAGGACGGCAGCTCGGGGACTAGCAACGATGAGCTGGTGAACTCAGGACGGCGGCTTGAGCAGTCGGGCTTGAGCGCGAGGAGCACGAACGTGGGCGATGTAGCGGCTGGCTTGGTGAACGACCAGGATGGCATGTGGCAATCGGTGAGCATGCGGGCTGCTTGGGCGTATTGGTGTGAGGCTTGGCAGGTTCGATAAGGGGTTGAATTAGCTGCTGCTCTGGAAGTGGAGATCTAAGGAGAAGAGAATGAATAAGAAACTGATGAGGAAGAAGAAGAAGAAGAAGAAGCTGCTATTGGAAGTGGGGGAACGAGGAGCCCTCAAAGTCAAAGAAAATATCTCAAAACTCAAGTGCAATGCCCCCATTAGCTTCAGCCCTATCCCCCTCCAAATCTTCTTCAATAAGCCACTTTTGATGTCCAAATGTTGCAGCCCCCATGGCCCTGCGAATGTCACCCATTGCACTTCAATTTCATCACAATTCTCTCCAATTTGATAGCTAAAATTGCTAAGGAGGAAGCCATAACAAATTCCACAATTTCCCTCACCAATTGATCCAACTTGAAGACCAAAAGTTTACCTAAAAATGGCTATCCGAATTTCCCTGGGTTTAATTCACCCAATTTTGACTTTTCGCCAAAAATTTGGGCTCATTGAAAATTCTTCAAAGAATGAGTCGATGTCTCTAAAATAAATCGTGACACATCACAACTTTCAATTTCTAAAACTGAGTTCAATTTCATGGTTAATTTCAACCGGACACGATTTTAGCGTGACCTAACCTACCTAGTAACTTTTAGGAATTTTTAACGCATTTGACTCGTGATCAATTATTTTCGATCCACTATATGCATCTTTGATTCATCAGCGACTCTCGGTTGTTGTGAAAATCTCGAGATTTCAAATATGGGTACAAGGTACAAAATCGACAAAAAATTTGGTCTAGTGTCATTTGACGATAATTTTGCAATAAGGTGGAATCACCAACCATTTAATTACATGCGTTTATCGAATCGACCTATCTCCGGTCTCTAATCGATTTATCGGTGTTGTATTCACCATTACAGATTATTACGGTCAAACAATCGATTTCGGGTTGAATTCTTAAGCGGTCACATTTAGATTCTTTAACGGCTTTACTTGATAGATTAGTTATCTCATGAGTGATTAGCTCAGAGAAAATAATTATAGGCGCGTCGATGAAAAACCCATTATATATAATCGAAAACATGGTGGAAAACAGGATGTCACAGTTGGTTCGCTACCAGGCATAAACATTATCATCTAACTTCAAAGAGCACTTCACAAGTCTGTCAACAGTTCTATCATCTTTTCCTTGCTATTTCACAAATACGTACATCCATGTCAAAATGTCAACACTATTTGATAGAACATGAATATTGTTAAAGTACCTACCATCTTTTCCTTGATGTTTCACAATTACGTACATCCATGTCAAAATGTCTATACTATTTGACATAACATGAATATTATACCCACTAAAAGAAATACCAGACTTCATGACCAAGACACTTGCATCTTTGTCCCTTTCCTTGATTTGGTTTAGACTTCATGACCAAGACACTTCCATCTTTGTCTTTTGGAAGATAGTATGGTGAAATCTTCATCTGTCTATTCCCTATACTAATATTTCTAAATGTAATACAATTGGATTCTCCCGGTGATGTATATACTCATGTTATTGTTGACACTTGAATTTTGGCAATTTGTTTAAATGTTTATTAATTCCCTATACTAATATTTCTAACCCCTTAACAAAAAAAAATCATTAAAATTGCATCACATATAGACATTAAGAACGTTTGTGTCACTAGTTTTAAATTTATCAAAAAATATTTACAAAAAAATTAAAATAAAAAAATTCGAAAAAAAAACAATAAAAAGAAAAAAAGAAGGGCAATCGGGTTAAGTTCGGACAAGCCTTGGGCTGGCCCCTTCCTCTCTTTCCTTCGCACTAGGCTCGACCCAGCCCCTTTTTCCCCTTTAGCCCAGCCTGCGCATGAGCTGGTCGTCTCTCTCTTGCTGTCCTTTACGCAACAACTTGTAAAAACAAAAAAGCATGAGCAGCGACTGAGAGCAAGGGATCGGGGTGGTAGGCGAGCGGCATGATCCGCGGGTTGGGTGTAGTCCGGCCAGTAAGCTGGTAGCTGCAGAGGCCATGCGCGCCGGCCGATTGCTCTAAAAGGGAGGAGACGGAGAACAGAAGATGGAGGATAGAACACCAACACCAAGGAGAGAAATCGAGCAAGAATAGGGAGAAAGGGAGCGAGAGAGGGACACAAACGAAAAGATCGAGGGAGAGTCCGAACGGAAGAGAGAGAACTAGAGGGAGGAGGGAAGCTCGAGGGAGCAGCTAGCCGTTGCCAGAGGCCCGTCCGTTTGCCCGTTGCCCGCCGTCCGAACCAGGTAAGTCCTTCAAACTATGGTGCATTGTTTTGAGAGGTATCAGGTCGGAACTTGCAACCAAACAGTTCGCATGAGCTCCAATCCTACCAATCCTTCATGGATGTCTCGGTGTTCGCTGACATTCGGTTAGGAACTAGGCTCGCGTTTAAGTCTCGATCTAGGCAAAAATCTCTTGTTTCTTTAGTGCACGCTATATGCTTGATGAAATGCCTAGGTTAGATGCTCATATTTGATCTTCTTTGCATCCGATACTTGCAGTTATTTTGTTCACATCGAGCATAATTAGTTGTTTCCGCTACAAAGTCGAACCTTGCTCGCTGATTTTGGTATAATTTCGTGTCTCAAATAAATGTGAATCTTCTATTTGGCCGATGCCCTTGCCGTGTTTGAGGAAATGTCTGACCAAAATATTTACATCCGTTCTTAGACCTCTTTGCGTTCTCGGATCTTTAGCTCATCAAATGGATTTTAATAGGTCTCCACTACTACCTATCGTTTTGTATGTTTGTGTTTCAATGTTTTTGCATGCGCAGCATCTTTTCGGGTAAGCATTCCTTGACTGGTGATTTTGAAAGAATGTGTTTGTGGCCGTGAACAGTAGTTGCAAGGTAGACGGGCGTAGTTTGCAAGAGGCTTAAATCACCAGTCCCTTTTTCCCCTTCAGACCAACCTGCGCATGAGCTGGTCGTCTCCCTCTTGCTGTCCTTCACGCAACGACTTGCAGAGAACAAAAAAGCATGAGCAGCGACTAAGAGCAGGGGATCGGGGTGGCAGGTGAGTGGCATGATCCGTGGGTCAAATGCAGTCTGGCTAGTAAGCTGGTAGCTGCAGAGGCCATGCGCGCCGGCCGATTGCTCTAAAAGGGAGGAGACGGAGAATAGAAGAAGGGGGATAGAACACTAGCACCAAGGAGAGAAACCAAGCAAGAATAGGGAGAAAGGGAGCGAGAGAGGGACACAAACGAAGAGACCAAGGGAGATTCCGAACGGAAGAGAGCGAAGTAGAGGGAGGAGGGAAGCTCGAGGGAGCAGCTAGTCATTGCCGGAGGCCCGTCCATCCGCCCGTTGCCCACCGTCCGAACCAAGTAGGTTCTCCAAACTATGGTGCGTTGTTTTGAGAGGTGTCAGGTTGGAGCTCGCAACCAACTAGTTCACATGAGCTCAAATCCTACCAATCCTTCATGGATGTCTCGGTGTTCGCTGACATTCAGTTAGGAACTAGCCTCGTGTTTAAGTCTCGGTCTAGGCAAAAATCTCTTGTTTCTTTAGTGCACGCTATATGCTTGATGAAATGCCTAGGTTAGATGCTCATATTTGATCTTCTTTGCATCCGATACTTGCAGTTATTTTGTTCACATCGAGCATAATTAGTTGTTTCCGCTATAAAGTCGAACCTTGCTCACTGATTTTGGTATAATTTCGTGTCTCCAATAAATGTGAATCTTCTATTTGGCCGATGCCCTTGCCGTGTTCGACGAAATGTCTGACCAAAATACTTACATCCATTCTTAGACCTCTTTGCGTTCTTGGATCTTTGGCTCATCAAATGGGTTTTAATAGGTCCCCGCTACTACTTATCGTTTTGTATGTTTGTGTTTCAATGTTTTTGCATGCGCAACATCTTTTTGGATAAGCATTCCTTGACTGGTGATTTTGAAAGAATGTGTTTATGGCCGTGAACAGTAGTTGCAAGGTAGACGGGCGTAGTTTGCAAGAGGCTTAAATCACCAGTCCCTTTTTCCCGTTCAGACCAACCTGCGCATGAGTTGGTTGTCTCCCTCCTGCTGTCCTTCACGCAACGACTTGCAGAGAACAAAAAAGCATGAGCAGCGACTGAGAGCAGGGGATTAGGGTGGCAGGCGAGCGGCATGATCCGTGGGTCGGGTGTAGTCCGGCCAGTAAGTTGGTAGCTGCAGAGGCCATGCGCGCCGGCCGATTGCTCTAAAAGGGAGGAGACGGAGAACATTAGAGGGGGGATAGAACACTAGCACCAAAGAGAGAAACCGAGCAAGAATAGGGAGAAAGGAGCAAGAGAGGGACACAAACGAAGAGATCGAGGGAGAGTCCGAACGGAAGAGAGCAAACCAGAGGGAGGAGGGAAGCTCGAGGGAGCAACTAGCCATTGCCGGAGGCCTGTCCGTCCACCCGTTGCCCACCGTCCGAACCAAGTAGGTCCTCCAAACTATGGTGCGTTGTTTTGAGAGGTGTCAGGTCGAAGCTTGCAACCAACCAGTTCACATGAGCTCCAATCCTACCAATCCTTCATGGATGTCTCGGTGTTCGCTGACATTCGGTTAGGAACTAGGCTCGCGTTTAAGTCTCGATCTAGGCAAAAATCTCTTGTTTCTGTAGTGCACGCTATATGCTTGATGAAATGCCTAGGTTAGATGCTCATATTTGGTCTTCTTTGCATTCGATACTTGCAGTTATTTTGTTTACATCGAGCATAATTAGTTGTTTCCGCTACAAAGTCGAACCTTGCTCGCTGATTTTGGTATAATTTCGTGTCTTCAATAAATGTGAATCTTCTATTTGGCCAATGCCCTTGCCGTGTTCGACGAAATGTTTGACCAAAATACTTACATCCGTTCTTAGACCTCTTTGCGTTCCCGGATCTTTGGCTCATCAAATGGTTTTTAATAGGTCCCTGCTACTACCTATCGTTTTGTATATTTGTGTTTCAATGTTTTTGCATAGGCGGCATCTTTTCGGATAAGCATTCCTTGACTGGTGATTTTGAAAGAATGTGTTTGTGGCCGTGAGCAGTAGTTGCAAGGTAGACGGGCGTAGTTTGCAAGAGGCTTAAATCAATTTATTTAAGCTTAGATTATTTTAGTGCTTGGAAAATTATTTTTTTTGCCATCAAAGAAGCAAGTTTTTTTTTTTTTTTGGCCATTAAAGAAGCAAGGTTGAATCACTGGCCATGGTGGCTTCGCTAGATAAGAAATTCACTGATCCTTGTCCAAAGGTGAGGGGTTCAAAATCTAGTGGAGGCGCTTGATGTCTTAAGCGGGATGTCGGGGTGGTGGGTTCTCCGCTAATGTCCCCCCAGATTTGATCAGCCGGCTACCGGCTGTACGAGGTTCCTAAGTTATCAAAAAAAAGAAGAAGAAGAAGAATAAGAAGCAAGGTTGATGTTTTGGTTTTTAGTGGACTTTCGGCTTCATTGAAGGAGGGGCAAGAGGTTTAAGACAAAGCTGGGTTGAAGGCGTGCAAAGGGAAGGGATGAAGTAAAAAAAAAAAAAGAATAAAGAATAAATGGTTAATATCTTGAAAAACCCAAAACTTATACATATGTGACAAATTACTCTAAAACTATTTTTTTGATTACCAAAAACCCAAAACTGGTATACCTTTAATAAATTTATCACAAATTTGTACACTTGTGACAAATTTGTTATATATTAGTTTTCGTTAAATTTTACTGTCAAATTATTAAGTTAAATGACACGTGACAGTTGACTGGTATACCAATTTGAAATTTTACGCTCCATTTATCATGGTTTACAATTTTTGTGATTTTTTTTTGTATTAATCTAATTTAGGAGAGGGTATATTTGTCACAAATTTACCAGTTTGAAATTTTTTGTGGTTAAATAAATTAGTTTGGGTAAATTTGTCATAAATATACCAGCTTAAGATTTTTTTATAATCAATCAGGGTAAATTTGTTATATGTGTATCATTTTAGGGTTTTTCATGGTAAAAAAAAATAATTTGGAGTAAATTTGTTACAGATGTACCATTTTGGGATTTTTTAGGGTATTAACCTAAGATTAAAAAAAAAAAAAAAAGCAAAACCAAAAAAAATAAAAAAATAAAATAGAAAACTATAACATGGAAAAAGTTGGCTTCGGGAAGGACCAACAAGCAGAGTGTGTAGGGAAAAGGACGAAGTGAGGAAAAGACAGAAAGGAATTACAAAAATCATTTAAAAAACATTTTATAAAATTAAAAATAAAAATTAATTAAACAAATTAAAAAAAAGTTTTCCTTTTTAATCCAATTAGGTCGGGTCCAGGTTGCTGGATGGGTCAACGGGCCAGATTGGGTTTACCCGCTAAAACCCGTTTTACCAAATATAATAATATTAAATATTAAAAATATATTGAAAATTCAAAAAAAAATTCAAAAAACCAAAAATTTCAAAAAATAATAAAAATTCAAAAAAATTTCCGAAAATTTAAAAACTCTGAAAAAATTAAAAAATTCGACCTTCTTTTTTTAAAAAAATAATAATTAAAAAAATTCGAAAATCCAAAAAATGCAGGGTTTGGTTAGGAATTGTTATGTTTTGCCTTCTTGGTATAATTAGGCATTTATTTGCTTGTATATTGATTATATCGCTCATTTAATTTACATATTTAATTATGTTTAAGTGCACATGCTCAATTTTACTGCAATTAGGATATTGATAACTATGATTGTTATTTTAATGGATTGTGTATCTGTATGATCACCTCACATATTAGTGGATATGTATAAAATCAATTCAAACTGCCTGACAAAAATCTTTTCTTTTAAAATGAATAAATTTAGGTACCGAAAGGATATTAATTGATTAATTAGTGTAATCAAGTCCCCAACCTTAGATTTTCTGGTTGCGTAGGAAGTGAGGTATACTCACATGCCTCACTTGGTTTCTAGTTGACCCCAATAGGCTGGTGGCGACTCATTTTTGCAAAATTCTTGAAAATACCCCAACATCACGCGAGGTATGGGTTTGGGAGAATCTTAGCCTAATCACGGGCCTTAGATCCATTCTTTAGGCAATACCTCTAAACCTATTCCTTCCCCCCAATGGTAGGTCACGACAGTTATACGATTTCATTAGATTTGGATTCAATAACAGTATAAACTAACTGTAGGTTTCAATGATGGCTAGGCTTCTAAGGCATATCTGGCTGGAGATCGAGGTCAGCCTAAGTCCATTTTTTTATTGAAGTACTGATCTAGAATAGCTTAGACTCTAGAATTAATGTTCACATCCCATTTAATTTGAACTTGGGAAAGAAAGAGTTCTTAAACTTTGCTGATCTTCACAGCGCCCTCTGATCTGTTAAGCTTCAACGTATCTGTCAAAAGCTTTCTCAGGCAAAGGGACGTTAATCTGACCATTAGAGTCATTTTCTACGCACTCAGAATGTCGGTCTGCGAGCATTAAAGGCCTTTTCCCTAAGTGTGACTCTCTACTTCCGCAGTTTGTTTGACATCATTTCCACTTTCACAAAAATGGAAAAAAAGCGTTCTGATATCATCGGGGTTGTTGTATGCGGATTCCAACACTGGAGGATAGTTGTGCGACACCAAAATCATTCACATTTCCCATCCGATAGCTTGTTCTCCCTTTATAAAACCAGAGCCTTTCCATGCTTTAGATGTCATGTTGTCGATACCAAATATATAGCTTGTGTGAACAGAAGTTATTCTACACATTCAAATACACACATTAGTAGCCTCTGATTATTCTGCCATCTTCAAATCATTGTAATAAGTTTTCTTGACAAAAGCATGGTAAAATATAAATTTGGCTTGACTAGATGTTAATGCACATAAAATATAGGCATCACATCTGTGATTTACATCACGCTACGGTCTCCGGAAAGAACTTGGGAAGAGTCATCTGCCAGTATGTCCTCTTCTCAAAAGATTTCAAACATATCTTACAGAATGTGTCGCCTGAAGCATATTTGCTCATGGTTCACAGGGCTACATCAAAGATAACCATATGGCTTCATTTTAACTTTTTCCTTTGTTTGGTCGAATTTCATGACTAATAAATTTACAGTTTTGTCTTTTGGAAGATATTATGGTGGAATCTTCATCCGTTTATTCCTCGAATGAATCTTTCTGAATGTAAATTAGGTTCGTCTGTAATATATGTTATTTGGAGTCGATAACAGTATAAACAATTCTAGTTTTCAATGCTGGTTAGGTCCTACGTACTCCTACTTATGTAGGTACAACAGCACAAAAGTGTCGTTCTCCTACCGGCACAAACATCATCATATAACTCGAAAGAGCACTCCATAAGTCAACGTCAATGGTTTGCTACCATATTTTCCCTCTTGTTTCAAGCGCACGTTCATCCACAATGCGTGTGGATATCAGAAGGCAAATGTCAAAAATATCTGTAATACAATTTGACAATACATAAATATTGTACCCTCCAAAAGAAAATACTAGACTGGTGTTCCAGCAACAAATCGCTGCCGTCCTACATTGTGGGCATGATTATTTCTCTCAAGAAGGTTACCGTGCTTTCTCAAGAGGAGTCATGCAGATAATACTCCATCTTCTTGGTGATCAAGCTTTGCCACTGGAGGAAGCCCAAGCTCCCAATAGGTCCTTACCCTTCGCCAAACATAGGCAATTTACACCAAATCAAACCGAGCCTGGCCATGGCTCACTTCTTCGCAGAGAAAGTCATGGCTCCACAGCCCAGTCACATTGGTTCGGCTCAATTCCAAGCTAAGCATTGTCGTGTCTAGTCCTGAATTGGTCAAGGAAGTCCTAGAAGATCATGACCAAGTATTGGCCAACAGGCACAGGATGGAGTCTCCAGTCAAGATTACTAAAGATGGCATGGGGCTTGTATGGGCCGATTATAGGCCATACTACGCGAAGCTTAGAATAATCTGTGTCCCTGAGCTATTCTCTGGAAGACGAATTGAAGCTCTAAGGCCCATTAACAGCATTTCATCTTTGAAACGTTTAGAAATTTAATTAGTCCTAACTGACTAGAGTCTTCGCCAAACCAACTATATGAGTCTAATCTGCTCTCAATCACATCCTAACAGTCGTGCATAACTGATGATGGTTCCTGAAGAGAAAAAAAAAATTTGAGGAGCAAAAGATTGCAGAGTTTAACATAGGATGAGTTAGGATCATATGTCAGTAGGAGGATCATGCGGCCATTATTGAATATAACAAAAGGAGTTGGGACTTTCATTCATGTATACAATTTAAATTTGTTGAGTGCAAGGAGTCTAATAAACAGCAGCAAGGACTAATATTCCACAGTTTTGTCTTTTGGAAGATAGTAGGGTAGAATCTTCCTCTTATTTATTTGTCGTACTAATAGTTGTGAATGTAATAAAATTAGGTTCTTAAGTATGTATTCTTTGCTATGATTCCATTACATTTGGAGTCAATAACAGTATGAACGAATTATAGTTTTCAATGCTGATTAGGCTTTCAAGACATGTCTGGGTCAAGGTTGAGTTCGGCCTGACTCCATCTTTTCATTTCGTGTTGCTGTAGAATCATGTTAGTATGTGTATTTTGGGATGTAAAAAATACGTGGGGTTTCGCAGCAATTGCAACAGCAATGGGACAAGGTATAGGAATTGGGGTATTACAACCGTATGGAACTTTGATGTTGCTAGCAGGTTTCTTCTGTACATGAGAATTGAGCACTACAAGCCAATTCAAAGGCCTCGTTAACCTGCATGATACACAGATTATCTCTGCATGTTCAGATATATTTGCAGATAATTGTAGTTTAGAGAAAAATCTAGGAAATCTAAAAAATGGATCAATAATTTAACAAATCACACAGGCTTCGGAGAACTGTAAATTTGTAGGATTTTAAGCCCTTGACAATTGTAAGTACATCAGTAGAAGCTTTTCTAAGTCTTCATACTGCAAGGAATAGATGAGCAAAGGGAATTAGCAGAATACATTGAAGTGCCAAATCTAACTTGCTTTTGAATTCTTAAAGGAATCATACATCTAAAGCTTCTAAGAAGGTCAGACATCTTGTTTTGGTTGAAGAGCTAAATTCTTTAGCATTATTCCCACAATGTTTATGTTGGTGTCGACATTTCTCCAAATTGTCTTGTTGCTCAAAGTCAGAAGATGGATTACTAAAACATATTCCAGTTTCTAAAGATGTGTAGTACCTACTCTTTATTTGTTAATTGCCACTGTCATTCACTGGGCACAGTGGATGAGTTCTGTACTTCTTTCAAGCTGCGTAACTTGAATTACAGATTGGGGACATTGGTCGTGGATGCACATGGTGAGGATAAAGATTGTTCCTTTATTGGAGGTTTCTGAGATAAACTTGAGAGATGAAACTGTAAGAACTGGAAATGACAGTGGATGACTAACAAAGTGAAGCAAAGAAGTATCTTGATCACAACTCTTATTTAGTTCACACCATTTGCAAATCTTGAAAGATAGTACGCAAGAACTACTTGATTAAGACATTCCAGTTGTGAAAATTTTCATCTGTGCTAAGTTTCAATTGCATAATGAGTAATATGGATCACATCTTCCGGTCTAGAAGGCGGATGAGTCTTGTTCCTCATCCTCAGCTGCTGGTACTCCTTGTATAGGAACCCTCTGTACTTGGGTGACTCCCCGATCTCTGTAGTGAACTGTGGCAGCGGCTCCACCCATTTGTCTCCGTGCAAGTTATAGAAGAAGGCAAATGAGTAACGGCTTCTTCCTTTTGATCTCACGACTCTGTGAGTGGCACTCTTGAACTTTTTGTTGCTCAACACCTTTTCCACCAGGTAGCATCGACATGCAATACAAAGATATAGCATCTATTGAGTGACATGATGAAAAGATGGAACAAAGAACGCAAGATGCAGGGCAAGAGCTAGGAATAGATGATCAATATGTCGATCTCATGCTGAAACAGGGGAAAAGCTTTGAATCTTCACTTACCTGAATGACATCAGCTATATTGACCACAATTTTGCCTTCCGCAGGAACAACGGGGATCCATTCCCCATCCTTGCGAACTTCAAGGCCTCCGACTTCATCCTGGAACACGAAGGTGATGCAGTTCCCATCTTCATGCTCCGTGATCCCGTTTGTCTCTCTTTCCGTGACAGGGAAATAGCGTAAGGCTGCGATGAAATCCCAGCTCCGGTCATGATTGTACTCTTTTAGGAAATTTGGAGGGAGCCCCAAGCAGTCATTTATGATGCTTTCCAAAAGAGAACCAATTCTAACCAAGTGTGAGAAGACTTCTTCAATCACACTCCTGTCAAAGAGTAAAGGAGCATCTTTTTTAGGAATTATCAGCATTTGACTAACGATCAGAGCAAATGAAAGGGAAAAGAACAAGGTCAGGCTCACAGTGATCTGGGCATTACCTGAGTTCAGGTGGATTTTCAGGGTAGACATTGAAGCTTGACCCTGGTGGGAACACCAGCAAGTACTCATTCTTGTCGGGCGAGTGATCGGGTTGCTTGCTGTAGCCTGCAGGAAGCGGAGCGCCTGATCCTGGACTTGACTTGAGCTTCTCTTCAGGTGGGTATTGAAAGAATGTCTTGGAGAGTTGGAGGGCTTTATTCATCATATCAGTGGGCATGCCATGGTTCATGATTTGGAAGAAGCCATACTCGGAGCAAGCTTTGGCTATGGTCTCTATTGCCTTCCTTCTCCCATGCTCATCGCCTTCCTCGTTGAAAAAAGGAGAGAGATCAACTGTTGGGATGCTTGAGGAGGCCATTGCAAGTTCTCGTCTCTCGGTCTCTGCGTCCTGTGGTTGCTTGAGTGCTTGGTCCTAGACCACCACTGCTTTCTATAAAAAGTCCACATACTCGCATTTTGTCTCGCTATTGGTTTTCCTCAAGTTTTAAAATGTCATACTTTATTCTAATTAACGAAGATTACCGTAGGAGTTGGAGCACGTCATTTTTATCTGGTCACGAGGCAAACTTTGGCAACATCAATGAGCCGGGGAAATCACATCCATTTCCGTCTGATCCGACTGATATTTGAATAGGTAATCACGTACTTTTGTGTAAAAATATGAAAGTCATGAAAATAAAATGTCTTTCAGCAGATTCCCCCCCAAGGTAACATCTAGAATGTACTAAACAATCACCAGCCAAGAGATCTTGCATCAGTCCAAACCCATTGTGCATTTTTTAACTCGTTAATTATTTCAAAAGAGTCAATAGACCAGCCTATCACATGCTTTGATTAGATAATCTTGCATTGGGCTATGTGTCTATGACAGCTTCGGACAAGAAGCCAGCAGACTGCGTGATGCCAAGTTGAAATTCGGTTCGATATGTCGGAACTAGCCGACGAAAAATCAAGTGGAGTGTATTTACTCGACCGCGTTGGATTCATCCTCAGAACCAGAAAAATGTTCGATACGCCAGACCAAGCTGACGGAAACCAACTGGAGTGTATTTGCCCAACCACGCTGAGTTCATCCTCAGAACCAGTAAATTTCATGATGAGAGCGATAGAAAATCTGGCCTAGTCTCATCAACTGCTTCCTTTCAATCATATTCTATCTTCATACCATTCATCATACAGCTAAGGGCTCATTTTTTTCTGTCCACGACAATCAAGAAACATGCATCGTTCATTAGTAATACAGATGAAGAAAAAAGGCAACGAGTTCTTGAGTTATCTGTAACTAAGCTAGCTGTTTTGTACTCCTACTTACATATGTACAAGAGCACAAGAATGTTGGTTCACTACCAGGCATAAACATTATCATCTAACTTCAAAGAGCACTCCACGAGTCTGTCGACGGTTCTGTCATCTTTTCCTTGCTGTTTCACAAAGACGTACATCCATGTCAAAAAGTCCATACTATTTGACAGAACATGAATATTGTACCCACTAAAAGAGCACTCCTACCATCTTTTCCTTGCTATTTCATGATTATGTACATCCATGTCAAAAGTCTATACTATTTGACAGAACATGAATATTATACCCACTAAAAGAAAATACTAGACTTGTGTCCAACAACAAATCATCCATCATGCATCAGAATTTTTTCAGAGACAGATATTGAACCAAATATTCTGCGCATATAATGTTTGGCTGTCAGAACATCTTTACATTCATCTCAGAATCTCTCGCTCCTCCCTAGTATAGTAAAATATAGTTGCCGACAGAACATCATCACCTCCACGATGAAGGTTCAGGGACTTAATAGTGCTAACCTATCAAAGAAAAGGTTGAAAAACCAAAGGGTTGAAAGAGAACCACAAAGTCTCAACTAAGAATACCAGTAGACTCTTGTGCATAACAGATATTGGAGCACAATAGCGTGCCCTAACATTAAAGAGAATGCAGGTATTGTTCTTCTTCCCTGTCAAATTCAGCATGATTTTAAGACCCCTCTATACATATCTGGACACTAGTATTCAAGAAGTACAGGCCCTGAGAAGAGTTCACTGGCCATCTTCCTCATCACTGTCTTCTTCGTCATTGTCGTCATCATCTTCCTCATCATCATCTGAGCCATCATCTTTTCCCTGTTAGCAACAAGAAGTCAGGATGTAAAAGAAACTACATGATGAAGTCCAAAATTCACCAGACTAGTTGCACCGTTTGAATCTCTCATTCTGGTCAATTCTAAACTGAAAAATCCAACTTTTTTTGCATGGCAGGACAGAAGAGAACTAAATGATAAAATAAACTAAAAACGCACTATTTTGTTACCTGCTCATCAAAGAAAAGAATTAAGGAACAAACAGAATACACCTATCCTGTAAAGTAACCTATATGCTCCTCAAAAAGATTGACAGGAGCATGCAAGCAAGGAGCAATTTTGCATTTGCACAGACATGAAATAAGAAACTTAGCAGAGGCAAGTCTACTACATTAATAAGCTTTTTGAGACCACGAGTGATTTCTGCAGCAGCAGATCATAAACTATCAGTGGCCACAAAGGATCACCCTTGAAGGTAAGTCCTAATTATCCTGGCAGGCAAAAAATTTCTCTCCAGGAAATGTTTCTGGAAATGTTCTAATGGAGATCACCTTAAATTTCCAAGTAAAAAGCAAGAAACAGATTCATTATAACTTCTTAAACACAGGCAATTTGAGGAAAATTCCAAGTTACAAAACTCTCCATTGACATTTTAGTAGAGTTTTCTACTTAATAACTGCTCTTGTATGTAATTTTCAAGTTATTTAGAGCAATCAGGTGAATATATGCATGCAGGCAGGCAGGCAGGCATCAATTCTAAGATCACAAAACCAAGGTCCAGTACCCTATGACAGACTCTTCTGGCTCCAGTCCCAAAAGCCTTGACATTTAATAATTGACACCCAATTTGACATAACAAAAACAGCCATAGATTGGGTGCAAAATAATAACAGAAAATAGCCACAGAACTCTAGAAACAAAATGGAGTAAATCTAATCAGACAAACTGATGTTATTTAAATGCAATAAGAGCCCAAACCATCAACAGTTAGTATTAACTGTCTGACTGATCCTAAAGATCAGTTATTTGCTTGTATAGGTACGCATGAGAGAGTTATGGACAGGGCAGTGCATCAATTTCAACATTCCAGAAGCCATGAAGGACAAAGAAGAGGAGAATATAACAAGATCAAAGGATGATTCAGTCAACACCAAAAGATTTCTAATCCATCTAATTGCAGACATTAGAAATCACAAAGGCAAAGCATGAACTGCCATAAAAGCCATTTGAGGCCTAAAAAGAAGGTAAAAACGAGGGACGCAAGGAAATTTGCTTAAGTCCCAAAAAGGAGCTCGTGTGTACATGTCTAGCTCTCCTAGCAAAGACCAAACGTATAAGTCACACATCTGATGTAAGTGGAAAAACCATTTACCTCTTCATCATCTTCATCAGCATCCTGAGACAAGATAATCATCAACAATTTAGTATAATTATAAAAACTTCACAGCATAACTAATAAGAGGGAGCAAGGGTTAAGGGGTTACATTGTTAAAATAAGTAAGAGGATTCGCCCACAAATCCTCCTTAATAATGTCTGCAATCTGCAATATTCAAATTATTATTTTCAGCAAAATTGACTCTTGTCAGCAAATAAGAAAAAAAAAAGAAACCAACCTCATCATGGATTTCATCAATAACTTCTTTATGCTGATCATCACTGAACCAATGGAAGAAGCTGATCCCATAACAAAGAAGTGGGTGGTGAGTCACAATGCATGAATAGAAAGTCCAACAAATATAAAAACAGCCTACACAGATGCTGAGAAAATTAGTCAATTTTAGATGAGCCTTCTTTAGGTAGAAGGTATTGAAAAAAAAACAAAACAAAAAAGACAGCGATAAACACTTTTTCCAAGTGTGACATCAGAACAGTACAAGAAATACCACATCCTCAGCCTGTTTGAAGCAAAAGAAGCATTACAAGATGATGCAGAGGAAGATGATTTAAACTTTGTCCTGCTTCATATCGATTCAGAACAGTGGATTCTTTTGGTAAAGGATTTTGGATCTCACAATTTGAAAAAGCAAACTGCTGAAGGACATGAACTAGAATAAAACCACAAAGATGGGAGTAAAAACCAATCAAGCACTGTTGTGACGGATTAACTTATAGTTTGAATGATGATTCCTTTAAAAGTCCATGTGAAACTATAGCATTCAATAAAAACTGAAAAATAGATCCCCAAAAAGAAAAACAAAAGAAAGTAAAGAAAGACAGAGGTTCAAATGCATGATACTGTCTCAAGATAAAAACAACCATAATCTTGAAAGAAAACATTTCTGACCATTAAAATCTGATCTAAAGGCAGATCAATTTCACTATGTTGTAGAGCCTCTGGGTTGAGAAAGATACTGACCTTTCATCTGACAAAGGTCTTTTGTTCCCTTTCTTCTCTCGTGCGACTCCATTTGGCAACCCCTTCACATTACAAAGAGGTGGCCACATACCATTAAGATAGTAAGCTCAGCAATAAACCTGGACCCACAAAAGCATATAAACTTACCATGCCTTCTTTCCACTTAATTGACGTGGCAGTTATTTTAGTTCCTTCGTCGAGGAAAGTGTAAGTCTTTGTAAGCTTTGAATCTTCAAAGAAAGGATTTGATCGGAAGTTCTAAATAAAAATGAAGCAATTAGTACAGAATCTGCAAATTTAATGTCTAAACAAAAAAGATAAACTGCATTAATTCCATATAGACGAATGTATCTTTATGGAAAAAAAGGCAACAAAGTTTAAAAATCTCTTATGAGCCAAGATTGGTGAAGAAAAGAAACAAACTCACAAAGGTGATGGAATATCCCGATTTAACATCCTTCGAATCCTCCACTTCTAGGGAATCGAGGTACTTAAATATCTATCAGAGAGGGGGAAACATCACTCAAACTATGCAAAACAGAGTAATTTTCCAAGCAAATAGTAAGTAGAAAGTTCTGAATATAAACATCATTGTCGAGTGGCTGGTCAACTTTGCTAGAGCCTGAAAGAGTCAGTGAGGTCGACTATAACAGAAATGAACTCACTGATATTTTTCTCCAACTGACATAAGAATAGAAGACAAACCTTTTGATCTTCTTCCGTCAAAAGTTCACCAAGCATAGGATGACTAAGGAACTACACAAATGATAACAGCTCGATTAGAAAAATGAAAATTGTTGAATTGTAGCGGCCAAGGTCAGTCCAATCAAAGACTAAAGAGACAAGAGCCCAATTACTGACAGCTGTCAGCCAGAAATCAGGGATCGACTGTATGATCTCATTGCGCTTATCATATACTGGCTTGCGTATCTCGTTATACTTCTGGTCTATCTCCAAAACTTTGTCACTGGCCTCCTCATTGATCTATCAACACAACCCAAAACCAGACAGGTTAATTAACATGATAACACGCAACACAGCATTGCAGTTTATTCAACAAATTCTAGCGCCCCAATGACAATGTAGATGCAGAGAATGGTCACTACAATGTTCTTCATTACAACTGACTGCAAAGTTTCCAAAAGCTGGATTCTCTTCATCACCATTGCAGCAAGTTTCTATCAAGAGGGCAGCAAAAGCTTCCATAATTTTCAAGAAACTCAAAGAGCCATTCCCTCATGACCCCAATCAACAACACAAAACGAAACCAAGCCAGCGAAACAAAAAAAAAAAACACGACAACTCTTTACGCTGAGACATTGCCCGAAAAGAAAGATAAATTCAAGAACTCAACCAGGGCAATTCCCAAACTCCATCATCTTGACCGTCAACAATCCACACGCAAAAGCAATGGGGAATTTACATGCCTGGCCAAATGGGTACCCAAGAAAAGCCATGACCACGCACCTTCTCGAGCTCATCCTGAATTTCTTGGAGCTTCTCGATGGAAACGACGAGCTCCCCATCGATCTGCTCCGAATTCTCGTCGTCCCCTCTGACCTTCTTCCCCTTGTCCCCCACCATCGCTCGCGTCCCGCCTCCTCTGCTGCTCGCGAGAGGCCAAAGCTCCGGACTAAAAAACCCTACACGCCCGAGAGAGAGAGGAGAGGGGAAGAGAAACAGAGGAGGGCGCTAGGGTTTTGGGGGGTTTTATTAACAGTGCCCGGGGGGGTGGGGGTGGAGGAGGCGTTGTTGTTGCTGTTTTTCGTCGGGCAAGAAACGGTGCGCAGTTGCCGAGTTGAACTCGGCCGAGGCAACCGAAAACGGAATCTTGGAAGTCGAACCAGACAACCCAAGAATCCGAATGTCGGGCGCGTCGGGAGTTCACGAAACCTCGTACCGAGCGGATCTCTGAGCTTCAACCGGCCGGCTCGGTCGTGGGCATGGTGGTTAATAACCTACTGCTGGATTATTATAGGATATAAGTTACAAAAAAAAATTCCGAACTTTATTAATTCTAACTCAATTACCTCAATTTTTTTTTTTGTGAGACAGAAAACCCTAAACTTATATTCATGATACATTTACTCCAAATTTGTACAATGTAACATATTTGCCCAAAAATCCAAAATTTGTGTGGTGACGACAAAAATCCCAAGCTTATATCTATATGTCATATTTATCCCAAAAATTTGATGTCACATAAAAAATATGAATTTTTTTTTGTCACAAAAAAATATTTGGAATAAATATGATAAAATTTTGGAGTTTTTTGATATCACAAAAATAAATTTGGGAAAAATATGTTATAGTAGACAAAGTTTTGAGTTTTTTGTGTCATAAAAAAATAATTTTAGATAAACATATTGCTCTAGAAAAATCTATTATTATTATTATTATTATTATTATTATTATTATTATTATTATTATTATTATTATTATTATTATAAGTTCGAGATTTTCAGTTGTATGAAGCAACATTTAGTTATTGTCAAAATTCAAAAAGCAGTGTCGTTCTAAGTTTGAGAAAATTTCGACAAAAAAAAAAGTCCCTGAAAAATAATCAACTCGACAAAAATAGGGTTGACCATGCAATCTAATAACATTCAAGATCACACAAATATCAATCCCTCTCATTCTGAGATAAGAATTCAACAATCACTTGGCCAAAATCATTCATAATCGAATGAAACATCAATTTTCAACTTAATATTACCTTACACAATAGCATAAACTCTACAGGCTGAATCTGAAATTTGTTTATACTTTGCGTTCTCGGACCCACATGTTTCATCGTAGCATTACAAAACAAATCAAAGAACGTGTGAGAAGGTAATTTGCGTAATTTGCAATTTACAAGTTCGTTTTTTTACCCTTTTTTCCTTTGAAAATTAATTGTTTGTTTTCGTGGGTTATATTTCTGACCCGCATATTTCACAGTAACATGACGAAAAAAATCAAAGACGAATTGCATTTACAAGTTCGTTTTTCTTCCTTTTTTCTTTGAAAATTGATCATTTGTTTTCTTAGGCTATATTCCGGAGCACCAAGATGAAGAAAATGAAAGGAAAAGACCCAAAACTTATAAAATTTTTCCTCATATTTAATCTTACGAAGAATTTCAATTTTTCATAATTTTCTACACGAGTTTTCATCGCCCCTGTTTCCCAAACTTAGCCTTAATTCAAGTGGAGAAATTGACATGAGCAAAAGGAAATTTGAGGGCTGATGAGAGCAGAATGGGCCAGGGAACATGGACCTGGCTCAAACGAAAATCACCTGCATAAGCACTTTGGATCTTATTGCATTATCTTGATAGATGGGCCTACATGTCTTGTTTCGCTTTTGCTTGACAATTTGGCTCTTTGTTTCTATTGTTCTTAAAATCCATGAGACAGGAAGGGAATTGAAGTGAAACGATGTAATTAATAAAAGCAATTAACAGACTCCTCATTTGGATTTGCTAAAAAAAGAGACTATTCAAGGAGTGTTGTGTTAATCCGTGCTTGGAACCTATTTACTGTTTATTACTATAGATATGTTGTTTTTACGATGTTAATTGAGATCCTCTCCATTTATTGTAAAGAAGAAAATCGATTTATGGTGAAATTAAGAAGCTCGATTGGTGGGGGATATCTCATAAAAAAGGGCGCCAGTACTTTAGTGGCCTAAAGAACTTCTTCATTTGGGGCCAAAGGGTCATCATCACGCCCCTTTCAACTTTTAATCTAGATAGTGGACAGGTTACTATTTTAAGACATCAAAGTGTTTGTCCAAACATTGTAAGCATTTCAGAGAGACAAGACATATTGACCCGGTTTGCATTAGAAAAATGTTGTTGCATCTTTTGCCTGCATTATTAAAGGTCACTATTGCAAAGTGGCTTTTTAGGAGGTCAAATCAAACTACAAAGATTTTATTCACCTTCCAAATTGAATTCATTCTTATCTTGCGGTACTGTTTCATTACGAGCCCTCTGAACTTTATAGATCAAGCTCAACACGTACGTCATCAAAACCGAATCCAAGATATTCAATTTGGCCAAAAAAAGAAATTGTGGGGATCTTCCATTTCAATCTCAGTTTCTTTCTGATGTGTATCACACAACCTTCAATTCTCCAATAGCCATAGCAACCATGTGATTGCTAAGTGGTCCATGAGAACCATTACTGCGCAAACTAATTTGATGCTGAAATATAAGGGTCCCCTTTCAAGACATTCCATTTGGCAAAAGCCAATGTGTGGTCTGATTTCTTAAGATAATACCTAGAGAATTTCTGTCAGAAATTAAATTTTCAATAAACGTCCATCCCTCTCTAGACAACGTGATTTTCATGTAGGGACAGTGGTTTAGTTTGTTTAATATTGTAGTCTCATGGATATATCGCATTTGTTTTTCTTTTGCAGTAATGTTATTTTGGGTCGCCCCTTTTAAGATATCAAAAGTGACAGCCAACTCCTCCATCTTTTTCTGCATTTAAGTTTCTTTGCTTGTCCATGTGGTTCACTATTTTTTGTTGGTCACATCATGCCCAGGGATGCTCAAGATGTCACATTTAATCGGGTTCCCTTTCAAGGTTGAAAGGTCTGTGAAAAGGAGTTCTTATCGAGAAAGCATGCTTTCAACTTGAACTGCTATTATTGCATTTTGTGTTTCAAAACGACAGATCCTAATCTAAAAGTAGTTCATTTTTGCTGCCATCAATGGCTTGTCAACAGAGTCTCACAATCTAGCCAATTTTTGAAGATTTGCAGATCTTTTCATTTATTGAGTTGCAATTTTGCCTTATTTTGTTGTATAAGAGGAGAATATTTGTTGTTTTAAGTTCTAAGATTGAGAACGTATATGCAAGATTCCAAACCGTAGTTACTGAACGTGGAAAAACGAATATAAAAAGGATCATCAATGGGTTCCACATTTAGCTGTCGGGTTGGTTCAGGCCACTAAAATGCACAAGCAAAACAACTTGTGTTCATCGACATATCAGCATCCGCTTTTATGATGAGTTGGGTTTGAAACTGTCATCACAGACGACATTCCTTAACAAATCATATCTCTCTGTAAGTAGCATCCTCCATTAAAGGCATCTTACCTACCCTTCCCAAAATCCCCATCGAAGAAAAAAGAACAAGAACTGAAAAAGGAACTCTTCTCATCCTGCACCATTGAGGAAGCTGATGTCTTATATTGCATTTTAAGAGAAATGCGGAGATTACCTGGAAGACTGAGTACGCCAGAACATGGACAGTCTGATTAATTGAATCTTAAACAATTTTCTATCGCTCTTTGCATACTGTCTTTATAACAGTGGAGACACTGAATCATCTATAGGGTCAAGAAGAAAGCGAAACATGGTGAGGTGCTAAAAGAGTACTGGCTTCTGTTGGATTATGACAGACAAATTACTGTCGACTTTTGCAATTTGAACTTGTGCTTAATTAAGTTGCATTCTCTCACAAAGTTCAAGAACTCGATCTTTTATGTGTCCATGATGGGAACAATTTTCAAAAGATCAGGATTATGATTCTGTTCCAATGCCAAATCTTCATGTAGTGAGCTCCGGCTATCTTGCTACTCTAAAGAAGCTTCATCACATGCAAGTGTGGTATCTGAACTTAACAGTCACATGCTACTAAAGAGGAGGCGAGAAGTAGGAAGGCATCGTCATCATCATCTTTCAGCCTACACTGTTAAAAATTTCTTGTCAAAATCTAAAGTATATTGGGGAACCATTGACAGGCTTTGCATAGAGATCGGGTATTCTTTGTAATTCTTGAAGCATTGACTTCATATTTTGTTTAGCTTTAGTTACAGATAGAAAATGACAACCCATTCACATTCTTATGAGACAGACGAGTCTGGTCTATCAAAACTTAAAAGTGGCTTTTAGTTTAAAGTAGAGAAAAAGGCCCCATCATATGGAAACACCTCCATTCCAAGAGCAGGACAAGAATGGACAGAACTTACAAATGTAACAGACAAGGGTGGTCAATCATTCCAGGTCCCCTAGAAATACTCTCAGACAATTGCCTAGAAAGCTCCAACAAAATCAAAATCCTGATTTTTACAGGCTAATTCGGCTGCTTTGTTTTGACAAGACATGAAGACACCAGACATGGACCCTGTCTTTTCACGAAGAATTACATAATCCTTCAAAGAACAAAAACAATCTTATTCTCAGCATAATCACTCCTAATTGTTATTGACATCAAATGCTAGAAAAAGTTTACAAGGAAAAAAAAAAGCAACTAAAAGAAAAACTCATGCTTCTCAGTTCTCTCCTCACCTCTCTTATGAGAAATCAAGATCTTTCACCTTAGCCTCAGCTTGCAATTTTCCTTGCTGGCATGGTGGCATCCAATGATGTCGGATGGGGCCGTGGGATCTTCGGCTTGTCATTAGTCTTGTGAGCAGTCTCAGCAACATTCACTGCTTTATGACTCTTGCAACCCAATAATCCATCTCCGCTCAATCGGGGTTTCGGACCCTGCTTTTCTGTTGATGATTTTTCTTGGGTCAGTTTACCATTAGCAGTTTTGACTAGACTAGCATCCTGGAAACCGGATGAAAGCGAAACTTCCTTCTCGTCATAATCAGAGACCACTGAAAAATCGGCTGCGCTGGCTGTCACAACACTCCACTCAATGCTGGCTTCACTTGGCGTGTACAAATTGGTAGGAGTCATGCACCCAGAGAATCCATCGGATACTTGCCTAGTGAATAATGGAGGCACACTACTTGTGCCAGATAGGTTTTCTATCTCAAATAGATCAGAACTTGCCTCGCTGTCCATGTCATCATTTGCTTCGCCGCGTTTGGATGAAGTCGGGACGCTTTGGGATTTCGGAATGGCATCCCAAGTGAGAATTGATAGTTTCCTCTCCAGGTTCATCGCCACTGCATCACCTTTCTTCTTTGCACGGGAGCCGAACACCTCGAGAGAGATCCGGGGCTCTTCTTCTACTTTGGTTCTGATCTCCTCTTTCATTTGTCTTTCGGCAGCCAGTTTCTGCAACCCATCATGAAGAACCGGGAAAGCAAAATGCTCCTCTTTTTTGGCCCAGCTCTGGCCTTCTCGAAACTTGAGCAGCTCAGCTCGTCTTTATTCTGAAATTTAGGTTGAGATTGGAGACTGCTTATTTCTGATGGCTAAGTTCTCATTTTCCGTACTCTCTTTTCTGATCTCCTCTCGTCGGATTCCTCTGCACTGAACGTTTTTGCTGACGTATATGGACTTCCTATCTGAACAAGACTTGTTGCAGCTAAGTCCTGCTAAAAAGCTCCTTCCGTTGGAGCTGTTCTGCTTTCCCTGGTATGGAATCCTCTGAAAGCTTCTCAAGAAAGTAGTTTGGCTGTTTGAACTTGTCTCAGAGCTCAGACTCGGTGTTCCAGACCTGGTCTTCAAGCTCCTAGAATATGGATCGAGATGACTGTCTTTGTTATACACGATTTTCCTCGTGTAATCATCCGCAACTGGTGGGGCAGAGTCCTTATCTATGTCCATGTTGAAGTACTTTTCGGCACCAAAGACACCGATCTCGCCTTCTCTAGCCGTGGCCTTCCCTAAGCCTTGCGGAACGTGAGTCTCCTCCCTCAAAGGGATGGGAGGAGACGAAATCCGAGCTGACTCACCAAGCTTCTGCACGAAGCTCTCTTGTGCCGAATTCAGATAAACTGAAAAAGAAGCAGTTCGAAGATCATTGTAGTTATTTTCACCCTCCATGGATCTGTCTGAGAACCCAACAAGGAGTAGAAGAGGGAATTTGGGTTTGTTGCTTTAACTAGCTTTGAGAGAGCAAGATCAACAGCTAAAGCTCTGCAGAGAGAGAGAGAGAGAGAGAGAGAGAGAGAGGAGAATTCTAGGAGGCAGATCGTATTGGGAGCTTTTTTTGTGCATGGACAGGTTGAAAATGTGCCTATAAGTAATGGGAACTGATACAACAGAAGGTTGCTATATTGGCATTTCGTGGTCCTTCATTCGGAACAACCAGTCTCAATGCCTAGATTTTTGGTCGGATCACATTGATTTTGGATGTGGCCTAGTTTGCTTGGAGAGTGACACGCAAGAGTCCTTTTTATCCTTTCAATCTGAATCTCACTGTGCTTAAATGCCAAAACCATGTTTTCTTTAGTCTTAATTATATTAAAGGGGGGCTTCATGGGTCATCTTGATCCCATCAAAGTATCATCTTGTTCGCCACAGTGGCATATGTTCTATTAAGTAAAACTTAATTGTAAACTTGGCCACGATTCAATCTTAGCTCAGATGTTTAGATAAGAAATGCATCATCTTCATTCAGCAAGTTGCAAACAGCTCCTAACGCGGACGCAACACTATTAAGTCATTAAATTTCGTCCATGAGAAATTGATAAGTTCAAATCATTCCGCCTTTAATGTGGACAAAAACAGGTGCAAAGAATGTACTTTTTAACACATTTTTTGAGCAGATTCCACAGTGACTTGAAAACTACATTAAATGAATGTGAAATGGAGACTATTAGGTAGACGTTTTATCTCCATTGCCAGTCGCTAAATCAACAGTGATCATGGGGTAAATTACCAAAGAAATTGTAAATTTATTGTACTTATGTCAATTCAATTTAAAATATTTTAAAACTTTTGACGATGCGCCAATGTAATCGTAGATGTGGACACCAACTAGGGGTGATCGGATTCAGGGTAGGTAGAGTATAAACTTGGACTCTGTACCCGATCCCTATTATAACCGGTTTCCATTTTTTTACCCCATATCCAACTTTATTTATATTGGACCCTATACCCGATCCACTATGTTTTTCCGATCTGGTTCTAGGGTCAACTTTGTTTCTAATGAAACCTATTTTGCAATCTCTCGATATCCTATATGACTTCAAATTTTACATTAATATGTGAGAAAATAACGTAATATTCCTAATTTGTATCGAAACATTAAGCACTTATAATAAATAAATGCATGAACTTTTTGACTAAGCAAAAAATTAAGGATTCACGGGGCTAATTATAATAAATAAAATCATAAGGTAAAGAATTAACAACAAACATGTATATAATATTAGTCTTATTCCTACAACTACTTATGAAGCTACTAATTTATCCAAGTATAACTCATCCTACAAAAGAGAAATTAGGTGAGCCAATCCACGTGGTATACAAGAATTTGGCGGAGACGAACACCATCGTCCGTTGGACGGTGCAAGAGGGAGCCAATGAGAAAGGGAAGCAAGTGAGGAAGAGGAACAACGGAGGAGGAGTGCCATGCATGTTCGAGAGAGCCAAGAGGAAAAATGCCGTGTGATTGCAAGAGTAAAAATAGAAATAAAGGGAAAAAAAAGGATTTTGGATCTATACTTCCAAAACTGGTTCCAAAACAAGTTGCAAAACCGGTTTGGGATTCGGTTCCTAGGTGGTTAATCAATTGGATCCGGTTCCGAATTTTGGGAACTAGTTCCTGGACCGGTTTCAACGGGAATTGGTTCCCGACCCTGTTTTCTAGGTGGGCCGGTCTGATTTCTGGGTAATACCCGGTCTAGTTGCACACCCCTAACACCATCCTATGGTATGTGAGGAGCTAGATAGGTAGAGTCGAGCTCTTATATGGGGGGAGTCAGAGAGAAAGAGGAAGGGGCACCTAGTAAGCTAGATGACCCACTATCCTATGGCATGTGAGGAACTAGATAGGTAGAGTCGAGCTCTTATATGGGGGGAGTAAGAGGGAAAGAGGAAGAGGCACCTAGAAAGCTAGATGACTTATTTGCCCGAAAGAGCTTTCGCATACCTCATTTTCTCTTATTCATAGGCTAAGAGCAGATATAAGGTTATTAGATACCTAAGGAAAGCCTAGCCAGAACCACACGTGCAACTTTCCCTGTATGTAGCTTGTCCGCTCCTCTAATCAAGAAGAAAATGTGAATCGAGTTATGCGGGTCCTCTGACTCTTGGTCAAGCAGCTTCTCCTTTTACCGAAGCAGCGCCATATTTTGGGAATATGATGTTGTCTGGGGCGGCTTCAAAGGCGCTGCCGCAGGCACCAGCACCGACGGCTCCTGACTGTTGATGATAACAATTTTTGCATTTTTAAAAATATTTACTATAGTCGTCATTTTTTTTTTTTATAAATTTTTTGATTTTTTTTTTTTTCTTTCTTTCCGTTCCTTTTACCATGCAGCCGGCAAGATGACTTTCGGCAACCATTGCCCTCACTAGATCTGGGGTGGACAACGGTCGCCTAGATGAAAGCAGCCCTTGCTTTGGCCAACCAGTCAAGGCGAAAAAAGGAAAAAGAAAAAGAGAAAGAAAGGGAAAGGAAAAAAAAAATAAAATAAAATAAAATGTAAGAATTGTTCATATTAGCGTCAACCATGCCACGTAAAACAACTCACGTACATTGGCAAATGTCAAAAGGTTTAAAACTCAAATGATTAAATAAAAATGTTTAAGATTGAATTAACATAAGTGTAATACATTTATGACATTTTTGATATTATACCATGATAGAGTAGACACAATAGTCGAATTGTTCACATAGTGTCCAAAGGCGCCTCAACGGTTGTTATTGATGCAACTAAAGTATAACCTCGACCAGCCCCGAGGATACTCCCAGTAGCCGTTTACCATTGTAGGGTGAAAAATCAGAATAATGAGACAGACAATGTAATAACTTCAAAGTGATCACAATGTCCGTCCCTCCCTTGCTATAGCATGTCTCTCCACCATAATTAGCTAAGTTACTTCGGCTTAGGTTTTATACTTATCCCATGTCTAATACTTGCCAGGAAAAAGCACGGACTCGGGTGCACCCGCAGCGAATGCTAAAGCAGTTTGTGTATTGTACCAAGAAGCAAACGGATAACAAATGATTGTACCAGAAATCTCAGAGTGGAAGTACAAAGGAGAGTGGCCATTAGCTTCCCTCAAACAGGATGCTAATGAGTCGTGTTCAAGGGGGACACATACAGGCATAAGTTACCATTAACAGTGCTGCAAAATTCATCAGGAAGAACAGAATTGAAGAAGCCAAAAAGGAAAAAGGAAAAGGCTAAAGTTACTACAGACCATTTGAAGAATTAGGGTCACCTGTACATAAAATTAGAAGGGGTTGCATGTTATCTCACCTCTCTCTGGGGATGCACATTGAACAGCTAAAGCAGCCGTGTTAATGCAAGAACTGCACTCTAGTCATCCTTTCTTTAACCCATCTGTGGTGCAGTATGTAGAGCTGCTTTCGCCAGCAACCCAGTATTGTTTGACAGCAAAGAGAACTTTCTCGGTGATCAGAGGACCGTCCTCATGGTCCACCATCTTTGTGTTCCACCTCATTCCACCCACAATCCTCTTCACCTTCAGCAGCACATCCACTTCATCCCGGAATATAACTGCTCCTTCAGGTCGTAGGATACGATCCATCTCGAGGAGAATGTCTTCCATGTTACACCTGCAGGCCACTAACGAGAATTGAGTAACTTCAATTAATGATATTAAACCACCTCTAATCACCATCTACTCCCATCATAAGGTGGCTTCCAGTGCTTCCTGCAATCTGCCATCTAATTATGCTATTTATGTAGAAGCTTAGCTTTTTTGAAATCAATAACCTACAGCAGAATAGCAAATCATATGAATGTTTAAGAGATCACTTACCTATCCTTGTACAAGCTGAAAACTCCATGTGCGTGAATGAGATCATATGTCCTTGGATATGTGGAGAAGGCTTCGCACCTGATTACAGAAACCATAGGTTAGAGGAATTTAAGCCATGATTGCAGTTTATTAGTAAAACTAAGCAACAGAAGAACTTGAGAAGATGCCATAATGAAATCACTATAATTGGAATGGAAAATTCCTTAAAGGAGCATGCACAGCAAATTGCACATAAAGGTAGCACATGGTGAAAATTCTGTTTTTAAAATGACTTGCTTCTACAGAAAATGACGAATACCAGCAGCTGATAGGCACTTGTTGTAACCCTAATAAACGATTTGAAAGGCTGCATCCCCTTGGTTTACATCCTCCAGGAGTATAATGACTCCTCTTGCATTACCATAGGTCCCATATAAGTGGGGTCCACAATGCATGCACGAGGGAAGGAGAATACACTGGGGGTATCTAATAATTAGCCCTGTTGGTGCTTGTCGATGAGTACTTACCAAAAAAATATACCAACAGGTACCTGAACATACGCCTATGCAGAAGTCAACAGACTCTAGGTTCTGCTTACAGGGTTGCGCAAATCAGTTGCTTAAGGTTTTCAGTGGTTGCTATTTTTGTAATCCACCCCAAACTGATGAAATCTCAATATAAAGTGACATCTGACCAAGGGACAAAGAGACTCTGTTACAAATTGAAACTTGGTGCTTTCATGAATAGCCGGCATAGAAAACAATGTTAATAATTTCATAAGTTATACAACCTATAAAGAGCCACAAGAACCGGATGTGATATCTTACATCTCAGCACAAACAGACTTTTGAAACAAGAGACAAGAGATATGAGCTCATGGTCCTAGAGTTACCAAAATTTAGTTCCACTGCCTGGAAAATAGCAATTTCTGAGTTATAACTGAACGGAAAGGATTTATGTTTGAAAACATACCAATCATGATATATGCCTATCAGCCCACGCTCATATATAACACCAAGATTGTCTCTCTTAGCTATTGTGGGCATGACATTCATGACCCATAGCTTTGGAGATTCCAGTGCTGCAGCAAAACTCCCCAGACCAGCATTCATGTCCATGATGTTTCGATACCTCCCAGAACCAATAATCTTGTTCTCTGTCTTGTAAAAGTTTACATGTTTCCTCCATGTCTTGTTGTCCTCCTGGAATGAATCAGCTGACACTCCAGGTATCGAACCACTAGAAACTCTGTATGGAATAGCATTTAATCTTTCTGGAAATGGCTTCCATGCCCCAACAACTTCTTCTAGATGAGTAGTTTCAGGGTAAGGAGTAATGCATGCCTCCATTTTCTTGTACCTGCAGATCAGCAACTCTAATAACATAAAAACCTGAAGATCTTTCTAATAAATATTGCAGAAACTAGCATAAGTTCCAACAGTATCCAGTCAATACATGCTCCTATATAACCTTTTTTGTTCTCACAAGCATAGAGGATACATGTATCATGTACCATACCTATACTCAAGTCCAGAACAGTATGACAGCCACCCCTTGAGGATTTTGTTGCCTCTAGCAAGTGCTATTAAGGTCAATTACCCCCTCACCCAACTTTAAAGTAAAGTAACCATTGAACAGTGACTATGCCAAGATAACAAGAAAGTGACAGATACAGTTGAAGGTCAAAGATGTACCAGACATCATCTGGATTTGTGGATTTGCACATTGCGGGCTCCAGATCTTTGCCATGGCAGTTGGTTCTTTTTTGCCATATAGCAATTTCTCCCCTCTCATGCTTCTTCTCCCAGCAAAGACGTTCAGCAGTCTCTTCAATTTTCCTTTGCTCCTCCTCAAGTTCCTCTTTTGGACGCTGCCATGCTTGGTAATTGTTGATCCAGTTAATGGGAGGACCAGAAAACACCCAATAACCACCGGGTCTAAGAACTCGATCAACTTCCATCATGTACATTCCATCTGCAAAGGAAGATCATAAAATATAGATGAAGTAAAATAAAGGGAATATTACACTGCATGTTTTCTGTGGCAAGAATTCCAAGGAAATTTCCTAAGTCATGTGAGACTGGTCAAAATCCAATGCCAAATTTCTTCCTGCATAATATCGGCACAAAACTGAACCTTCCTCGACCAGCCTCAGAAAGACTTTTAATTGAAAGAAAAAGGAGAAACAAAGATGGGGGGAAATGTGAACACTTGGTGATGGACTACACAAAACAGAAGTTTACAGTTACAGGACAATAAAATCTTGAAAGCCAATTGATGTGAGCAACTCCTAAATTAAACTCACTATTGGAAGCCCATGGTATCAAGCAGCGAGAGCAGTGAGCCATGTCAAAAGCTCTAGATGGATATGGCAGTTTTATGGTCCCAAGAACTCCAATAACTGCAGGGACACCTCGTTCCAGTGCAAATTGAACTTGAGCTTCATGAGAGTCTCTGGGTGCAAATGACATGGCTATAACATTTTTCTTAAACAGGTATGCACCCCAACTCGCAACCTATTAACATACATGAGCAAATATGAATACAAAACCCGATGATATTGAAATTAGCATTAGACATGCACATACGCAACAGTGAGAGAGATTTCACCACAATAGGAACAACATCTGAATAAATCTAACTTCCACGCACATATTGAACAGTTGATCCACCTAATGCAGAAATCTAACACAAGAATAACCGATCTGAAACAAATACTTGTAACTTGCACTAGCACACTTACCCCACATCCAGTGTCAAGTGCAGTCCTAACCAGCCCATTATCCAAGGGAATAATAGAGGCAAGTTCTTCAATATAAGCATCAGCCCCATTTGGAAACTGTGTTCCCCCTCCTGGAAATCTGAACACATTGCCCTCATACTGGATCCAGTTCTGAACAGCCTTTTCAACAGTCAAGCTCTTGTATGGTGCATTGGCAAAGGGAACATAGTCGCGACTCTTGGGCCATGGGAATGGGGTCACATATCCTTTAGGTGCTGGGACAAGGCAACGCAACTTCCCTTCTTCAGTGGGACAGTGCCTCTCTCTGTAATTCATATTTTCTCGAGGGAACATCATAGCACGCATTTGGTCCTGACATGGCGTGTAATCAATATATTGATCATCGCATGGCTTGAATTCCTTGATATCCGTGTTGGAGTCATCCGTTACCCTTGCATCGCGGATTTCTTGTGTTTCATATTGTAGATTGGAGAGGACACTGCAATCAGCCTGCTTGGTGACTTCAAGTGCAATGCTGTCTCCTTTTCCAAAACCACTTCGCTGCCATGCACCCAAAATATAGAAGGCACAGCACAAGGCAACTATGACAAATATAGGCATTGAACTCCTACTTCTTCTCTCATTTGGGATGCCCTTATATGCCATGAGGCACCTGGAAAACTATAGAGTCCAATTAGGATTCTTTAGAAGAGGACTAAATCAATATAGACTCAAACTCTAGGTTAAAAACAACAGCACCCACTTTCAAAAAGATGGCTTAATTTGAAATATGCATGCTAAGGTATATAAATGTATGGATATACAGAGTTCTTAGCATGGATGTGAGAAAGTACCACCATATGCAGCCGAAGACAGCCAAGACCATAACTTCACTGTGAAAGCATACACTATCGCATTTACAAAGTAGGCCAGTCATCACGAGAGATAGAAAAACACTTCCAATTATGCCAATGGAGTGAATATGCAGACAACGCCTTAGACCCAGCTATTCGTTGGCAATGCATCATGAGGCCTCAGTGAGCCCACACCATCAACAGCTAAGACTCAGCATCATGTCACTGTCAAATTGCAGCATTGATAACAAAATGCATAGGTTCACTATCATCATAGAGAAACGACCGGGGATTGCGACGGTTCAAGTTTTCAACAAAATGCGAAGGTTCCAACAAGCACTAGCCCAGAATCACCAGTCATTCATGTTGAAAAGTCAGGACAGAAAACAAATGAGAGCCAGAGCATTGAAAAAAAGAAAGAACAAAACCAAGAAAATTCTCGTAACCAAGAATTCAACTTACGGCCGCGCAGTCAAACAGCGGTTGGGAAAAAAAAAACAAATTTAATCCGAGAATCGAACAGCTGGGATTGGGCATCACGTCACTGTCTAAATTGCAGCATTGATAAAAAAAATAAAATAAAATGCACAGGTTCAATACCATCATACGAAAATGACCAGGGATCGCGACGAACTCTACGGAAACCTTCCTTGCTCTCGTTACGGTTCAAATTTCCGACAAAAAAAAAATGCGTAGGTTCCGACAAGCACGAGCCCAGAATCGCAACTCGTTCACGTCGAAAAGCCAGGACAGAAAACAAACGACAGCCAGCCAAAGCATTCAAAAAAAGAAAGAAAAATTAAAAAACCAAGAATTCAACTTACAGTCGCGCAGTCGATACAAATTACTCCCAGAATCGAACCCGCCACCAATTCGGAACCCAAGAATCGGCCGTGATCAAATCAAAAGACCCGCCAACCGCAACCGCAACCGCACGACCGCGTGGCGACGGACCCCGATCGGGGCGAGGAATCGCTGTGCAAAAAAACCGCGAGTCAAACCCGAATTGGCGAGAACAAAAGGCGGGCTTTCAAGATCGGCGCGGGGCCTGGCTCCCTCGGTTTCTCCCCAAGAACGCGTGCGGATGCAGCAACAAGAAGGGAGGAAAAGCGACGATCCCGAGAGCCCTCGAACGGGGAACGGAACGAGAATTTGGATCGGGGCGCTTGGAATGATGGGTGGGTTCGTGCGTGGAGATCGATACGATGTTTACGGCACGACCGAGCGCGGGGATCGACAGTTGGACAGTTGAAGAATCATCAGACAAGAGTAAAGACAGCGGGTTTTTATGTAAATTTACGCTCGGAGTTTCGTATATAGATAGAATGGTTTTGGTAAGGAAAAGGGCAAGAGAGAAAGAAAAAGACATGTCCTTCTAGAGATGTTAAATTCAGAAGGCGAAAATGGACAAGACCTTTTAGAGATGTTAATTTTTTTTTTTTTTTTTGGTGGGTCGAACGAGATGTCAAATTCAATAGGAGAAAAAAAAATGGAGATGTTAAATTCAGAAAGACTAAAAAAGAAGAGAGAAAAAAAAAAGTCAAGTCTTTATAGAGATGTTATTTATTATTATTATTATTATTTTTTGGGGTCAAAGGAGATGTTAAATTCAGAAAGATAAAAAAGGAGAGGAAAAAGAAAAGGGAAAACCGCGCACGTGTGGAGAGTGGGATTTGAACCCACGCCCTTTCGGACCAGAACCTTAATCTGGCGCCTTAGACCAACTCGGCCATCTCCACTTTGCGGCAAATCCCATAAATACATAATAAATTAATTATTTTCCTACTTAAAACCACATACGCCCTACCACCCATCGAAAGTGAATGTAGAAAATATCAAAATTTGGAGTGCATTTGTTTTACGGAAAACTTAAGATGTAGAAAATATTTCAAAAAAAATAATTGGTTAAATCATTTAAAAAATTATTTTTTAATCAACGAAAAATATTTTCATTTTTAAAAACATTTTATGACCTTAATATTTTTGTGGGTGATAAAAAAAAAATCATTTCTATACTATTATAAATGGCACAAGCAATAATATATTAGAGAAATTTTTTAAAATTTTATGTTTTCCTTAAAATAAATGCACCCATGATTTAATTAAAATTCATGTGTGAAGGAACCAAGATAACACGTGTGAAGATCAGGTGCATGACGTGAATTTAGTGCCATACACCGTAAAGTGAGAATGGTTTCATGTTTTGACCGTTCATTCTTATTTAGATTTGTGTCTCCACACGATCAATGAGATTAATGAAGTATTTTATGAGACTTGTTGTTAAGATTGTGGGACACTCTAATGCACAAACACATGAATGAGATCACGTGATATCAGTTGTCAAAAATGTGGGATGGTATGTGACTTACTCTTGGAGACAAGAATAGTATTGCTCTATTAGACTATTGCAGTTGATAACTTCTATATTTGGATCATGAAGCTTGCACTATTTGCTTTCCTCATCTTCAAATCCATCCTTCTCAAGAATTAGTGTCCAATGAATAAGTAATTATAAGAGTGAAATATTGATATCTGGCAAGTGTATAATTCTTTGCATCATAGCAGGACAATCCCAAGGGGTGGCGGTTTTTTTTCCCCTACCAATTAGGGCTCTCCTTTCACCACCCCAGTGGGGCGGTCTACAAGGTTCACTGTTTGATCTCCTAGAAGTAAAAGCTAAATCAGTTGTAGGTTATAATGTAAAATATGCATGGTGCTTATCAAAAGTATCAATTCCACATTTCTATTCAGGGGTGAAAACCATTCAAGTGCCGCGCATGATGTAGAAACTAAAGTAGTTTTAGATGCAGACGAGACTAAGGAGAGGAGGATGATTGGGAGCGCACATTAATCTAATGTCTATTCTCTTATAATAAAAGAAGGAATAGGAGCCACATCGATCGAGGAGGAGCAGCTAAGGAAGTTTGGATGGTAGCATCAAGTAACCATACATGAAGGGGGAATTGAGCCGATTTCACAACTCAATGTTCATTGATATACCATCATTGGCTCTTTTATATTGAACAAGCGTGGTAGTAGTAGGGTAATTGAATTGAAGGAAAGTGGCAGCTAATTGAATGGGTTGTTGCACTTAATTCATCTTTAATCGAGATTACATCTAATTCACATCTTTGTTGAAAGAATTTCTTTGGTAATTCCTTACATAAGGATTCGGAAAATATCGAATCTCCTCCTGCACAAGCAAAATGTTGATAAAAGTCCAAAAGGCATTTTCTTTTGACCCAATTTTTTTTCTCTTTATCATTCAGCGAAATTACTAACAATCCTAATCAAACCAATGAAGTGGCTTTGATACATTATTCATAGCAATCGGATTTTCTAATTGATAAGGGACTCAACGGAATCATTTTACAAATAATCTCTCATGGATTTATCGGCGTTACTCTTTTTTTCTTGACAGAGCTAAGTGGGCTCAAAAATAGAGAAATTGTACATGTACTTCGTTAACTACCGCTTATTAATCTTTTTTTGGATTACACCAATTATCTCAAGTTTTGGATGGAACAAATCCATTGACGTGAATTGTTCACTGGAGAAAATTGAGTTATTTGGCCCTGAAGGATTAACAGGACAAAGTGCTAATTTTCAAATATGAGATATCCACCCTAAGCACATATAAATAAGCATAAAATGGTAGGATGAGCATTGAATTGGGAGTTTGCGGAGAAGGAAAATTTAAATAGAGCGGAATGGATGACAAACGAAAAATAAGAGGAACAAGGAAAATTAGAAAAACAAAGTCTCGATGATGGTGATGATGATGATGATGATGATGATGATGATGATGATGATAAAAATTGGTGACATTGGTGATCTCCAACCAAGGACCAAATCAACGAATCGTCTAAAAGTTTGGGATTATATTAGTGTAATTAAAAGGTTTCTCACTAATCTAGAAAATCATCAAAATATTTATGATTAAATTGGCCAAATTAAAATATTTATGATTAAATTGGCCAAATTAAAATATTTATGAATGAATTGACACAAGTGCAATAGGCTTATGAATTTTTAAGTAATTTTTCCTATCCTTGTGTCACGCCCCCGAACCCCGAGCGCACACATCCCCGCGTGTCGATCAAATATGCGACATCCTGGGACACGTCGCCGACCCATTCATTTATTTACGCATGCGGAAGCGAAACAAATCCCCCGACAACAAAATACGGATAAAAGCGAGGAAACAAAACCACAACATAGCACTTTCATAATTCAACAGAATTACAAACAGAGGTCTACGGCTAAAAGTCTACAAAAGACCGGCTCAAAAAAAAGGAATTGTCCTACGACCTACAAGTCGGACACGATCTCCAATACTTATGACTTCACTTCTCCAACTCTTCAAGGCCAACCAAAGCTATCCGGCTCACCATCATCGGGACCGAAATGGTTATTCAATAACCATCGAGACAACGTCTCGTGCAAGTTCAACCCCTAAACCCCTATTAGAAAGAAAATACCCCCGGTGTGACCGAGCCACATCACACGAGGAAAACTTACCTCGCCTCGGCCTTTATCTCAGGTTAGCACAATTTATATAAACCAATCACGCGCAATTATGATAACCAAACAACCATGGCACAATCACATTATCAAACAATTCAACCACTTGGATCGTCTCAGCGATCAATCGACTCGGCCGATTACATGTCATTCTAGTAAATCAATCATTACTCTCAATCCCTACCTAATCGGCAAAACTAGAATCAGTGGTATCGCGCCCCACTTTCAGCGCGACCTTTAACGGGATAATTGGCAATTCACGGCCCATCGGCGCGACCTCTAACAGGTGGCATATCGCGGCCCCATCGGGCGCGACCTCTAATAGGTGGCATATAACGGCCCCATCGCCGACGCGACCCTCTAATAGGTGGCATATAATGGCCCATCGGTATGACCTCTAATAGGTGGTAAGATATAACGGCCCCATCGGGCGCGACCTAATAATAGGTGGCATATAACGGCCCCATCGTATGACGACCTCTAATAGGTGGCATATAACTGTCAATCTCCTTAAATTCCCATACTTAGGGTTTTCTAAAGAATCCTCATAAATCACAATCACACTCAATTCGCCACAACCAATCATCAATTTCAATTTCTACATGCATGCAGCTGATCAGCACGACATTCTGAGTAAATAAGGTCCCAACGAAATTTTCGAATTTTAATAAATAATTAAATTTATTCCGAAAATTAATTAAATAAGAATATTCATATTTTTCGCAATTCACATTCAATTTATAATATCCGACCATCGATTTCAAAATCCAATACATCAGCGATTTAAGCACGTAAATTACTTTTGCGTGAATTGACAAAATTTTCGGAATTTAACAAATAATTAAATTTATTCCGAAAATAATTAAATAATAATATTTTAATAATTTCGAATAATGATATATTATTAAATTATTAAATAATTTCGAAATATTTAAATAAATCAAAAGTAAATTCCTTTATGTCACATCAATGTTTATATTAGTATAAACCTTCATTTAGCCTTAAATTAAACTCACTTTAAGCTAATCAAACACCTTAATATAATCCACACTTAAATAAAATAAACTAACCACCTAATCACAATTAACATAAACTAAGCACACCTAAAGCATAATTAACCCTTTAAGCGAGGTTTAGTGAGTTAAACTCACCGGATTAGCGAACCGAGCGGACCAAAACGACGGGGACGCCGAGGAGAACAACTTTCCTCAAAGCGGGCCAAGCACCCGGGCTCGGGAAGGCGGCCAAAACGGGCCACGAAGCCGCTGCATACCCATTTTTCTTGGCTGCTGTCCATGGCGGTTTGAGGCCGAGGAAGGGCTGCACGGCGGCGGATCAAGCGGAGGAACGGCGGAGAGAGGCGGCGGCGGCTCAAGCGGTGACCGGCGGTGACTCACGACGGCGGGGACGAGCTCCGGTAGCTCTTGCACGAGCTGAACAGCAGCTCGGGATGCCGGCCAAGCGCGGGCGAGCGCGGGCGGAGCGGGGACGCGAGCGGACCGGCGAGCGGCGCATGGGCGGCGTGCGAGCGGGGAAGGAGGCGGACGGTGAGGGGTTGCTTCGGCTTCTTCCTCTGCAATTTTCTTCCCATTTTCGCACAAAGGAGATGGAGGAGAGAGGCAACGAGAGAGAGGAAGAAGAGAGGGAGGAGAGAGAAGGAGTGGGGGGCCAATTTCTTTTTCTTTTTCTTTTCCTTTAATCCACAAAAAGGCCCACCATGACCTCATGCATGATGTCATACTCCACTCACTCCCACAACCTTTTCCATGGTTGCAATTTCTTTCCATTGGGGTCGATTGTTGTCAAGATCAAATTATTCAATTATAATCAATCCACTTCCAATTGAGTCAATCCAAGTCCATAAAATTAATCCAACGTCACCACACTTTAATTCACATCTTCACTTGTCTATATAATTAACTTATATCCCAAAAAAGCGACTAAAAGTGGCCTACTAATTTCTCGAGCCAAATTAGCCATTTCTTGATTATTTTGCTAAAAAGCTCGGCTTGCATGAAAAATCTTCCAAAGATGATTCAATGATCTTGAAATGATTTGTGACACACCAAGACTTCCAATTTCTGAATTCGATCTCAATTTCACGGTTAATTTCACTTTAAGACGATCTCAGTGGGGCCCAACCTACTTAGGGTAGCCTTTAGAAATTTTCATGCATTTGACCTGTGGTTGATCATCTCAAGCACAATGTACATCTTTGAAACATTGGCGACCTACGGTTGTCGGCGATAATCTCAAGGTTTCAAATACGAACACAGTGGTACCCGATCGATAGAAAAGTCGGTCCAGTCTTGATCGACAAGAATTTGTAATCTGGTGGAATCACCCACACCCGATCACATGCCTCCGTCGAGTCGACCTATCTCCGTCTCTAATCGACTTTTATTTGTCTTTGAATGACCCTTGCAGATTAGCTCGGTCGAAAGGTCGCTTCCTGATCAAATTCTCGAGTCTGATGCATTAGAAACTCTTAGCGGCTTCACCCGACAGACTAGTTTTCACATGAGTGGCCGACTCAAGGAGAAGAACTATATCCGTGCCAACGAAATGCCCGTCTCAATTTATTGAAAATAGAATTGGAAAATCGGGATGTCACAACTCTTCCCCTCTTATAAAATTTTCGTCCTCGAACTTTAAACCTTTATCGATTCTTAACAAAAAGGCGGGGGTACATCTAATATCATCTTCTCTTTCCCAAGTTGCTCATTCTGCACCAATACTGCCATATCACTACTATCTTGCCCAAACCACTTCGGATACAAAATACCAAACACTTGCGCACTTAAAATTCCACATGTCTTCGATACAAACTCTGCGAAGCTAAACTGGTGATTCTGCGCAATCTCTAAACTATCTCTGATAATTGCAACTGAATCACTGACTTCTGACCCAACTCTGGACTTGGGATTCTCTAATCTCTGATCTCATCTCAACGACTGAAATTCTGTACGCTCTGCTCTGCACGGATTAAAAAGAAACTATCTAACCGATCTCAAACGGGAACCTCTAGTCACGATCGATATAACTCCGACACTGATCTCGGCAACTACAATCACTGACTACTGCACTTACCCTGGCCTGATCTTTCTTTTCCGACTTCATCTCAAATAGCGGTTGAAAGTCTCGCACTCTCTCGCTATACACTGCTTAAGAAAGAACCATCTGAAAGCTCCGCGCAACTTGGAACATTTGATCTAGATTTGAAATACAATTTATCCCCGGCACTCCGTGCAGATGATTTATATGATATACACACACTTCGGTGTACCCACTTTGTGACATGACAGAATCTCCAATTTCTGAAATCGAACTTAGATTGGCGGTTAATTTCACTCTAACACGCTTTTAGTGTGACATAGGCTACTAGGTGGTTTTCGGAGCTTTTTAGGACAAATGACCCGTGGTCGATTTTCTTCGAGCCACGATGAACCCACTTGACACATTGGCGACTCTCGAGGGTCATGAAAATCTCAATGATTCAAATACGGACACAAGGTACCAAAACGACAGTAAAATCAAATTAGTATCGGTCGATGAGAGTTTTCCAATTTAGTGGAGTCACCCACGATCGGTCATTCATCTCAGTCGAACCGACCTATCTCTGATCTTAATTCGATTTTTAACTGTGCCGTAATGATCTCAAAGATGAACACGGTCGAGAAGTCGATTTCTGGTCGAATTCTCAAGTCTATTTGCCTTAAAGTCCTTGATAACTCACCCAACTAGTCTAGTTATCTCGTAAGTGGCCAACTCAGAGAAAAACACTGTAATCGCGTCGATGAAATGCCCAATTTAACCAATCGAAATCAGAGTCTGAAAATTAGGATGTCACACACTCAAAACAAGGTCTATTCATTTGTCCGGACAACGCTGAAATTACTATGATTAGCTTCCCATAAGACTTCTTCTTTAATCTCTACATCATCAATTACACACAATCATCCTCAGAACCTTAGCGTTCAATCTTCAGAAATTTGAAAATCAACCTCTCTCTCATCTGCATTCTCTTATAGTCTTTGAATTTCTGAATCATCCCTTTGAAGCAATTTGATTCTGATCTGCTCTCTCGGCTCAATTCTGAGGGTAGTCATAGAATTCAAAAGGTGGCCTACCTTAGATTTGAAAACCAAATTACGAACTTTCTCAAATAAGATCCAATCCTTGAGTACCAACTGCGCAACTAAGGACTCTCGACTCAGGGCATCTGCGACTTTGCTCACCTTTCTAGAGTGATACGAAATATCATAGTCATAATCCTTAATGAGTTCCATCCAGCGACGCTGTCTCATATTCAACTCCAAGGTCTCAACTGACGAGACGCATATGCAACAACCCTATCATGTTGCATCAACAAGTAACCAAATCCTTCAAACGACACATCATTGCAGATCTCATAACTTTCAGGACCAGATGGAATAGTAAGCACAAAGCGGTAGTCACCGCTTAAGCTCTTGAAAACTACACTCGCCCTTATCTATCCACACGAACTTTTCTTACTTCCTTAGTAGTCGAATCAACTGCAACGCTGACACTGAAAACCCTTCCATAAAACTTCTGTAATATCCTGTTAATCCTCAGAAACTTCTGATCTCTATCCCTGTAGTCAATATCGACCAACTGATCACTGCTTTAATCTCAGACGAGGTCTATGAAGATTCCTTCTCCTGAAATCACATGACTTAGGAACACAACATGAGTCATCCAAAACTCGCATTTGCTAAACTTATTGCCAAATCCAAGAGCACTCAAGGTCTGAAGTACCATCTCCAAATGTCTCTCGTGCTCCTCAGTACTCTTTGAACACACTAGGATAACTTCACTGAACACAATCACAATTGATTCAAGTACCCTTACACATTTTGCTCATAAGACCCAAACAAATAGCTAAGGTGTCCATCAAACCATACGGTATTACAGCGAACTCATAACTGCCATATCGAGTACGAGATGCTAACTTCGGTGTGTCCTTCTTCCTGATCCTCAATTGATGACACCATGACCTCCAATCGATCTTGAGGAATATCGATACACAACCACAACGAACCACATTTCTCCTTCATGTACAGAACTAGTGCTCCCCAAGGTTGTGCACTGGAAAGTATGAATCCCCTATCCAACACTTCCTGCATCTACACCGTCAGTCCTTTTAACTCAGGTAACACCATCCGGTAAGGAGCCTTAGGGACTGGCTCTATTCCGGGTGCTAATTTAATCGCGAACTCCATTTCTCTTCCTGACTGCAAACTTGACAATTTTTCAGCAAATACTTTAGAAAACTTATGTACCACGACTATATTCTCCATATTCAGCTCCTCAACTGATGCATCCACTACAACTGCCATGTAAATTTGGTAACCATCAACTAGAACCAGGTCATCTTTAGTGACGAATAACAAGGATTGAAGAACCTTTCGAACTTTCAGTAATTCAAAACTCTCATACGCTAACTGAACAAACTGAATTATATCACTGCCATGATTCATAACAGCAAAAAGCTCCTCGAGCCAAACCTTTTCATAAATGACTCCCCAGTCATACATAAGCAAACCCTTCGAGTACAACTATAGTTAGAGACTCATCTTACTATTACTTTATTACAACAATGGAAACTCCATAGCCTTCACTGAAAATTCTGCTGCATTACTATAATAAAAACATCTCAAAAACATTCTTTCTCTTATTGATGCATGGTCGATCCCTTCATGCTCCTCTAGCCATCCTAGTGGCGTCCAATCTGCAGTAACAGTGCTTACACTTTCCCGAACTTACATGGACAGTTACTAACTTAACAGTCATGTTGGCCACATTCAAAGCATGCTCCCTTTTTTTTTTTACTTTGACACTAGGCTGACTCATGCCTCATTTCCACAAACTTGGCACATGATCAGAGAGTCCTCTACCTCTCATCAAGGAATATAATGCACCCTTCCTTGCACTGAAGTCCATTCCAAGTACCCCACTAAATGTCCCGAAGCATGATTCCTCTGTCTGTACGGAAATCTTCGATCAGATGACTGTACTGGCAACCCTTGTAACAAATCCTTTCTCTCTTACAAAGACGGGAACGATTCCTTTCTTTTCTTACGAGACACGACACACATCGACCAAGTCGAGCTCTGGCTTTCCAATTTTACTCTTCCAATTAGGTGAAACAGGGCACCTTTCTTCTGACATTAGCCTTTCTCCTCAATCGACTTCCATCTTTGTCTAAACTGAACCTTGACTCAGATACGGTGGTTTGATCTTCGATCACCACTCCAGATTGGGCCTTAATAGGCACGGCAACAACAACAGTCACAACACTGGCAGCGGTAGAAACAACAGCAACACCAACGGCTCAGTCTTGAACTTACTGACCCAACGAGCTTCCAAGGAACACTAGCGCCTAAACGATACCATCAATCCTAGGATCATTCGGTGCTACTACACTCCAAGTACCGACCTACGGCGGTACTCTCACACTCGCGCTGGTCTAAGCCTGCGCTCTACCTTGGGTACCGACTCTTATCAGCATCCTATCCCGAGGTATAGGTCCTATCGACCTTCTCCAAGGAGCCCTCCACTCCTGATCACTCATTCTACAGGCTCTTTATAGACACCTGTTTTCCGATTCCAACATCAGGTTGAAATTTGAGTGACCCCACAAACAAGCTACCAATCAGCTATCACTCACATGCATCAGCATATTAAAAGCCTTTCCTACTAACTATCCCATGACTCATCGCACCTTATTACTCCATACACAGACCATGCTCTGATACCACTTAAACGGGGATGTCACGCCCCGAACCCCGAGCGCGCACACATCCCACAGCGGTCGATCAAATATGCGACATCCCAGGACACGTCGCCGACCCATTCATTTATTTACGCATGCGGAAGCGAAACAAATCCCCTGACAACAAAATACGGGATAGAAAAGCAGGAAGCAAAACCACAACATAGCACTTTCATAATTCAACAGAATTACAAACAGAGGTCTACGGCTAAAAGTCTACAAAAGACCGGCTCAAAAAAAAGGAATTGTCCTACGACCTACAAGTCGGACACGATCTCCAATACTTATGACTTCACTTCTCCAACTCTTCAAGGCCAACCAAAGCTATCTGGCTGCTCCGTCCATCAGGGACCTGAAATGGTTATTCAATAACCACTGAGACAACGTCTCAGCAAGTTCAACCCCCTAAACCCCTATTAGAAAGAAAATACGCCCCAGGTGGCCGAGCCACATCACACAGAAAACTTACCTCGCCTCAGCCTTTATCTGCAGGTTAGCACAATTTATATAAACCAACCACGCGCAATTATGATAACCAAACAACCATGGCAGAATCACATTATCAAACAATTCAACCACTTGGATCGTCTCAGCGATCAATCGACTCGGCCGATTACATGTCATTCTAGTAAATCAATAATTACTCTCAATCCTGGCCCTAATCGGCAAAACTAGAATCAGTGGTATCACGGCCCCACTCGGCGCGACCTTTAACAGGTGGCAATTCACGGCCCCATCGGGCGCGACCTCTAACAGGTGGCATATCACGGCCCCATCGGGCGCGACCTCTAATAGGTGGCATATAACGGCCTCATCGGGCGCGACCTCTAATAGGTGGCATATAACGGCCCCATCGAGCGCGACCTCTAATAGGTGGCATATAACGGCCCCATCGGCGCGACCTCTAATAGGTGGCATATAACGCCCCATCGGGCGCGACCTCTAATAGGTGGCATATAACTGTCAATCTCCCTTAAATTCCCATACTTAGGGTTTTCTAAAGAATCCTCATAAATCACAATCACACTCAATTCGCCACAACCAATCATCAATTTCAATTTCTACATGCACTAAATGATCGCACGACATTCGAGTAAATAAGGTCCCAACGAAATTTTCGAATTTTAATAAATAATTAAATTTATTCCGAAAATTAATTAAATAAGAATATTCATATTTTTCACAATTCACATTCAATTTATAATATCCGACCATCGATTTCAAAATCCGAATACATAGAAGGACCGGCACGAAATTCGAGAATTTAGGGTCCCGACAAAATTTTCGGAATTTAACAAATAATTAAATTTATTCCGAAAATAATTAAATAATAATATTTTAATAATTTCGAATAATGATATATTATTAAATTATTAAATAATTTCGAAATATTTAAATAAATCAAAAGTAAATTCCTTTATGTCACATCAATGTTTATATTAGTATAAACCTTCATTTAGCCTTAAATTAAACTCACTTTAAGCTAATCAAACACCTTAATATAATCCACACTTAAATAAAATAAACTAACCACCTAATCACAATTAACATAAACTAAGCACACCTAAAGCATAATTAACCCTCTAAGCGAGGTTTAGTGAGTTAAACTCACCGGATTAGCGAACCGAGCGAACCAAAACGACGGGGACGCCGAGGAGAACAACTTTCCTCAAAGCGGGCCAAGCACCCGGGCTCGGGAAGGCGGCCAAAACGGGCCACGAAGCCGCTGCATACCCATTTTTCTTGGCTGCTGTCCATGGCGGTTTGAGGCCGAGGAAGGGCTGCACGGCGGCGGATCAAACGGAGGAACGGCGAAGAGAGGCGGCGGCGGCTCAAGCGGTGACCGGCGGTGACTCACGACGGCGGGGACGAGCTCCGGTAGCTCTTGCACGAGCTGAACAGCAGCTCGGGATGCCGGCAAGCGCGGGCGAGCGCGGGCGGAGCGGGACGCGAGCGGACCGGAAGCGGCGCGCACGGGCGGCGTGCGAGCGGGGAAGGAGGCGGACGGTGAGGGGTTGCTTCGGCTTCTTCCTCTGCAATTTTCTTCCCATTTTCGCACAAAGGAGATGGAGGAGAGAGGCAACGAGAGAGAGGAAGAAGAGAGGGAGGAGAGAGAAGGAGTGGGGGGCCAATTTCTTTTTCTTTTTCTTTTCCTTTAATCCACAAAAAGGCCCACCATGACCTCATGCATGATGTCATACTCCACTCACTCCCACAACCTTTTCCAATGGTTGCAATTTACTTTTCCGCTGGGGTCCAATTCTTGTGCATCAAATTCTTCAATTATAATCAATCCACTTCCAATTGAGTCCAATTGAAGTCCATAAAATTAATCCAATGTCACCACACTTTAATTCACATCTTCACTTGTCTATATAATTAACTTAGATCCCAAAAGCGCGACCAAAAGTGGCCTACTAATTTCTCGAGCCAAATTAGCCATTTCTTGATTATTTTGCTAAAAAGCTCGGCTTGCATGAAAAATCTTCCAAAGATGATTCAATGATCTTGAAATGATTTGTGACACACCAAGACTTCCAATTTCTGAATTTGATCTCAATTTCACGGTTAATTTCACTTTGGCACGATACTAGCGCGGCCCAACCTACCGGGTAGCCTTTAGAAATTTTCATGCATTTGACCTGTGGTTGATCATCTCAAGCCACAATGTACATCTTTGAAACATTGGCGACCTACGGTTGTCGGCATAATCTCAAGGTTTCAAATACGAACACAAGGTAGCCAGTCGATAGAAAAGTCGGTCCAGTGCCGATCGACAAGAATTGTGCAATCTGGTGGAATCACCCACACCTGATCACATGCCTCTGTCGCGTCGACCTATCTCCGGTCTCTAATAGACTTTTATTTGTGCTGTAATGACCCTTGCAGATTAGCTCGGTCGAAAGGTCGCTTCCTGATCAAATTCTCGAGTCTGATGCATTAGAAACTCTTAGCGGCTTCACCCGACAGACTAGTTTTCACATGAGTGGCCGACTCAAGGAGAAGAACTATATCTGTGCCAACGAAATGCCCGTCTCAATTTATTGAAAATAGAATTGGAAAATCGGGATGTCACACCTTGGGTGTGACAGCAGCGCGCGGTCTCTTTTTTTTTTCTTCATTTCTTTTATAGAAGTGATTTATGTTAACAATTATCTAACCTAATTTTTAATGTTTGAAATTTCAAGCCTCTTTTTCATCAATCTCTCGTTTTTAGTAATTCTTTTATCAAGAGAGTGAAGTTCTTTCATAATTCTTTATGTCATTCTCCGACTACATCATTTGATTGATTATTTCATTTGCAAAATACCAATTGTTAAGTTATCCTTTTTCTTATGACTTTAGCAATGGACAATATAAATACACACATTTTTTTAGAAAAATTACCAAAAAGAGTTCTAAACTTTTGCAATTTTGTAAAATTTTTTTAGAAAAATTACCAAAAAAATCTAATCTTTTTTTTTATCAATTCAATCTTAAACATTTTTAAATTGTGCCAATTCAATCTTAAACATTTTGTATTCAGCCAAATTTAGCTATTCCGGAGTTAACATGGATGCCGATTGGTGCTCGATTGGTCTTGTCTGTCTCGTTGATGCTAACATGGCCAATTTTTAAATAAATTTTTATTTTTTTGTCTTTTATTATTTAATTCAATTTTCTTTTTCTTTTTCCCCCTCCTTCTTCTTTTAGTCAGAGGCGAGGGCCAATAAGGGTTGACCTTGCCAGATTGATGACAAGCTTGGCCTTGGCCTCACCCTCACACTCGCCTTCATCGGTGGCCAATGGGGGCAAGCCTCACTGGCCCTCACCTTTGGTTGGTTGCCAAGCTCCAACAACTAGCAAGAGGAAGAAGAAAGGAGGAAACAAAAGAAAAAGAAAATGTAAAATAAATAAATAAATAAATTGGAAAAATAAAATATTATTAAAAAATTGGTCATGTCAGCATCACCTAGATGGTTAGTGCTAGCTAGCTTCCACATCAAGCATTGGCCAGCCAAATTTGGCTTGATGGACTAAATTGTTATAATTGTAAAAGTTATGATTGAATTGACAAAAAAAAAGTTTATAACTGAATTAGCAAAATTATAAAATATTTAAAGTTTTTTGGTATTTTCCCCCACATTCTTCTCAAAGACTCTGCCCCCAGTTCTTAGGTATCTCCAGAAAGAAGAATAGGGGAGACTCGGTCAAGCTTTTCTATGAATACGTTGTTACGAGATAAGCTCCTCCTCACAACCAGATCGGGTAATCACATAACGCTACAAGATT